>JANKKI010000105.1:607700-1215401 GCA_025175665.1 Cinchona pubescens
AATGGAAATGGTGAGAATGGTGCATCTGAAGATAACAATGAAAGTTGTGAGAATGATAAGGATGATGAGTGACAGTTCTAAATTTTAAACTAAATTAAACCTGTCTCTCTAGTCATGTTTTGTTCTTTTTTTTAGATATATGTTTGTTGAATTATGATACGTTTAATTCGCAATGGAGTTAATTATTGATATTGTTATTTGATTGGGACATGGTAATTTGAAATGATAATTTGGTTATGGTTTTGATTGATATTTGTTGGTTTCTAATGACAATTTGGTTGTTGGTTGGTTTTAAGTTTTTAAATTTTTTAGGGCTATTTTTTATTTTTTTTGTTAGTATTTGCAACCAATTTTCCGTTGCCAATTTTAAAATGGATTACTTTTCGTTGACAATTAGCAACGAGTTTTGCATTGCTAATTGGCAATTAGCAACGAAATTACCCGTTGCTGAATTAGCAACAGAATACGTCGTTGCTAGATTGCAACAGAATTTTTCGTTGCTATTTAGATACGAAAATTTCCATTGCAATTTAGCAACGGCTATTTCTATTGCTAATTTAGCAACGGAAAATTTCGTTGCTAAATTGCAACGGTATAAAATTTCTATTGTTAAATCCGTTGCAATTTGTTAGCGACGGAAAATTTTGTTGCTAAATCCGTTGCAACTTGTTAGCGACGAGGTATTTAGTAACGGATTTTTTCCGTTGCTAATGAATTTTTTTAGAAATATTTGTTGCTATTTCCGTTGCTAATAAGCTTTTCTCTAGTAGTGATTGTTAACCAGTTAATGACTAGTCCAAGAGTTATCACTTTGTATAAGTTGTTCCCCATATTCTTCGGTATATCAAAAGCACATTGTATCATGATCTTCTCTTTTCCTCTCGATCTTTTCTCATCCTAAATGCCTATTCAGATGCTGATTAGATAGGAAATCCTATTGATAAGCGTTCTACCACAGGATTTTATTTCTTTTTAGGTGACTATTATATCCTAGCGTAGTTAGAAGCACACTGTTTCTCGATCTATACTGAAGCAAAGTATTGTGTTGTTGCTGATGCTACTCAAGAACTTATTTGGCTTCATTGATTATTATCTGAAATGGGTGTTTCCTGTGAGTTGAACCCACTACACTTTACATTGATAATAAAAACGCTATTCAAATTGCCCACAATGAAGTTTCCCATGAGCACACCAAGCAAATTGAAACAGATCATCATTTTGTTCCCCACCACATTCTAACAGGAATTTTAAAGCTTTTTTTTCTTACTCCTACTGATCAAACTACTAACATTTTTACCAAGACACAACCTCTTAGATGTTTTCTTGATTTAATTTCTAAATTCAATTTGGTTAGTGTTCAACTACCTTGAGTTTGAAAGGGGTGTTAGTGTACATATGTAAACTGTATATTCTATTTAGGTTAAGTGTATATTTTGTTACTTGATTTTAGCTACTGATTAGTTTCCGTAATTAGGTATATTTAAACCTATATAAAAGCTACTCTCGTATCATTGTAAGTGTGGTATTCAATAATATTCCTTCACAAATATTCACATTTATATACGGGAACTGTATGGATTTTGGGTCATTAGTTGTAAGTGATTGTGAAACTATGGATCAATTTTGGGGATTCTTGACTATTGCCTGTGGCTTATGCCAATTAAGAGGTAAAGCTTTGTATGTGATTATTTAATGTATAAGGAGAAAATAATGATATCGAAATAATGATGTTGGCTGTAGTTGGTCGAATAAGTGAAATAGGATTGGGCAAAGCAGAGGAACGGTTTGGCAGAATTAACTCGGCCTGGGCAGTGCCTACGCACTGCAGCATAGTTCTGGGGTATTTCTCGGGCCTAGATTTTGTCTTTTCAGCTCATTCCGTTTATTGATTTATTCTGGGATATTTACAGATAATTTGGAGTATTTTGTAATATAATTAAACCCATTTTAGTAAATTTTAGATGATGATGAATAGGTAGTTTCGGGTTCCTTGTTAAATGTCAAGCCTTAGATTTGATCATATGAACAGTTCAGGTCTCTTTTCATTCTTTTGCTAAATGTTTTATAATACTCTCGAATTTATAAAAAGTATTTTAATTTGTAAAGAAGATTTGAATACGTGAATATAAATATGATTTTCGAATATGTTATACCCATATATTTGATGAATGTGAATTACCTATGTAACGTGTGAGATATAATGGCATTCTGTATGTTCGATTTATGGTAAACTTTGGTAGTTCAGAGAAAAAATATTCTAATTTCAATTTCTGTTTCTATAGTTCAATGGACTGATTATGTATCATCGTTGCTTAGCGGGTATTAAGTTGTTCTTGGATCTAGTAGGCAAAATGTCTTAGGAATCTATGAGATATCTGTTCCGTTACTTGTTTGTTATATATGATCTGTTATGTATGTTTTTATTGCGTGTAAGGAATGTTTGCATGTTTAATTAATATTATGTACAACTTGCTCAATTTGGTAAAAAGAAATATGAATTACTTGTTGAGCAACTTTTAGCTTACTCCACAATATTATAATATTTTGCAGGTGTTTGTAATTTTGATTAGGCATAATTTTATAAACCTTCCTTGAGGTTATGGCTAATATTACTTAGCACCCATTAACTTTCAGAAATCTCACTTACCTCCCATCTCTTATTATTAGGGCCTAAATTGGCATGAAATGAAAATTGTACCCTTTGTTCTTTTGTGAAATAACAAAAAGGTAATTTTAAAAATCTCCCCTAAAATTTTTAATAATTTCACTTAGCACCCTTTAGTCCTTTAACAAATTTTGTCAACTTATACGTGAAAATATGTGTGAGTTAATGTGCTTATTTGTATTTGTTTAAATTTTTTTTTGAATACGTATAAACACATAATATTTTATACAAATTGGTATTTGTATGGTTTATCACAAACTCATAATAAAAAACATAGTTTTTTGATAAAGAATTTTTTGACAACGTACTTCAAAAAATTTAAGAGCATGTTAGTTTCAATGGAAAAAAGAACACTTTGAAAAAAACTATATATTATAATAAAAAATGTGAGTTTGTATTTTGTTTAGGAAATTACAAATTTGTAAAGTAGAAAAAAATAAAATAAATTCTCTTATTTAAATTTTTTGTTGACTTACGATTATGAAAATATGTGCATGTTATTGTGTTTGTGTTTGTCCGACTAAATAAAAATTTAAAACAAGTAGAAACACATTATGTATTATAATAAAATAAATAAATTATTTTTTTTCGAGGGGGGGAAATCACAAGCTCATGAACTAAACAAGTAACATATGTTTTTATGGTATTAATCAATGAAGAACATGAAAAATTGCATCCCAATGTTATTCGGTTACAACCTCATTTAAATCCCCCCCAAATTTATTTCTCTTTTTTCCAATTGTTATAACAAATTGATTTTTCTTACCAAGGGTAAACATGGAATCAAAATTATTTCTCTCTATCACTCTCTCTTAAAATGATATTTTAATCAAATGGGTTGAAATTGTTACAATATATATAAAGTTAAGAGAGGCTTGTGAGATTTTTAAAAATTCAAAGATACTAAGTAATATTAACATAAACCTTAGGAAAGGTTTATGAAATTATAATTAAGTATAATGATCAGAAATTGGAGGTCTCGTGTTCTGATGTCTTCAAGAAAATATAAGGGAATAACAGTCGCTACGCAGCGCATGGCAACATGCCTTGAAAGATGCCCTTGCCACAAAAACACCAGAAACATACCCAATAATAAGAGTTAATTTTATTTTACCCCCTTAAAGTTTAGGGTCACTATTATTTTAGTCCTTAACCCTATGTTTTAGTCACTCAAGTCCTTCTGTAAAATCCAACTCAACATTCATTATCTTTTTGACAAAAATACCCTTATTCTCTCTCTTTTTTTTCTCATTTTTACTTGATTCATTTTTTTTTCTTTCTCATTTTGTTGAAATGATTTAATAATTTTTTGTTATTTATCAACATAT
This sequence comes from Cinchona pubescens, assembly GCA_025175665.1. Classification (NCBI taxonomy): domain Eukaryota; kingdom Viridiplantae; phylum Streptophyta; class Magnoliopsida; order Gentianales; family Rubiaceae; genus Cinchona; species Cinchona pubescens. The sequence goes on from JANKKI010000105.1 coordinate 611,694, forward strand.
CACAAATTTCATCAAAATTTATTTATAAAAAGAAAATAAAACATTTTTGGTTTCATGAAAAAATTTGTCAACAAATCTAATTAACTTTTTTGTACTCATACTTTAAAAAGAAAAAAGAGCTAGAAAATACAGAAAGGACACGAAATAGAAAGCAACCATAGCTAATCTAACTAACGTTTTTAGCATGATCAAAAAGGAAAAGCACAACGTTTGTCGTTTGCTAAAATGCCTTAGTTTAAAATCACTAGATAGACCAAAAGAATTGAGAAGTAGGATCACAGAAGGTACACCAAATAGAAAAGGTGCCATAACATGTACAGAAAGGGAAACATAAAATTTACTAACATCCTTGGCTTAAAAAACTTAGATACGAAGAGCTAGAAATCCTAGAATGTACATTATATAGAAAAGCAACCTTAACTAATAAAAATTGTAATTGGCATAAAAAGAAAAGGGTATAGGATCTTCTGTCCTACGTTCTGTATCACTTTTTGTTATACTACCTAATAAACTGTTAAAATTCTATGAAGTAATTTTAATATAGTAATTTTAACAGTTCATTAAGTGATATGTTAAGTGATATGATAGAGAGTGACACCATATGTGAGATAGAAGATTCTTAGTGAAAGAAAAGGCATAAATGTTACTAGCTTGGTGTAAGTACTTAGATACGATAGTTCTAGAAAGAAAATGGAATAAGAAAACACTCTTCGTTTCGCACATAACTAATTGATATGCCTGAAAATGCTGCTTGCGAAGAGTAGTACAAAAATCAAAATTAATTAGGTAAACTAATAAAACAAGATTTTAATGTTTTAGTTATTATTTGTTTTAGTAGGTCGCCTGTCATTTATTTATTTATTAGTTGCCGTGGTGCATTATGAAACTTGTGTGCCTAGTAGCATAGTATAATTTCTCAAGGCTATGTGAGTCTTTAGTCATCAGAACGTTTCTTAGGTTTTGAGACAAGACCCTCTGTTCGTATCACGTGAAGTGCCGCAGTCCATAAAATTAATTTTGCTCAATCTCCATTGCCTTGTTGGTTATTATTATTATTTTTTTGATTAATTATTTAATTTGGGTCCATCAGAGTAATACTAGAGCTCTATGATTGATTTATAAATATAGCACTCATAATTACTTGTCAAGTCACAAAACTCAAAAACAAAAGCCGAATATATATATTTTGGAAGAAACATATAATAACTTATCTGAAATCATATGGTTTAGAGAATTATATTCATGAAGTAACAGGTAAGAGAGTTCATTCAACCGGTATTTAATTTTTTGACTTGTTTGATTTGACTTTTTTGACTTTGATTTAAAAATCTCAAAGTCAAAATTAAATCATATAAAGGTAAAGTCAATTAAAGTTGAGTCGTCTAAATTCGATTTATTAGACCAATAAATCGAATAAAAATTCTCTTTGATTCCATATTCTAATTTCAAAATTTAGAACATTTTTAACGAATTCAAAATACGACATAGTAGAAATATGAGATAATACAAGTAGCTTATATTATATTTATACATATCTTTATCAAATAGTTTATTTTTTAATTATTCCAATTTTCACATTATTATCTTTATATAATGTGTACCAAAATATAATTCAGAATATACTATATATATACAAGTTTAAAATAAATTATATGTACAAATTTAAACACACATATCTTAATATTATGTGCGTGTCTATATATGTGTGTGTATTAGAAATCATAATATATGAATGTGTATTAGTGTATATAACATATATAGATATTAAAAATAATTTACTAACTCACAAATTCAAGACAACTTACCAAAGCCAATTTACATAGTGAAATAGTGTTGAATCACCAACTCCTATCAAGTAATATTCTATAAGTACATAGGAGTAGAAAAATATTTTACAAAACCACATTTCAAAACCTCTTTCCAGATTCAATCCACGTATGAAAATCTCATTGAATGCCAAAACCCCATAATTTTAGATTTTCGGTCGGATTTCGTTCATTCTTTTCCGAATCTAATGATACATCAGTGACTTTTGTTTGTCACTTTGTATAGGTGCACTGATTATCTAAATTTGTATTTACTAAAAGTAAGTTAGTAATGCATTTAATATACTTGTTGATAATACAAATGTTACATAAAAGTGTTATGTAGTATAAGTATATATAAATTACACGTTATGTAAAATATCTCTATTTATATTACAAGTTATACGTATCTTAGTATATGAATATCAAAACATATATGTATAGATATATTATACATAGGTATTTCAATAAATATTAAAGTATATATACAATTAATTAACTCTAGTATCTATGTCCATTAAAAGGAAATTAGTAATCCATTTAATTAGTTATTGAAACAAAAGTATTATATTAATAAGTTGTACACTTATATTTAAGTGTAACTATATAAATTGTATATAATATGAAGTTACAAAGAAAAAATATTTAAGTATTAAAAAAAAAGAATATTATCAGTTATTCGCATATTTAATTATTAAGAACTAAGAACATTGTGACTAAAATAATATATACACAAATATATTAATATAATATTATAATATATGCTAAAATAATAAAAGAAATATAACTGCTCGACTTATTTGACAGGTATTTGACTGGTAAAGTCGAATGATATCTTTAACTGGTAAACCAATCAATTTGTAGATCGGTATTTGACTAGTGATTTGAGTGACATGGAAGTTGAAGTCAAAGTCGAATCAAGGAGTCGTTGGTTAATTGATTTCGAGTCAAAAATTGATTGTATATAATATGAAGTTACAAAGAAAAAATATTTAAGTCATTAAAAAAAAGAATATTATTAGTTATTCGCATATTTAATTATTAAGAACTAAGAACATTATGACTAAAATAATATATACACAAATATATTAATATAATATTATAATATATGCTAAACTAATAAAAGAAATATAACTGCTCGACTTATTTGACAGGTATTTGACTGGTAAAGTCAAATGATATGTTTGACTGGTAAATCAATCAATTTGTAGATCGGTATTTGACTAGTAATTTGAGTTGGAAGTTGAAGTCAAAGTCGAATCAAGGAGTCGTTTGGTTAATTGATTTCGAGTCAAAAATTGAACAAGTCGAGTCAAATTTTTTGTTTCAACTTGACTTGACTCGACAATTTGACTTAACTGACTTTTCAACACCTGTAGTAAAGGGTGAAGATGTTGATGAAATAACCTGTGAAGAAAAATAATCAAGCATTGTCACAGATTCAACAATCAATCGATATTTTAATTTTTGAGAAAATTGCTACCTTAGATACATCAAAGGAGGCTTGGGATATATTAGAGAAGACATCTGATGAGTGGACCGAGTTCAAGATAATAATTTAATGATGTTTAAAGAAGGAACTTTTGACGATGAAAAATAAGAATTAATTAAATCTTATTTTTTTCCGACTGTTAGATATTAAGAATGAGATGGCACTAAACAACCATGAACTTGTGAATGAGTTATTTGTGGAAAAAATCTTGAATACTTTACTAATGAAATTTTGACCATAAGGTAGATGTAATTCAGGAAACAAAAATTCTATCAGATTTGAGTATTAAATGTAATACCTTAGGGCCTGGGTTATCCAATAACTTTTGGTCCTAAACCACTGGGCCAAGATATTTAAACCAAATTATTAAAAATCTACGACCCAAGGTATTAGATTCGCGTACAATTCTCTGCTTCTAACCAATGTGGGACGAAATGGAGGTATCATGTTCATCCCACCTTAAAGCCTTGCATCCTTGCAAGGTCCACACTGGACCACCCTCAGTTGTGAGGATTCTAGAAGTGACTCATGCGAGTTCTAAAGGTGGTTCTTGCCCTTAGGTCGATGTAGTTGCAGTCCAGTACCAATGGCGTAATCTTATCCCATACAGAAGTCACATGAGATTTACTCTAATACCATTTGTAATACCCCGAGTCTGAATTGGCCCAATAACTTTTAGCCCAAAATTACTAGGCCAAAATATTCAAGCAAGTTATTAGTAACACATGATCCAATTTATTATTTTCTCATACAATTCACTACTCCCAACCGATGTGGGACAGAATGGGGTATCACATTGAAGATTTGCATGGCTCATCAATTCTGCATGAATTCAAAATTAATGGGAAGATAAAGGATAAGATGTAGAAAGCATTGCAGACACATTTTGATAAGAAAAGATGAATCTAAAGAACAAGAATAACAATACTAATAGAATTGATGTAAATTTCAGTCAAACAAATCAAGCTTATAACAACAGAGGTCATGGTTACAACAACAACAAAGGTAGAGGTAGATGGAGTCCTGATCGCGATAGAGGTAACAATTTTAGTTTTAGAGGTGGTCCTAGTAGAGGTTATAATTTTGACAAAGGTAATAATTTTGGTGGAGGAAAAAATTTAAGCATATTCAAGATAATCTAAAAGTTCAGTGTTATAATTATGAAAAATATAGGTAGGAAAAAAAATTGAATGTAAATCCGGTGGACAACTTAATAGAAATTTCAGCCTAATATTGTCAAAATTCAGGTTGAAATAATGATAAAATTTTGGAAGCTTTATTTTTGGTTGGTAATGATATGGATATTGATGACAAAAATAAATGATTTTAGATACTTGTTAGTAATAATATGTATGGTAAAAAAGCATTATTTGGATATTGCTTGCAGTAACAAGATGTGTGATAAAAAAGAATTATTTTCTAAGTCTAAAACATCTTTCCAAGATAAAGTAATAAATAATTTGGCAATAATACTACTTTACTTATTTTTTAGAAAAAAAACCCCTATCAGCATGAAAAATGGGTCTAGCAGTTTTACCTTTGATATTTCTTCTATGTCGAGCCTGAATCATAATTCGTTGAGCATGGGTCAGTTGTTAGAGAAAAGTTTTGATATTTGTATCAAGCATGATATTTGTAGTATTTTTTTTTTATGAAAAGATTAGTATGATTGCAAAGGTACAATGACTACTAACACTTATTTATATTAACTCTAAACAGTCAATTTTTTTTAAGTACTATGATTGATGACAATAATTAGCTGTAACATCTGAAGTTTAGATATTTAAATTTTGATAGTTTGAAATTTTTGGCAAGTAAAAGAATGGTTAATGCCTGGTATCAATATTATTAGAAGAGTTTGTTATACTTATATTTTAGGTAAGAAGCACATGGATGCTTTTCAAATAGGAAAATCATGGAGTGCAAGAACATCATTAGAGATTATTAATTAAAATTGTATATAAAGTTGGAGGTTCTTTCGAATGGTGGTTGCAGGTATTTTATTACTTTGATTGATAATTTAGTAGAAAAGTTTGGATTTATTTTTTGAAATAAAAATATGATTCCTGTGAAAATTTTAAAAATTCAAAACTTTTGTCGAGAAGCATAGCGATTGTCAGATAAAAATTTTAAGAATTGATATATATCAGGTATATCTTGTTTGTGATGATTTTCATGAGAAAAATAGCATTAATCATTAATTGATAGTCAGGTACACTCCACAACAAAATAAAGTAGCTAAACAGAAAAATAAGACAATTATGAATATGATAACGTGTATGTTGAATTTGAAAAATATGCCAAAACCTTTTTGGATAGAGGCATTTGCTTGTACTATTTATCTATTAAATATGTGTTTTACGAGTAGTCCTTAAAAAAAAAAAAAAAACCCTTGAAGAAGTTCAAATTGGTAGAAAATCATTTGTTGGCCATTTCAGAATTTTTATATATGCTCATGTTCCTGATCAGTTGTGGCAGGAAACTTGATGATAAATAAATAAAAATGTTTTTATTGGTTACAGTGAGCCATCCCAATCTGACAAATTATTTAATCTAGTTTTAGAAAAAGTGATTGTCAATAGAGATGTGATTTTTTATGAAAGATATGTTTGGAATTGGTTTTCAAAGAAATCTAAAACTACAGAGGTGACTTTATATTATGAAGGGGAGGATGATGATCCTGACCTTCATCCATTACTAGTTGCTCAAGGTTCAAAAACTAAGTCATTTGGTAATCCATAGTGTCAACATCAGTTGCATAATTATTTGCAAGATTATGTTATTTGTTCAGACAATTCTCCTTGTAATGAAGATATTGTAAATTTGCTTTATTTGTAGATTGTGACCCAATGATTTATGAGGAGGCAGTTCGAGATGATCGCTGGGCTAAAGTAATGGGTGAAAAAATTCATCCAATTGAGAAAGATAACATATGGAGCTTTCTTCTTTTTCGATTGGTAAAAAATGTATTGGAATGAAATGTGGTCTACAAGAAGAGGTGCAAGCTTAATAGAGAAGTGGAGAGACTCAAAACAAGATTGGTGAGAAAAGGATACAAGTAGAAACCCAATATTGATTATTTTAAGATATTTGCACCTATTGCTAGGCTTGATACAGGCCATTTGTTAATTTCTCTTTCTATCAAAAATAAATGGAGAATTTATCAAATGGATATCAAGTCTTCTTTCTTGGATGGGGTACTAGAGGAAAAAGTGCATGTGAAGCAACCTACAGGTTTTGTTCAAAAAGGCACGAAGGATAAGGTATACAAGTTGAAAAGGGCTTTATATGGCTTGAAATAAGCCCCAAGAGCATGGTATTTGAGAATTGACTCTTATTTTACATCTTGCAGTTTTTAGAAATGTCTATATGAACACACTTTATATATTAAATCTATGACATCCCATAATTTTCTGATTTATATTTAAGGATATGTGTTTTGAGATTTGTCAAACTTTAGGTATTAAGTTTGATTTAAAAGTAAAAATATAATGGATTAATGAATATGTTATTTTTGAGTATTTGATTTTCAATTAGAGAGCTATATAATTTTAATAGTTATTACACTCAAAATTCTGAGGTTGGATTGAAAGCAATTGAAAATTTTGTGGAGTACTACATACTAATTAGAGCTTTTACTACGTTTTTTGGATTCTTAATGGTATCTAATATAATCTAGGGATTATTCTAAGAAATATGACAAATCCGCCTACTTCTTCCCCAATCCTAATCGTTTCCTTCTTCTTCCAACACACACACAAACGCACTAGAGAGTGTAGACATCTCTTCTTTCCTCCCCTATAAATAGACTTCAAGTCCCCAAATTTCTTTGTACTAATTTGTCTTAGAAAATTTCTCTTAGAATTATTAGGGTTTTGAGGATTTAAAACTAAGAGAGAGGTAAGAGAGAAGCCAAGGAGAAAAAAAGTTCTTCAATTGAGGTGATGTTTCTAATTTTTATTCTTTTTTATAAATCTAATATTGATTTTGGAGATAAATTTTAATTATTACCGATTGAATTGAACCCTCTATGAAATTAAACTTCATGTTTTACTTTTTTACTTTGTTCGCCTGCTAATATTGATGCTTACAGTTTCAAACCTTTCATTACAAGTATATATTGACATCGTAATACCATAATCATTATCTATCCCTATTGTTTTTCTAATTACTTTGGCAGTAGAACCTTCTTTGTTCCTTATTACAAAATAGTTTAGAAACATTGTTCTTGATTGTTGACAGAATAGCTAGATATATAATTTACTTATGAAGTCTTGAAGTCTTGTTTTACCATAAAACTAATTCTATTTTTGATTTGCACATAATTTACATGGTAAGAATGTAACTTACTTTTATTCACTGTAAACATGATTTAATTGGAAGTGCTTAATTAACTCATATATGATTCTTGATGGGGTTGTTTAAGATGCTTCGGGGTCTTTATTGGCTTTGTAAGACTTATGATTCATGAAATTAGAAGATAAACATTTCAGAACCCTACATAGATGCTGCAGTTCAGAAAGTACTATGCAACCTTAGGAAATTGGCTATATACACATATAGAAAACTCAAAATTAAGTTCTGTTTATTGCGTTTGAAACTAGACTCACAAACTTTCGAAACGCTATAAAGACATTGACCTATTTCATTTTCTATAAACACCAGTTTTTCTTAAAAAATGCTGAAAACCTATTTTTGAAACTCGAAAATAGCACTGCATACTTTGTAGATAAAATATAACTCAGCCTAGAAATATCGTAATTGTGGACCGTTTATTGATTTGGAAACTAAATTTGTAGAGCTCCAATATTACATACATATAATTCTCTAGTTCTATTTCTAAAAATAAGAGTAACTGATAATAAGTACATTCTAATTTTACTTATACAAATTTGTTCCAAAAAAAAATTTCGTAACCTGTTCTAATTTGTGATGCATTTTAGAGAAGGTTATATTATTGATTACTTACATATGTTTTCTTTGAACTTTTGGAAATTCGACTCTATGGGTTTCTATTTCTATATAGATCATTGTGATACGAATTGTAAATCTCAAGATATGACTATTTTAGTGAGAACTACCAAAATTGAAACGAATTTTGCAAATATTTTGCAAATTGGAATTCTTTTCAAATAGAAAAAGTTTTATTCTTCAAAATATTTTTATTTCACCTTTGAAATGAATTTGACACTTGTATCTTCCCATGCAACATATGTGTACTCTAAAATAGGTCAAGGATAATTATCAAGAGCTTCATTTGCAACCAGATTAGTAAGTTATTCAATGCAAGGTGAGTACTCCTTTCAAAATATCTTTGAAGTGCATATCTTTCAAGCACCACTTTTTAAAATTATGCTTCAAAACTGTAACATATAATTGTGAAAAGTATTTTCACAAGAATATGATAGAGATTTGAATATTTATAAATTTGTCTTATGTCATTATATTAACTCTTACAAGTGATAAATGAAAAAGAGGCATGGTTATGAGACACGTAAGTGATATATAGATATCTTACTAGTGTGGTCGGTAAAATTACTTACCCTACCTATAGAAGTGCACCAATACTTGTAAAGTTCACGTGATTGTCAAAATTATGAGCATAAGTTATTAATAAATACTTCTCAAATTTTCCGTTCTTGGTATAATGATGAATTGTTAGCCATAATGATTTCATAAATATATATATATATATTACACAACTTGTTATTCTAATATTGGATATATCAAGATACTAACGCGCAAATATATTGTTGATATAAATGTTGTTATGTAAATATTTGGTCATATATATATAATTTCTCACTTATGTTGAAAATCATGGAGAACGGAAACATATATATATTAAATAGAATTCTATTTTTGTATTCCTAAAAATAACTCTTGGCATTATAAGAATTGATTATATTATTAATTACTTCGATATGTCTTCTTGGAACTTTTGGAAATTCGACTCTAGTTTTCATTTCTATAAAGATCATTGTAATTGCATTCTGTAATGTACTTGAACTCATTCCTCCTAACGAGAGTTAGGTAGGCGTTCGATTAGGCTTTGATAAGGGAGTTCCGATTGGGGTGTTGTAAGTAATGTTACATCTTGTTGTTGCATGGAATAGAAACCATGACCTCACCTTCAAATCACATCGCCTCCAACCACTAGGATATATCCTTCATTTATTGATATTAACTTTAAAATTTTATCTTTAATCTATTTGAAATTTTTGTTTGTAAATCACATATTTGTGTAATTGTACTATTATAGTGAGAAATACTATTTATATGCACACACCTTTTTGCATAATTGTGCATGTGAACTCATTGAAGTTATACGAACTAAGTGTTACGACATTTAAAGTTGTGAGCCACCTCTAGAATTCGTATAATCTTCATTTGAGTAAAATATAGTGAGGCCCAATCAGTTGTGGTCAAGGATTATCAGGAAGGCATTGGGCTGACATTTGACCTGGAATCTACTCCGATACATTTGTATCCGTTGAGATTAGGAGATTTAACCTTATCCAGTATATAAAACAAGTGAAGTGTTCTAAATGTTTTAGATATCCAAATTGATTTGGCCAATTATTGACAAATAGAATGTTGAGATAGCTTCAAGTCACATGCGTAACAGTAAGGGGTTATAAGGTTGGTAAAGTAAGATTCTAACCTTAAAGTAGGGTGTAATCCCAACAGATTGCAATTAAGTATAATTGTTGCTATTTGGTAACATCCTTCTGAATCTTGATATTGCATTGGCATGATTATTTTGTAAAGTTTTATGTTTCGAGATGTTTCAAACCAAACTTGGTTAGACAAAGATATTGCGGTTGAATTTAATCAAATATCTTATTTGATATCTCTTAAATAAGGTGTTATAAAAGAGTTTAGTTACTTAAATCATTATGGTCTTAAATAATTCCTTGATGACGCCTCAACCAGATCTCCCTTATGGAAGTTTAATTGGACACTTGCCTAACTATCGCCAAGATTCAAGTACTCTTATAGAATGGAATTACAATATCTTAGACACTAGAATCAAAACTTACTCATCAAATATCTTCAACATCATTGAAACTAATTTAATATTTCAACTTGTACATATAATAACTAGTTGAAATATAATAACTAATTTAATATGTACAAGTTGAAATATAAATAACTACTATTTGAAATATAATCTAATTTAATATGTACAAATTGAAATATAATAAATAATTTAATACGTACAAGTTGAAATATAAATATAATAACTAATTGAAATATAATAACAAATTTAATATGTACAAGTTGAAATATAAATTAGTTTCAATGATGTTGAAGATATTTAATGAGTAAGTTTTGATTCTAGTGTCTAAGCTATTGTAATTGCATTCTATAAGAGTACTTGAATCCTAGCGAGAGTTAGGCAAGCGTCCGATTAAGCTTCCATAGGGGAGATCTGGTTAGGAAGTTGCAACGAATTATTTAGGACCATAACGATTTAAGCAACCAAGCTCTTTTATGACACTTTATCCAAGAGATATCAAATAAGATATTTGATTAAATTCAACCGCAATATCTTTGTCCAACCAAGTTTGGTTTGAAACATCCTTAATAGAATATCAAAACATAAAACTTTACAAAATAGTCGTGCCAATGCAATATCACAATATCAAGATTCAAAAGGATGTTACCAAATAACAACAATTACACTTAATTGCAATTTATTGGAATTACGCCACACTTTAAGGTTAGAACCTTACTAGATCACTTTACCAAACTTATAACCCATAACTGTTGCGAGCACGAATTGAATCTATCTCATCACTCTATTTGTCAATAATTGGTTAAATCACTTTGGATTCTCGAAACATCTAAAACACTTTTCTTGTTTTAAACTAGATAAGGTTAAATCTCCTAACCTCAACGAATATAAATGTGTCAAAGTAGATTCCAGATAAATCGTCAGCCCAATACCTTTCCAATAACCCTTGACCATAACTTATTGGGTCTCACTCTATTTTACTCAAGTGAATATTATACAAATTCTAGAGGTGGCTTAGCAACTTTAAATGTCGTAACACTTAGTTCGTGTAACTTTAAAGAGTTCACATGCACAATTAAGAAAAACAGATGCGTACATATAAATAACATTTCTCACTATAATAGCACAATTAAACAAATATGTGATTCACAAACAAAATTTTTAAATAGATTAAAGATAACATTTCAATGTCAATATCAATAAATCAAAGGATATATCCTAGTGGTTGGAGGCAATGTGATTTGAAGGTGAAGTCATGGTTTCTATTCCGTGCAGCAACAAGATGTAACATTTTACCTTAAAACACTCCAACCAGATCTTCCCTATGGAAGTCTAATCAGACGCCTGCCTAACTCTCCCCAATGGTCAAGTACATTATAGAATGCAATTACAATGATCTTTGTAGAAATGAAAACTAAAGTCGAATTTCCAAAAGTTTCAAGAAGACATATGGATGTAATTAATAATATAACCAACTCTAAAGTGCATCACAATTCAGAAAAAGCTTTGAAATTCTTTTCTCAGAAACAAATTTGTAGAAACAAAATTTCAATATACTTACCAGCCTTACCGGTATTTTTAGAAACAGAACCAGAAAATTATATTTATACAGTGTCGAAAGTCTACAAATCTAGTTTCCAAATCAACAAACGGCACACAATTATGAAATTTCTAGGCTGTCTTCGAATTTCAGAAAAAGATTTTCAACAGTTTTAAGAAAAACTAGTGTTTATAGAAAATGAAACAGGGCAATGTATTTATACCGATTTGAAGGTCTATGATTCTAGTTTCAAAGGAAATAAATAGAACTTGATTTAAAGTTTTCTACACCAATATATAGCTAATTTCTTAAGGTTGTGCTATGCTGCCTGAACTTCAGCAGCAACGGATTCTGAACTGTATATCCTCTAATTTCATGAATTATAAGTCTTATAAAGCCACTAAAGACCCCAACGTGTCTTAAGAAACTCCATCAACAATCACACATCTGCTATTTAAGCATTTCCAATCAATTCATATTTATAATACAGATAAAAGTAAGTCATGTTCTTACCATATAAATTCCATGCAAATCAAAAATAGAATTAGTTATAAGGTAAAAAGAAACTTCATAAATAAAATATATCTAACTATTATATCAATAATTCTAGAACAAGGCTGACGAACTATTTTGTAATAAGAAACAAATAAGGATCTATAAATAAAATATATCTAACTATTATATCAATAATTCAAGAACAAGGCTTATGAACTATTTTGTAATAAGAAACAAATAAGGATCTATTGCCAAACTACTGCCAAGGTAATTAAAAAATAATAGGGAGAGATAATGATTTTATGGTATGGTGAAGTCAATATATACTACTAATATAAGTTTTGAAACCGTAAGCATCAATATAGCTGGCAAACAAAGTAAAGAAGTAAAACATGAAGTTTAATTTCATAAAAGGTTAAATGTAATCGTTAATAACTAAAATTTGCCAAAATTAATATTAGATTTATAAGAAAGAATAAAAATTAGAAACATCACCTCAATTGAAGAACTCTTCATCTGCTTGACTTCTTCTATCTCACCCCTTTCTCTTGGCCTTAAATCCTCAAAACCTCAATAATTCTAAGAAATTTTTTTTTAGACAAATTAGTATAAAAAAATTTTGGGACTTGAAATCTATTTATAGAGGAGGAAAGAGGAGATGTCTACACTCTCTAGTGTGTGTTTGTGTGTATGTTGGAAGAAGATGGAATCGAATGGGATTGGGGAAGAAGGAGGTAGATTTTTCATATTTGTTAAAATAATCTAAAATATCATTAAGAATCCAAAAAACTTAGTAAAACCTCTAATTGGCATATAGTAGTCCACAAAACTTTCGATTGCTTTCAATTCAACCTCAGAACTTTGAGTCTAATAACTATTAAAACTATATAGCTCTTGAATTGAAAATCAAATCCTCAAAAATATCATATTCACGAATCCATTATTTACTCTTAAATCAAACTTAATACCTAAAGTTTATAAATCATAAAACTTATATGCCTTACATTTAAACTAGAAAATTATGGGATGTCACAATCTCTCCTCCTTGAAAGAATTGCGTCATCACAATTCCTATACAATGAATTTCTTAGGTGAAATTTTCAATAATAAAAGTAAAACCATTATGCTTCCTTAAAATAATTTCATAGTATCTCAACCTCATGATAGTATTCATTTCTATCCGTAAGACATCGCATATACTCTTTTGCTTCTCTCATTTTTAAGGGTAAATTACTATATATAATCAATGAATATTGGCATTCAAATCTTTAAATTCAACTTTGAGTCATAAGTCAAACTCAAAATACCTAATTCATCTTCCAAATACTTTGTATTGGATATTCGATATTGCTTCCAATCTCGAAATGGTTACCCTTAGAAGAATATAACAATGATAATGCCTAAGAGCGCATATTGTTCAATTATCTCAATACATAATTTCTCAAGTTTTCTAGTGACTTTATCAGAGTATTCAAACTGAACTAGAGGGATATCCATTCAAGCAACAGTCCAAGAACCATATCCCACAAGCTCTAATACCACCTTGCGACGCCCCAACATGATTTCCCCTATGAAAGCCTAATCGGACACTTGCCTAACTCTTGTCAGGGCTTAAGCACTCTTATAAAATACAATTACAATGATCTTTATAGAAATAGAAACTAGAGTCAAATTTCCAAAAGTTACAAGAAAACATATATAAGTAATTAATAATATAACTTGCTCTAAAGTACATCACAAATCAAAACAGGTTTCAAAATTTTTTCTAAAACAAATTTATAGAAGCAAAATTTCCATTTACTTACAAGCATTACCAGTGTTTTTAGAAACAGAACTATGGAATTATATTTATACAGTATCAAAGGTTTGTGAATTTATTTTCCAAATTAATAAACAGTACACAATTACGATATTTCTAAATTGAATTATAACCTTTTTTTTTTACAAAGTGCACAGTTCTATCTTTGAGTTTCATAAACAACATTTAGCCACTATTTGAGAAAAATTTAGTGTTTATAGAAAATAAAACAGGGCAATGTCTTTATACTGTTTTAAAGGTCTGTGATTCTAGTTTCAAACACAATACACAGAACTTAATTTTGAATTTTCTATACCAATATATTGCCAATTTTTTAAGGTTGTGCAGTATATATATAAACTCCAGTAGTTATAGGTTCTGAAATATTTATCTTCTAATTTCATGAATTATAAGTCTTACAAGGCCAATAAGGACCCCAAAGCATCTTAAGCAACCCTATTAAGAATCACATATGAGTGATTTAAGCACTTCTTATCAATTCATGTTTATAGAGAATAAAAGTAAGTCATATTCTTACCATATAAATTCCAAGCAAATCAAAAGTAGAATTAGTTATACGGAAAAACAAGACTTTATAATAAAATATATCTAACTATTATGTCAACAATTCAAGAACAAGGCTTATGAACTATATTATAATAAGCAGAAAATAAGGCTTTATTGCGAAACTATTGCCAAGGTAATTAGAAACAAACAATATGGATAAATAATGATTATGGTATTGTGAAGTCAATATGTGCTTGTAATGAAAGATTTGAAATTGTAAGCATCAATATAGCTGGCAAATAAAGTAAAGATGTAAAACATAAACTTTAATTTCATAAAGGATTCAATGCAATCGGTAATAACTAAAATTTACTAAAATTACTATTAGATTTATATATAAGAAATAATAAAAATTAGAAACATCACCTCAATTGAAAAAAATTTCATCTCTTGGACTTCTCTCTCACCCTTCTCTTATTCGTAAATCCTCAAAACCTCAATAATTCTAAGAGAAATTTTCTAAGACAAATTAGTACAAAGAAATTTGGGACCTTGAAGTTTATTTATAGGGAAGGAAAGATGAAATGTCTACACACTCTAGTGTAAGCTTGTGTGTGTTAAAAGAAGAAGGAAATGAAAGGAATTGGAGAAGAATGAGGTAGACTTATCATATTTATTAGAGTAATCCCTAAATTATGCTAAATATCCACTAAAAATCCAAGAAACTTAGTTAAAACTCTAATTGGCATGTAGTAGTCCATAAAACTTTAAATTGCTTTCAAGTCAACCTCAAAACTTTGAGTGTAATAACTATTAAAATTATATACCTATATTGTAGCGACCAACCCCGAACTTCTTGAAAATATTCAATTTCACTTTCTTGCCTAGTTCTCACTCGAGTTCGGAAACTAAAACCTTTAATCCCAGATAATTTCATTAAAAAATATACTATCATCTGCAAAAAACTATGAAATATCGTGGGACAAGCAAAACACGGGTTCAGTAAGTAGTACTCGTATTCTCTTACCGAATTTAGCAAGTTACCATATGTACATTTTATTCACCAATCTATCCATTTATCAATACATGCAATAAAGTGAAACAATTCGATAGGCACATACATAGTAAGTGATCATAAGTTGAGCAAACATTCAATTAACCAAATATCAAATATCAATCATAACAATCGATAACACTTGGTCATGTGAGATTAACACCTAGAGGTGGTTTGAACGGACACTAGAGACGTCTCCCACCCTCATTTTGGCATAGCACTTAATTCTGAATAGCACTTAGTTCTCACAATCCCTCACATAACGTCATACCATCAATTGAATCATCAATCAAACAAACACTCCAATCATATTAAAGAAGTCAAATATAAACCATGCTCAATTCGATTTGTATATAAAATACATGTTTCACAAATATTTAACTTTTCAAATATCACTTGGAAAATATAAGAGAATACAAGGGTCACTTATCTGATCAAATCCAAATGCCAGAACGTAGAAAGACACCCCAAACTATCGATTTGTCAATACCTAAATATATATCAAATTGGGTTTAAATCTATCTTAAAATATTAAAAAAATATTCATCTTACTTTTACATGTCATAATCCAGAATTTTCAACATGTCCATATTCTTAAAAAGGCTTGCAACCAACACCATCTCCAAATGTTCAATTTCTCATCTTATAAGATTGCGGTTTATTGCTCCTAGAATAGTACTTAACAAAAAGAAACTAAATTAGCAGCCATGTGTTCAGTTTTGATAACAATAAGAATCATCCTTGCATAAAGAAAATCAATGCTGTCTGTGTAGTAATGCATACGGTTTTAGGCCAAATATCAAACAAAAAATGTATTTATTTAATTTCTTTTTTTAACTTGAACCCATATATAATTATAGTAAGAATTTGGTAAAAAGACTATTTTATGTGAACACAGTTTAAATAAATCAATATTACTATCCAATCTTGGCACAAAAATAAAGGAATACTCAACTATTCTTTTAAAAGGTTTAGAAAATAATAGGAACTCACCTTAAGATGGAGATGTATTGCACCTCTTAAGCCTGTGAAAATCAAGAAACTCATTACCCTTCTCAGATTTTAACGGAAGAAATAAAAAGGAAGAGGAGAGTTATAGATAGGAAGGGCTTTTATAGAAATTTTTGGATGGTAGGATTAACCCAAGTGGCTAACACTCTTTACACTCACTAGTTTAAAATGTCAAAAACCAGCCATGCAACCTATGGTTTTGAGGTGTTTTTTTTTTCAAAATCAATAATTACATCCTAAGTCTCAAACTATTAGCTAATAATACTTGGGACCTCAAATTTTGGTTTTGTCATAATTTTTTCACCTTAAAAGAATTGCATCTATGCAATTTCTATCATGAATCATTCAGATAAAATTGTCAATCCTCTTAAGTAAAACTCATACATTTCCCACTGTCTGAGAATTATCTCCCTAAATCTCTAATACCAATTGTATTGACCAAGACCGAACTTCTTGAAAATGTAAATTGGCTGCTTGCCTAGACTAAAACCTTTAATCTCTGATAACTTCAATAAGAAATATATTATCATCTGCAAAAAATATGAAATATCGTGGGGTAAGCAAAATACAGGTTTAGTAAGTAATACTCGTATTCTCTTACCGAATTGAGCAAGTTACCATATATATACATTTTATTCACAATTATGTCTATGTATCAATAGACAACAAAGTGACCCATAACATTTCGATAAGCATATATATAGTAAGTGAGCATTAGTTGAGCAAACATTCTATTAACCAAATATCAAATATCAATCAAGTAATCGGTAACACTTGGTAATGTGAGATTGTAGAGGTAGCTCGAACGGACACTAGAGGAAACTCTCGCCCGCACTTTGGTGTAGTATTTAGTTCCGAACCGCACTTAGTTCTCATATTCCCTTGCATAATGTTATACCATCAATTGAATCATCAATCAAATAATCACTCCAATCATATTATTTATTGCAATTCACGAAAGACCACTTATCATATACTTGCACAAATAAGTCAAATATAAATCATGCTCAATTCGATTTATAAATAAAATACATGTTTCATAAATATTTAACTTTTCAAATATGAGTTGGAAAATATAAGAGAATATAAGGATCACTTATCTGATTATATTCGAATGTCCAAACTTATAAAGACACCCAAACTACCAATTTGTCAATACCTAAATATATATATATATATACTATATATATATATATATATATATCAAATTGGGTTAAAATATATCTTAAAACATTCATCTTACTTTTACATATCGTAATCTAGAATTTCCAACAAGTCTATATTTTTAAAAAGGCTTGCAGCCAACACCATCTCTAAATGTTCAATTTCTCATCTTATAAGATTGCGGTTTTATTACTGGAAGAGTACAAAACACAAATAAAATAAAAAGAAACCAAATTGACAGCCATGCATTCAGTTTGGATAGCAATAAGAATCATCCTTGTATAAAGAAAATCAATGCTATATGTGTAGTAAGGCACACAGTTTTAGGCTAAATATCAAACAAAAAAAATTTATATATTTAATTTCTTTTTTTAGATTGAAGATGTATATGATTATAGTAAGAATTTGGTAAAAATACCATTTATGTGAACACAGTTTCAATAAATCAATATTACTATCTAATCTTGACACACAAATAAAGGACTACTCAACCATGCTTTTAAAAGGTGTAGAAAACAACGTTAGAAACTCACCTTAAGATGGAGATGTCTTGCACCTTTTAAGCCTATGAAAATCAAGAAACTCACGATCCCTCCTTGATTTTAACGGAAGAAATAAAAAGGAAGAGAAGGAAGGAGAGTTATATATAGGAAGGGCTTTTATAGAGAATTTTCGATGGTTGGATTAATCCAAGTGGTTAACACTATTTACTCTTGTCAAAAATCAGCCATGCAACCTTGGTTTTTAGTTTTTTTATTTTTTTTTTTGCCGAATCAATAATTATATCCTATATCTCAAACTCTTAACTAATAATATTGGGGACCTCAAAATTTGGTTTCGTCACATAATCTTCTACTCGTGGTGATGTTATTATTGTGTACTTGTATGTAGATGACATATTTTTTTGCATTGAAAAATTCAAAAATAATTGCTAAATTTAGGGACACCATGATTAATTAGTTTGAGATGACAAATATGACACTTATGTCTTATTTTCTTGGTATTCAGGTCTTCCAATCTGATAGAGGTGCAAGGTTTTATTTCTCAGAGAAAATATGTAGGTGATATTCGGAAAAAGTTCAAGATTGATGGAGTTAATCCAATTTTGACTCCAGCTAAAGAAAGTTACGTTTCACTAAGGATGACACATTAAGAATATGTAGATCCTATCTACTTTCAATGTTTGATAGAGAGTTTGATATATTTGATTTCTACGAGGCCAAATATCATTTTTAATATTTGTTTGATTAGTAGGTTTATGGAAAATGCACGACATTCACACTTGTAGATTGTAAAGAAGATCTTGAGGTACTCGAAGGTATTCAGGGAGATGTATATTTTATTCAAGAAGTGATTATATTGAGGTTTTTGGCTATACAGACAGTGATTGGACAGGTGATGTAGCTGAAAGAAAGAGTACTTTACATTATGCATTTTTTTATTAGTTCTAAAGTATTTTCTTGGACTTCTAAGAAGCAATATGTGATA
Source organism: Cinchona pubescens (assembly GCA_025175665.1). NCBI lineage: Eukaryota > Viridiplantae > Streptophyta > Magnoliopsida > Gentianales > Rubiaceae > Cinchona > Cinchona pubescens. The sequence continues at coordinate 631,069 of JANKKI010000105.1, forward strand.
GCACTGTCTATAGTAAAGACGGAGTATATTACAGTAACTAACAATATTACTGTTATCAAGTATTGTGGTTACGTCGTATGCTTGGTGTTTTTCAACACAAGAATGATGGTCCTATAAAGATTTATTGTGACAGTAAGTTAGGGATTGAGTTTTCAAATAATCTTGTTGTCCATGAGCATAACAAGCACATTGACATCAAATATCACTTTATAAGTTGGTTAGTTCAAGACAAGGAGATTGAAGTTGATTGTTGCAGGGTTGAAAATCAAATGACAGATATTTTCATTTAGGCTTAAAAAACGGATACATTCTTGAAATTGGACAAGATATTGGGGATGTTCAATTTGAAGAGTTCGGATTAAGGGAAGCTATGTAAAAATAATAATAATAATAAACCAATCTTTTAATATTTTAGTTATTATTTATTTTAGTGGGTCGCTGTCATTTATTTATTTTTTAGTTGCCATGGTGAACTATGAAACTTGTATCTAGTAGTATAGTATAATTTCTCAAGGTTATATAAGCCTTATCAAAGAATAGAATTTCAAATAAACAGTGTAATAATATTATAGAACAGAATGATTAATATAGCAATATAGAATTTCGATTTATACTCTAGATGTAATGAGTACTGCATCTTCAGAATTGTAACCTTCCCATGGCATATAAGCTACTAATACGTTAGTCATCAGAACGGTTCATAGGTTTTGAGAATAAACATCTATTTTTTTTTCCCTTGACGTCAAGTGCGGTAGTCAATAAAATTAATTTTGCCAAATCTCTATTAACTTTTTTTTTTTGATTAATTATTTAATCTGGGTCCATCAATTAAAAAACACAATCAATAAATTATAGCTCCATGTATCCTGGAGAACAAAGATTTGGAACAAATGGACATCATTAATGAAATAAGATGAGAAAACACTTGCAAGAGCTGTATAATCTAGGAAATGATTTTTTTTTGTAATAACTCCTTTCTAGAAAAGTTCATTATTTCATCTCAAATGCTTAGCATATACTCTCTTCGTTCTAAAATAAATGTTACCTTTGGTGGTGCATACGGATTAAAAAATATCTATTAAATTGTATTCATTTTATAAAAGAATAGTTCAAAATGACAAAATTATCTATTTACATTAATATCCCAACTACATAATCATCCCTCCATTAGTATAGCACTAAGGATAAAAGTTTAAAAAAATATCATTTAATACTTCATTGATTTTCTAAATGACAGATAATTTCACACAAGATAATTTGTCTAAAGCAACAGTTATTTGAAATGGAGGGAGTAACCATAATGAATAAAATCACATTTAACGTGCAAGATCTGAATTTTTCTTATATACAATAGTTCTGCAATAAAAACACTAAATATTTTCATAAAGTTTAACAAAACATACTTTCTTTATCAATATTGTCCAGTCCTCAAATGACAAAAGTTTTCAAGACATCACCAAAAATTCTAATTGAAAAAGGAACATTAATAATGGCATCCAAGGGCGCACAGTTTTAGATGGGGAACATTGAGTATTTAGTTTGTTATATAAATAATTAAACTTGTATTTGAAGAAAACTTATCATTGTGTTACTTTAAATCCATAAAGTAACTAAAAGTATCAAAATTTTAAAAATAAAATAAAATAAAGGAAATCCAGCCTTCCAAAATCAATTTTCAACTCATTTTAACTTTCAAAATTAGTTTTTTAACTGATTTTAGTGTTCTAATTTTGAAAAGTCACATCTCATGAAGAACATTCTTTTCTTGAAGACAAGCAACCTTTTATGATGCTTCTTCAATTCTAATTCAAATAGAATGATTTGCTTCTATAAATGCAAGTTCTTCACATCAAAATTACTAATACACTTTTCATACATTTTTCTTATTGAAGCTTTCTGGTTTTTGTTATTAGATTTCTTCAAAAAATTTATTGTATCCTAGAGGTGGATTGTTTTGATACCTGAGAGCAAACTATTGTATATAGTGGGGGCAATCAAAATTTTAAGAAAAGTATTATACACACCTCAAATTCTGCTCGTTTTGATACCCCTTTTTTTTGTTCTATCAAATAACTTGTTTTCTCCTCTGTCTCTTACACTTAATTTTCAATCTTAAGGTTTTGATTGTGTTAATCATGGAAACAAGTACTGAGTCTGCTTTCAAGGTGATGAATCAAGATTTTGTCAAGTTTGATTGCCTTGATGGTATTGGAACAAACTTCAACTAATGAAAGGACAAAATAATGTTTTTCCTTACTGCACTCAAGGTTGCATATGTCTTGAATCTTGCATTGCTTGAAATTCCTACACCAAAGGATGATGAATCAGAGGATCTTAAAGCATAAAGTGAGGAAAGAAAGGAAGATGAAATCGTTAGTAGAGTCCATATTCTAGATATAATTTCCGACCGCCTCTATGATCTCTTCACAACAGTCAAATACCAAAGGAAATTTGGGCTACTTTGGAGTACAAGTATACTACTCATAACCAAGGTGCGGAAAAATTTCTTGTTAACAAGTATTTTGAATTTCGAATTGATGATTCTTCTTCTATTTTGGATGAAGTTCATGATCTTCAAATTATTGTTTCAAAGTTGAAACAAGATCTTGGTGTTGAAATTTCGAAATTATTGCAAATGAGGGAAATTATTGCAAAGTTGCCCTCTAGCTGGAATGATTACCAAAAGAAGTTGCTTCATACTGCCAAAGTTTTGACTATAGATCAAGTTTTGAAACAAATGAGAATTGAAAAGGACACTAGAATCCTTCAAAAGAAAGAGTTGGAACTTGATTCAAAAGTTAACTTTGTGGCTGAGAATAAGAATCAAGTCACAAGTTCTAAAAGTAAGTTTTCTAAAAATACTAATTCTAAGGACAAGATTAAGAAGAATATAGTTTGTTACAATTGTGGCAAAAAAGGGCATTATAAAATGAATACAAGTCTAACAAGAAGTAAAAATAAAAATAATGTCCCCAAAGCAAATCTTGTTGAAAAAGATGTTGCTAAAATTGTTGCAATGGTAACGAATTATCACATTGATATGATCACTGGATTGAATGTGGTTGCTTCAACGAAATCCAATGATTGGTGGTATGATTCTGGTGCAACTGTACATATTTGCAATGATAAGTCACAATTCAAAACTTACACAGATGTCTTTGATGGTCATAAAGTGCTCATGGGTAATCATACTTCAGCCAAAGTTCATGGCAAAGGAAGTGCGGAATTGCAATTCATTTCTTACAAAAGGCTTGTAATGATGAATGCACTTCATGTTCCATAAATTAGGAAAAATCTTGTATCAACCGATGTATTGAATAAAAAAGGGTTGAAAGTTGTACTAGAGCTTAATAAGGTTATCTTGTCCAAGAATAGTACATTTGTAGGAAAAAAGTTACTCTTGTTATGGCATGTTTAAGTTAAGTATTAATAAAGACAATGTTTCTGTTTATATTGTTGATTCTTTTTATTTTTTGTGGCATGGTGGATTAGGACATGTTAATCATAAATTACTAAATTTTATGTCTAAACATGGACTAATCTCATTTAAAAACAACTTTTAGTATAAATGTGAAATATGTATTCAACCAAAAATCACTAAGTTGCCTTTAAATTCTTAAAGTTGAAAAAATACTCAACTATTAGAACTTGTGAATTCGGATGTTTGTGAATTAAATGGATTTTTAATAAGAGGTGGTAATGATAGTCATTACTTTTATTGATGATTATTGAAGATATATGCATGTTTATTTGATGAAAGAAAAGATGAAGCATTCAATAAGTTAAATCGCATAAATCTCTTGTTGAAAATCAATTGGAAAAGAAAATTAAAATATTGAGGAGTGATAGAGATGGTGAATATTTCTTCACTCGATTCTCAATATTTTGTGAAAAAAATGGCATTATACACCAAACAAGTGCACCATACATTCCACAACAAAATAGTTTGGTTGTAAGAAGAAACAGAACTTTAGTGGACATGGTTAATTCCATGATTTTAAGTTATGGATTGCCAAAGAATTTGTAGGGGAAAGCTTTATTGGTTTCTTGTCATGTACACAATCGAATTCCATCTCTCAAGACTAAAGTGTCACCATATGAAATATGGAAAGGGGGGTAAAATCAAACTTAATTATCTTAAAGTTTGGGGGTGTATAACCTTTTATAGAGTCTCGAATAATAAAAGAATAAATTTGGGACGTATAGTACTTAAAAGTGTATTTGTTGGCCATGCTAGAAATTCAAAAGCTTATAGGCTACTTGATATTGATTCTAATGTTATTATTGAATCAAGGGATGTTGAATATTTTGAAAATAAATTTCCTAAAAATTCGACTATGGATATGGATCCAATTAAAGTACAAGAGCCTACTCCAAATGTTCATTCTTCTAATGACAATAAAAGAAAGGAAGTTGATACTCCTATTAAACTTAGGAGAATCCAAAGACTAGAAAAGAAAAACATTTTCCTTCTGATTTTATATTTTCACATGCTATTGTTTTCTTAGTTGAAGGCAATAGAGATTTCTTACTTGATAAGATACCAATTTTATTCAATATAGAGGATGATTTTAAATCTTTTAGAGAAACTATGGCATCAAGGGATGCAACATTTTGGCTTCTAAGAGAGGTTATAAATGATGAAATGGACTCAATATTATCAAATAATACTTGGTGGATTTACCTCTTAGTTCTAAACCTATTGGATGCAATTTAGGAGGAAATATGTTACTGATGGATCCATATTAACTTATAAACCAAGACTTGTAGCCAAAGACTATAGACAAAAGGAAGGAATTGTTTATTTTGACACTTATGTACCTGTTGCTAGAATTACATCCATTAAAGTGCTATTGTTATTAGTTCCATTTATAACTTGTGTGTGCATCAAATGGATGTTAAAACAGGTTTTTTAAATGGTGATTTAGATGAAGAGGTGTATATCGAACAACCGGAAGGTTTTGTATTACCAGGAAATTAAAATAAAGTTTATAAATTAGTTAAATCTTTGTAGGGCTTAAAACAAGCACCCAAATAATGGCATGAGAAATTTGAATCAGTTTTACTTTGTAGTGGATTTGGATATAATAATGCTGATAAGTGCATTTATTCTAAATTTACTGAACTGAGTGTGGTTTGATTATTCGTCTATATGTAGATGACATGCTAATTGTTGATACTACTTACAAAGGTGTAATTGAGACTAAGTATTTCAAAATGAAAGATCTTGGTGAAGTAGATACTATCTTAGGGATTAAAATTAAGAAATCTAGTAGGGGTTATATTTTGTGTCAAACATATTTTGTTGAGAAACTTTTAAACAAGTATCAACATTTAAATGTAAAACACATAAGTACCCTTTTTTATCCAAACTTTAAATTAAGTGGAAACATTAGCAATCCTATTGCTCAACTTGAATATGCAAGTGCAATTGGGAGTTTAATGTATGCAATGAATTGCACAAGGCTATATATTTCCTTTGTCGTAAGTAGATTAGCTAGATATACTAAAAATCCTGGCATTGATCATTGGAAAGAAATTGGAAGAATCTTTGATTATCTTAAAAGAAATAAAAATTTAGGACTTTTTTATAATAGTTTCCAGCCATACTTGAGGGATATTGTGATGATCTTTTTCTAGTTGGTTTATTAGTGTTAGTGATAAAAAATCCCACAAGTGGTTGGATGTTTACATTAGGTGGATGAGCAATTTCGTGGGCTTCAAAGAAGCAAACTATTATTGTTCATTCCACAATGGAAGCTGAATTTATAACTTTGGCATTAGCTTGTAAAGAAACATAATGGTTGAGAGACTTATTATTAGACATCAAGTTGTGGCCTCAACAAATGCTAGCCATTGCTTTGAATTGTGACAGTGAAGCCACAATGTCTAGAGCATTGAATAAAATCTACGATAGTAAATCTAGACATATAAGTCTAAGGCATACATATATTAGACAATTGTTAAATAATGGTATCGTAACTATTATGTATGCAAGAACATACAATAATTTAGCAAATCCGTTGACTAAAGCTCTTGTGAGAGACTTAGTGAATTCGACATCATTAGGAATGGGATTGAAATCCTTTATCTAAAGCTACTAATAATGGTGACCCCCAACCTTTCTTCTCGCACTAGCTACCACTAAATTAAAAGGTTTGAAGGGTAAAAACAATTTGCTAATAAGTAGTTGTGAGCACTAAAATTTTGCGTATACTATTCTATATTATTAATGCAAAATTGTAACTCTTAGTGAGAAGGTTGAGTGTGTGTGTGTGTGTGTGTGTATATATATATATATATATTTTATACTCTTAATGAAGTCATCTTTATTGTGCTTTTAGTTTGAAAAGCTTGAAAGATTTCACCTATATGATCATTAAAAGTGATGTTATCTCTAACAATAGTTTGGAGTTTTCTTTTGTACATGATCACAAATTAAGATAGAGCACATGGCTGGTAATAGTGCTAAAATAGTTTAGTGAACATTTGTATGAATTTAACTAGTTCATGTGTGTGATAATTCTAGTCTAATTTTAAATCACGGTTTAAGAAACCTTGCCATCTTGATTTAATTAGAACTACTGAATTATTTACACTAAGGAAAAGTTTAAAATGAAAGTTACTTTTCTTTATGCATGATCTTGTTAATTGTGTTAGTTTGGTATTTATATTACAAACTAAGTAGGGGAATGTTGAATATTTAGTTTGTCATATAAATAATTAAACTTGAATTTGAAGAAAATTTTTGTTACTTTAGATCCATAAAGTAAATAGAAGCATCATTTTTAAAATAAAAAAAAAAAAAGGAAATCTAGCCTTCTAAAATCAGTGTTTCAACTGATTTTAACTTTCAAAATCAGTTCTTTAACTGATTTTAATGTTCCAATTTTGAAAAGTCATATCTCATAAAGAATAACATTATTTTCTTGAAGAGATGCAACCTTTTATGATGTTTTTTTCAATTCTAATTCAAATAGAATGATTTTCTTCTATAAATACAAGTTCCTCAACATCAAAATTACTAACACACTTTCATACATTGTTCTTATTTAAGCTTTCCAAGTTTTTTCTATTAGATTTGACTAAAGAATTTGTTGTATTTTAGAGGTAGATTGCTTTGGCACCCAAGAGCAAACTATTATATAGTGGCTGGCAATCAAAATCTTAAGGAAAATATTATACACGCCTCAAATTCTGCCCGTTTTGATTTCCCGTTTGTTGTTCTATCAAATAAACTTGTTTCCTCCTCTACACTTAATTTTTAGGCAAGATATTATAAACATATATTTGTAAGGAGTTCTTTTAAAATTTTAGGGGGAGCGAAATATAAATTTTATAAAAATACAAATTTTAAAAAATTGTAAGGGCAAAAAGTATAATTTTTAAAATCTTGGGGGTAGCCGCTCCTGCCCGCTACTCCCTATATCTGCCACAGATGGCATAACATATGCAGCAAAAAATATCTCAATACAATTCTGTTCCCTTGAGTAATCGGCCACATAGTAAGCACGCTTCTTAATGGCTCAATTTATGCTCATTTAGGAAAAACAATACATCTCGATGGCTATATCACCTCAAACACAACCATATTATGATGTACCCTTTTACTATAAATAAATTAACAAACTACTAATGTGATTCCAAAATTTTAACAACTAACCAGAATGGTTCTTTATCCTGTTCTTTATCCCAAGAACAATGGCTGAAGACCACAATGGTATTAGACCAATATTTGGTTGATAATAACACAGGATTACCATTTGGTTATCTTATACATTCCAATTTTCATAATGTTCTAATCATTAACTAAAGAATCCACTAGCCAATTTGAAGGATGTTCTCATTATCACCTCATACCATAGTTCTTATCAAAAGCCAATTACAAACACTTTTTAACTACGTACACAAAAAGTGTGAAGGAAAAAAAAAAAGTGGAAACAAGAAACAAGGGAAAGTTAAATTGATGTTTTCCAAACCTTATTTTGATGATGACATAAACACTTAACTATGTAAACAAGCTTTTGCAGGTCTGTTATTTGTTCTTGCTAGAGACAGGGCTTTCGGACGCACTGAACCATCCGAACTGAGTCAAAACTTCTCGAACGCATTGCACCGTCCGAATGAACAGGGAGAAAGAAATAGGATCCTACTGCTTCTTTTTTATGATGAATATGATGACCGTCCGAAGCATCTATCGGACGAAGGAATAGACGCATGCACGGACGTTCGAACAAAGCTCTTCAACAACTGCATGAAGATCGGACGCTGTGTCGGACGCATCCAATATGTCTCGGACATCCGACACCCCAACGGCTACTTTTTGTGCATTTATTATTTAACCGTTAGGAAGTAATTGCAACCACCATGTATTGCTCTTATAAATAACTGCGTTGACATTAAGTAAAAATCATCTAATACATTGAATACAAGCCTTAGAGGAAAGCAATTTGAGTACAAATTGGCTATAGTGCTTTGTTGTATTAGTGTGCAGTTGTGAGTGAAATTCAACTTTGAGTGGAGTGATAATCTTGTACGAAAGTGTGGTTGTAAGTAAAATTCTTGGCTCAACTAAAAGAGTTTTAGTGTGAGCAAGAAGTTTCCAACTTTGTAAAGATTATTGGCTCACCAAGTGTGTGAAGCATTCTAGTGATTCAATACTTCAAGCTTGCTAGCTTGGACCAGAGTATTGGTTGTTTAATTTTCTCTCTTTACCTCACTATTCCATTGATTTTATTATATCAGTTTATATTTATAAAATCTCAATATTTCTGAAAGTATATTTTTTAAGAAACCTAATTCACCCCCCCTCTTAGGTTGCTTTGGGACCAATAATTGGTATCAGAGCTTGGTCTCATTTTATTGCTTAAACTGCTTTTGAGAAAAGAACTATTATGGAAACCAACAATTCTCTATTCTTTGAGGGTCAATCCGTTACTAGACCTCCTATGTTTAATGGGGCAAATTTTATTAGTTGGAGAGATAGAATGAAAATATTTCTGCAATCTATTGACATTGATTTGTGGTATGTTGTCAATGAAGGTCCTTTTGAAGCTTCTATCATTGATGATCACACAAATAGAAGAAGAGAAAAGACAAGGGATGAGCTCACTCCACAAGACAAGGCAAACTTGGCGTTGAATGCAAAAGCCATGAATGTGCTATATAATGCCTTGGATGCAAATGAATGATTGTCAACTCGCGTGAAGGGATGCAATTCCGCTAAAGAAATCTGGGATAAATTGAAGGAAATCCATGAAGGGAGCGACGATGTTCGTGAGCAAAAGAAATCCTTACTTGTTGCCAAGTATGAGTCCTTCAAGATGGAACCACATGAGAACATTGACAAAATGTACTGTAGGTTCAATGACATTATAAAGGATCTTGAAGCCTTGGGTAAGGAGTACTCTTTTGGTGAAAAAACCAGAAAAATCCTAAATGCTCTATCCAAAGAATGGGATGCCAAAACTATTGCTACAGAGGAAGCCAAGAATTTAAATTTAATGCCTATTGAATCGCTAATCAATTCTTTTACATCTTATGAATTGAAGTTAAAGGCTAAAGTAGTGGATGATGATGAAGCAAGGCCAAGAAGGAGCATTGCTCTAAAGACCTCTCAAGAAGAAGATGAAAACAACTCCATCAATCTAGAAGATGAAGATCTTGATAAAGGAGATCTTGCACTCATCACCAAAGGATTTCTTAAACACTACATCAACAAACGAAGAATGAGAAGAGGCGGAGCTACAAATTCAAATAATTTCAAAGGAAAGACAAGGCTTGAAATGAAGAAGCAAAATGAAAAATATTTTGAATGCGGTCAACTCGGACACTTTGCAAATGAGTGTCCTTCCAAGAAAAAGAAGGAAGGAAGAAAACCTAGATTTAATAACTTTCAAATCACATGGGATGATTGCAACTCCGAAGAAGAAGTTGAAGAAGAAATGGAGTCGGCACAAATGGCCTTTATGGCTATTGGAGATGATGAGGTAAATTCTAACTATGACTCCAATGATGAAAATGATGAAGATGATCTTGAAGCTTTCATTTTAAAATTGCATGATAGCTTAAAGGAATCATATGCTAGAAATAAGGAGTTAGTAAAAAAATCAAATGCTTTATTAAATGCTAACTCTAAACTTGTGAATGAAAATAATAAGCTATCACAAGAAAATCGTGATTTGAAGAAAAGAATGCAAGGCTGTCAATGTGGGATCCAAGGTCAAGGAAGAACAAGCCTCCTTGAAGAAAAGAATGGATGATTTGAATGCTCTCTTGACTAGAAAGAAAGAAAATGTTGTTGATTTAAAAAGAAATAGAAATGTAGTAATCAACAAAATTTTGTCACGTTTAGAAGGGATGACTTATGTATTGTAAAACCAAAATCATCTTTATATGGAAATTAAAATATTATTTGTAGATATTGCCAACAACATGGACATGTTAAGAATATGTGCTATGTAAAGAAGAACGAAAAGCTTGGAATGAAAGTTGCATGGATTGTTAGCAATTTCACTAACTCAAATGGACCCAAGAAAATATGGGTACCAAAAGTTATCAATTGATTTGATGTGTAGGTACTCAACATCACCAATAATGTTAAGTGGTTCATAGATAGTGGATGTTCAAGGCACATGACCGGTGATGCTTCTCTCTTCATGAATCTCACATCCAAAAACAGTGGAAAAGTCACTTTTGGAGATAACAGATAAAGCAAAATCAATCGGCATTGGTGATGTAGGTAAAAATGGTGAAACTTTGATTAAGAATGTGCTATAATTTATTAAGTGTTAGTCAACTTTGTGACAAAAATTTATATGTATTCTTTACCAAGCATGAATGTCTTATTCTTGATAAAAATCATGTTGTTTTATTCAAGGGCACTAGGCACAATGATGTTTAAGTGATTCATCTTGATAAAATTAGCAGTAGCAATGTAAAATGTCTTACCGCTTCCATAGATGATCCTTGGCTTTGGCATAGAAGACTCTGTCATTTTAATATGGATTTGATTGAAAAACTTGCTAAGAAAGATTTGGTAAGAGGATTGCCAAAACTAAAATTTTTGAAAAATAAAATTTGTGATGCATGCCAATTTGGTAAACAAGTCAAAGTTTCTTTTAAACCAAAGAATTTTGTGTCTACTCATAAACCTTTAGAATTGTTGCATTTAGACTTATTTGGACCTACTCAATATGCGATAAATAGTCTTGGTGGTTGCAAATATGCTTTTGTTATTGTAGATGACTATTCTAGGTATACTTGGGTATTATTTCTTGTTCACAAAAATGAGGCGTTTGAAAATTTTGTAAAATTATTTTCCAAATTTAAAAATTTATTAAATTTAAAAATCATTTGTTTAAGAAGTGACAATGATGCTGAATTTAAATTTGGAGGTTTTCCCGACTTTTGTGATCACAACGGTATTATCATGAATTTTCGGTTGTTAGAATCCCTCAACAAAATGGTGTTGTCGAAAGGAAGAATAGGACTCTTCAAGAAACCGCTAGAACTATGATTAGCAAATGTGACTTACCTCAATACTTTTGGGCCGAAACGGTTAACACGGCTTGTTATGTCATGAACCGAGTTTTATTGAGATCCTTTTTAAACAAAACACCTTATGAACTCCTCTTTTGTAAAAAACCCATTGTGAGCTATTTTAAAGTTTTTGGTTGCAAATGTTTTATTTTAAAAATCAAAGAAAACTCCCTTGGAAAATTTGACAAAAAATCGGATGAAGGAATTTTTCTAGGATATTCTAGTAACAAGAAAGCATACCGAATTTACAAGAGAAGAACACTCTTGATTGAATAAGTTGTGCATGTTACATTTGATGAAACTAATGATGTTATTTCAAAGAATTTCTATGAAGATGAAGATGTAGGTATTCTAAAGGAGCTCTAAAAGCTTGTTATTCATGAAGATCATCAAGAGATCACATCAAGCAATGATGTCAATAACTATCAAATAGATGATGAAAAGAATGAGGATACTCCAAATGATCTTCCGAGAGCTTGGAGATTCGTCTCTAGTCACCCTCAAGATTTAATCATAGGTGATCTATCCAATGGGGTAACTACTTGCTCTCATAAACCTTTGAATAGTAATTGTGCATTACTTTCTCACATTGAACCTAAACATATAGATGTTGCTTTGAGTAATGAATTTTGGGTTAATGCCATGCAAGATGAACTTAGTCAATTTGAGAAATTTCAATAATGTATGGACCTTGGTTGAAAGACCATCTTCTCATCCCGTTATTGGAACTAAATGGGTCTTTAGAAACAAATTAAATGACCAAGGTGAAATCATAAGGAACAAAGCTAAACTTGTTGCTAAAGGTTATGCTCAAGAAGAAGGTATTGACTTTGATGAAACCTTTGCTCCCGTGGCTAGATTAGAATCCATTCGCATGTTTCTCGCATTTGCATGTTTCAATAATTTCAAATTATTTCAAATGGATGTCAAAAGTGCATTTTTAAATGGTTTTATTGATCAAGAAGTTTTCGTTGAACAACCTCCCGGCTTTAAAAATAAAAACTTTCCAAATTATGTTTTCAAACTCTCCAAAGCTTTATATGGTTTGAAACAAGCTCCAAGAGCTTGGTATGAAAGATTAAGTGGTTTCTTGATAGAAAATGGATTCAAAAGAGGTGTAGTTGACACCACTCTTTTTACAAAAATAGATTTAAATGGTTTGTTAATTGTTCAAATTTTATGTTGATGATATTAACAGAGCAACTAATGAAAATTTGTGCAAGGACTTTTCACATTTAATGCAAAAAGAGTTTGAGATGAGTATGATGGGCAAGCTGCAATTTTTCCTCGGACTTCAAGTTCATAAAACTAAGGAAGGAACGTTTATTACGCAAATCAAGTACACAAAGGAGCTACTCAAACGATTTGGAATGGAAGATTGCAAGCAAGTTGGTACGCCAATGTGCACTTCAACCAAACTTGATAAAGACGAAGAAGGTAATAGTGTTGATGAAAAACACTATAGAGGTATGATCGGAAGTCTACTTTACTTAACAGCCAGTAGACCAGATATCATGTTTGCTGTTTGTTTATGTGTTAGATTTCAATCCAGCCCTAAAGAATCACATTTGATAGCTGTTAAAAGAATTTTTAGATATCTAAAAGGTACAATGAATTTTGGTCTGTGGTATCCAAAATCCTCTACATTTGATTTACTTAGTTATTCCGATGCTGACTTTGACATACACTGGGTGTAAAATTGATAGAAAAAGTAACAGTGGTATGTGTCATTTTCTGAGAAATTTTCTTGTGTCTTGGTTTAGCAAAAAACAAAATTCTATTTCTCTTTCTACGGCTGAAGCCGAATACATTGCTGCTGGAAATTGTTGTGCTCAACTTCTTTGGATGAAACATACTCTGAAAGATTTTGGTGTCTTTTTTTATTGTGTTCCTATAAAGTGTGACAACACTAGTGCAATTAATCTAAAAAAATCCTGTTATGCACTCTAGAACAAAACACATTGATGTTAAGCATCATTTCATTAGAGATCTTGTTTGTAAAAAGGAAATTCGTGTTGATTTTGTGCCTACTTCAGATCAATTGGCTGATATTTTTACAAAACCCTTAGCTCTAGATCGCTTTGAAACTCTCAGAAAATGTTTGGGAATTTTACAGATCAACTTGGCATAGGTTCTTGGTTCGGACATAATCATTCATCCGAACGACTCTACCTTTCGGACGCTATTTTTCGCTCCGAAAACTGCCTATCTTCCTCGGACGCTCATAATCGTCCGAACGATATACACTTTCTTCACTAAACTCTCTGGAATTCTTCCGGACGCGTACCATCGTCCGAAAGAACGTCGGACGCACTGGATCTTCCATCGGCCGTCCGTTCATCAGCGTTCGGACGCTTCATCGGAAGCACACCAAACGTTCGGCCGTCCGAACGGTCTCCCTGTTCTATTAAAACCGTCCATCTTCCTCATTTCGGACTTGCCCAAACCCTCGAAACCCTCTCTGGCGAAAATTGTTCCTTCAACACCCCCTCCAAATTCCTACCCTCTTTCCCAAAATTGGTTGGAAGATTATCCTCTCTAGAGTATTTCTCACCTGAATCATATCAATTTTTCCACATCTACCATCTCATTTCATCAAATTCTTACCAATCTTTCAAAAATTAAAATTTTCCTCCTCTTCCTTCCCATCCTTCACAATGGTTAAATCTCGCGGAGGTTCTTTTACAGCAAATCGTGGACAAAAAACTAAGGGGAAAGCTCCAGTATGAGGAGAATCATCTACTACTCCCCAAGTATCCACAAATCCAATCCTGTCAAAATTCATCGATGCCAAGACATCTGAACGGTATACATCCCTTTTAAGTAAATCTATAATCGTTCAACGTCCTGCATCTCAAAGTCTATTTGATGAGTATAATCTTCCCATTGTCAAATCATGTTTTGAAAAACAAAATTGGGGTCACCTAGTGCATATTGATTTACCTGTATATCATGACATGGTGTTTCAATTCACTGTCAATCTTCGGAAAGGCCCCACTGTTCGCACTTTAATTTCTCGTGTTAACAGCACCAATCTTGAGATTTCATCCAACATCATTAACACTATTTTTGAATGTGAAGTCTCAAACCCAAATGATTTCTCCTATTTCTTTTCGTTAGATAAATGGCCCGCTGTTGATACACGATTTGACATTGATGAGGTTAGGGCCATTTTTAACATCAATTTTAAACAGGCCTCGGAAGCCAAAACCACATTGCTCACTCCTGAACTAAATATTCTATACACTCTTGTCACAAATTTGTTATTGCCAACTGACGGGCATCGTACTGAGCCCGGTAAAATGCAGCTTTACCTATTTTTTTGTGTTTTTAAGGACATTCCTCTTGATTTTGAGTATCTCTTTTGTTCCTTATGGGAACTCTTTCTTACTGATACCCGAAGAAACATTCCCTTTGGAAAATTCCTCACTAAAATTTTTGATTTTCTCGAAGTTCTTTTCAGCGAAAACAAACAATTTCCTCCTTATTTTAACAAATCTTATATTGAATGAAAAGGCCTCCATTTTTTCAACGATCAATGGTTAACTAAGACAGCCTTTGATATTGCACATTCACAATCCCATGCCTCTACCTCTGATTTCGCTATTCCTCATTCTCCTCCTCCTCAACCACCTCCACCACTCCATGATCCTCATCCATCTACCTCTGAACCATCACTTTCTCATATTTGTGGCCTTCTCACATCCTTGAGCACTCGCAAGTCAGTTCCTTTCAATGTCGCACTAATCGAAAGTTAAAGCTACTTGAAACTCGTCAGATGATTATCCAAGAGGCCCTTAGCCTTGGCATGTCTGCTTCGGCTCAGGTTCAGTTTGCCAATCTTCAGTCACAATATCCACTCGACTCATCTTTCGACAGTGATGAAAATGTTGGTGAAGACGAAGAAGCTGCCAATATTCAAGAAGCTGCAAATGACGATGAAGACGACGATGAGGATGTTGACGACACGTTTGATTTCATCATGCAACGCCGCACTGGAGAAGAGGAAGACAGTGAAGCCACTGATGAAGATGTTCCATCCAAACATCAAAAGACTGAAAAGCACTCTAAGAAGAAAAATGACTCGCATTAGTTCTTTTGACATCTGTGTTTAGTTTTTTAGCATTTCTATTTTTTAGGACTTCCTGTAGATTTACCCTTCTATGTATTTCCTTGAATTAAGTACCGTTAAATTTTTAAGTTGGGTTTATGAAGTTTTTTATGGAATTTCTGCTCAATACTTGCATGTTCTCAGGAGGAGCTTTGTTTGATAATGTCAAAAGGGGGAGTAGTTCTATATTGCAAAATGATTAGTCATATCCATTTGTTTTCTCCATGAAGGTTTGTCATCATCAAAAAGGGGGGAGATTGATGTTTTCCAAACCTTATTTTGATGATGACATAAACACTTAACTCTGTAAACAAGCTTTTGCAGGTCTGTTATTTGTTCTTGCTAGAGACAGGGCTTTCGGACGCACTGAACCGTCCGAACTGGGTCAAAACTTCTCGGACGCATTGCACCGTCCGAACGAACAGGGAGAAAGAAATAGGATCCTACTGCTTCTCTTTTCGGACGAACATGACCGTCCGAAACATCTATCGGACGAAGGAACGAACGCATGCACGGATGTCCGAATGAAACTCTTCAACAACTGCATGAAGATCGGACGCTGTGTCGGACGCGTGACGCATCCAATATGTCTCGGACGTCCGAAACCCCAACGGCTACTTTTTGTACATTTATTTATTTAGTCGTTAGGAAGTAGTTGCAACCACCATTTATTGCTCTTATAAATAACTGCTTTGACATTAAGTAAAAATCATCTAATACATTGAATACAAGTCTTAGAGGAAAGCAATTTGAGTACAAATTGGCTATAGTGCTTTGTTGTATTAGTGTGCAGTTGTGAGTGAAATTCTAACTTTGAGTAGAGTGATGATCTTGTACGAAAGTGTGGTTGTAAGTAAAATTCTTGGCTCAACTAAAAGAGTTTTAGTGTGAGCAAGAAGTTTCCAACTTTGTAAAGATTATTGGCTCACCAAGTGTGTAAAGCATTCTAGTGATTCAATACTTCAAGCTTGCTAGTTTGGAAGTATTGGTTGTTTAATTTTCTCTCTTTACCTCACTGTTCCATTGATTTTATTATATCAGTTTATATTTATAAAATCTCAATATTTCTGAAAGTATATTTTTGAAGAAACCTAATTCACCTCCCCCCTCTTAGGTTGCTTTGGGACCAACATAAATGAGCTTAATACCAATATAATATAGGAGAGTGTTTAAAAAACACAAAATAATATCATAAGGTTTTTTTCCATGCTATGAATTTGGCATAAAAAAAATATATAATTGAAGAACAAATATTCCAGAACATTAGAAGAAGAAAGCAGATTGAGGAAGGAGATGAAAGAAAGATACCAAATCAGCCTTCATAAAAATGTCCACATGATTTTAACATTTAAATGGTTGTAATAGTCATAATTAGTAGAGCATACTAGATTTATGAGTAAGATAGAAGAAAGAGTTTAATAGTCAGACTATAGAACTTCAGGGATAAATGGTAATATGAAAGGTCTATGGGGATGGAATGCTAATCTATTTAGCAAGAATCAAAAGGTGTCATTTCTTGGTTAGTTTTTGTTGGCAAAATTTACATAAAACATACAAACACTAGAAAAGAATAACAAAATTGATGACTTTGATGCGAGTGATCTCTATCCTTAAAGTGTTATTCCACCCCACTATAAATAGTTTTTGAACATGATTTCAAACAAATAAAACTTTCAGGAATCACTAAAACTCACCAAGAACACTTCCTCAACAATGCAAGTGTTCTGACCTTGAATACACAAGAACAAGTATGAGGTTAAGAACAAGAAAAAGGCTAAAATCTTACTTTGGTGTTCTATTATGCCTTTGATGGAGTTTCATATTTATAAACACATCAAATACTTCTATAAAGGTTGTTTGAATTGATTAGCAACCACAAGAAATTAACTTACAACCCTTAAGATGAATGAACAAAACTTTTCAGGCATAATTCAAATAAAGAGGTGTTACCTTTTGATTTGAATTTGCACCAATTCATTACAAGAGAGGTGATAAACATTTAAATCAGAATTTAACACTTAATCATGTGTTAAACAACTTTCAAACAAGTCGCACATTAGTTTTATAAGCTATTATTAGAAACAAACCAAAAGGCAATATTTGAATCATGATGTTTCATGCACCTTTGTTTCTAACAATCCTCTACTTACCTGATTTATAAAACTAATTTTTAATGAATTTAAGTCTTGAGATACTTGTTAAGTCTTGAACTAAATTAATGGTTGTACTCAAACATTGAACCATGATTTAGTATGTCCAAACCGAAAAAAAATGTACCTTAAACCCATCAATATTCTTGAGGTATTCACTGGTATTTCACATTGTTATGGCCATGTGTGTCCTTCTGGTTTTATGAACATACAAAGGTTATGCATACTTTCGTTAGAAATGACACTATCGTAATGTGCATATAGGTGAAGTACTAAAGTATAAATACTTGGTATGCACATAAGTTCTTTACCAAACTTGTACTTCATTAATAGCACTTGTTCATCTTACCACAGAGCTAGTAAACACGATACATATTTGTGCCCTAATGCTTATCGATAATCACAAAACGTAGTTTATTTTTCTCATTAAAGCATTAGGATAGTTTGTGAACCAGTGAAACAAAAGTTCTCACTATGGTAATTAATTTAATTGTTCCACATGTTTGGAACCCCATGTCTTTGTTCATCCTATCATTCTTATCTCTCGAGAGTCTTTTAGTAAATAAATCTACCAAAGTTCTTTATTGAATTTACATTAACATTTGTTATCACATCTTCTGTGATTAATTGTTTAACATAAGCATGTCTCAAGATTATATGTTTAGACTTATTACCATTGTATATTTTATTTAATACTCTAGACAATATAGTTTCACTATCATAATACAAAGAGATAGTAGGCATATCACGTTGCCAGAAATATATATCTAATAGTAAATTTCTCAGTCACTCTACCTCTTTGTCGATCACTGCTAAGGCTATAAAAATCAGCTTTCATGGTGAAATGAGTTACACACGTTTTTTTCTTATATCCAAGAGACTGTACAACCACCAAGCATAAACACCTAATCAAATGTAGAACTCTTATCACTTGAACCAGTTATCCAACCAGCATCACCATATCCTTCTAATTCACTTGGATAGTTATTATAAAACGATCCAAAGTTTGTCAATACGGATCTGTTCTCTCTATGTACTCTAGAAGTCTCCCTATTTCTATCTAATGAACAATACCGAGATCACTTGTAAATCCTACAAAACATCATAGGATATATCTGGTCTTCTACAATTAATGCATAGCATACTTTAATTGTGCTATTTATCTTCAAGTATTTACTGAAAGTTTACTTGCTACATCATATGAGTTGAAGTTTCTTTAATATTCAAATGATTGAACTTTTGAAACACTTTCTTAACATAGTGAGTTTCATTAAGATCATAACCCCTACTAAGCATGTTTACTAACTTTAGTGAATAAGATAGTATCAACTTCACCCAAGTCCATCGTTTTAAACTTTGAAGTCAGATACTTCTTGATTTCTTCATTACCTCTCAAGTTTGTACCAACTATGAGCATGTCATCAACATAGAGACATACAATTACACAATAGTTTTTTTGCAAACTTGGAGTAAATCCAGTTATCAGCATTATTGTATGTGAAATCATTCGTAAAATTACTAAATACAATCATTTCATACTATTGTTCGGTGCTTGCTTTAATCCATCTATAAAAGAATTTAACTGGTTTACAAACCTTGATTTCTTTGTTGATAGTACATAATCCTTGGGTTGTTCCATGTACACCTCTTCATGCAAGTCACCATTCGAAATGCAATCTTAATATCTATTTGATGAATACACAAATCATATAAAGAAGTTAAAGCAAGAAATACCCTAATTGAAGTTTTGCTTTCCACAACGGCATATATATCAAAATAATCAATACATTTCTTTTGTTTAAATCCTTTTGCTACGAACCTTAAGTTAAAGGTTTGTATGGAACCATTTGTATTATATTTTCTTCTAAATACCCATTTACAGCCAATAGGTTTTGAAACGGGAGGAAAATCAATAATTACATAAGTGTTATTACCATGGATAGAATTCATTTCTTCTTCTATAGCATCCTTCCAAGATGCAACATCCCTTAATGACATTGCTACACTAATATCAGATGATGAATCTCAACTTTGTTTTCTTTTATTAGAAGAATCATCAATAATAGAATCTATCTTTTGGAGTACTAGACTCTTGATCATAAGAACTATGAGTGTCACTAAGGAACTTGTCCTCAATAAACTCAACATCTTTAGATTCCACAATTATATTAGAACTTATATCGAGTAGTCTATACACTTTTGAATTTTCAGCATATCCCAAAAAATACTTTTATCGTCTCTTGGTCCTAATTTAATTCTTTTAGGATCTACTACCAGATAAAGAGTTAGGCAACTCTAAACTCTAAAGTAATTTAGGTTTAATTTGCTACCTTCAATGCTTTATAAGGAAATATTCTAAATTTCTCTAAAGCTATCCTATTATGTACATAACAAGCTGTTAATAATGCTTTATTCCATAGGTTTATTGGAAACTTAGCATTTAGCAACAGGGTATTTACCATTTCTAATAATGTCCTATTCTTTCTTTCAACAAAACTATTTTGTTGTAGGGTATTAGGGTGCACTTGTTTGATGTACAATACCATTTTCCTACAAAAAGAAAAAAACTTGTCAAGGAAATATTCACCTCCTCTATCACTTATTAAACATCTAATTTTCTTTTTAAGTTTATTTTCTATTTCAACTTTGTAAATTTTGAACTTTTCAAATATTTGGTCTTTAGTTTTCATCAAATAGACATATTTAAATCTAGACTTCTCATCTATGACTGTTATGAAGTATTTATTTTGTCTCTTGTTAACATGCCATTCAATTCACAAATATCAAAATGAATAAGATCTAAAAGATTAATATATCTTTCTGCACTAGCAAATGATTATCATTTTACTTGTACACATATTTCATATTTATCACAAGCATTTTGATCTAAGAAATTAAACCATGTTTAAACATAAATTTTTAAAGTTCTAAACTTAACATATGCTATAAAGAAAGAGACTCGACAGCATAGGTAGAAACAATACTGTTATTAATAATTGTATTAATCATCATGTTATATAAGTAACCCTATCCCACATAGTAACTAATTCCCATTCTTAGTTAGGATCGATTTTTTGGCCTCTATAACAACCCTTACACATTTCTTATATATTAAGATTACAAATACAAGATTTTTCTTCAAATCGGGAATATATAGTACATTGACTAAAGCAAGTTTCTTCCTGGATGTGAATTATAGTTCTACAACACTTTTTGCCTTGTTATTATTTCCCATAAGAATATATTGATCCTTCTTGGAGTATTCAAAATTCTGAAATGGAACATGTCATTGCAACTGTGTATAGTTGCACGAGAGTCATACCACAAATCAAATAATATAACGTTAGAAGCCATGTTTATGCTGAATATCAAGCTAATATGCAAATTTGATACCGTAGCCATCAATTCCTCCTCATACTCTTCCATAATGTTTGCAATTTAGGATTTTTCACTTTTTGTTTCTTGAGAATTCTGCACTCTTTCTCACGGTGGCCCCTTTTTACCATAATAGAAGCACTTTCTGTTCTTCTTGTCTTCAATAGAAGTGCTAAGGATATAGCATAATTTCAGCATTATTGGTGAAACTCCTGTCAGGAAACTTTCTTTTACTGTATTTGTTTTTATTCTTAGTTCCATTCTCAATAACATTCACTTTGTAGTCACTCACTAGTACGCTTTTACCTTCACGAATTTGAGTTTCTTCCTCGATTCAAATGTGCAACAAGAGCTAATCAATAGTGATGCTTTCATTAGAATGTATGAGTTTCTTATGGTAATTTTCCCAAGTTGGCAATAATTTTGATATAATTACAGCTATTTGCATTGCCTCAGAAATATTAATTTTGAGATCTTTGAGTTTAAAAACTAAGATTCGCAATTTATCCACTTGAGTCATAATGGATTATTATATACCATAGTGAATTCAAATACTTCAAAGAAATAAATTTGTTGATACATTGCTTCTTATTGGTGAATTTTGTTTCCATGGATTTCCAAAGCTCTACCAGATATTCAATGCCTTGAAAGATATCATATAGTCGGTTGGATAATGTGTCCATAAGATGTAGTCACGGCATCTAAAGAAATCTTTACCATGCTTTTGATATTTTGCCTTCTCAGTATTTGTACTTTCATTATTTGGCATCGTTGGCCTGGGATAAGATTTTTCCAAAACGAAGAAAAAGTTGAATTCTATTAGAAAGAATTTGATCTTGTTCTTCTAACGAAAGAAATTAAGACCAGTACCATCAAAATGGTCTAGTTTGAATTCTTAGTTCTTCACTTTTATAGTAGTGATAGGATCGTTATTCTCCTTGTCAATAACGAAGAAATAACACTTCAATATTGTGGGAGAAATTTACAAAAAATATACAAAACACTGGAATGAAGAACAAAATTAATGACTTTGCACTGCGTTCTTTAAAGTATTATTTACCTCGACTATATATAGCTGTTGAATAGTTTTAGGCAAATACAACTTCTAGAAATTACTAAAATCACACTAAGTACACTTGCTCAACAATGAAAGTATTATTCCTTTGAACACTCTACAAGAACAAGTATGAAACTAAGAAGAAGAAGAAGTCGACTAAAATCAACACTTCTCCAAAGGATATCCCAATTGTTTGGCAACCCCCAAATATTAACTTACAACCCTTAAAATGAATTATCAAGACTTTTCAGTCATAATACAACTGAAGATGTGCTACCTTTCATTTCAATTTGCACTAATTTATCACAAGAGAGGTTATAAACATTTAAAATCAGATTTGACTCTTAATTACATGTTAAATAATTTCCAAACAAGTCCCATATTAGTTTTATAAATTACCATTTGAAATATGATGTTTCATGCTCTTTTGTTTCTAACAATTTCTTCATAACATTAAACTAATCATATTTAGTGTGCCTAACTCATGGCTTCATCCCTTCGTTCCTCATTATCTTTCTCTCCAATAAGCCATTTTGCCTAAAACATGGCTTCCTCTTAAAGAAGCAAAAGTAGTAAGGGGAAAACTGCTAAGCCTCTTTGGCCCAATAATGAATATTTAAGAAACTAACAAATTCCCAACCCTCTCAATGAAGCTAGCGACATGTCCAAAGCATAGCAATTAAGCTAGATTTAAAAATAAATTATTCTATACATGTTAAATACTGTTCTTAAAAACATATTAAATGGAAGAGATTAGCTAATAAATCCACCTTCTTTTAATTTGTAGTCTATTCAAGAAGAGGAAGAAGTTATCTACCCACACTGAAAAAGAAAATTTACATTGTAGCTACGTTAGTCCATTTAGGAGAAAAACAATCTATATGGTCAATAATTTATTTTCATATCTAGTTATGGACTTTTAGCTATTTTTCTATCAAACTGCCCATTAAAATATTTTTGGGGTTCATTTACGACTACCTAACTATTTTTTTGTCTAAAAAATTTGAACATAGTTATTAAACCTGGCCTGGGCTAGAATCTGGCGAGGGAGATGAATCAACAGGTTATTGGTTCAACCGATTGGTTACCATTTCAACCAATGAGTTATAAAATTATATTTTCTATTAACATATAATAATTATGAACTATTAAACAACAAATATTGTGAAAATATTAACAAAATATTATATCAATTTTTATTTAATTGTAAATAAAATTTTAAAATAATTATTTTACCTAAAACATGTAATAAAATAAATTATTGAGAATGAATTATAGCAAAATATCATCCTAATTTATTTCTTAACTTTTAGAATAAAGTATGATAACAATAAGTTCTATAAAAGGTTACAATAAGAATTTGGATAGAGTGTTTTTAAAAAATTTAGAAAGGAAAGAATAATTTTAGGAGTTATAGATTCCATAAAAGTATTTAAATGATTCAATAGGCATCAAAAGGCCTGTGACCAAATGGTAGGAACTTCCAACATACAATGTTTTGTCCTAAATGATGCAGATCAAGGAGGAAGAAATTCCAAAAGGTAGCAGGAAAGGAACAAAAGAGGAGGAGTGAGGCAAGGAGAGAGTAGTGTCAACCCAAGTTCCTCCACCGCCATACTCCCAAGCATACAAACTCAACAAAGGAAATGGTAGATCTTGTTAACCTTCGTGCCATGTGTCATGCTAATCCACATCTCAACAAAATTGGAGAAGCTCAAGGGAAATCCCTCAACATCAAGCTCGAGTAATCCCTTATTCGGGGTATGGTGGGTGGCCTTCATACAGATAGATGAAGTGGGAGGATGGATGAATATGATTTGGATAGGAGCTGGAGATGGGTTAGCGATGGATTATTCATAATAGGTGGAGGGTATTTGTGACATTTTTGCTTAGTTGTTGTCTTATGTTTGCTTGCAAACTAGGTTTAGAATTGAGGGCAATGCAAGTTTGAATTGTTAAGGCAAACCCTCGTGGAAGAAGTTTTTCCTTATTACATTTTTGATATATTATTTTATTTTTGATATTTCATTTACTAAAAAGTAAATGCCTCCTTAGTATTAAATTGGAATCAACTTTTATAATTTAAATATTGCTAAAAGTATTAAAATGAAGCGTGCGTGTCAATCAACTACCGTTGCTGATGAAATTTTCCATCCATATGACACTTTTACCAAAAGTACAAAAGGCATTTATAAGTTTTTAAACAATAAGGGGTTCATATAGAAAACAGTAAAAACACAGGGGATGTAAGTGAAATTTAACCTATAAATACACACACATACACACACCCACCCACCACCTACCCACACACATATAGTATATGAGAATGGTTGTTTGTGAAAAGTTCTAAAATCTTGATAGGTAGAAAAGTATAAGAATATTTGTATATTAGATACCAAAAGTAAAAAAAAAAATGAAATATTCACTTAACCATTTGAATTCAAATTAATTATCTAGAACCTATTCATAACTATTTTTATTTGTTCAAAACCCCCATATTATGTAACCTTCCTCTTACAATTGCTGTTTTTTTCCCTAAAAGAGGAGGAGATTGGGTTCATCCTTGCAAGTTGCTAAATATTATGGAGTCATTAAGGCTATACAATATTTATTATTATTCCTATAATATTCATTGTCAAATTCCATAAAATCTATATGACTTTATATAACTTTGGAGAAGAAAAGGCTGAAATATCTTATTAATTCAAAGAATTGAATTATGTATATAATGTTAAAGGTTTATTTTTAGTATATTTGAAAAAAAAAATATGTAACAAAATTATGTATGAGTATTTAAAAAAAAAATCCACCACCCACTCAAAACCTTTAGTGACTTTGGAAAGTGTTGTATTAATAGGTTATTCTTAGGAAAATATTCCCTCCCATATGAGCTGCATTTTGTTGTCTATGTTTGAGTAATTTCATTATTACAACCCAATTATAATACTTTTATAAAAAATTGATAAGGGAGAATTGCAAATTTAACCGCTAAGCTATTTTTAAAATCACATAGAGATTCTTCATATTATGGGTTAAAAAATTTTAAATAGATTTGGGGACCTTCTTGAGCGACTAAATTTCTAATTATCTCTAATATTTTCATGTATACTTTGTTCATAGATTTCATATTCACATATTTAAATTTATTTTTTTATATTTTTTAATGTACCAAGTCTTTCAAATTTTGATTTGAAGCTACTTTTTAATTGACACAAAAAGGTACTCTGTAACTGAAAAATATCTATAAAAAATAACTATATTCATTGTTTTTATAACCAACACCTGTCTAATACACATCTAGATGTGTATAAGAGACAGGTACTGAATCTCTGTTAATTGATTGAAAGTTATATTTCCTTGGAATTGTAGTACTTTATAAAATGTGATTATTGAGTTTAGTATTATTTACCTCGACTATATGCTTTTAAACTCAATAATCACATTTTAGGCAAAGTACTACAATTCACTAAAATAAAAGTAACTTGCTCAACAATAAAAATTGCATACATTTTATAAAAAAAGAAGAAAACTTAAATCTTGGTCCAAAGGATATCCCATTGACGATTAACCCCAAATGATTAACTACAAATTATAAGGCGTGAATTATCAAGACTTATTAATCAACTAAATAGCTTACCAAATTTTAATTAATAATTCAATAAAAACATTCTGATCGCAGTTCAGAAAATGATAGAAGAATTGATAATTTAATCACTGAACTATTTAAATAATTTCCACAAGATTCCTCAAATTAGTATTTATAAATTTTATCGTCATTTGAAATATGATGTTTCAATTGTTTCAACAATTTCTTCAAGCATTAAACTTTTCCTTAACTTTTAGTGTCCCTCAAATGGCTTCATGCGTTATTTGGGCCAATAATCCATAAATATAGCTAAAGAAGCAAAAGTATATTTTTTTATTGGGAAAACTGCTAAGCCTTTTCCCTTGAGTTTTTATTTTTTTGTTATAATGTCCAGATGACTTATTTGATAACAAAAAACAAACACGCACACGCACACACACACTTTCTTGAGGGACTTCTGTAAAATTATAATCATCTAATTGTACTAAATGATTTGAACCAAAAACATATTGGAAGAGATTAGCTATAATTTTTAATATCCACCTTTATGCAATTGTTTGTAGTCTATTCATTTTAGTGAATTGTAGTACTTTACCCACACTAAAATGTGAAAATTACATTGTAGCTACGTTAAAGGAGTCTATATGGTATGTAATACTGTCTCTTATACACATCTAGATGTGTATGTTCATTTTGTTCATTTAATTTACTTTTATTTATTTTATTTTACAAGTTAATATATTTTCATGTTTATTTGCATAACACGGGTTTTCCTAGTAGTAATTGTAAAAGGATAATGTGGATATTTATTTTGACAAAAATTACCTCCAAAAATTTTGGCCTAAGTTATTTTCCTTTAATTTCATTTTTTAATTATACTTACATTCTCTTTATTTTATTTATTTTTATTTCATCACTAACTATAAGAGAAATTCATGAATTGTCAATTTTTTTTATTTATTTAACTTATACATTATTTTCAATTCTTTGTTGGTAGGCAATCAGCGGAACCAAATGGTAGGAACTTTGAACATACAATGTTTTGTCCGGTAATCTACCTTGAGCCCCGGAGAACCTAAGAGGGGGTGTACCAAGAGACAGCTAAACTTTTTTACTATCAAAAAAAATCTTATACATTATTTTATACATTTATAGAAATAAATACCAAAAATGAGAATTTTTAAAACTACTTTCTATTTACGCTTTGCATGAACTAAGCATATAAAATATAAAATTACCAAATAAAATATCTTTTATTCAAATATATTTTATCTAAGAATATCTTTTTCATTTCACAATCAATAATAAGCCACATGAAAGAATATCTTTTAACTAAATAGTAGAATGCAATACATTTTTTTCATGTAATATAAAAAACACATAAATTTTTAAATTAAGCCTACAATTTGTGATTTGTATAAATAAAGATATTTTAATTATTTATTTTGTTTTTAATATGTTTAGATAATGCAAAACAAAAATGAACATAAAAGCAGCTCTAAAAGTTGTTTTTAGACTTAGTTTTAAAATAAAAAACAGATATATGTGTGTGTACCATTGAAAATTTCCATCTTCATGTGGCGTTTGCTCAACGGATTTTTATCTTTTCCAGACATGCTAATGAATCTCGGTTTTTCAATGCCCTCCAAATGCCCTATATATGCTTCACTTGACATATTAAATCACTGGTTCATAGAATGCGGTTTAGCACAACATGTTTGGTCTCACTTTGCCTCGTTCCTTGGCCTACCATCAGCTAGGGATTCACTCTCACAGCTGATCATCTCTTGGCAGTTGACTACCAGGCATCTTGGCATGAAGAACATGGTATACTTTCTCTTCTTCCATCTTTTATTCCTTGGAGCTTATGGTTGGTTCGCTGTCATTTTCTATTTCAATATATCCTTCATTCGAGCAACAAAGTTATCGAGCTAGTGGCTGTGCTACCGTCTAACATGAGCTTCATCTTTCCATTTAATAGAACTCCATTGGCTGTTTTTCTCTCCCAAAATCTCCATGCATCAATACGGGTTACCCAGGCTGCTTGTTCTTGGGCAATGGCTTTTGCATGGTCGAAGGATTTTACAGGGAGGGAAACTGAACGTGGATAGCTCCTCCTTAGGGAATTCAGGGCAATCAGGGGGTGGAGGAATAGCCTGAACTAATATTGGTGAGGTACTATTCGCCTTTGCTAAATCGTTTGGCTTCAGAACAAGTCTTCAAGCAGAAGCACAAGCTTTCTTTCACGAGATAAAACTTTACATTGCTCACTCAATTCCACATTTTAGCCATAATTGAAATAGACTCACAGGTACTCATGGACATAATCTAACAAAAATCAGTTACTCTATGGAAAACTGATGCATTGATTCGAGAAATTCATCATACCTTAGGGCAAGGAAATTTCAACCTCACGCACATCCACAGAGAAGCCAATATGGCTGCAGACTTGTTAGTTAAAGAGGGTAGTAAACATTTGAATTGTGAGTTCATTTTACCTCTCAAGATGTACCTCATTTCCTCATTGGCTGTATTTTCTTGGATTCAATAGGCACTCATTCATTAAGATTAGGGGGTGCTTAACGAACTCACATTATGTTTTATTATTAAAATTGCCCCAAAGGGCTTTGAAAAAATATGTGTGTGCATGCGCGCGCATATGTGTGTATATATATATATATGAGTTGATTAAGAAAATGTGAACAAGTTCTAGGAAATTCTCTGTCAGGTAGAAATGATAAGAATATTTGTATATTATATAAAATTGTAGACACTAAAATAACTAATTAATTGAGATTACAACGAACTAATCTCGGTTAATTTTGGTGACCTTGAATGTCTCGAAAATGGCCAGAAGGAAAGATTAGTCAAACCTACTTCTCTTACAAATTGGCTACACATGAAAATTGAATCCGATAGGTATTCTTAGCCAACAGACTAAATATTCTAGAATCAGTTAGAAGAGGTAAAATATCTTTAGTTGAGAAATTAAAGGAAGTCAATTAGGATTAATTTTGGGAACTAATTTACCTTGATTAAGCTAATTGATTGACTTTCCTTATTTGAAACTCTCACTTTTGGCCCATAAATAAGAGGTCATTCTTATTGAGAGGACAAGGAAAAGGGAAAGGGGAGGACTTTGAAGCAGCTAAATACTTTGAAGGACAAGACCTCTACACGTGAGAGATCAACAAGCACAACAACAAGGTGTCGCATCTTTTACACCACTGAACAAGCTCAAGTTCTATGTGAGTAACTTCATTACCATGACATCACCTCAAAGAGCATGACTTCAGCATCATGGAGATTAACAAGTACGAGAAACAAAGTGACACATCTTATATACAAATCAAAATTCGTGTTTTCCAATACCCTTTAAAACGGGATCAAACTTAAAGTGCTCGATGCACACATTCACTGTCGATTTCTTCTAATCCACAAATTAAAAGAGCTTATTCAACTTTTTTATTTGAGATCAAGTCTATTATGGCTCTTGGATTATATGTCAATGCATCGACTTATTTCATAAATCAAACCCATACAACTTGAATCGGCCCTCAAATCGTCACCAAATCTGAAGATAGAAAAAATTTAAAGGAATTTGGGGACCTAGCGACTAGCTATGGGTTTATCACAAAGATTGTAACTTGCTTTTTCTTTAAATTAATAAAATTGTTTATTTGTGCATTTTATTTCCTGTCTTAATATTTTAGTTTACGAAATTTGTGTGTACAGGAATCACTAAATGAATTAAAATGAATATAAATTGGACCACAAATTTTTGGAATGCATTTTGTCAACATAAATATCCAAATCATCATTTTATAAATATTTACATTATAGAATCTTTCAAAAAGGTAGGATATTTATTGGGTTCAGGAACCAATCTAATTAAGGTATAACTTAGGTAAAAATATATTTAAACTCTTCTTTTTGTTTTAGGGTTAGTAAGTACTTTGCCTGAAAATAAATAAATAAAAATTGCACACTTTGCCCACCTAAATTAAAATAATATATACTTTGTCCTCCATTGCCAGTATTCATCTATTAATAATTTTAACACCGTCAAGAAAATCTAGTTAAATGATCGTAATACCCTTAGTACTATATTTTGATTTTCACGTATTTAATTTTTTTTTATTGTGGTGTAACAATTAGTAAAAAATAATCTAGG
The DNA here is from genome assembly GCA_025175665.1 of Cinchona pubescens. Taxonomy (NCBI): domain Eukaryota; kingdom Viridiplantae; phylum Streptophyta; class Magnoliopsida; order Gentianales; family Rubiaceae; genus Cinchona; species Cinchona pubescens. The sequence continues at coordinate 661,063 of JANKKI010000105.1, forward strand.
GAAATAAACTCTCAATTATCTCAATATATAATCCATATAATATATTTTTTTGGTCAATTTTTTGTATATTTTTGGAATTCATTTGATATTATTTCGAATTTTAATGTTTAGCTATATTGGCAGTACACTTCCCAAATCTGTCTTATTTTTCTAAATTTTCTTGGAAAAATGACTTTAATAGTCTCTCACATTTCACATTTAAACTTTTTTAGTCCCTCACATTCAAAATGATGCATTTTAACCATTCACAAATTCAAAATGCACCATTTTAGTTCCTTAACATAATTACAGGCATATTTTGATCTGAAATACTCAAATGCGTATCGAAATGTAACATATTTAAGGGCAAAACTGATAAAACATAACCTTAAACACTAAAATTCCCAAGAATAAGATAATTTGAGCTATTAGAGTAGGGGTGGCAGAACAAAAAACGAAGAGAGAAGGAATAATAGTGGTGATGGTATAGGTGAGAATTTTGGGAAGACGGTCGAAAAGGATGAACACATTTGTAAAATTCGATACGCATATGAGAATTTTAGGCCAAAAATATGTCTGTAATTGTGTTAAGGGACCAAAACGGTGCGTTTTGAATTTATTAGTGTCTAATGCATCATTTTGAATGTGAGGGACAAAAAAAGTATAAATGTGAAATGTGACGACTATTAGGGTTATTTTCCCAATTTTCTTTAAGGATCTTCTATGACAATAAATTTACTATAAAAATTTTGTAATTTTTTAATGTCTTTTAATATTTTATACTAGCCCGAGTTCTATTTGGTTAATCGAATCTACAACCCATAACCAAATTTGAATTCAATTATTCGAATTTTTTATTGAATGGAATTTGAAATTGAAATTGATTAAAACTTTTAGGATCCTTTTTAAATTTTGACCAATTACATTTACTGATTGATTAACCGACCGGTTAATCGATTCTCACTCCTAGTATGAAAGGGAGGCAAAATATATATTCTTTTAATTTATGTGGGTAAAGTGTACCCATATGGTTCAGGAAGTAAAGTGTTATTAACCCTATTTTATGAGAGCAGTAAGGATACAACTTGGCAGTCGTGCGTAATCGTTAAAACCCAAAAATTTGCAATTATTTTCTCTGTTAAAAATGTACGTTATAGAAAAGATGCTTAATAATCAGAAATTTCCATCCTAAAGCTTTCAGAAGCAATTAATTATGCGTTGCGTCCCCAAAATCATATCCATAAGTTTATCCCAAAATTTCAATTTTTAGCTTATTTATTTCCAGTTAAAAAGAAATAGGGAAGAAAAATAGCGCATCGTCTATTGTTGAACTTGATGAGTATATGTATTACGTGACAAGTTTCATTGGAAGGTATTTTTTCTTGCCTGTTTTCCATTTGATGTATTAAAAACTAATTTTGTATTTAATCAAATTGTCCTATGGATTAAAGACAAGCTAATCCTGTCTTTTACCTTTATTAGACATCTTAGTTTGGGCAAATGAGAGGGCAAAATCGGACGCCCTCATATCCTCGTACAATATTGGAGAGGAGATTTTCAAAGATGATCATGGCAGACTTGGCATGAAAACATGGCTTTCTTCCAGTTCTGTTGATATTTGCAATGAGTAAAGGAAGTGGACATTACATTGCATTCAATACATAATCCAAAAGCCATCACATTTACGAGATATCCAATGAGTCAATGACCCAAAAAATTAAAAAAATAAAACACACACACACACACCCGAGCTTTTAATGATGTGGTGTAAAAGTGGATAACCAATACGACTTCATCTTCGTCCGCATGTGCATTGTTTGCACTCAAAGTCCAAGTCCAACCCTCAACTTCTCAACTGTATTCAAGTGAATCTATATTAAAGTGATAAAGTATAAAATTAATGTTGTGTCGTGAAATTTGTTAAAAACTTTGCGGACGAAGATGAAGTCGTATTGGTTATACTGCCGTAAATGAAGCCAGGGAAAATGTGAATGTTACACCAAGAACAAGTCAAGTTCTTTGACAACTCAACCATGACATCACTTCAAAGAGCATGACTTCAGCATCATGGAGATTAACAAGTACGAGAAACAAAGTGATCCATCTACCCTTAAATAGAGAGGATACTTGTTCCTAAATTTGTGATTCTATAAATCATTTCCCTTTATAATTTTCATCATCATTCTAACAAACTGTGATATCCCAAAAGAACTAATTATAGACTACTAGCATTGATCATTTTGAGTTAACCAAGGGTCAAAATGTAGCAAACTGGTCTCCAAATCTCATTTAGAAGAGACCTCCAATTCTCTCTTCTGCTAACAATGTCTAGTTGTTGTCAAAATCACAAAGATTGTAACTTGCTATTTCTATAACATATAAAATGTTTATTTGTGCATTTTTTTTTTTTAAACTAACTACCACTACCTCTTTGTGTATAACATATTGTAGTCTAATATATCATAGATGCATATGTGCATCTAATAACTTTCCTTCCTCAAATACTTCCTCATATTTTGTAGAGACTCAATCTATAAAATTATAATTAGAGTTTATTTGAATGTTTTTTACTTTCAAAATCACTATGTGTAATGTTACTTACAATTAGTCAATTACTCCCTCCGGTGTAGGTTCGGGAGGTAAAGTATATTTAAGTGTCTTCTTTAATTTTTAGGGTTAGTAAAGATTTGCCCTCTGAACTAAATTGGTTAATTACAATAGCTCACCTAAAATTTAAGCAATAGTATGATACTTTGTCCTCCATGACTCTATTAATTGTGATTTTAACTAATAATAAACTAAAAGAGTCTCAATATTAATTACAATTTGAGTAATTAATGGAGTTGAAAAGAAATAAGGGCAAAATTCATAAAAAAAAAATAATTAATAATTTTATTGGACTTTTGATACTTAAAATGGAACAAATTTTTTTTGCTAAAGGGGCGGAAGTAAGTACTCTTTATTTTCTATTCTTTATTTCCGCAATTTTAACCTTCTTCATTCCACCTTAAAAACCCGTCAACCTTGTTGGTTCGTCTTTTCTGAAAGACTCATCCTTAGCATTGAGATCACGAATTTATTTACCTCCTTAAAGCCTATTGCCTTCACTCATTCAGATCGCCCTTCACCTAAAAAAATAAAATAAAAAGTGAACTCTCCTTTTCACACACTAAACACACTACTCTTCTTTGGCTTGCATTATTTGCTTCTCATACTTGTGAAGTTATAAACTTAATAAAAAACAGAACCCTTTTCTTGAAATTCATTTTGGGAGCCAAATTAAGATGAGTAATGACCAGCAAGCTACTTTTTCCGGCATCGGAAATCCCACAGAAGAGCTGAAGAAGGAAAAAGAAAAGGAGAAACCTCGAAAAGTTTCGCTGATCAAACTGTTTAAATTTGCTGATGCTTATGACTACTTTTTGAAGATGTTCGTGGGATCAATTGGTGCTTGTATACATGGTGCTTCGGTGCCTGTATTCTTTATTTTCTTTGGCAAAGTGATAGATGTCATTGGTTTGGCTTTTCTTTTTCCATCTGAAGCATCTCACAAAGTTGCTAAGGTATGAAATTTTTCCTTATAATGTATAAAGCACTGCTCTTACGATTTATTATTCATATGTTTGAGTCGTTTAAGAATAAGGAAAGAGATGTGTTTAATTAAATTTTTAAAAAAATGTCTGCAGGAATCACCAATTACCATTGCACTTAAAAAATTATCTAGCATTTTTCCCAAAAGAATAGGTAAATTATAAGGAATTCTTGTACTTTGAATAATGTTAAGGTTAAACTTTTATGGTTTGCAAAGTTAGAATACGTCCCTTTGTGATTTGGGTGAAATAGAAACGTTAAATATTCCCAAATCACAAGGAGTGGATGGTAAATTTGCATACCTATTGCAGATGAATATATTTGGATAAGTTTTTCGACTTCCTAGTCACAAGAAAATATATTCATTTAAACCCCATTTGCCATTTATGCCATTTATAGGATTTTTAAGGAGTCATTTTATGGTATACAGTTTTCAACACCTTGTCTTGCATTACATAATTCTGGTTTTACTGTATCTCCGTACTAATCAAAATCAAAGGCGATACTTTGGTCGACTCTTTGTCGTATGAGTATTAGTAGTATCACAAATTATAATTTTCAAATTAACATACACATAAATATACAGTGTTTATAAGTTTAACGGATGAATTTTTATTTTAATGAATGATAGTCTAAAAATAGGTACAGTCTAAAATATAAGAAGAAGATGTAGACAGGGTGTCCATGATCTTCCTATTTTCTTTGTAATATATATAATAAAATAGGAAAATTATTACTTGTAAATTAATATTTAGTCATGAGGGCAATTTTTTTAAAAAAAATAATGAAATCGGATCAAAAAATTTAATATAATTTAATAACAATAATTGTCATTACATACTTTATAAATTTGGGATCTGGATCTTATACATTTAGATGTGTAAAAGAGGATTTGATCCGATTCATCTAAATGAGTGACATCTCACTATTTACTTAAATTAAGGGTTAGATCTTATCCACATCACTATTTTACTATTTTCAACACTCAAAATTATGTAGTTTTAATTATTTTTTTATTTATATAACAAATTTAAGTTTAAAAAATAAATACTTACCAAAATATGGAATGATGATTTTGATACGTGGGGTAGCATATTATTCTAGCTTTAACGACCTGGATTATAAATTTTTGTCTATAAATGGGGCCATTTGTTGCAAAAATTAAGTACATAAAGATTTTTAATAACTAGTTGAATCTTAAAAAATAATTTGTTAATTTCCTTGAATGACAATGATTTCTAAATGTCTCATGCCATTTAAAAGTCAAGGAAAAGAAAATGAAAACTACTTAATTTTATCATAAAAATTTATAGAAATGTTGATTTGAAAAATCTGTCATCTTTGATTATATATTCAGATGATGTGACACTCATCTAGATAAATGGAAGATCCATCAAAGTTTTACTAGACCCTATATGCCTAAATAGCGAACAAATTGTTTCAATAATAAATCATGAGTATCTTTATAATTTTCATCATCATTCTAACAAACTGTGATATCCCAAAAGAACTAATTATAACTACTAGCATCACAAGTGATCATTTTGAGTTAACCATGGGTCAAAATGTATAGAACTGCTCCAAATCAAACATTTTCAAATACATCCAATTCCTCGGTTCTGCTACAATGTCTAGTGAGCCAACTGTTTTATTTCTATAACATAAAATTTTCATTTTTAAATAACTATCACTACCTTTTGATTAACATAAAATAGCTTGGTCCCGATAATATATATATGTGCATCTAATAACTCCTTCCTCAAAACTTCCTCATATTTTGTAGAAACTCATCATACACATTTAATTAAGTTTATTTGAATGTTTTTACTTTCATCCAAACATATTGTCAGTCAATTACTCCCTCCGTTAAGTGTCACAATTTTTATTATACAAGATGGAAGAGGTCTATGTTACCCACCTTCATTAAAGCCTAAAATTTAAGCACAAGTCATGATCTTGTAGGTGACTAAATTGTGATTTTACCTAATAATATAAGAGTCTCAATAGAAGAGTAATGAAGTTGAAAAGAATGACTAAGGGCGAAAATTCATAAAAACGAATAATTAATAATTTTATTGGACTCTTTGATACTTAAAATGTATTCAAATTTTTTTGCTAAAGGGCCGGACCCCGTAAAACTCTTTAGTTAATCCCTCAAATATTCTTTATTTCCGCAATTTTAACCTTCTTCATTAGGGTTAATAACACTTTACTTCCTGAACCATATGGGTTCACCTATACCATCACCACATATTATTCCTGTCTCTAAGAGACAGGTTCTGCTACCCCTACTCTAATAGCTCTTCACAAGGTCATTCAGATCGCCCTTCACCTAAAAAATAAATAAAAGTGAACTCTCCTTTTCAACAACAACAAACACACTACTCTTCTTTGGTTGCATTCATACTTGGTTACAAACTTAATAAAAACAAACATATTCATTTACCAAATTAAGGAAAGATTCCAGCAAGCTACTATATCGGAAAGCATCCCACAACAAGAAGGAAAACACCTAAAAGAAACCATCAAAAGTTTCGCTTCAAACTAAAATTATCCAAATTATCCTAGTTCGCCAAATACTGGTGCTTACTTTACAAAATGATAGGGAAATCATTGGTTTCAAGTCTGAAGCATCCTCACAAACTAACCTTAAAACACTGCTTTAAAACATTTACAAGCATAGACATATTCATAGCATAACATTCTAGGCTCATATAAGACAAACCTAACTCATAATCTTTTAAAATTTGAATCTACCATGGAAAGTTGTTAAAAATCATCTCAATTTCCCAACCTCCAAAACACTAAAAACAACCCATAACATACATAAATCACAACTTTAAGGTGCAAAGAGGGTTTTCTCAGCCATATAATCCTACAAAACTTTGTGAAAATTAAACTTAAATCATAAAGCCCAAAGCCATAAATGCTACTACATAAAATTTACCTTCCAAGTGACTTCCTACTTGAAAACCAAGAAAATATATTTGGGGAAAATGGGAGGAGTCAGGAGTTGTCTGCTGCAAGAAGAAGACTTACAAAAGAAATTCCAAGGTTGACTAGTATCTCCGTATTGACTAATCAAATAGTCAAAGTTGACTTTTGACTCTAATTGTCGTACTAAATTAACATTATAATCAGTCATCAAACAACACTCACACACCACAATACTAATATACAGTGTTTGTCTTAATAGAATTTTTATTTCTTAATTTGAATGACAGTCTAAAAATATACAGATAAAAGAAGATGTAGACAGGGTGTCCATGATCTTCCTATTTTCTTTGTAATATATATAATAAAATAGGAAAATTATTACTTCTAATACCACAAGCACCCTTTAATATTTTTCCAAAGATTTTTATAACAAAAAATCTTCTCGGCTATTAAAATACTGGGTTTCACACTTATATAATAAACAAAAAAGTTCATCTAATAGAGTTATAATTAGATTTTATTTTGATGTTTATAACTTTCAAAATCACAATACATGTAATGCTACTACTACTCTTTATTATATTATAGAAAAGTACGTAAAACAACTTAAATTGGATGTTATGTGTGGAGCGATTTTTAATTTTTCTGTTTATTTTTTTGAAACTTTTTTGTGATTTACAGTTTCTCATATAGTATATACTAGTTGACATTGGATTTTACGTGTTTTGCAGTATTCCTTGGATTTTGTATACCTTAGTGTGGTCATACTATTTTCATCATGGACAGGTATATTTATTCACTACTAGTAAGTAATTGTACTGCAATAGAATTCCCAATTTTTGCCTTGCAAATTATACTCTAAAAGATGCTAAAAATGGTGAATACTTTTCTTTATAAATATTTAGAGGTGGCTTGTTGGATGCATACTGGAGAAAGGCAAGCGGCAAAAATGAGAATGGCATATTTGAGGGCTGTGCTAAATCAAGAAATTAGTCTTTTTGACACTGAAGCTTCGACTGGCGAAGTTATTTCCGCAATTACTAGTGACATTATTATCGTTCAAGATGCCATTTCTGAGAAGGTGAGATTTCATTTTTTTTTTTTTACTAATTTTATTTTACACCCTCAACTTGTACCCACTTTGCAATAAATCCCTCAACATATACCACTTTACACTTTTAATTTTAATTTTGAACACTTTACACCCACAACTATCAAATCTGTATCATTTCAGTCTAATTTTCTATACCATCACCAAATTTATGGAATCTTTGCTCGAGTACCCAATATATTTTGGGCAACATTATTATATGTCACGCTAAATCTAGTACACATGAAAAGATTCTGTTAATTTTGATGACAAAGTTAAAAATTAGATTGAGGTACAAAGAATTTTAGAATTAAGGATGCAAAGTGTCTAAAATAAAAATATAAATATAAATATAAGTTGAGAAGTGCAAAATAAAATTAAGCCTTTTTTCTAAAATATATATATATATATATAGTTTCATTTTATTTTAATGCTAAATCGATAAGCTCAATAAAGTGGGCAACTTCTCATCACATCTATCCTAAAGGAAATGTCTTACTTGGCCAACATTGTCATTGTATTCTTATATCTTCTGAAGAAATGGGACATAAAAACTTTTTATGCCACCGGCTGGATAGCAAAATGCGACATGAACCAGAATTGAGAATAGACAAATTATTGCATTCGTTTAGACATTTAAATTTATTTTTTCAAGTCTTGAAGTTTGATTAGTTTTCCCGTGTCTTATTGTTTTGTTTACCACATTATTATATTGGACTAATTTCATTTTACACTACTTAACTTATACATGATTCTCATTTTGCACCCCAAACTTTAATTTTGGACACTTTGTACTATGAACTCAAATTTGTCCCACTTCAGTTCTTTTTTTAATGCTATCTAAAAAATTAATGAAATTTTTCTAGGTATACAACAAATTCAGCAAGATGTACAACAATATTTTTATGTACAAAAATGAAAATTCTCTTAACTTTTTTGATGGTATTAATAAAAAAGCTAAAATGGAACAACTTTGAGAATTAGGAGTGCAAAATATTCAAATCTAAAATTTAGGGTATAAAGTAAATTTAGATATAAGTTAAGGGATACAAATTGAAATTAATCCTGTTATATTTTGTCTTATTTCATTTTAGAACTTTTAAAGATTTATACATCACGTATTGGTACAATAATCCATATTAACAATTTTAACTTTTCTTTGTTGCCATTCCAGTCATCAACCATTTTTCTTGGAGTTTCTACATTTCTATTTTTGGCAACAGAAGCCAACCGAATATCATTCTCTATATTCATTTATAAAGGGACAGTCTTAATATTCTTCATCCGTAACTTAATATATCATTTATACAAAATGATAAAGTGACAAAGTCATTAATGAATTAATTCATGAGTTAATCATCAAACACTTTGTTTGGGTGTAAAGTGAGAGTTCGAATATTCCCTTGTATTCTTAGAATATAGATTAGGTTTTCTGTTCCTTGGTCCAATTGGATCTTCCTATTCCCCCATTCCCTTAGACTTAGATAGATAGGAGTAAGTTCGACTGTTGCGTTTGAAAAAAAAAAAAGGCAAAATCATTAATGTGTTACTAGATTCATAAATAAAATAAAAAAAAACAAACAAAGAAACGAAAAATAATCGACTATCTAAAATCAGAGAATTAATAATAGAATATATTTTTGATACATGAAGTGCCTTTAAAATCTTAAATTTGTGACTTTATAAACTATTTTCTCTAACTTAAAATAATAAATACAGCTTACTTGTTATGACACTTGACTCATTTCGTGTTTTTGATATTTAACTTTTCTATCGTTCTTAGTAAATACAAAGATCAATCTTAGAATTTGAAATTTATGTTTTCAATTCCATTGACTTCTCTATATAAATTTTGATTTCCATGAATTCCCTTTTGAATAGTATCGTTACAATATTCGCTGACAAAATATTTTCTTTTTTTTTGAAATTCTTGCTAATTTTTAGGAGTATTTAAAAGATGCATAATGATATAGACTATGCACTCCACTTAGGGCAAAACCTACTGTTATGAAAAAGAGTTTTTTTAAGCAATTATGAAAAATAGTTTGGGATTATTGTTAGAAAAAATTTATTTTGGTAGTCAGCTAGAAAAATTATTTGACATGTCTAATAATTCTGTAATTATTTTTGAAGAGTCTAGATTAATGGCAACTTTCATTTGGAGGAGTGCCCACTTTGTAAAATGATGGTCGCCCTATCTTTGTAGAAAACTGGACCTTTTATTCCAAATGCAAAACTCTCATTGGTTCATTATTGTAATTTATCTTCTCTGTTTTCTCTCTTTCGTGTTTTGTTCATTTATTTATTTATTTTTTTGTGCAAAATAATTTGATAGACTGGTTATTCGAGCAGCCATGCTATTAGAACTAAGGCACATGAAATATATATGTGGTTCCAAACAAAAAATATAATAATATTTTTTCTGCCTCGTTCTTTTTGTCACATTTAAGCTTTTTGGGGTAGTTGTATTTATTTTCGAAGCTTTACTTTTTATATATTTTTCTAATATATATTTTTAAATTTCATATTGTTTAATTATATTTTTTTTAAAACTAAAAAAATCATAGTAAATCATTGCTTATAAAAATATATTCTTTAATTTGATTGAAACCAGCAAAGGTGACATAAATAATTTGATGGAGTGACTACTATATTATCATAGATAAGTCATCAAATATTTGTTGTTTTTTTTTTTTTTTTTTTTTTTTTAACGTCAAAAGGATAAATTGATAGTTTTCATTTAATAGTTGATCTTTACTATCAAATCCATTATCCATTTGAGGCCCATGGTTCTTAAGTTGGTATGTTTAGGCCTTTAGTTATTATGACCTATCTGGTCCCACAATCAATGTCCATGAATCAATTAGCAGTCCTTTTTTTTTTTTTTTTTTACCCCATGATTTAATAATATATATATTTTTTTTAGGAACATGATTTAATAGTCTGCTTACATTATAAATATTCTATTCTGTTGGGCGGCTGTATTTTAGCTACCACGCAAAGATTGCACATGCTCATCATGAATTTATGAGAAAAAATGCATTATGATGCATTTACAATTTAGCCTTTAATATAAACACACGGTGGCCCTATTGTTTTAGTCGGCTAGATATTAGCTTTAATATACACGGTGGGCATTTACTATTTGAAAACTGAGTTTTATGTGTAAGTTTTTTATCAAAACGATGCGAAAATTGAAACTTGACCATATTATAAGAACACTCAGTTTGTTTGGAAAATTTTACAATCTCTTTTAGAAAATTATTTTTTTATACTTTAAATGTTTCTATAGTATAATACCATGTACTTTAAAAATTTATACTGTATAAATTTTTAAAATCTTATAAATAGTTCCTCAAAAGAATTGTAAAATTCCCCTGTTTGTTAAGTCCTTAATAGTAGTTAATAGTGCCGGCATTCCTCACAAGATCTATATATACATTTGATATACGGGTATAAATTAGTTTGGAGCAGCAGTTATATTTCTAAAAATTTAAAGAAGGGTTAATAACACTTTGTCACCTGAATTAGATGGATAATTACACTTTGCCTACGTATATTAAAAGAATATACAGTTTGCTGCCATCGATACTATTCATCGTTTAGCAACTTCAATACCATTTTACCAATAAAATCTTGTTAAATGATTGAAATGCCTTTAATACTATATTTTTATTTTTTATGTATTTAATTTTTTTTTATAGTGCTACGACAATTATTACATATAAGCAAAAAATAAACTCTAATATATATCGATATTATCTATATCAAATATATTTTTTTGTAGTCTTTTTTTTGTAATTTTTGAAGTTCACTTGATATTATTTTGAATTTCATAATTTAGTTATAGTAGTAGCATGCTTCCCAAAGTGAGCTTGTTTTCTAGATTTTATACTAAAAAATTTTCTTTAATGGTCTTTTTTGATTTTTTACAAAATTATTGTGATTTTTTGACGTCTCTTAGTATTTTATAATTTTAAAATTTGGGTTAAATATGTGCAAATTACAATGTTACAGACAATTTTTATTCAATATCTTCTCACATTTTCAAACCTAAAAGACAAAAAATATCAATTATTTATTATAATTTATTTTTCCTACTTTTTTTTATACCTATCAAACATCAAAAATAAATACATATATGAAAAATAAAAATTAGTGCTAAGAGGCATTTTAGTCATTTATCTTGCTTTTATTGACGGGGTTAAAATTTATTAAAGGATGAATAGAGTTGAAAGGGAACAAAATATATATTCTTTTAATTTAAGTGGACAAAATATAATTACCTATCTAGTCAACGGCAAAGTGTTACAAACCCTTTAAAGAATTATGTTTGACAAATTTGGATTAATCATCTTCTTATGAAATGGTGTATCTAACAATAAAGAGACATGAAAAAGTAAAATAGTTATGTGAAAGAGGAAATCCCAATGTTTGAAAGGAATATTGTACCAAGTAACTTTGGATTACACAATTTGGAATTTCAAATCCAACAAAATCTGAGATAGCGTTTCAGTTCACATTTTAGGCTAGGCTATACATGACTAAAGTTACGTCAGGATTGACTGATTTGGTTGAGAATTTACAGTTTATTCATTTATTGGAGAAAATTATAAAATTAAAATTAATAAATTTTAAATATACATAAATTAAAAATTAGTTAAATCGATGAATTTCAAATCGATTATCAAATCCTTCCATCCAAATGCAGGCATGGGAAATTTTACTAGAGAACAATACTTATTTTGCTTAAGGCTTTTATATTATATAATAGTAAAGGCTTTGTGAACTTGTATTACACACAAGTTTTATGATAGTTATTGAATAATTAGTGGCATTCTAATAGTTATTTAATAATCAATGAAAGAAAATTATTTGGATTGTGTGACTCACATTACTAAAAATAAGGAGGCTATATTTCTACAAATGGGAGTCTCCTATTAATTTTTAAGCAATAATTAAGTATTCTAATATTTGTTCAATGATAAAAAATAAATTTTACTTGTATCGTATAGCCATAAAACATAATGTATATATCCTCACAGACGATGGAATTACCTATAACTTATAGAAAATATTTAGGTAGACCTGTATTATACAAGTCATTAAATTTAATGTACGTATCTTCAAGAATGATAGAATTAACAATAATACAAAAACTTATAGAAAATATTTTGGTAGACTTGATATTAGACTCCACTTGTAAATCTCGTGATTAAAATTAAATTTTATCGAATCTTACTTACATCATCTGATGTTATTTATTCCATTTGCTTTAATCCACACCATATATAAGGTCTACAAGTGGGGTCAAATAACGAATCTACTTAATTATTTCTCATAACTTATAGGGTTAATTATGCTTTGTCCCCTTATAAACTTAACTGTGTCTCGACTTGTACCCTGAAAAAATTTTATATATATCTAGTCCCCTTTGACCAATGGTCAAAGTCAATAGTTAGTTAAAATGTACACAAATAGATGCAATAATTATTGAAGTGTCCCTTGTTTAATTTTAGGTAAAGTCGTACTTTACCCTCTTTAATGGCACAAAAATACACTTTACCCCAAATTTAATAAAATTCCTAAATTAATCATAAAAGACGGTGTTTCATGGAGCTCATTAATGATTTCAATGATAGATTCCACTAAAGGGCCATCAGTTCGCCATAGCCAAAAATTTTTTTTGCCAATTAAATCCAAGCTCGAATTTTCACCAGGATTATAAATATAATAACAAAAGTTGCCTAGAAAGACTAGAGATCCACCAAATGAAGGAGACCCATGATTTTATACATATATATATATATATATATATATGTATGTGCGTGTGTATATACCACACAAAATTTAATTAATATGATTCTCATGGAATATAAAACAAAAACGTAATAACAACTTCACCAATAAATGAAAGAATACACATGAATCAGACAAATTTTACTTACTATAAAGCTCAAATTACATTAATTTTAGTTTTAAAATTTTTAAACAATCGATAAAAAATCATCATAAGGATGACGAAAAATAAATTAATATTTTAATTAATCGATAAAATAACAAAGGCCCACTAGAGTAAAAAAAATATTTTTCATCGATCCTTGTATTTATCTTTGTAGAGGATAAAATGGAAATTTAGAATTTTATGCGGGGTAAAATATAATTTTATATCACTCATTACAGGAGGTAAATTGAAACTAATTCTAAAATTATATGAGGGTAATTTAGTAATTTTTTACCACTCTGTAAAATTTTGATTAACGGTTAGTTTTAACTGTTAGTCAAAGTGGATTAAATGTATATAAAAATAATTTACAGTGAACAAGTCGAGGCACACGGTCAAATTTATAAGAAAGTAAAGTGTAATTAACCCTAACTTATACTAGTATTTGTGTATAACTTATTCTACAATATGGGAATACAATTCATGTGGCACTTGTTCAACTCCAAATGCCCCTTCAAATTTTATATATTTCCTTTCCTAGCATGTTAACTCAACTTTAAAACACTTAACTACTTTTTGGCGGTTTTTGTGCTAATGGATGCTGGTGCTGCTGCAGGTGGGAAATTTTATGCATTATATAAGCCGTTTCTTGGGGGGGTTCGCAATTGGGTTCATAAGGGTATGGCAGATTAGTCTTGTGACACTCTCCATTGTTCCAGTGATTGCTCTTGCTGGCGAAGTGTCTATGCCTATGTAGTAACTGGACTTATTGCTAGAGTGCGAAAATCCTATGTCAAAGCTGGAGAAATTGCGGAAGAGGTCATTTTCTATCTTAAAATCCATCATTCTCAAATTACGTTTCTTGAGAAAATCAATTATGATCTACTAGAAAAATAGGATTTAATGACGGATTTGGGACATCGCTTTTCTCCTCGTCGCAAAGCATCGGTGATGGATTTTGCGACCGACTTCTTTTTCATCCCTAAATTTGTCACAAAAAGCTACTAGATGTTTTTGAATTATTTTCACTTCGTGATGGATTTTTCCTTGTGCTACTTTTATTTATTTATCTATTTTATTTTGTAAGCTTTTAGTTTAGGTGCAGTTTTTTTAGTTTCTTGCATACCCCTCTCACAATTCATTAATGCATTATATGCATTATGTTCAAGAAGTTAAAAAGAGTATGTGTAAGAAGCTAATTCTACGAATGGATCCTTAATAGGGTGTGAAAGACATAGTTTATTAAACCATCTAAATTCTTTGCAAGGGAAATTTCTTTTGAAATCTTTTTTAATATTTCAGTACCATTTCTAACCGTGAAGGATTTTTGTCCATTGCTAAATTCTGTTTTTCCAGCAGTTACAGGTCCTATTTCATTATAGATTTATAGTACTTCTGGCTTTGCATAAAATCCCAATCAGACATAGAGAAGATATGACTGATTCATCTGTTATATTGTTCAGGTGATTGCGAATGTAAAGACGGTACAAGCATTTGCAGGAGAAGACAAGGCAGTGAAATCTTACAAAGGAGCATTGTTGAACACTTATAAATATGGATGGAAAGCTGGATTAGCCAAAGGATTGGGACTGGGGACTTTACACTTTGTGCTTTTCCTGTCATGGTCATTGCTAGTTTGGTTCAATAGCATAATCGTTCACAAGAACATTGCTAATGGAGGAGACTCTTTCACCACTATGCTAAATGTGGTTATTGCTGGCCTGTAAGTCTCCATTTCTGCTCTAAGCTTTCTCATAAATAAATTCTCCCAACAAACTACAGTATCTTTCTTCAATAGCTTTGCTTATTCTGGTGATTACTTTTTTGGCCGAGTCTCTAACGCAGATTGATGGCACGGGATTGTAATCCATAAAATTGTTCAGAAAGTTCATAACTTTTTGTTAATCTTGGAGAATTTCCCTCTTCTACTTTTTGTGCTAGTTGACTACGTGAGACTCGTGGCTTGGTTTATACTCAATTTTGAATAGCTTGTGATAGATTTGTTGGTGCTAAACACTCGAAGAATTTTGATATGCAACCTTGTTCTGGTAATAGAAAGAATGCATGTGATTTTTTCTTTTCTGGACTGCCATAAGTTTTCAATCTGCTGTTGGTTTATCAGGGTACTTAAATTAAGTTAGTCTGATGCTTGATGACTTATAGCTAGAATGAGTTTCTGGTTTTCACATTGATGATGTTGTAGTGACATGAAATTATAATCTGCTAATAGAGATTTATTTTAACTTCTTGATTGCTTGTGGGCAGAAAATCATTTCATTCTATTTAACTCTGGACAAGAATGCCATAGAAAATGTAAAGTAAAGGCTGTATACTCGTATTCCTTCAGAGGTTCTTGTCCACTACAGTTAATCTAACTATTTTTCTCGAATACTACTAAAAAATCAGTGTAGCATCTTATGACTTTTCTTTGGCTATATTCCTAAAGTTGCATTCTTCTCATGAACCTATTTTATTGCTGCAGATTGTTTACCTAGTGATGCTAATGCAACATTAGTGGTTGATATCCAGCATATGGAAATACTAATATTTAGCTTTTCTTTCTACTCAGGTCTCTGGGGCAAGCAGCACCAGGCATTACAGCATTTATCCGAGTAAAGGCAGCTGCATACCCAATTTTTGAAATGATTGAAAGAAACACTGTTAGCAATATCAGCTCCATGGATGGAAGGAATCTTGATAATGTAGATGGACACATCCAATTTAAGGATGTGTCTTTTAGCTACCCATCTCGGCCCGATGTGGTTTAGTGATTTTTGACAAGTTCTGTCTTGATATTCCTTCTGGAAAGATTGTAGCCCTTGTTGGAGGCAGTGGATCGGGGAAGAGCACAGTTATATCACTAATTGAACGCTTCTATGAGCCCTTCTCCGGACAAATAATGTTAGATGGAACTAATATCAAGGATCTTGATATGAAGTGGCTTAGGAAGCAAATTGGGTTGGTAAATCAAGAACCAGCCCTTTTTGCTACAACAATCAGGGAGAATATTCTCTATGGTAAAGCTGATGCTACCCCTGAAGAGATCACGCATGCTGCAAAGTTTTCAGAGGCAATGACCTTCATCAACAACCTTCCTGATAGATTTGAAACTCAGGTACTGCAATTTGAACTGTTTTGGATGTCAGTGTTGGATACAAATACATGTTTAATTAAAGCAATTTAGATGCATCAGCTAGTTTTCAAATATATTACTTATTTCTTTACATTATTCCTTTATGGAAATTGGTGTATACATGGTTGCAAGATAGATAGTTCAAGAACAAAGCAGAAGGCATTCTTTATGTATGCTAACAGGCACTTCAAAACTCACTATCTTCTCAAGAGAAATTGTGTATCTAAGTAAAGGAAAGAGCAAAAGAAGACTGCCTTCTTCAGAAGCAGTTTATAACTCTGTATTTGCCAGCAGGTAGGTGAAAGAGGACTGCAATTATCTGGTGGGCAGAAACAAAGAATTGCAATTTCACGTGCAATAGTGAAGAATCCTTCAATACTTCTATTGGACGAAGCTACTAGCGCACTTGATGCCGAATCTGAGAAAAGTGTGCAAGAGGCTCTAGACCGCGTGATGGTTGGACGAACAACTGTGGTTGTGGCTCATCGTCTGTCTACCATTAGAAATGCTGATATTATAGCTGTTGTTCAAAATGGAAGAATAGTAGAAACCGGAAGCCATGAAGAACTTATTTCAAAATCAAATGGGGCCTATGCATCCCTTGTTCAACTCCAGGAAGCATCTTCCTTGCATAGCTTACCTTCTTACATGGAGCTCATCTTGGTCTTCCTCTCCGGTAATAATGTTTCTTGGTCTGCTTGTTTTGGTTCTACAGATAACATTAAACTGTATGACAACTGGTAATGAGTATCCTCGTTCTTTCATTGCTTATATTTCTATTTACCAAGTGTTTAACACACATGTTGAAACAAGATATTATCATGTCCTGGTAGTTCAATAGTTGTTTTTTCTGTATTCTTTCTCTGGATATTCAAATACCGCTCCGGATCATCTATCCCACTTCCTCCACCAATCAATATCTCAACCTATAGATGCTCACATCATGTACTCTACATTACAAGGATTTGCTATGCCAGTGTACACCTAGTGAACATTCAAAAGGTGAGACAGAGGATTGGCACAGAAAGTCGGATTAAGGATCCCAAAGCCTTGACTATAATCAAGGCTCTTTGTTTGAATCTAATCAGACCAAATCAAACTCTCCAAATGCCAAATAGGATATGAACATAGAACAAATCTGATAACCATTCTACTACCAAGCTTCTATGGCATCCTCACAGGTTTTTGTTGCACCTAAATACTTCCTCAGTCACTCTTTCTGGATGAAAAAAAAAAAATCAGGTTTTATCAGCACAATCCAAATTCTTTGCTTGGAAAATTGGATTCCTGGATGGATCAAATTCTAATAGTCCATTACTATACTAATTTATATTGAGATTTTTCATTTGATGAATGCCTCGTACTCCTGGATGGATCAAATAATCTGCCGATTCCTGTACTGACCTTGTATCTGTATTTCTTTCTTCGTTTCTTGTCATTACAGCATTAAGTACTCACATGAAGATAGCATTAGGCACTCCCGTGAATTATCCCGCACGACAAAAAGTCTCGGAGCAAGTTTTCGTTCTGATAAATCTATAAGCCACATTGGTGCTGATATACCAGATCCTGCTGAATCACAACAGATTTCTTCAAGAAGACTGTATTCCATGGTTAAACCTGACTGGATTTATGGGTTTCTTGGCACTCCAGTATCAGTTCATTTATTTGTGGTGCTCTGGTGCCTTTTTTTGCCCTTGGTGTAACTCAGGCACTTGTATCTTACTATATGGATTGGGACACAACACGCCATGAAGTGAAGAAGATTGCTTTGTTCTTCTGTGGGGGTGCTGTTGTAACTGTCATTGCTCATGCCATTGCATTTCTTTGTATCGGAATCATGGGAGAGCGATTGACCCTTAGAGTGCGAGAACAAATGTTCTCTGGTAAGCCTGAGACTTTCCCTATATTCCAGATTCAATTTTTTTTTTTTTGTTATGTATTTTGCTTTATCATACTTAGATCATATCATATTATATATACATCAATCTCGTGACTAATTTATAGTTTCATGTCCAGATAATCATTTTCTTTAAAGAAATAACAGGACAACCAAATAGTTTTATGTAAAAAATAACAAAGATAATGATTGTACCATAATGCCGACTTTTTTCCTTGTTTCTAATCTCATTTTGCACAGTACACAGTATCTACAATAGAGTCCATTCCTTGTGTTTTGTTTTGAGAGGAGAAAGATTGATCATTTTATGTGTCTGCTTGCAGCTATTTTGAGAAATGAGATAGGATGGTTTGATGACATTGAAAAAACAAGTTCTATGCTAGCTTCACGTTTGGAGAGTGATGCAACTTTGTTGCGAACTGTTGTTGTTGATCGCTTTGCAATCATCTTGCAAAATGTAGGTTTGGCTATCACTTCATTCATCATTGCTTTCACCTTGAACTGGAGGCTTACTCTTGTCGTCATGGCAACATATCCATTGATTGTCAGCGGTCACATCAGTGAGGTTGATATTCCTTCTGTATTTTGTGGCAGTAAAGGAAAATCATGTCGTGTCGTGTTACATCACTTCATGAATTGTTTTCCCTCTATTTTCAGAGACTATTTATGCTAGGCTATGGTGGTGACTTGAACAAAGCCTATCTCAAAGCCAACATGCTTGCAGGTGAGGCAGTAAGCAATATCCGAACAGTTGCAGCATGCTTCCTCTGCTCTGAGAAGAAGGTGATTGGTCTTTATGCTCATGAGCTTGTTGAACCTTCAAGGCATTCATTTAGACGTGGTCAGATTGCTGGCATACTTTACGGAATCTCTCAGTTTTTCATCTTCTCCGCCTATGGCCTTGCTTTATGGTATGTTGCTCGGGTTTAATTTCTTGAACCTTGTTGCGTACCCGTCCCAAATGTTAATTTGGTGACCTAAATAAGATTGCCTATTGTTGTGATCATTGATGAGATAAAAAAAAGAAGTAAAACCATAACACCTGCATGATAATGTAGGAGATCTCAGTTCCCCCCTTTTTTCTCTGTACTTCTATACAGAAGGAGACAAAGTAACAAGACCACCAAGGTGTCACCAGATCCGCGGAAGAAGGAACAAAATCCGACCAAGTATCTTAGTTCAGGGATTGTTGATTAATTTGATTTTGCCACGTGGAGTGGTATTGGCAAATGGTCTTGATTTTGTTGTCTTGAAAGTGTTTTTCGTTCTTATTTAAGGTTTATTTATGTGAAAGATAGGAGCGTCTTTGTTGCAGAATATACGTTCTCTTGATTAATTATATTACAAGTAAGGACAATAGAGAATTTTGATTACTATTTCCAAACAATGTGCAGGTATGGTTCTGAATTGATGGGGAAGGGACTTGCAGGCTTTAAATCAGTGATGAAATCATTTATGGTTCTGGTTGTTACTGCCTTAGCCATGGGTGAGATTCTTGCCATGGCACCAGATCTATTAAAGGGAAACCAAATGGTGGCATCAGTATTTGAAGTGCTAAATAGGAGGACTGAGATTTCAGGTGATGTTGGAGAAGATGTAACAAAGATAGAAGGTATGATTGAGCTAAAGAATGTTGATTTTCGCTACCCTTCAAGGCCAGATGTGTTAATTTTTAAGGGCTTCAATCTGAGAGTATCCCCTGGCAGAAGTATGGCATTAGTAGGGCAAAGTGGTTCTGGTAAAAGCTCTGTTCTTGCTCTCATATTGCGTTTTTATGATATACCAACATCTGGAAATGTAATGATAGATGGTGAGTTTTCTTATGAAAATTTTTTTGCACTCATTCCAAATTTAATTTCTAGGAAAGCTTGAAATAACAGTTGAAATATATAAAACTGAATTGGAGAATGAAAATGTATCTATGCTTCTGCATTTTGAACCCTTAAGATGAGACATTTTGTTTTTAATAACATTGTCGTGTTAATTCCACTCCATTTTGTCATTTTCAGGCAAAGACATCAAGAAACTAAGGTTGAAGTCCCTCAGAAAGCACATTGGCTTGGTCCAACAAGAACCTGCTCTCTTTGCTACATCCATATACGAAAACATTGTCTATGGTAAAGAGGGAGCCTCAGAAACTGAAGTGATTGAAGCAGCAAAAGTTGCCAATGCACATAGCTTTATTAGTGCACTTCCTGAAGGCTACTCAACCAAAGTCGGAGAAAGAGGGGTTCAGCTCTCTGGAGGCCAGAAGCAACGAGTGGCAATTGCTCGAGCTGTTCTCTTGAAGAGCCCTTCAATCCTTCTATTGGATGAAGCCACCAGTGCTCTTGATGTTGAATCTGAGAGAGTTGTACAAGCAGCTTTAGATAGGTTGATGAAGAATAGAACAACAGTAATTGTTGCACATAGGTTATCTACCATTAAGAATGCTGATCAAATATCAGTTATACAAGATGGGAAAATAGTAGAACAAGGAACTCATTCTTCCCTTCTAGAGAACCAAGATGGACCATATTGTAAGTTAATTAACTTGCAGTGGCACCAACAGCAACTCCATGAGCTACAGCAATAGCAATTGATCATGAAATTGGTTTGATCAAGAAATAAGATGCGTAGAATATGTTATTCTCATAAAATAGAAAATTTGTTTAATTTTAGTAGAAAAAAATCTATGTATGTTATTGGAAGTAACACATATGTACCCTGATTGTGAAAAAAGTTAATTACATTTTACTTTTTTAAAGTTTTCCATTACTAACACTTTTGTTCCTTACTTTGTGTTATTATCTAAAATTTAAAGTCATCACTAAAATATTAGTATGGGTATTATACTTTTTATAAGGTTCACTACTAAAGAGGTAACATGTGGTTCGTCTAGTATTTATTTGAGTTGATGACTTATCAAAACTTAAGTTCCAACCTAAATATGAATACTTAATTTTTGTATAAAAAATTTCTGACTTTAGCTAAAACTCAATTTAGGCACAACAAATTTTAAATTAAATATGAAAATCTATTAAAAAAAAGGAAAACAACCGAAATCGACTCGAAATCATTTCAAGAATTACATTTACCAATTAACTCATCTATCTATTTTGTCAAAGAGTCCACTAAATTCTTAAAATTTATCATTTTTGTCATTGCTTTAGTATAGGACATTAGTTTTTCATTCAACCCAAAACTATATTCATATGTATCAATCAATATAGATGGGGAAGAAATCATTAATGGTTTTATCATTTTTTTTTATTTTCTTTTTCATTTTTTCACATTATAATGTGACTTACTTTTACATGGTTTCGGGTATGTGAATTTAACTTTTTTTGAGCATATTCCGAGAAAAAAATATTCTTGACTTTTTTCGTGAAAAAAATCTTTTATCTTACTTTAAAATTACGCAACTCTCATGAAAAACATTTAGTTTTAAATACATCAAATATAACACATTTTTTATATAATTTTTGTCATAATTAATTTTTTAACAATTGTGTAAAATATATATGCATGTAGAGATTATATTGGTATTTTTTATGTTTCTTGAATTTATGATAATATTTACTTTAGGACTCTATTGATGTTATACACTCTTTTAATCATCTTGAATGCGTCAAATGTGGTTAGTTCCAAAATTATATTTTGATAGTATGTTACTATGAGATTAAATTTTTATTTATTAAATATAAAAACAAAATGTAAAGCTAATAAAAATATATGAATTTTATTTTGTTAATTTTTGCATACTCTTTCAATCAGTTCATTGTGTTGATTACCAAGACATTTAGTAATATACATCTTTGTTGTTTTGTTAAATAGTCTAAGAATTGTATTGTAATTTCTAAAATTGACATGTAAACTTAGAATTAATCTTTCATACACAGTCAGTATAGAAAATTCACTATCGGTATGGATGCGTGCCATATGTGCATTATTTAAATTTCAAAAATCATTTTTGCATATGTGGTATGCATCCAAGCCTAATGGTATAGAAAATTTTCTATATTGACGGTATATATAAGATTAACCTGTAAACTTAATCAGTATCTGCATTTATTTTAAAGTGTTAAGGATAAATCTTTCATGCACCGCAATGTAAAAAATTTTCTACTCCATCGGATGAGATGCATGCCTTGTGTGCTGTACTTAGGTTTCCAATATCATATTTGTATATGTGGCATGCATCCACATCTAATGGTATAGAGAATCTTTTACACCAACAACAACTTCTCTTAAACAATGATCTTTGCAGACAAATTTTGCTCATTTTAGACTTTATATCCTTAATTAACAATAAATTGTCCATTCTGCAATGACATTGTGGATCATAAGATGAAAATTGTTAGAATGATAAACGAATCATATGAATATAAGTAAAGTAAATAGTGCAGCAAAATATTTCAAGATATTAAGACTAAACTATGGAACTCTCACTAGTAAATTAATGGAGGTGGTAGATACAATGATTAAGAGAAAAATTAATATTTTGTGTTTATAAGAGACAAAATTGGTAGGAGAAAATGCTAAATTACTAGATAATTCAGGATTTAAACTTTAGTACTCAAGATTAAACAAGACTAAAAATGTGGTAGGTATTATTGTAGATGGGTCGATGAAGGACAAAGTAGTGCAAGTGATTAGAAAAGGAAATAAGATTTTGTCCCTCAAATTAATTCTAGGATGTGAAACTATTAATATTTTTGGTGTCTATGCATTTTAAGTAGTTCTATGTGAGTCCCTTAAGGATAGATTTTGAGAGGATTTAGATGAATTGATAGGTAGTGACCCCTAAGGTGAGCAAATTTTTATAGGAAGTAACCTTAAATGGATAAGTGGGAAAAGATAATGAGGATTATGAAAAAGTGCATGGTGGATATAGTTATGAGAGAAGAAATGAAGAAGGAAAATTAATCTTGAAGTTTAGAATGGCATTCGATCTTTACATTGTCAATACTTTTTTCAAGAAGAGGGGGGAACATTTAATTACCTTTAAAAGTTGATCAACAAAGTCATAGATTGATTTTTTCCTTACGAGAAAGAGAGATGGAAAGATTTGTAGATATCGTAAAATTATACCTGGAGAAAGTTTAACCTCACAACATAGGTTTTTGGTGGACTTGAAATTTAAACATCACATTAAGAGAAGGAACCTACCTAGATTATGTAGAATTAATTGGAGGAATTTAAAGAAGGAAAAAGAATAGGAAAGATTTGTGATGGCAAATTATTTGGGACATACTAGGAGAATCTAACACTTTATATAACGATATGGCAACAAGAGTGAGAATAGTGGCTAAGAAGTATTTGGAGGCGCAAGAGGTTATGCACCTCCCATGAACAAGGAATCTTGGTAGTGGGAGAATAGCATCTGATATGATTTCTAATCAGCTTCTCCGAATTGGAGAGAAAAAATCACGGCAAGGTAACACTATAAGCTATTCGACCGATGCGACCAAATATCTTATCTACCAATCAAATATAAAAGAAACGGGCGCCTAATTCCAACCCTTATCTTTTTCCATGTCTCCCTCACCGATGTAGCTGGTTACACTCAATTTAGACCTGATTGTGCCTGCGGGGGCGGGTGCTCCAACTCAGCATTTAACCAATCGGGCAACTAGATACTTCAACCTTGAAAACTTCCTGGCGCTTAGGAGAGGTTTGTAGGAGCGAAAGCCACTTAGTTGCTTTCTAAATTGAAGAAATACAATTTACTTTCTTTCGACTATAAAAAAATCAGCTGATACTATTAGTAATAGGGCAAATTCAACAAATGTAATAAATCTAAGTGTAGTGCTTAGTGTATTGATCTTTTTTAGATGAAGGTGTACAAACTAAAATCAAAGTTATGAGAGCCAACTATAAGGTTTTATATAGTTGCAGAAGTGAAAAAAATATTGAAAAATATAAGTTTGTTAAAATATAGGCAAAAAAGGCTGTAAGTGAAGCAAGGGATAGCATTTTGAAGAATTTTATCAAAAATTAGAATCTAATGAGGGTGAGTAAGATATTTATAAAATTGTTAAAGTAAGAGTCCATAGGACAAAAGATTTAACCCAAGTCAAATATATTAAGGATGAAAATAGTGAGGTGCTAGTAAGAGGTGAGAAAATTAAGAAAAGACGGAAAATATACTTCCATCAACTATCAATGAAGGCAATAGAGACGATATCACTTTGGGAGAGTTAGAAAAGTCTGAGAAGTATAGAAATATAATGTATTATCAAAGGATTCAGGAATCAGAGATGGAGGAGGCTTTGAAGAAGATGAAGAAAGGAAAAGCAGTTTACCCCGATGACATTCTAATTGAGGTATGAAAATGCTTAGGAAAGAAAGGTATAAACAATTTACTGGTTTACCTATCTTTTTAATAAAATATTGAAGAGTAGAAAGATGCTCGACCGATGGAAGAAGAGTCCTCTCATACCCATATTCAAAAATAAAAGGGATATATAAAATTATACTAATTACAGAAGTATTAAATTATTGAGCCATACGATGAAACTTTAGAGAGGATGACAGAAAGAAGGATAAGAAAGGAGACTAAGGTGTTAGATAACCAATTTGATTTTATGTCAGGGAGATCGACTACTGAAACCATGCATCTCTTAAGGAGACTTACCAAGAGATATCATGATAAGCAAAAAAATTTGCATATGAAGGCATACGATAAAGTCTCTAAAGAAGTTATGTTGAGAGTTTTAGAAAAAATATGAGTTAGAGTAGCATATATAGATTAATAAAGAAAATGTATAGGGATGTAGTTACAAATTATGTGTGGCCTCAGTTCCCTACAGATCAGCCTAGTTCTATTACACAACCTTCAATAAGATTTAAGTTCCTTGATAGAATTATTAGGGCAATTTAAGTTCCTCTGGATTTAATGAATTCATAAAATCTTAATAGTCTTTTTGATCATTTTGATTGATTGTCCTATCATTGCTTATGTAAACATGAGCTGTTCTAGGGAATTGATCAATAAGCAATTCATTTGCCTTATTAACAGCACTATTTTTTGCTAATAGAATGCATATATTTATCATCTGATATGGTCTCTTGAATAAAAGCCCAAATCAAAGAAGATGGACTGTATTAACCTGTTACTATAAAGTAAACTGCATGTTAAGAAAGTTTAATGAAAAGTATTGTATTATTACAAAGAGGAGCAAATAGACATTCTTACCTCTTTAAAGTGGTTTCTTTGTTATCATATAGAATAAGTATATCTTTTCATAAAGATTACTTTCCATCATCATCACCATCTATTAGTTCATTTCCTTCTCCTATTTTGAGGAGGTAACTTGAGAATGTAGGGTCCAAAACAACTCGCATTTTTTGTGCGAGATGAAGCTTTTATAAAATCACTATATCCCAAAAAGGTGAATTTACAAGGCCTATCTAAATCTGTATTTTCTTATATACATAGGGAATAATTGGATGAGTCCAACGAAAATCTCCACCAAAAATCACAACTTTCTTACCAAATGGTTTATCAGAATCCATTATATCTTTAAACATCAAATCCAAATCTTCAATTGTTTCTCTTTTTGCCATTGACACTTCATCCCACAGAATTAATTTACCTAATACATGCAAGCAGCAATTGAACTTTGTTTACTAATTTGACAGCTCTTATTCTTAGACAGATCCAAAGGAATTTTAAATCTTGAATATGCTGTCTTTCCTCTTGGCAAAATGGAAGCTGCAACACCTGAAGATGGAACACCATTTGCTACGTGACCGTGACATCTTATCATAGTAAGAATTGCACGATAAAAGAATGTTTTCCTCATACCTCCAGGACCATCTGCGAAAAAATCTTGGCCAATATGCAAAAAAAAACTGCACAAATAACGAATCCTAGGCATTTTTATTTTTTTTGGGCTTTTGGTCCAGTGTTCAGTTTGGAAAACATAAATAGATTTTCTTCTGAAAATGGGATATTATTTTCATCTCAAGCTCTTTCATGAGTTTTTTAGCATGGTTAAGTTCGAAATTATGAAGAATCAAGTGGTAGTCATCAATGCTCTTACCCAATAGTTCCAATAATCTGTTAATGTCTTCTAGTACATGCCACTTTATTTGTTGTTGGGTATACCGGTTAACGTTTCTAGCTCTCTGAAAATTCCTGAAAAGTTCTTGGTCAAACCTTTCCCATAAAGGCTTGGATTTGTTGGTGTACAAAAGGCCAGTAGAATTGCAACAACGATCACAGTGACGAAGGCATTTGAATACAGCAGCTTCTTCAAGTATCTTTTTTATACAATTATTAGATTCAAGAAGGCCTAAATGTAATGTAGTTTCTCTATAGGAAGGTAAGTGATGTCCATTTATTGTCAAGAGATCCTCAAATGATATGGGAGCAGGTACACGTTAAAGAAGCGATCTAAGATAATACATATTCTCTCTCTCATTTGGACTCACTATAACAATCATTTCTAGACTTGCTTTCATTCCACATTTTTTTTAAATTTCCAAACAAAATGTTCAGGGAATTCACAATACAAATACTTCAGCTTTCGAGCCCTTTTATATGTTCGGTTCATTTCAAAGAATTCAGCAAGCATGCTATTGGAAAAAAATCAATGTTGTTCAAAAGGCTAGACGCTTCATTGTTTTTATGGAAACAAACAATTTATTGTCCATGAAGATGAAGCTAAAGAATGTATACAGAAGGATTCATTTAATTTATGTTAAATTTATAGATTTGCCAAACAACTTTAGCAGCTACCCATATTCTAAATTGGAATTGATTAATTTTATCAATATCGTCAAAATTATCTCCTGATCCAATACGAAAGCTCATACAAACATGTCCTTTGTAGTCATATTTATATAAATACTTAACCAATTTACTCTTTAGGCATATCTCAAAATTCAAATGGCTGTCAGACATAGCAAAGAGGTATGTTGGTTATAAGGAACAGCCCATCAATTATACAAAAATGGTTTTGAACTCTTACAAATAAACCATTTTTCCTTCTCCTATAATGTGGATAGCTATCATCTTCATAAGTAGTGTGCTTCACTGAATTGTTTTGGATACTAACTTTTGCAGCTTCTATTCCCATCCAGGATTTTGTTTATTCATTGGTCCACAAGGGCCATACATCATATGTTTAATAACCAAAGAGTACAGGTTTGACTGGCTATGTGGATCAGGTATTTTAGCAAAAAACAAAATGATATAATCTTTAGGATTCTGCAACTTAAATTCTGGTTTTAGGATCAACAAAATATGAGCATGAGGAAGACTTCTTTTATTGGAATTCAATCGCATAAACAAACGCTAAAATAGTTCCAAATAACTTCTTCTTTGTGAGCTCAAATTTTAACATTTCTAATTTTGCTCTCAAGACCCTCAAAACTATATCCGACCTATCTTGTGTCACTTTCTCATTCTTCAAATTATCCTATATGGCTTTTCCTTTCACGTTATATTGTGTGTCGTGGTCGGGAAAATATTAGGTTTTCAATACCTTTGAATCAATTCCATAGCATGTATGTATCTACGTCTCATATCTCTTGGACTACCAATAAATATCCCAGAAGATATATCCTACAACCAACTTTGCCTCCTTCAGTTTCACTTACGGAGATATTATCCATAACACTGTTGAGAATCTCTAATCTAATCTTAGCTTGTCTTTTCCTATGCAAATCAAGCCTGGAAGTTTCAATTTTAACATAAACATCCACAGTAAACTACTGTAATAACCTTCCACCATGCAGAATGATAGATCTATCATCATTTCTCATCTGAAGTCTATAACAGTAGTATTCTCTAGCTAACACAATATCCTTCAAACTTTTTTCTTGTTCAGTAGCTATAAAAAAAAAAAAAAAAGAATAAGAAACATCAACCAATAGGGAATAATTAGAGGTAATTGTAAGATTATGGAGGTAGAATGAATTCACATCCTAAAATATAAGTCCAAGAAAACTTGCCTTTATTTTCTAGATGGATTAATTCAGAAGCATTTTAAACTAAATAAGGATCAATGAATACTTTATCCTGAGAGGTGTTAATTTTTCTTTTTGTGGATGATGAGTTCCTCGGAATGCTACTATGCCATCCAAATTCACCTCGAGGAAATAATAACAAATATTATAAAGGATCAAAGCATGAAAAATAATGCTTATCCAATGGCTGGTGTTAGAGTGTGTATAAACTTGAATGTATGCACTTCTATCATGAGTTTGATCATCAAATCTAGTCCAAATTGCAGCAACTTGAGAAGATGGAAGGTTATACAAATGCTGACCACAGGATGGACTAGGGTTCAGAACAATTGTCTGATTCTTAAGATCAAGAATGTCTCGAAGACCTTTAAAAAATTTAAATAAGGATTTTGACTAACAAAACCCATCAATAATTTAACAATGTTCACATGAAGTCTAGGTGAAGCATCAAGTCTTCTAGACAATTCTGTTTCTCAATATAATAAAAATACAGTTGAATTTTAGAAGATGCATCAACAGAGGGTTTTAAACTGTTCAAGAAACAGTACACTTGACCTTCAACTCGAAAAGTATAAACTCCCTTTGTATTCTTTGTTAGCTCATGATCATATATCGCACCAAGAGACGTGAAAGCAAGAGAATTGTTATGAGTACTAATGTGTTTTTTTTTGAATTCTATGCTTTCTTCATCAAAAGAAGAATAGAGATGCATCAGATCATATTGCATTAACGGAATACCAAATGAAACTTTTCTATTATCGCTACAAAAATTAAGAGGTTCCAAATGAAACCTTTTAGCACCACAGTGTAACAATTTGGAGCTTTTGGTAGTTCCAAATGTTTTTGTAAGATTTTCTTTAGTCGCGATAATTTTTCCTTTGTTATTTTATGCCTTTTCCCTAGTACTGTCATCAAATGCATGCCATTATAAAAATCTACATCTTAAAATCACTCACTCTGAAGTGAGTATATAATTGAATATCAACGGCAACAAACCTTTGTTCGTGATACTTGTATTTATCAATGCATAATGAATTGCACTATTCTAGAAAATTCAGGAGTAGAGAAATTAACAAAACAGGATCCTTCTTCTAGCAATTAACCTTTAGAAACAAGAGTAATTTACATAAAAAAATTAAGAATGAAATGAATTCAAATTGAATAAGAGATTGATTTCATATATTCTCTGATGTCGAAAATAAAGCAGAACATCATCAGAGCTTGAATAAGGAGATAATTATCAAACCTTGATGGATGATGTTCTTTTTTTTTTTTTTTTTTGGGGGGGGGAAGGGGTCAGAAAGTTGTAAAAGGATCATCTATATCAAGAAAAAAGCAAGATGACCAATAGTTAAAAAAAGTAGAACATAAGATACTTTGGAAAGAATCTTATTTTTGTGTTACAAGGACAATAAATATACCTTTGATAGAAAAAGATGACTCAGAAGATAGAGCTATAGAAGTTGAAGCACGTTTCTAATTTTGTCGATTTCCCAATGAGAAAAGAATCTAACTCCTTAGACATGCAGTCTATGATCTCAACTAAGTTCTCACCACTAAATAAATAGAGATCATTATCTGAAGGAGGCAACTTTTTGTGAGATACATCATTCTCAAGACAACAAACTCCAGTCTCAACATGTCCAACACTAATCGCACAAATATATTTCTTATTGGTGTTCTTAGACTTCTTATGCTATTTTTTAAAAGGAAAAAACTTATCAGGAACCTATTTCACTTTTTTCTTTTCAGTATAATATTCTTCCCAACGATACAACAATTCTTTCTTTTTGTCCTCAAGCATTTCAACATAACATTTTTGGCACAAAGTTTGTGATCCATCTGGTCATTGTTTGGCAGATGGCATGCAATAATAATTCATGTAGTCCATGTGGGAAAAATAATACAAATAAGGTCCAATAATAATTATATAAAGGAGGTCTAAACATGTTCCAAAGATATAACCTAATGACATAAGCTTAATATCACGAAGAAGCATAATCGTATCCAGACTACAAAAAACTTAAACAGCCTAAGTAGCCAAATTGATAAATCAAAATCAATTATAAAATCTAGTTAAAACTTAAACAATACTGAAAGACAGAACAAATAGCATGTATATTTTGATCTTATGACAACTATAATGAATAAGAGAGTACAATAAACAGATCAATAACAATGAATGCTAAACAAAGTGAAAAAAAAAAAAGAAAGGATAAATGTACCTATAAAATGTTTAGAAGAACAACAGTAGTTTCTTGTCTTTAATAGGCTAACAAACTTTAAATGGACTTGCATTATAAGAGAATAGTATAAATTATTACAAAGATTCATAGAAGAATAGAAACATTTATAAAGAACTAAACAACAAATAAGTGTAAAGTATTCAAAACATGAGTAGACAGCAAAAGAAAACCAAAAACATAATAACTAACCTAACAAAATAACAAAGACAAAACATAAATGCAATCAAAACTTAACAAGCACCTGGTATACATAACAAAAGTTTAGTTGTACAAAAAAAGTACTGAGACAAAAATAATTGAAATAACTTCCATCAGACAAAGTAAGTTAAGATTGAAACTTAGCATTCAAAAAAATCAGTCAAAGCAAAAAGAAAAAGACCTTTGAATGTTGTCAAGTGTAACAATAAATGCAAAACAATAATCTTTATGGCACCTAAGTTTCAACAAAGAGAACATAACAAAAGCTGAAAAAGAATTAAATTACTAGCAGTAAATGCAACAATAAAATTATGAGAAAGAAAGAAGGGAGAGAAAATAAGAAATTAATGAAGAAAAGAAACAAATGACCTTCATTGTTGCAGAAGGCACAATGAATGAGTGTAAACTCTCACAACCGAACATATATCATCACAACCTCTCCAAGTGTACTGTGCAACATGCAAAGGATACAATTGATGTGAAATATCTGACATACAAATGCAAAAAGAGCAAATTATCTTTGTGTGAATGTTATTATGAAGGTTCACATGTAAAGCAAAAAGAGAAGGAATAATAGGACAATATTCGAATACATAACAGTAATTTTGTTTTGTAATTGTAAATGTAATTCCTTAAAATTTACAATTATTGTATTTAAAATCAAATTAGGAGAGCATTGAGCCAAACAACTACTTGTTTCTTTTCATAGATTGGCGACAGAGTTAACGTTTATCCTAATTGGAATTGCATTACCTGATATATAAAGTCCATTATAAATGATGGGAATGAACTAGCTGTTAAAAGCCATCTTTAATAGTGACGATATTTATGTTACACCCATTGGTAATCAATGATAACTATTGGTCATTCGTTGCATCTCAATTTGCTGTGGTAATAAGTGAAGGAAATAAAATGATATAATTGAAAGATTAAAAAAAAGAAGAAGAAGAAAAATAAGAAGTAGATAAGAGAAGGAAGATAGCAAAATAAAAATGAAGAAAGAAACAAAGAAAAAGAAGAGAAGAAGAGAACAATTGCAAAACCTTCCAAGCACACGTGAGTGGCACACATGATGATTACAATGGATGTTATCATAAAAATGTCATGTGAGAAACACATGACATTTTTGGCTGGAAACTTAGAAGATTACCAAAAGTTGGAGTGGTAGTTCGCTCTTTATAATAGTATGTTGATTGACTTGAAAATAGTACGTGATTGAGGAAAACCTCCTTCCTAAAGTTTGAATAAAGAAAATCAGGTCTTACAATTTAAAATCTATAGATTGTTTGACAGTTGATTTTTGAAAGCATGACCCATAATCATGGAATGCAAACTATAAATCTTTATTTTCTTTTGAAACATGTATATTTTTTTCCTTGAGAACTGTAAAGTAATTTCTCAGAACATCCTTTTTTTTTCGCTGTTGGGACATGGATAACAAAGTTGTAGTATATTACATACAATGATACAATAGAACACCTACTTACCTAATTTATCATTTTCAGTCATAATTTACCTAATTTATAACTTAATCATAATCATAATTTTCTAACTTAAAACGTTCAAAAGTATTATTCTTCAACCTCTATACAGTACGTTTCTTATTTGAACAACATAATTATTATAGAACATTTTGAGATTAATCTTAAAAAGTTCTGAAATAGATACACTCACAGTTTTCAATAATATCTTTATTACAATCAAAATAATCAAAATTTTACTCTCTAAAGTTTTATGGAACACATAAAAGCACAACCCTAACCATGTAATTTTATCAGGTTTTTACCCAAATCTTGAAATTTCGAGTTTAGGGATATTCTTGAATAGATCTGGTCTACAACACTATGTTTTAGAGCCCTTGGTCCTGAAAGGGTCACATTATCTAAATTGATGACGTAGCTACTTCAAGACCAAGGGACCTATGACATTAGTATCATAGATCCGATCCATTTTAATTTTTTTTGAAATCAACCCTGTTAGAATATTAATTCTAACAAACTTCTTAACCACCTAATATTTTAATATTATTATTGTAATTTTCTCACTTTAATTGCAAGAAAAATTACTAGGTAAACAATTGAATAAATAAAATATATGATACATATTATTAATCTAGAAGGAAGTAGGAGTTTCATATAATATATCATTGGGAGGAATAATTAGCATTATCACTAAAGTATTTAATTGGTTAAAAGACTTTCCCATTTGATTTGACTCTAATGATGGGAGAAGTACTAAAATCCCTTTATAAATAGCTCTTGGTTCCTCTCCCTACTATAATGTAATTGTGCAGTTACACACATCACTAAACACATAGTAGTATAGACAATCAAGGGAGAGAAGACCAAAGGTACTTCATGTTGTTTAGGATGGCTTGGGCTTTGGTATCACAATGGCTCAAGGTATGTTTTCTTGACAATATTTTACAAGTGACATAGAAATTATAAACAAAGATCCTATCCAATTTGTGTCTAACATGTGGCATTAGAGTACGGGTCAAAGTTTATAGTTTATAAATCAATTAATGAGTTAATTATGTAAGTTAGCATCATATCATACTTTTGGTCATTTAACTATATGATGAATTCCAGTCACATTCATAATTAGGTGCCTTTATTTAATAATCATATAAAATATAATGGCTTTTCTATTTAAAGATATAGCAATAGTAAGCATGAGGTCTTTGGAGTTCTATTTCATTTTCTTCTCCATGTAATTAATGCTTATTGTTCTTAGTGTTGATTGAGATGTTTCTAGTGACAATATTGAATGATGGAATTGTTGATCCTTTTAAATAGAAAGGTTAACTGGATCGATTGTTATGGTACAAATTATTTGAGTGATTAATCGTTTTGCCAAACAAATCATTTATGCTTATATCTATTTTTAAAAAAATAGCACATTTTGCTCAAATAAATCTGTCATGTGAAAACAGCATGTATTAATGCTTCTAGAAACCTATTTCTACTTGAATTCCATTTAAGTTATTGTTATCCAACTTTACTGCTCACACCTGAATGATTAATTGTGCATGATTTTTCTAGTTATTTGATTCATATGACTATTTATTTATATATTAAAAAAAATATACAAAGCGAGTAAGGTCTAGACTATTGATTGTGGTCAAAGTTAGTGAGGCTAATGCGTGTTAGTGCTTCAATTTACATGCTTTGATCGTTCTTACTTTTATGTTTGTCTTGACTTGATAAAGCAAATCAATTTTTCTAAGTCTTGAATTAAAATATTTATTGGATTCACTTTTAAGATTTAAAGTGAAAAAAGTAGTGGGATGTTTATTAAATAAGTCACTAATTTATTGCAATGCCAAGTTTGACTTTTAAACAAACTGTATTCATGACATGTTTAATTATATATGTTCACTAATATTGTATTCTAGAATTACCGTTGCTCTGGCTAGCTTGATTACAGTACTTAATTCTTATTATTTTGATTAGCTATTTGTTATCGTATAACAATACTAGAGCTAATCAATTTTGATTAGACAAATGCAACTCATAATGAGAAAAATAATACTAATTGCATGCCTATGTTTAGTTTATGAAATTGGTGAGCAATATATTACTACTAGGCCTGCCAACGGATCCAGTCTAGACTCAGACCCTTCTGATCCGGTTCTGCCCCATTTATCCATATATGGATTTAAGTATAGATTCGTTTATCCTAATCCAATCTGGACTCGATTATGCTCTTATATAAATTGATCAGATATGGATTTACTAGTTATGACTCGTTTAAGACTCGGATCTAATTAAAAATTAAAAAAATAAAAGTAATATATATATATAGAATTAGTATAGAATTAGGTTACAATTGTCTTTCCATTTTCTCACTTTTTCCAGCCGCACACAACCTTCCATCTTGCTCCTCCTTCCTCATTTCAACTTCATACTTCATCTTGTCACCATATTCACCAGTCATCATAGCATTTATCTCTACATCTCCATTTCTCTTCCTTCATTCCTCATCTCCCTCTCTTTTTACATCATAACCAGTCATCACCGCATCAAACATGTCATCGTTGATCTTCATCATCCAATCATTGCTGGTCATTGTTAGATCATCATCGGTTATCGTCATCAGATCATTGGCGGTCATCATCGTCTTATCCAATAAAATCATCATTGTGTGTTTTTGAACTATTTTTAATGGGTATTATCAGATTCGGATTCAGATCTAATAGGATTTAGAGACAGATCTATAATCACAGAATCGTCGGGTAATCAGAACGAATTCAGAATGGATATTCTTAATTAGATCCGGGTCCAAAATTATCAATTCTGACCCAAATCTGTCCCATTTACAGCCTAATTATTACATAATGAGTAACAAGCCACCAATTTTCATTTAAATAATGTGGCATATTTTTTGGGTATTTTATTTTGGAATAGTATTTATTTGGCTTGCATGATCATATTATTTAATAAGTTTTTTTTTTTTCATCTTATAACAATATTGAGGCTAAACAAATTATGATCTTTTCTTGCTGCTATTGGGTCTTATCTTATTTGCTTGAAGTGACATATATTTGGATCTTTTATTAAAGACTAACATTCAAATTATATAACAATTAAAATATGTTGTCATTTGCTAGTCAAATAATTATAGATACATGTCGATATAATATTTGGGTAAACCAGTTTCCACTTTCTGTGACCATGATTTATAACTTAAGACTCAAATCAAACCCATATAATTGTACGTGTGGATAATTAAGTTAAATAACTTGAATAAAAATAAAAATGCTTAATTAGTTGTCACCAAGATGGCCTAATTATACACATAGAAAATTTATTTAATGGTTATTTATGCTTTATCATACATCATGATTATAAATTTTTAAAATTTGCCCAAATGTATTTTATTTCACGGTTTGGGATTAAAATTTTGCTACGGATTAAAAAATCCGCATCAAAATCCGCAGATAACAGTCCCTCAATAAAGCGGGAACGTATTATTTACAAAAATTGCGCAATAAAAATTGAAGGAAAAATTAAGGACAATAGCAAATTTGCTGCGGAATATATTTCGCTGAAATTTCAAATTAAATTTCCATGAAAGTTGCTGCGAATTAAATGTCATGCACGTGTCTTTGCATTATACACGATGCACATAAGATACAGAAATTTCTCCGCAGCGATTGTGCTGCGGAATTAAATGTCCGCAGCAAACCTGCTGTCTCTTATACACATCTAGATGTGTAGGTCTGCTGCGGACATTAATTCCGCAGCAGGTGTGCTGCGGAATTAAATGTCCGCAGCATACTTGCTGCGGAATTAAATGTCCGCAGCAAGTGTGCTGCGGAATTTAAAGTTAAATTTATGAAGAAATTTGCTCGGAAATTCATGAGAAAATTCAATTTACAATGTAGAAACCACATTTTGGATGATACACATGTATAACAACTGTCTCTTATACTCATCAATCCTGCACCACCAGCCACCATTCACCCTCCACCTTCCTTCCAACTACCATCCATTATTTCCAAACCTAAATTTCATCCCTTCTTCCTCATTTCTTTCTCTCCTCAAGCAATTTTTCTCCATCCTTCCTCTTGAAGAAGCCGTGAACTTGGTGTTCATCTTGGATTCGATTTGTCCACCACCATCTCCTCTAGCAATAGACCTGTCCTCAACCATTTCCAAGGTGATTGATTGATCTACCATTTCAATTTTTGTTCTTTTAAGAATTTTTTTTTAATTCTTTTTATCCATAATTTTTGTGAGATGTTTATTTTGTTATTTTCAGTTTTTTTATTTTTTTTCCAGCAATTTGTTAAGACAATAAATTGTGTAGGATTTTTGCATGTTAAAATCAGTCTTCAAGCTTTCATTTTGCCTAACCAAACTAATGACTTACTTAGTCTCTTGTTAAACAATTAATTTCTAGACAAATATAAGAATATTATCGTATAGATTTTTGCTATGTTATTTTGATTTTTTATCCCTAATTTCGTAGGATTTTTGCTATAATTTTTGCAGGCTTTTTGGCTCAAACCTGTCTCTTATTTTTATTTTGTTTGGTATCGTATACATTTTTGTTGTGTTATTTACATTTTTTTTTCAACTGTTTGTTATCCATAATTTGTCGAGGATTTTTGCTATGTTATTTTCAATTTATTTCCATATAATGACAATATTTAACACCTATAGTATCATACGAGATACTAAATTTTTACTATAATAAGCAAGTGGAAAATTTTGATGAAATTATATTCTTATATTTGTCTAGAAATTAATTGTTTAACAAGAGACTAAGTAAGTCATTAGTTTGGTTAGGCAAAATGGAAGTTCCGGAGCATCGAAGGTGGATGTCTAATAGGCTTCTTCGAAATCGCGGGGATGTCTGGAATACACATCTAGATGTGTATAAGAGACGCTTATAAATTTTGCTTGTCAACAACCAAAATATTTAACTGAGGGAGTTATTAGATGTCCTTGTGTGAAGTGCAAAAATTTTGCTTGTCAATCCTATTTTAATGCAATGATTGAGGAAGACCCAATCGACCAACTGCACGATGATGAACATGATGGTGAAGAAGTTGATTTAGGTAGGAGGCAGTTAAGGGAAGAGGAAGAGGAAGAGGAAGAGGAAGGCAAAGGCGAAGGCGAAGGCGACGAATAGTAGATCCATAAGTATCCTAATAGTTATATAAGAAGAATAATTTTTGTTACAAGAATAATTATTTTTTGCATTTATATTCTTTTATGGTTTGAATGAGGGATTTGTTCATGTTATTTTTTCAATATTGCTTACATTGGTGCCATGTGAATTTGTCTTGCATATTCATGTAATTTTTCAAGAATCCTTATATTATTGCTATGTGATTTTGTATTTGAATTAATCAATATCTTACTTGATTTCATTGGTTGTTGTAGATGGCGATGCGGGAGATCAAGGAGGAGAAAAACCAAAAGACAGGAAAAAACAAATGAGGCGAGTGTGACGAAAGCAGCGTGTCATAAGATGTTCCTCCACCGCAATACTCCCAAGCATCACAAACTCAACAAACAAAAGCCCACATTCCTGAGTTAATCCCCATTGCTAACCTTCGTGTCATGTGTCATGCTAGTCCATCCACATCTCAACAAAATCCTCAAGCTCAACAAATCCCTCAACCTCTCCTTCATCAAGCTCAGAGCAATCCCTTATTGGAAGAAGACACTGCATTACCTGTCTCTTATACACATCTAGATGTGTATAAGAGACAGGTG
Organism: Cinchona pubescens; assembly: GCA_025175665.1. NCBI lineage: Eukaryota > Viridiplantae > Streptophyta > Magnoliopsida > Gentianales > Rubiaceae > Cinchona > Cinchona pubescens. The sequence goes on from JANKKI010000105.1 coordinate 699,273, forward strand.
CTAGCCTTGATGACACATTGATTTGGATAGAGCCCGATGGAGATGGGTTAATATTATTCATAATAAATATAAAATTGTGATTTAATTGCTTACCCTAAGATAACGTGTTGTATTAATCTTGTTTGCTTGCAAACTAGGTTTTGGCCTCACAAACCAAGCAATTGAGGGCATCGCATGCATACACATCTAGATGTGTATAAGAGACAGGCTTAAGGCTTCACGTTTTTACGGCCACAAGAGACATGTGGTTTGAGGAATTTCGTATTATGGTTGTATGGGTCTAGATGAAAACGGGGTACAGGTAATTATATGTTTCATATTGTTATATAAAAACTTACTTTGAGCGTTGCAAAAAAAATTTAGATGGCCACCTAGGCACAATGCAGCAGTGAGAGAGAATTTCGAGAAGAGAGGCAGGTAGGCTGGCACAGATGCTACAAAAAGTCCGAAAATATGGTAGAAAACCATCTTATATTTTGTGCACGGTGTCTATACCACACAGAGTGCATTTCAAGAAAATGGTAATACTCTGTTAATTTCTTGTACTTTTAATACTTCATTATATTACAATGCCTTTGTTATTGATGACTTGAAAATATTTATTTCTTTTAATTACAGAAGGCTGAGAGAGGTGAAAACCCGTCATTCTCTGATTTCTATTTCCGTACCCATAAGAAGAAGGAGGAGATTGGGTTCATCCTCGGGCCCAAGTGCTTAGCCTTAATGACTTACATCTGTCTCTTATACACATCTAGATGTGTATAAGAGACAGGGACGCATAAAGTTGATCTTTGTTATATGACTTTTGCAGAGAACTTTGAGAAGAAAAAGGCTGAAATATCTTCTCAAAGTACTTTGTTGAGAATGATAATATGTCTTTTCCTTTTCCAATCTCTCCCTTTCCAGTTGGGCTTGTAGTTCGGCACTAAAGGCTGTCTCTTATACACATCTAGATGTGTATAAGAGACAGCTTCACTACTGTATTACATGGTTGATTTTAGATAGTTGGGCTTGCCAGTGAGGCTTGCTCTTTCTTCATTTCTTCCTTTTCCACCATCTCCTCCCTTTCCAGTTGGGATATGTAGTTCGGATGATTAATTGTATTTGGTTGTTTACTTAGATAACTAAATGCTATACACATAGAATATTTCGCAATCGCTCCATCAAATTGTCTTTTATATGTAAACAAGAATATGACAATGATGATCATACTGCGAATTGTTTTTTGTAATGAAATTGCTTAATGTAGGATGGTACAGGGGGATGAAAAAACCAAACCACTGATTTGGAAAATATATGGGGATTTTGCTAGGGATTTTGCTGCGAAAATTATATGGGGAATTTGCTGGGGATATTTGCTAGGGATTTTCCTACAGAAATTATATAGGGATTTTGCTGCGGAAATTATATGGGGAATTTGCTGGGGATTTTTGCTAGGGATTTTCCTACAGAAATTATATAGGGATTTTCTTGCGGAAATTATATGGGGAATTTTTTGGGATTTTGCTAGGGATTTTGCTGCGGAAATTTACATGTATAATTTCCGCACAATATCCCCATCAAAACCCTTGCAAAATCATGAAATTTTATTAAAGACTAACATTCAAATTATATAACAATTAAAAGATGTTGTATAAGAGACAGGAAATAGTTATAGATACATGTCTAATATTTGGGTAAACCAGTTTCCACTTTCTGTGACCATGATTTATAACTTAAGGCACTCAAATCAAACCCATATAATTGTACGTGTGGATAATTAAGTTAAATAACTTGAATAAAAATAAAAATCCTTAATTAGTTGTCACCAAATGGCCTAATTAACATATGGTTTATTTAATGGTTATTTATGCTTTATCATACATCATGATTATAAATTTTTAAAATTTGCCCAAATTTATTTTATTTCTATATTTATATAGAAGTTATTATATAACCCAAAAGAATATATTATTTCTATTAAAGTTGTATGTATATGTATAAGTGAATAACTATTTCTTCACTTACCGGATGAATTATTAGCATGTCGTTGTTCTAACCCAAAGGTAGAATGCAATAATACTCTTGATTGCTCCTTTATGTAATCGCATGACTTAATTGTGAATTTTTAACTATTACTCTAGCAACTCTTTCAGGAATTGCATCCAACGTTTTGGAGTTGAATGGGTCAATTATTTTGATTAGCATGACCAAGTGGTAATCACACTAGATGTTTGAATACATTAGACATATGTGTTCGAATTGATAAGCCTGCATTTCCTATTGCTGAAAGCACACAACCTTACTGAACTTTCTATGAAAACTGGGAGCGTTTCAACTGCTTGAGTTTGATAATCATCAAAAGCAAAATTGCAAAACACATAAGGAAATAAATTCCTGAATCAGAAAAGGCACATGAACTTTTGGTTTTAGTTGAGCAGCAATTTCATGTAGCCAATAAAGTTTTGGCAAGTACTCTAATGGATATTTTGACTACTAATAAATATGATGGGATAAGTTTGTTCGTGAACATATCATGGAATTGAACAATATTACTAAACAACTTCAATCTATGGATATGTTAATTTTTGAAACCTTTTTGGTGAAATTCATTCTCAACTATCTTCCTCCACAATTTAGTCCATTCAAAATTAACTATAGCACTCAAAAGGATAAGTGGACAATCAATCAACTCATCTCTATATGGGTTCAAGAGGAAGAGAGGTTAAAAAGAAAAGGATTGCAAAGCTGTTCGTGTTGTATCACAAGGTCATAATGCAAATAGACCTAAAAAGATTAAAAATAAGGGTCCAAGGTCAACAAATAAAGGGGCATCTAACCATAATAGTTTTGGTGTAAAAATCTATTTTTGCAAGATGAATGGACATACGCTGATGGATTGTTTGAAACGTAATGCATGGTTTCAAAAGAAAGGTAATTTCCTTTCATTTGTGTGTTATGAAACCAATTTAATTGATGTTCCTTCTAATACTTGGTGGCTTGATTCTAGTGTAACTGTTCATGTTTCTAATAATATACAGGGATACCTTACAATCTGTCAACCATTGATAAAGGAAAGGATATACTAACGGGGAACAAAACAGGAGCAAAAGTTGAAGTCATTAGGACGTATAAATTAGTTCTTAAATTTGGCATTTCATTAGATCTTCTTAACACCTGTTATGCCCCTTCTTTTTCTAAGAATTTAATTATTATGTATTTTCTTGATTTAGATGGTTACAAATTTTATTTTGATGGAAACCAATCTTTTACTATGACTACAAATAATATTTTTATTAGTAGTGGTATTTTAATTGATGGATTATATAAGGTAGATCTTGATTTTAAATTTTCACAATCTCTAATTTTCCTGCATATGAATGTTAACGTTTACACCAATTGTACTCGTGATAATGAAACTTCATAATTGTAATGGCATAAGTGTTTAGGTCAATATTTCTAAAGAAAGACTTGAGTAAATTATAAAAGATGGAGTTTTACTAACTCTTGATTTTATAAATTATGGTACTTGTATAGATTGCAATAAAGGCAAGCATACTAAGAGTACCAAGAAAAATGCCATTAAAAGTTTAGGACTAATTGAAGTGATACACATAGATATTTGTGGACCATTTCATTCTTGTGTAATTGGTGAAAAATCCTTTATTGCCTTTATTGAAAAATATGATGCTTTGAATAAAATTAAACTTTTCAAGGCAGAGGTTGAAAATCAATTAGATAGAAAAATTAAAGTTGAGATCTTGAATCCGATAGAGATGGTGAGTATTATGAAAATATGATGAAATTGGTCGAAGTTAAGGACCATTTTTTAAATTTATTCAAGATAATGGAATTATAGCTCAATATATAATGCCAAGAACACCTCAGCAAAATGGTATAGTTGAACGGCATAATTGAACCATATTGGATATGATTCAAAGTATGATTTGTGACAGCACTCTGCTGATTTTTTATGGTATGAAGCTATTAAGACAGCCATGTATCTTTTAAACAGAGTTCCTACTAAAGCAGCAGCTAAAACCCCTTCTGAATTATTGATTGGTACCAAATCAAGTTTAAATTATATACATGTTTGGCGCTATCCTGCTGAAGCAACGCTTAAACAATCCACATGAAAAAAAATTGGATCCTAGAACAATAAGTTGTTATTTGATTGGTTATCCAGAAAGGTTCAAAAGATATCAATTTTATTGTCATAATCATCATAATCAAATAATAGAATCTAATAATGCTAAGTTTCTTGATGCTATCTATAAAATAGGTTTTCTAGCTGGGAGTCATGATAAAAGAGAAGTGGTATTGATTCTTAATTTAGAGGAATCATTTGAAATAAACAACTCACCCATTACTACTTCTACACAGGTAGAAAACATTTCTAATATTTCACCTCTTGATAAAGGACATGATTCCATTACACCCATTGATACACATTTAAGTGATTATTCAAATAGTTTGCGAAGGTCAAAAGGAGTTAAGACCGAATTATTATTTGGTGTATTTACAAGAATATAGCGATACCGGAATTCATTATGATTCATTAACATTTTACAAGTCATAAATATTAGTGAATTAAAAACTAGATGGATGTTATGAAAGATGAAATATCATCCATGAAAGCTAACCAAGTTTGGAAATTGATTGAACTACCTAATGGCTCTACCTATTCAATGTAAATGGGTATTTAAAACTAAATGAGACTCTAAAGGTGGTATTGACCGCTATAAAGTTCAACTAGTAGCTAAAGGATTTACTCAAAACTAAAAGGTGTTGACTACAATGAGACTTTTTCTCCTATATCCAAAAAAAATCCTTCCGAATTATTATGGTTTTGGTAGCTCATGCTAACTTAGAGTTATATCAAATAGATATAAAAACGGGATTCTTGAATAGATTTCTAGATGAAGAAATTTATATGAAACAACCAAAAGGTTTGGATGAGGATTAAAAAGGAAACTTAGTATGCAAGTTTAAGAGATAAATTTATAGAGTTAAAGCAACTTCCTGCTAATGGCATCTTAAGTTTCATGATACCAGAAAAACCTTTGAATTTCAAGAAAATAAATTTGATGATTGCAAATATCTAAAGGTTAGTGGGAGCAAGTTCAAATTTTTAATATTATATGTTGATGATATATTGCTTGCTACTAATGATTTAGGTCTCTTACATGAAACTAAGATTTCCTTTGTAAGAGTTTTGAGATGAAAGATAAGAAGGATGCATCTCTCGTACTTGATATTGAGATCCTTAAAATGAAATTGAGAAATCGACACCAAATAAAAATTTGCAGGGTTTCAAATGCAAAATTATTCAACAATTCCATTCCCAATTGTTAGAAATGATAAATTTAGTCAAAATCAGTGTCCTCAAAATAAAATTGAGCGACACCAAATGAGAAATGTACCATATGTCTCAACTATGGGAAGCTTAATGTATATTTAAACTTGCATGCTATTTGTTTTGCGGTTGGAATGCTCAAGAAAGCATAGTTATGAAACTCAACCCGACCTGACAGTTCACTCGTTCAACTTGGTGAATCGGCTACCAGACTGGGTTGGGTTCCTATTCTGACCGGATAAGGAGTGCATTCGGATAAACTCATGGAACCGGCTGGTTGAACTAGAAGAACCGGGAATCCGGCCGGTTTTAAGAAACCCAAGGGTTCCAAAAATTGGAAGAAAAAGTCATTTTCCAAGATTCGAACTCTAAATCTCCAAGTGAATGAGGATGGAAGTTCATCCACTACACCATTTGCTACTTGTTTGATTGTTGTCTTAGCCTTTTATTTCTTTTATCCTTTTCAAACTTCATACTTCACTCTTAATTTTTATGTTTGTTATACATCATTATACGATACAAGTTTAAACATAACTATTTTAATCTGTTTTATTTTATTTATAAATAATTAGTTATTCCAAATTCATCAAGAATATATTAAAATTTAATAAATATGTTTTATAAATGTTTCCAAAAGATATATTATATATTACAATTTTAAATTATTATATATTATTAATAAAATAATATATATTAGTAACCCACCGATTGAACTAATAACCCATTTACCCATCTCTCTCGTCCGATTCCTTCTCGAGTTAGATTTAATAACTGTGTAGGAGAGTTCAAAGTAATCCAGAATATGATCGCCGGATAGCTGCTAAAAAGGTGATACGTTAGCTTCAAGGTATCAAAGATTTAATGCTTAAATATAAGTACAATGATCATCTGGAAGTTGTTGATACTCTGAATCAGATTTCATCTGATTCATGAGTTGTATGGATAGTGAGTGAAATTCACTTTTAAATATGTTTTTATGTTCGTTGGTGGAGCTGTACCATGGAATAGTATCAAACAATCTATAATCGTTTCTTCCACAATGAAAGCAGAATTTATAGCATTCATGAGGCTACTTCTCAAGCTATTTGGTTGCAGAATTTTATTGAAAAACTCAAGATAGTAGATTCGCTGTCTAGGCCCATAAAGATGTATTGGGACAATTCCGCAACTATGTTCTTCTCGAAAAACAATAAGTGCTCTAGTAAATATAAACACATTGATTTGAGATATCATTTGTTCGAGAAAGAATTCAATAACAAAAGATGTGTATGGAGCATATAAAAATTGAAAAGATACTTGCAGATCCATTAACAAAAGTATTGGTGCCAAAGAAATTTTTGGAATATGTTAGTTTCATAGGTCTTGATAAATTTTGAGTATATGCTTATTTATTGTTTTGGACACATATTTGATAAAATATGATTTCCTGATTTGTGCACATTATTGATTTATTAGATATATAATTCATGATGTAATATTTTATATCATTGATAGATATTATGGATTTGATTGTCTATTTTGTTCCTCATTTAGTTTATCTACGTCTAGTTATTGAAATTGTGATACATGGAAAGAAGTATGTACATTATTTGATATACAACTGCCATGATCTATTTCAATGACTGCGTGAAATAGACATAGATTAATATTCATGGCCAATTTATTAAATCCATATTGATACTTATGTGGTCATTGTCTAACTGGAAGAATGTTAGAATATTAATTGTAGTGGATTTTTTGACCACCTAATATTCTAATATTATTATTGTTATTTTCTTGCATTAATTGTAGGACAAATTATTAGGTAAATAATTGAATAAATAAAAAGTATATGATATATTAATTTAGTAGGAAGCAGGAGCTTCATCTAATATATGGTTGGGATAAATGAGTCTCATGATTAGCACTATCACTGAAGTGCTTAATCTATTAAAAGACTCTCTTATTTGATTGGACGTCTTTCTATGATGGGAAGAGTCATCAACTTTCAATATAAATGGCTCTTGGTTTCTCCCTACCACAATGTAATTGTGTAGTTATCCATCACTAAATACATAGCAACATAAACAATTAAGGGAAAGAAGACCAAAGGTAATTCATCTTATTTAGGACTATTTGGGCTTTAATATCATGATAACTCAAAATACATTTTCTTGACAATGTTTTATATATAATTTATAAATCATAAAAAAGGATCTGCCCAATTAATGTCTAACACACACTTTATTAAAGAGAAAAGGAAACATGTCATCAATCAAAGTAAAATGCTTTCCACATCGCAGCATCCTTCGAAATTGTGTTGAAGACCAAGGCGTGCCATGATTGATGCTCTTCTACATGCATTGCATGGTTAATTAATCTGATTTTCTAAAATCTTGACTTCCACATAGAAGTAACGTAGATTGACCAAAAGCTCGATCTTTGGACTTTCTTTTTAAAAGTTTTTCCCTGTTCCCTCGACTTCCCTCTTCCTGACCTTAGATTAAAAGGAAATTATTTTATGCTTCAACAGATACATGTTCATGAACTTAACGAGGAAGTGCTCGTAAACAATACGTCACACATTTGAATCCAGTAAAATTTTAATTTTCATGCTTTTTATTAATATGATTTGACTGACAATTTGTCTTCCAAGTTGTCATGAAATTAACTGGAAACTTATTATCAGATCAACCATTTATTTTACTTCACAATCAACATTAAGGTTTCTTTAGACAGAGATGTCCTATTTATATTACATAATCAGCTAATTATAACAAAATCCAAGGTTGGAAACATATTAGAAGGAATTTTTACAATTCAAATTAATTTAAGCTCACTTATGAATGTAGTTTGGGTGTGAGCTAGTGTGGTAGTAACGGTAAAGTATTTAGGTACACCATATGCACTTCACGTGCCGATGTGTATAGAGTGCCACCTGATACATTAGTACCAATTACTTACAATCATTACTTGCTGTGAAATATGGTTGATAGCAGCTTAACCACTCAATACTTCTCGATAGCCATGAGACATCTAATGTGTCCAATTTTAACGGGTCATTCTAAGATCAATAAACTAATTCACGATTGATGATACCAAAATATTATACCTAATGACAATATTACACGTGGTTCCGAGTCCGGGTCTACTAAGGATATTATAGTAATTATACCCATGTGGCTCAAATAGGCCCGAATGGATAAGGTATTATATATTCGACACACGGATCGATCCAACCCATTGGTTTCGGGTATAAATATCAAAGTGACAGGTCAAATTAAAAAAATGGACTTTCCTAATTATTAAATCTCTGAATTCTTATTGAATTTTACTCTCTGGTCTAAATACTGACTTGAGCGTCGGAGCCTATCCCGGGGGACAAAGCCCCGCTCTTTTTATTTTCAGGTGATCCGGACGTGAGTACTACGTGTGGTGTCCAACTTTCACTTTGGACGATACTGCACACGGGCTAACCCTAGTCCAAAAATTTTTGTATCAACATTTGGCGCCGTCTGTGGGAACCTTGAACTAAAAGTCAATACTAGGACATGGCACCTAGCATGCGTAACGCTCATAGGAACAATGCCGACAAAGGCAAAGAAATTTCAACTCAACGTTATTCCGGTCGACCCCATAGGGAGATGGATTGGCAGGGAGAACACGAAGGGAATTCCGGTCCCCGGGTTGTGGACAAAGATGAAGAGATTCACACGTTGAGACAGCAAAATGCTCAGTTAAAGGAAATGCTCATTAGGCAGCAACTGGAACAACACCTCTCTTAAGGCGAACAACACCTTCGCCATTCGGGTAGCAATCCCCGGATTGTCCATCCCCAACTTCAAGCTGGTGAGCGAGAAAAGAGAAATCAAGGAGAGAGGAACAGAGAACCAGGGAACTAACTCCTGTGGAGTTCGCCCGGCAGGAGTACCCTCATCAGTCTGTTAGACAAGAACGAACGGGCCAAAATGCCAGGCTAGATCCAGAAGAGCGGCCCTCTCATCAAGGCCGAGTGGTACTAGGGAAAGGAGCCTAGGTGAAGCAATATCTGTAACTCACAAGAGAAGAAGACACCAAGAGAGGGACCGTACTATGTTGGTAGTCCCCGAAAGGGAAGAGGACCTAAGGAAGAGGTTGGAAGAGTTGCAAGTAGGGTGGACAGAATGGACCATAGAGAGGGAAGGAGTAATAGATACAAGTATTCACTTCCCTTCACTGATGATATCATGCAAGAACCTCTTCCTAGAAGATGGCAGACTCCCCACTTTAACTCTTATGATGGGAGCACCTGGATGTTTACTGCTCCAAAATGTGCCTCCAATGAGCGTCTGATGCTATCCTCTGTCGAGGGTTTCCCGGAACCCTCAAGGGCGCTGCCTCAAACTAGTTTCGAGGGTATAAGAAGGGCGACATCAAAAAATTTGATCAAATAGTAGACTTGTTTTTAAATAAGTTTGGGAATCAAAAGAGGATTCCAAAGACGAGAATACACTTGCTTAACACTTAAGCAAAAACCCGATGAATTGCTCATGGATTATGTGGATAGGTTCAAAAAAGAGACTATTAGAATCCAAGGTGTTACAGAAGATATACAAATCATGGCCTTCCAGATTGGAGTGAGACCAGGAAAATTCTCGTTCGACCTCAACTTCAAACCTCCGACTACTCTCAGTGATCTTTTTCGTAGGGTTGAAAAGTTTGCCCAAGCAGATGAAAGTGAGAAAAAAAAGAGAGAGACTGGAGCAGGTGGAGCCGAAGGCAATAAAAGGAAGGCTAATGGTGTAGCTAATGCAGTAGGACCTTCTAAGAAGAGTAGTGTGAGGGACCGACTATCTATAGCCGTGCCCAATAGGAGGAGTCCCGAACCTCCTAAGGCCTACACTCCACTTAATACCACGCCTACATGAATTCTAGCAGTGATTGAGAAAGAGTCCTATGTGAAGTGGCCAGGAGCAATGAGGAGCGACCCAGAGCATCGCAACAAAAACAAATGGTGTTACTTCCACTTGTTTAAAGACCACGACCATGATACTAATGATTGCATCTCCTTCAAAAATATAATCGAGAACTTGATCCGAAGAGGTTACTTGAAACAGTTTATCCATGATTAAGAACGAAGTAGGTAGTCCCCAACTGAACACCTAGAGAAGGTGTTACCAGCTAAGCCTTAAAGAATAGTACACCTAATATCTTGTATAACTTTTTATGTACTTTCTTAGGCCATCCTACACCCTGTTTGAGGTGAAATTTGCTTGTACACCTTGCGAACATCTTATTTTCAATAAATGAAAGTTTTCTAAGTCTTTTTATCCTTTGAATATTGTAATTAACCCTCTACAATAAATAGTTCAATACAAAAGAGGTTGAGTAAGAAGGATCCCACATACTCAAGTTTTTTGAAGGCATTTGTTCTTCAGGACTCAAGTACCTTCTAGGGTCACATCACACCTCTAGAAGCACAAGCTAAGTCTCACTCCAAGAGTGAGATCACCCTTTCCGAGGGTCAAATACTCTATTCTTCGGGATCTCCTCACCCTTCCGAGGGTCAAATGTGTATAATCCTCAGGGATGTCTTACTGACTCCAAGAGCAATTCTATGGACTTCCAAAATGAAGAACCTTTTACATTCCTACTCTCCACAGTAGGACTTATCCTTCCGGGGACAATTCCATAGACTTCCAAAGCGAAATACCTATGTCATACCTACTTTTCGGAGTAGAACTTACCCCTCCGGGGCAAATTCCATGAATTTTCAAAATGAAGAACCTATTACATACCTACTCTCCGGAGTAGAACTTACCCCTCTGGTGGCAATTTAATGAACTTTCAAAGTGAAGTACCTATGTCATATCTAATCTCCGGAGTAGGATTTACCTCTCTAGGGGCAATTCAACAATTTTCAATGTGACATACCTAGGTTGTACCCACTTCTCGGAGTAGGACTTACCCCTCCAGAAGCAATGCCAAGATTTTTTAAAAGTGAAATACCAATGTCATACCTACTTCAACGAGGAGGACTTACTCTGTATCCAAGTGTCATCAATGCAACTTTCTGAGGGACCGGAAGCTTGGGGTAAATATCATTAAGGTCCTTGGCTCACCCCAAATCCTTTATAATTTTTCTCTGGTAAGATGGAGAAGTCTCACCCCTACTTGATTCACCCCTGCACTACTTCGCTCTCAACTATGTGTTGAAATTACGACGTGACTATTCCCTACCTTGGCTAGGGTATGGGGGCAAAGGAGGCATGTCAGCACATGAGGTAGTGGTATTGGACAAGTTCACTCTAGGTCTACGCGGTGAAAAACTACACTCTTTGGATGTATACGGGAGAAAATCACGTCTCCTGTATCTATATGGTGGAAGACCTCAGACATCACTAAGTATGGGTTGCTGAGTTCTGTCTGACTCAGGGACACCTCCTGCATCAACTATGTCTTTATCGTTATTCCAACCGATTCTGTCGTTGTAGTAAAAAATAAAATAAAAAAATCTAAACTATCGATAGTTTTCGGAGCAAGATTATTGTTAATATGCCTACCTGGTCATCATCAAAGTTTTGGTCGTCAACAATTTTTGCATGGTCGTCCTTGACGTCATTATTGGAACAACGGTTGATTGGGAAAAGGAGTTACCCATGTTTGAGGAAGAATTATGGTCGGCCGAGGAGAAAGGTGCAACATTGTCACAAGGAAATTCGTGGTTTACTTTGGATGTCATGGAGTTGGGATTTGCCATTCTAAAATTTTCAAGGTGTTGTTTTTTTTCGTCGTGGATTTTAAGCCTAAGGGTTAAATCTGTGGAGTAAAATTCTATCTGGCTATGGATTAATTATTTAAAATTCAGTCCCGGGTTGATATTATCGTTAGCCATGGGATTAATTGCATTAAAGGATTTGATAATTAAAATGCATATATTTGATGGTCTTGGGATAGTCACATTGACGGCTGCGATATGATTAAGAAGAAATTTATCCTAAGGTATGTTTGATTAAGAACACATGGCAATGACTTAAAAATAAAAATTAACAAAAGAGTTCGGAGACTTACTTTGAAGTCACGTAGGTGACTTGGGAATAGTCCTAATGGTACTGGAGTACTTTGTTGTGGACAAATAGTAATAGTACTGCTGTTCCCTGGACGTGGAATTGTCGTACTAGGGACGCAATCCAAATTCCTAAAATTATGGGATATCCAAGTCTGTCTCTTATACACATCTAGATGTGTATAAGAGACAGATATAAGGAGTTCACAACAGTAGCTGATTCCACAGCAGTAAGGAACTCCACAGAGTTCCAGAGGGGAGTTCCAGGCTGTGGAACTCCCTACTGTTGTGGAGTTATTACTATGGAACTCCACACCTGCAGTAGGGAGTTCCACAGCCGTAAGAAACTCCACAGTAGTAGGGAGTTCCATAGTAATAAGGAACTCCACAACAGTAGGGAGTTCCACAGCCGTAAGAAACTCCACAGCAGTAGGGAGTTCCACAGCCGTAAGGAACTCCACAGCAGTAGGGAGTTCCGCAGCACTACTCCACAACAGTAAGGAACTCCACAGTAGTAGGAAATTCCATAGCACTATTCTGCAGCAGTAAGGAAGTCTATAGCATGGTACTGTAAGTCTTACTGAAAAATTCTATACAACAATCTAAGTCATGACTCAGGTACACTCCGGTGTAATCAATTTTTTTATTTTTCTACTCCGGTAGATAAATTTTTTTAAATAATTCTCAAATAAATATTACAAAATATTTTTGTCAGGAAAAATAATTTTTTAAGTCATAAAATTGGCTCCGGTCAATTCTACGGCTTCGGTCAGGGTACGAATATGACATCAAGTATTTGGCACTCTCAACCCGAAAAATTTCGACTTGAGACTGGGGACAAATGATGATGCCAAAATATTATACCTAATGACAATATTACACGTGGTTCCGAGCCCAGGTCTACTAAGGGTATTTTAGTAATTATACCCATGTGGCTCAAATAGGCCCGAATGGATAAGGTATTATATATTCGACACATGGATCGATCCAACCCATTGGTTTCGGGTATAAATATCAAAGTGACAGGTCAAATTAAAAAAATGGACTTTCCTAATTATTAAATCTCTGAATTCTTATTGAATTTTACTCTCTGGCTCTTCTAAATACTGACTTGAGCGTCGGAGCCTATCCCGGGGGACAAAGCCCCGCTCTTTTTATTTTCAGGTGATCCGGACGTGAGTACTACGCGTGGTGTCCAACTTTCACTTTGGACGATACTGCACACGGGCTAACCCTAGTCCAAAATTTTTGTATCAACAACGATATTATGTCATGGACTTTTTATCCAAAATTAATTATATCACTCATATAGGTTATTTAGTTAATTTTGGACTAAGAGGCTTAGGGTATAGTACTACAAATCTAATCTATTTTAATTTCCCTATTTTTGTAAGAAAATCTACATAGTTTTTGTTCAATTTTACAAATCTTTTGCAATGTTACGTAGCAGGAAAAAATCCACATTCTATAAGATAGTAAATTGGACGCAAAATTGTGGAAGTAAATATGGCATCACTAGTCTAGATACATGAACGATGAGCGGAAGAAAGCACGAACATGGAAATGAATATGAAGAGAAATGTTGAATTTGAACAAAGTGCAAGCGTACTTATTAAAGTGCAACTGTTACATGAACCGTGGAATGCAAGTGCTACAGCAACGTTCAAAGAGCAGTTAAAGAATTTTTGTGGTGAAGGAACTTTTAAAACATAGCAAATGATGACAGCATTGATGACAAATTTCCGTGACATTCGAATTAAGACCAGAAAAAAAGAATAAAATATAAGAATTCGAAGCAGCCAAAGTAATACCCAAAATAATAATAATAATAATAATAATACCAAAAAAAAAAAAGTATCTAATTAAATAATCTCAGTGCATTTTTTTATAAAAAAAAAAAAACTCAGTGCATTTTGGGTCCTGGGTGGTTTTGAATTTATGATTTGTTTTATTCTGATTACTAATACTATTAACAATTGCAATAAATAATAATAATAACAATTTGCAGTAGCTTGATAACTTATCAACTCTTAAATTAATGACTCAAAACGTTTAGTTGTTTCTTTTCTTTTTATTGGAAAAATGAGGGGATAATGGGCGTGTACTCAAGCATCTCATTCCAGTGAGAGAAACAAAGTGCCTAACTCGACGGAATATTAGTACACCATCAAGAATCATGAAGTTTAGTTATTAGCAAGAACGTAGCCCACAGTTTCGTTTTTGAAAACCAAATAGGTTCTAAGAAGCAGATAAAAGTAAACAAACATTTTCTATGAAAATAATTAATATTTATGGTTTATATTTGTTTACTGAAATGCTGTTATTCATCTACTGTTGTTAAAGTCTTTTCCTTAAAAATGACTAACAAAATTCTGTATTTTTAATTGTACAATAATAGTATAAGGTACTTAAATTGCACAAGTGATAGTTTAATATGCAACCACAAATCAATGATCCAATCAATTAATCTAAAAAAAAAATCCTTGAAAGGATGACTTTTTATAGCATTCTTGGATTGAGTATCGCAGGTCAAGAATTAAAGCATCAAATTAACGAGATAAATTATTGGTATCTTGTCATGTTTGATCATATTTTCATGTTCTTACAAAGAAATTAGTTTAATACAAGGGCTTACTCCACTTTGCACTTTTTAACTTATATCCAATTCTAACTTTACATCCTATACTTATTTTTAAACATATTACACCTTGAACTCTCAGATTTATTTATTTCATTCTAATTTTTAACACTATTATTAAAGTTAACAGATGTTCCAACCGAGAACACCACACATCTAAAGTGGAATATTCGTTAATTTTTTAACACTATTAAATTGAACCAAAATAGGACGAATATAAGAGTTAGGGATGCAATGTGTCTAAAATTTAGAATTGACGGTACAAAGTGAGAATTGATCATAAGTTAGGGGTGTAAAGTGTAATTAGTCATGATTATTCTATTGGTACAACACTCCCAAAACAAGTGCATCCTGTATGTGTAGTATGCACTTACTTAACATCCATTAACTTTGATACCGACGTAAAAAATTGAATTGAAATGGGATAAATTTGAAATTTCAGGATGCAATATTTTTTTTTTTTTTTAAAAGTATAAGAATGAGAGGTACAAAGTGAGAATTGATCATAAGTTAGGGGGCGTAAAGTGTAATTAGTCATTACTATTCTATTGGTACAACACACCCTAAACAAGTGCGTAGTATGCACTTACTTAACATCCATTAACTTTGATAACGACATAAAAATTGAATTGAAATGGGATAAATTTGAGAATTCATAGTGCAATATATCTAAAAAAAAAAAAACAAGTATAAGAATGAGAATTAGATACAAGTTAAGGAATCCAAAGTAAAGTAAAGTCTTAACACCAAACGATAAACCTTCAAAAAAACACACAATACGATAAGGAAAGCGAAAATCGTACAAATAGTCTTTTGAATATTCAAAAAATATTTTTTTAGTTTTTCAATTATGACATGATTAGTTTTGGTCCTGCTCGAAAAATTGAAGCGTATGTTTTTGGTCTCTGAACACAATTTTGGTGGTGTTTTGGCATAAAAAAACACATAATTGTAACATGTCCATAATTTCAATGATAAACTTGGAAACAAACTTCATTTTACCCCAAATCTGGAGTAGGAATAGGAAAGGATGAGATGATGCGGTTGGGGTGGAGTTGGAGTGGGGGTGGCAGTGGCGAGGGGATATGGGTTGGGGGTGACGGTTGTGGGGAAATATATGGGAAGAGGAAGGATGGTTAGGCAAAATAAAGTTTGTTTAGGGTAAAATAAAGTTTGTTTTCAATTTTAGCCATGAAAATATGGACATGTGACTGTCACATGTTTTTTTTTTTTTTGCATGCAAAATCACTACCAGAATTGCGTTCAAGGACCAAAAACATACGTTTAGATTTTTAAGAGACCAAAACTCATCATTTCATATTTGAGGGACTAAAAAACTATTTTTGAATATTGGAGAGACTATTTATACAGTTTACCTATGAGGAAAATATTAGGAAGATTACTAACTATAATTTTCAAACAAGTTATATAAACTCCTTTTCATGTTTATCTCTCATTCCTAAATTTGAGATTGATTGTACTTCTTAATTTTTATACATTTATCCGTTAAAAAAAAAAAAACTCTCATATAAGAATTATATTGAGTGATTGTAATTTTGAATATCTCAATAACAAATTGATGAGGATTACAGAATTCCTAGGGAATTATTGAGTATTTATACGTTTCCAGCTGAATGCGAAGAAACTACACAGAACCCATACTATTCAATATTATTTGTTTTCAAATATGAAAGATTCCAATTTATTATTTATTTTTTTTTGGTAAGAAAGATTGAAAGCATTAGAGTTAAGGTTCTACAATCTTTTGAGGAAATTTAAACTCCCCTAACATCCTCCACACATAATTGTTTAACAAAAGGAGGAAAGAGATGCAAAAGAAAGTCTTGGATCCATTCTTTGCCAAGAGATCTGTTATCCTATTTGATTCTCTAAATTGTCTCTTATATGCTTGATCTCTATTTTATCAAATCGATTGAGAAAGGCTTTGCTAATCACAGATGACAGAAGAAAGATAAAGACGAGTAACATGTTTCCTAGAGTTAATCAAATTAATGATAACTTTGGAGTCTGCTTCCACAATTAGATGGTTGCAGTCAGCAGTTACGAGCAACTTGTAAACTATCTCTAATGCACCAGATACTATTAGAACTTCGAAATTAAAGATTATAATTTAGTTATGAGCAGTAAGTTTTCCTTTTTTTTTTTGGATAGTCTTTTAGTAGCATATTGGAAGCACCCTATAAAGAGGTGATATGTCATCAAGGGTTGAGATCCTCACCATCCTAATTTCCTCCAATCCTTTACATTGATCTATTATATTTAAACAACTTAAATTCTTAAAAATTATCTAATTATATTAATAATTTTATTTTGATGAGTAGATTAATATATTTAAAAATAAATTTATACTAATATTTATCATCCAATCTGTACGACACATTTGATAATAATTTAAAATAGATCAAAATCAAGATAAAAATTTAAATATTTAATCAAACAGAAAAATTAATCTATTTATTTTTAAATTTTAGGTATAGTAAACATATGCAATTAATTATATCACAAACGGATGTAATTTTTAAAAAATAATTTAAAATTATTTTTTAGGATATATTGAAGAAAAATTCTCTCTAAATATAGAGAGGTGACTAGTGGTGTCATCAAATGCTGTCATCTTTTGTATGTCTACTTAAATAAACAAAAACAAGCCACTTAGACTATGAGAAGAAAATAAAAGAAATTCTGATTGTTTTGGTAAGTAGTTGAGCATTGGTTTGGAAAATTCTATATTTGGGAGTAGAGAAAGAGCATTGCTCATTGTCTAGGTAACATTTTCTCAACCACAAATTTTCTTGAATAATATAGAGAGACCCAGAATGAAGTTTGTTATTTAGAAAGTTTTATGATTGAATAAATACCACCTAGACGGTTAGCAATGCTCATTCTCTAACAAATAAAGACAGAATTTCTCCTTGAATTCCTATTTGATGAAATCCAGCCGTAAGTCTATTCTTTATTTGAATCTTTAGGCAATTTATTTTTGTTTCTATATAATTATATAAATTACTAACAATTAATAATTTTACCCTAAAAAATAAAAACAATTATAATTTTGGTAAACCAAACGAACTTTCATGTCATTAGCCAATACCATCGATCTTTTGGATATTCAAATATTGATGAGACCACATTCTACTTTCTTGCAGAGAATTTGCTCGTGGTCAACTTCTGCTTCTGCTAAGTTGTAGATGTGTATAATCTGTACAGTCAAATACACATTTGATCGAGTAGATTTTGATTTGACCTGGATTTTTGGTCGTACCTGTCTGCTTGTACAAATATATATATACAACTTATATGGTTCAAATTTTTACCTAAGAATTAAAGTTTAATTTGTCTATCTCCTGAAATTGGTAGCTACAATATGGTAAGGTCACCATGCTGTGAGAGCAATCTGGGCCTCAAGAAAGGGCCGTGGACTAATGAAGAAGATAAGAAATTGATAAATCATATTCGAAACTACGGCCAGGGATCCTGGAAAACTTTACCTAAGAAAGCTGGCCTGAACAGGTGCGGAAAGAGCTGTAGATTGCGGTGGAATAATTACCTCAGGCCTGATATTAAGAGAGGACAGTTTTCGGATGAAGAAGAGCGCCTCATTGTTCAACTCCACTCCATTCTTGGAAATAAGTACGTAAAAATTATGATTAATCTTTCTTACATTGACCGTATAGATATTTTTCTACACAATCAAGTACAGATGCATTTCATACGTACATTTATTTTTTGAATTTTAAATGTAATTTTTATACATGTAGCAATATTTGTATCTGATTGTATAAAAAAATTTCTATACGGTGTAGGGGAGATTGACCCAAAAAGTTGAGTGACAGTTTCATCATTTTCAACTTTAAACTATTGAGTTTGTTGTTAAAATGAAATACTATGTCTTATTGCTAGATGAAGTGAATTTTTTTGTAGATGGTCGCAGATAGCTGCACATCTTCCAGGGAGGACTGATAATGAAATCAAGAATCATTGGAACACAAAGTTGAGGAGAAAGCTTCTTGGACTGGGGATTGATCCACAATCTCACAAGCCTTTAATGCCTGATATCAACCAAATAGTTGGTTTTTCTCATCAATTGCTATCAGCATTAAACCCGACTAGCAATTTGATGAATATTTGGACAAATGTTCTACTCTCACGAGTTGATGCAACTCAATTATCCAAATTGCAATTATTACAAAATCTACTCAGGGCAGTTAATTCAGGTCCAGCACAAAATAATCTTGTCCCATCATCTGGATTTCTTAATGAAGCTAGTGCTCAAGGTGCCGAAGATCTTTTTCTACCCAATTTCCTGAAAAATAATTATGGGCTTTCAGAAGCTGTAACATTCTCTCCTCAAAATGATGAAACAAATAGCTTGAGCAATACGAGTATGAGCAACAGTCAATCACCTTGAGCACATATAGTTGTCTTCCTGCATTTGTTGAAGCAACAACAACCCATGAAACTTCTAGTGTCGACCAATTTAATCCGTGTCAAGTTCCATTAGACAATTCACCCCTCATTGATACATTTGATTCTTGGGATGAAGTCATGAATGATGAATCATTTTGGAAAGGTATTCTGGCCTAACTACTATTGGTGACTTCCATTTGGAAGGTACAACCGTTTACCAACTTATGTATTTACCACCATCCAATAATCCAAAGAGAGAAGAATGCTGCAAGTACAGAATCCTTTGTTTATTTATTTATTTTTGTGTGATTCTGATGTCTTTTACTGGACGTTATTTACATGAAATTGCTTCTAGGATGACCACATACGTTGAAAAAAAATCACTCAGTCATTTGTATTGTGTTTGAATAGATAGATTTGAGAAATAATTTGAAATTTATCTATTTGTTAGAGGGATTTTTAAAATTAAAATAGATGAATTTTAAATTCACCTAAATTAAAAAGTTACCTTTGAAATCATTCATTTCACAGTTTTTAATTTAAATAAATTTAAAATTAAATCATTTTAACCTTACAAATCATTCCAACAAATAAGTGAATTCCAAATCTTCTTCAGGTCTATTGATCCAAACATAACCATTTTAGGCTTACACTTTTTAATTTGGTTCTTCATTCATATCATATATGTTTTGGATCTTTATTCATATCTTCGCCTGGCAGTATTACACAGGCTCAGAGTAGTTATCTTGGAAAGATAGAATATCGACGCCTGAACATAATTCTCATTCTTGAAATGTTTATTTTTTCTTTCAAATTTCTTGAAATGTTTTTTAAGTAAATCTACGTCTTGGCTGAAAGCTTGATTCTCTGATTCAATTAGGCTACATCTAGGATCTTTCTTCACCACATCGGCACAAGAAAATAATTATATAGACACGGCCGATTTATGATTCTACCTTTAAATTTTGTGATTAAAATAAGAATCATATTACTATTTTCTACATCAAAATACATCATTTAACTCATATAATTCTTGTTTTAACTATAAAGTTCACATTTAAAAATTTTCCCATTGGCACCCATCAACTCAATCACCTTTCGGCATATTAGATAACCTTGTATCTAATTTATTTAAGTACTCTACTACAAATGTTATGCCTATTACAATACTTTCATCTAAATTGTAAGATATCTCCTTCAATAATTTTAATAGACATTTGCACCATCTCAATTTCCATCCAAAAAGTAATTTTTTTTTTATAATATTTAAATTATTTGTACAAAAATACCCTTTGAACTAAAAATAAAATGACCCCTCAAACTTTCACAAGAGTTTTAAAATGCCCCTAGTAGTTTGAGTAGGCAAATGGTCAAGCAACATATCTTTAGGTGGCTAGACAATTTAATTTATAAAATAAGTATATTTTATATTACAAGTCACATATTTTTGTTTCAATATACTATTATGATTATTTATTAATGACATACTTTACAAACTAACTAACTACAACAAATTATAAATTAATAAAATATTAAGTAGAAAATATAGTCTATTGAAATCTATGACATGGAACATACTGCACCTTCTTTTATTTATTTATTATTTTCTTATGAGAGTTATAATAGTCACTAACTAATTATGTACATGAAATTGTGCACAATCTAATATCTATAGTCTGTTGTAGGAAACTCTGATGATGGCAAGAAGATATTAAAAGAGAAAGGAAAAAAATGCAACTTTAGCCTCAAAGTTTGAATGGTCGTTTATCTTGGTTTCTATATTTTCAAGCAAAACATATTTAGTTCTCAAATTTTTCGATTTCAACTAATTTAGGATAAATTTAAAAATTCTGTCAACTACAAACAGAAAAAGATATGTACAAAGCCGTGATTGTTAAATCTCAAGTTTCAAAAGTGAGAAAATACAATTTTAGATCTTAAAGTTTGGGTCGTGATTTATTTTGGTCCACAAAATTCCTAACAAAATGCATTTAATCGTCAAACTTTTTAATTTCTATCAATTTAGACTGGACAAATTTGAAAATTCTATCAATTATAAATGGAAAAAGTCATGTGCATTGTATGTAACTGTTAAATCAATCTTAGGATATAGCACTTCTCAACCGATTTCAACTATTTAACCATATTTCTACTTTTTCATCTGACAATCAATACCTAACTTTTCATCATTCTTATTTATGTTATCCATGCACGTAACTGTGAAATCTAACCTGGATTGTAACACCTCCCAGCCAATATCAACCTATTTAATCTGGTGTTGAAAAAGTTATATCCAAATAAAGAATAATAATAACACAATAATAATTCACTAATAAATTAAAACAATAATTTAATTTAAGTTTAATCTTTAAGGTATAATAAAACAATATTAATTCACTTTTTATAGCATAAAGAAACTCATTTGTTGAGATTAATCTTTCGAATGTTTGCTGAATTTGATATAGTAAATGAAAGCTCAATATTTAGTTGTATAAGTTGAACAAGATTTAATGATTAATGTATTAGTTCAAGTTGTTTTACTTCATGTGCTCATAAGCAATCTCTTTTATAATATTTGCTAATATTTTTTAAATATTATAAAATATTAATTACTAATAGATTTTTTCATCGCAAATATTATTATTAACAATGGAATTTTTGGCTTCAAAATTTAGCCAAAAAAAATATCGCTAATTTAAGATTTTCACAATGTCTCATATCCAAATTTAGTAACTGATTTGCCAACAGAAAAATCCATCACTAAAATTTCTCCAATAAAACTGCTGCTATATTTTACAGACAATGTATTTTCTGACGAATGGATTCCATCAATAAATGTATAATTGAATCCTTTAGCGACAGATTTTTGACAAAATTCGTTGCTAAATTATCACTAAATGGGTTGAAATTGGTTAAGAAGTGTAATGATATAGACAAAAATGGTGAATAGTTAGGCGTTGATAGTTCGAGAGAAAAGTATAAATATGATTAAACGAGTTAAAATCGGTTGGGAAGTGTTATATCCAATGATAGATTTTTGTCTATAATTGACAAAAATTTCAAGTTGTCCTAATTGATAGAAATTAAAAGTTTGAGGATTAAGTGCATTTTATTTGAGACTTTGGGATCAAAATAGACCATGATACAAATTTTGAGGACTAAAATTACATTTTTCCACATTTGAAACTTGAGATTTAATAATCACGTGCTTTGCATATAACTTTTTCTGTTTGTAATTAATGGAACTTTGAAATTTGTCCTAAAATGGTAGAATTTTGAAAGTTTGAAAACTAAATGTATTTTGCATGAATTTTTGGGGATGAAAATAGATTATGACCTAAACTTTGAGGACTAAAATTGCATTTTTCCCAAAGAGAAAAGACCAGAGTTTGCCTACAAATTGGACAGTCTCAATTGGCTTTGACACTACCTAACTCGGTCATTCCAAAGGTCACAAATGCTAGGGCCGATACCAGCTTATAGTTTATATCGGCTTTGGGCCAATATTGGACCAGCCCTAATTGTTGAAAATCATTTTTTTTTTTAGAGTTTTTATTTTTTATTAATTCTACAAGCAATTTAAAATAGAATCACAATATTAATACAAGTGATATAATTTCAAAAAAAATATACATTAATAAAAAACTATAGTTGTTCTACCAATCCTAACAACATAAATATATTAAATTTTTATTATTAAACGACCAATAAGTGATGGGAGGTTTGGCATACCCCTACCAGATAATTAAATAAATATATATATATGATATATATATATATATATATATATATATCATATTTAATACGGTATATATTTAATTTGGTCAATCCTAACAGGAGCCCAAGCCCAACCCATATTCTAATCAGGCTTAAAATATAAGATCAAACTCGGCTCATGTCATATTAATATGAAGCTGGCTCTTTATTTTGTTGGGGTCAATGGGCCCAAAATAGACATGCACAGGGCGGGCCAAGCCAAAGCCCAATGTGCTTTCCCTGTTCTCATGCTAGGCCCGCCCCCTCCTAGTTAGCCCACTTTTGATTAATTAGCATTAAACTAAGTTATTACGTTTGTATTTTAAATTGATACTTAATAGTCTAAATTATTACTTATTATTCAAAGACAGTAGTTAGTACTTCAAGTTATTACTTTATTTGAAGTTATTATTAATTAATATTTCATTTTTCCTTAATCATTATAAGTAATAAAAAAGAGAAACAAATTATTAGTTATTAGACCAAATTATTACTTATTATTGCAAGTTATTAGACATTTTATTTGAAGTTAATAGTCCAAAATAGTTCACCAATTCGGACCACTAGAATTTTGCAGCCTAACCTAATTCACTATAGTAACTCTGGGTTCGGGCCGTGCAGGCCATAGGCTTTTCCGACTTATTGCCATCTCTAGCCTAGCACCCTGTTGAGTCCTACATGAAACTAAATCATGGATTTTATTTTGGACGAAGGATAGAAGATTTATTAATCTATTGGTCTTGAACATACAAATGTAAAAAATAATAATAAAAACAAAAATAAAAACCAATGAACCAAACCTAGATTATTTTTCTACTTCTACCCCGAAAGTGTTTAGTCAGATTTTTTTAATTAATCTAGTCCATTCCTATAACTAATTTACTTTCACTTCTATATAATGATGACTATATAAGGACTTAATTACAGTTCAAGTAAATGAGGTCAGGGATGGATACATGAATTGATTAAAATGGGAAATTCCAGGGCATACCTCACCCATCTTACTAGCCACGTACCCCATCTATTGACACAAGAAAAAGTAGTGAATTTCTGCATATATGTGGCGTTAGGCTGTTGGCTGCATGGGAGTTTGTTGAGTGATACGAATATTAATGCATTCAACTAAAAGAAACTGACACGGCAGTGAGACGGTACCAGCTCAAGCGAAAATGATGTTTTTACGTTTTATGGAATTAATGTTTGAATTCAATGTCTAGGAATATGGCATTGACATTAGTTTAATTGCCAAAATTGCTAGACGAGATATCCAGTGCTTGAATATTTTCACTTATCTGATCGATGTGCTTTTTTGGGTTCATTAATTTTAGAGTAAAATTTATTATTGATCATTAGGTTATTACTTACAAGATCATTGAATTATTTATTTTAAATTTAGTCACTAAACTACTTTAAATATATTTGGAGTCATCGAACTATTTATTTTCTAAATTTGGTTACTAAATTACCTTAAATGTATGTTTCATCTATTTTTATGATAACTGTATACAAACATTTAAAGTAGTTCAGTGATTAAATTTATAACGGAGTGATTCCAAACACACATTGAAAATAGATCAATGACCAAATTTATAAAATAAATAATTCAATAATCTATATGCAACAACATAATAGTTTAATAGCCATTCATGCATTTTGCTCATCTTACATTTCCAAACTACAATATACTTTTTTATTTATGTCAAATCTAGAACTTCTACTCGCTCTATCAACTTCCTGATTTATTCCGTAAATATATGGGCAACAACATGATTTATAGGGCTAATAATTTTTTTTTCTCAAACGAAGATGTTAATTTTATTTTACCCTTTGACATTTAGAGTTATTATCACTTTAACCTTTAACGTTATATTTTAAGTATTAAAATCTTGGGACTAATCTTAACGGTGTTTGAATTTTGATTAAAATGACCTTTTTAGTCTCAAATTATTAATGTATGGACAATTTTTCCATGATAGTCAAAATATCTTATTTTCTTTGCATAAATAGAGTTTGATGAATTTCACGACAGGGGGATGAAAGATGAAAAATTATTGACACGTGTTAACAAAATAAGACAAAAAGGAAAAAAAATGAATCAAGTAAAAAATGAGAAGAGAAAAGAGAAAATGAGATTTATAGCAAGATAATCTTTTATACATATAAAGTTATAAAGGTATTCTTCTAAAAATGAGTAGCAATTCTAAGTTAAATTTAACGAAAGGGTTTAAGTGACTTATATATATAAAAAATAGAAAGTGATTTACAAAGTTATAAATTTTAAAATTACTTGTAAACCATTCTACATGGCAAGAGCTTATTATATTGAATCACCAATACCTTGATTTTAGATATTCAGCCAGATTTCATTCCTTCTTTTCTAAATTTGGTGACACATTAATAATTTTGTCACTTTGTTATTTTGTGTAAATTATAAAAAGTAACATTAAATATTAAAGTAATAGTGACTCTAAATACATTAGGGGTTAAAATAAAATTAACCATTTCTCAAATTTGGACAAATTGGGAGAGTGATGTGGACAGTTGGACTATGAAATAGAATATTTAAGAAAGTCATGTTTAAAAAGAAAAAAGAAAAAAGGGAAAATGAAGTAGTACCTTGTGATTTGTATTAGTTACATTAAGTTCATGAACTAAATTTTAGCTGAAATCTCAACCCTCAACGCGTTAGAGTATACTACTATATCCTTCGACCCTTCGTTACTATTTTCTCGTTTAAGTACAAGTTTACATTGACATCGCCAAAGTTTTTACGAAATTTACAAGTAATTCCTTTGGTTACCTGGCAACTAATTGATGTACACCTTGGCATAAAGTTGAGTTGAATTCTATTTTCTTCTAGCTTGCCAAATCACCATGGTTTTTGGCAATTGTTTCTTTGTATGTAATTTATTAAGCATAATTTAAGGAAGTTGCTCTGAGGTAAAATGGCAAGGATTTACTGCCCATACCTAATCCGATTTAGGAATCAATTTAATTAGTAAAATCCAACTGCATATATATCTTATATTAACTAGATTTTGGTGCGTCATCAATTTTTAGTTTTTAATGCTAAAAGATTTATATAAGTAGCAACAGAGGTCAGCAACGAAGAATATTTTGCTCCTATTAGCCATTTTCTCAACAGCAATTGACTACCAAGCAAGTGACGTCCAATTCTTTCTTTCTTTTTCCCCCTTATTTGATTCTTTTTTAATTAGAAGATGTCACTATTGGTGAGAAGCGCAAGTAATCCGCATTGATCTTTTCCAAACTTCAAAACCAAGATACTATGTCTTAATTTTCGATTTATTTCTTAATTATAACTTTTGTAGATTAATTATACTGGAAATGATCCCCAATAGTATTAACTTGCATGGCATGAAACTATTAACTCATTATGAATAATATTGTAAAGTTGCTTAATAAGACAGTTCATTAGTATAGCCCAAATCTGGCAGAGGATAGGTCGGTTGGGTCTGAATCCCTAATCATACCTGACCCTTATGTATTAATAGAGGTTCAGCTCTCAAATGTACTTATTCAACCTTTAATAAAGGGAAATTGGTTCTCGTTTGGTTTTCTGTAGATATTCCGAAATGATATCAAATGCCGCAGTAGTTTTAGCATGATAATAAAAATCTTAATCCTTAATGACTTAATTCAATGGAAATATCCATTGTATTTGGTATACCAAGATAATTGATGAAGTGTTAGTGTATGTCTTAAAATCAATTTGTTTTAAAGTCAAATTACTTTTTTATATTTATGTATATTTTATAATGTGACATTTTTTTATCTCTTTAGTATGTCTTAATGATAAAATCTTTTGAATAAAATATATGAAAAAAATTATAAATAGTCAAGATGATGAGATTCTCTATATAATTATATTTTATTCATAAATATCTCTAATCGTAGTGTTTACAATAATAAGAAATTGTTTTACACGGATAGATTAGCAGATAATTGTATGTGAATGTTTATTGAGAATAAGTACATCAAATTGACTAGGTAAGATCAGTACTCCACACAGACTATTATTCTAAATGCCAGTAGATTAATCTATTTGTGATAGTAGCGTAATGATTTTCAAACTTGAAATCATGAGTTTATTTTGACTGTAGATTACTATAATTTGACTCTATTAGTTGTTGTTCTTAAGAAATCGAACATATTGTATAGATTGGGTATTGTGTGAATCATGAAAAGAGAAGACATGACCAATATAGGATTTATCACTCCTTATAGTGGGAGAGGATATCCCAATATGACCATTTGTTGAAATACGATTCAAAAATCATTGGACAAAGTGAAAATCCCAGTAAAATTGAGAATGTTTCAAATTCTATTTCAAGTGAATTGTGCTTCGGAAATAAATAAATTGACTATTCAATAAGAGTTAGCATTATATCTGTACACTTAAACTAATTGGGACCTAGTGCAGTGAAAGAGTAATAATTACGTGATAACTAAATCGCTAATAGGTGAAATTGAACTACTTGACATGTTTGAACACTTGGGTGGTCATGATTCTTCACCAGAAGCTAATCTTGATTTATAAGTGTGAATTAATTAATTAGTGAATTAATATTAAATTAACATTATAATTTATACTTATTGCCAACGTGAGTGAGAACCTGAAGAGTCATACACGTTAAAATGATTAATTGAGGATTAAACTGATTTTTGGTAAGTATAAAATACTAATGTGTTAATTTATGAGATAAATTAACTCCTGAGACTTAATTATAGTAAGTCATAAATCTTAAGGGCTAATATGTAATACTCTCTCTGTCTCATTTAATTTAAAGTGTAACATTTAGTCTTAATTTTCCCTGTTCTAAAATATTTGTTATGTTCAAAAGGACAAAGTGTAGACATTACACTATTTTGACTTTTATCCTTTGTTTTTTTTATGGAGACAAATGTTACACCATTCAAAATTTAAATTTTGAAAGGTAAAATGGAAAAGATTTAAATAACTATCACTATCAATACACAATTCTTAATAAGTTAGATTCCTGAAAAAGAAAAAAATAATTTAGTCTTTTATCTTTGGGGTATCATCTAATTTAGTCCCTTATATATTACAACAAACTAATTTGATCCCTTATTTTTTAAAAAAAAATTAACCATCTAGTCTATGGCAAAAATCATAGACAAAATTGATAAGACACATGATAATCACGTGCTTGTTAATATATCATAGATGTATTGTCAAAAACTCTCTTCATTCATTCACAATTTTATCAAAAATCTTAAATCAGTTAACTTTTATAAGAATAAGGGACCAAATTGGTCAATATTTCAAAAATGAGAGACCAAATTAGTATATATTTTACCTTCCCAAAAAACGACGAATATTATGGGACGGAGTAAGTATCACACACACATGTATATGTCATCAACCCAAGTAGCCTAAAAAACATAAGAAGAAGAAAAAAAAAAAAAAAAAGTGAGAAAAGAAAAGAAACAAATAGAAGAACTAGCATTTCGTCACTTGGGTGAATCAACTTTGAGAGGATCTCGAAATAATCATTCGTATGGATATCATTAGAGTACAGATATCTGTGTAGCTTGTGAATCGACATTCGTTGACAAATTAGACTTTTTATCCCGGTTTTGGAGGAATAATCTCTATACTCATATTTTAATATGTATAAATTAATCAAGATGATTCTTAGAAAGAATCATTTAGTCCTAAGAAATTAATTTTTTTCTGAAAAATATCACTGTGCATACTAATTTTTTCCTTTTTGCACTAATACTATTCCGATAATTGAAGGACAAAAAAAAACCTAGCTAGTCAAGATATAACACTTTAATATTCAATTAATGGTCACTAAATTACTATCAGCACTAATTATTGATTAGAAAGCAGAACCATTCAAAGCAGTGAAATCTGCAGATGTTTACTGTAACATTGATGTGCTCAGTTATATCCGATACCACCTAGGGAATGGCTTAATTAAGTCAAGCATACCAGCGTTTTCTATACAAGTCCATTGTCTATGTACAGTTATTTTCATTGTTTTTTACTCCTTCTGGTTGATCCTTTTCATTGTGCAACGCAGATGTTACCTTGGGAAGAAGCTATAGAAATTGCAAATAGATTGTTTATCGACTGATAGAAATTTTCAAGGTATCCTAGCTAGCAGCTAAGCACTGCCACGAAGTGTGTGGTAATGGTCGTGTCACTTACTTATCATGTCTGTGTCATTTTCATATTCGAGATTTTGACCTTATTTAACATTTCTGTTGTGTTGTTTTAAACTTTTTTTAACCCGTTTAGTTTTACTAGCCATTTTTAACCTTCATTTATTCAGTTTGTAATGTATGCAAAGTAAACTGATATGGTGGATTTAAATGAATTTTATACCTACTAAGATCTTTTCAAAGCATTAAATTTTGTTATATTAAATTATTATTGAAGAAACTTTCAAATGTAACTCTATAACATGACCATCGTTGTACTACCAACCTTAACAAGTACTAGGTAATTAATAGTGCAAAACTTGAATTGTGAATTTAAATAGTTTCTTTTTTTTTTTTTTTGCTTCAACCTTTAAGTTCATGCCCGAGGATAAAAGAGGGATAGAAACCTAAAATTTTAGAGGGGACATAAAGCGGTGAATTAATACTTATTTTGGTAAATGTACGAAATTGGGACGTGTCCAACCTTAAGTGACAAGAAATTGGGACAAAAAGAGTATTAAACAACTAATGTCACTATCTTTTTAACCAGAAGTTAACTTGGCAATATGAGTAGATTAATAGGTGACAAAATATTGGTCATGCAAAATTTGGTAAAAAATAGAGAAGTATATATCATGGTAGACGCCTTTCAACATTATCATTTTCTAAACCCAAAATAGATTAATACCGGATATCTAACATACTGGTGACAAAAAAATTGGTCATGAGAATTTTGGTAAAAGAGAGAAGTAAATATCATGGTAGAGCCTTTCAACATTCATTTTCTAAACCCAAAAGTAACACTCGCTTACCTAGGCTTTTCGACATCTATGAGAACTATTATGCAATTTCTACCCCCACAGTGAAAGACACACTTGCATTACCTAAACCCAAAGAAAGTTCTAGATGACAATTTCTTCTGTTTTTTCCTTCATATTGGAAGCAAGACTTGAAATGATTGAGAAAATATTTTAACCCTCTCAAAAGAAAAATGTCTTCCTCAATACTATAAAAAATATAGTGCAAACTATGCTGAAATCAGATTGGTGATTGAATATGATTTTACCAAATAGATTAATTGAATAAGTTGTACTAAAATTTGTGACTTATTTTCCAAAAAAGTAATGCTATATCAGGCTACATCCACAATATAAATATCTCTACAAGGGAATTGTCTCAGTTTAACCATTCAAACAACCAAAAAACTCACCTTTGTTTAATTCTTGTCTTTGTTCCCTGCTGGATAGGATGGTGAAGTCTCCCAAAAATGGTGTAAAGAAAGGGGCCTGGACGGAACAAGAGGACAAAATATTGATTAATTATATTGAAAAGCATGGTAAGGGAAATTGGCAGACACTCTCCAAGCAAGCAGGGTTAAACAGGTGTGGAAAGAGTTGTAGGCTAAGGTGGAATAATTATTTGAAGCCTGGCATTAAGAGGGGAGAATTCTCAGGGGAAGAAGAAGCAACTATCATAGCCCTTCGACACGAACTAGGAAACAAGTATATTTCTCTTTTCATGATTTTATCTTCTCACCAATCACTTGGATTAGATTAGATATTATACTTTTATGAAAATTCTACAATCTCTCGATTGAACTATCTTATTGTACCGTAAATATTTATGGTAAACTCATTATTTTATATTTTAAAAACTTGTAACGTATAACTCTAAATAATTTTTTAATACACATTACAATGGTTTCTAAAGAGACTGTACAACTTACCCTCACTTTATGTGTTCATCCAAATGTTTATTTCTTGATAAAGCTAGGATGTTGAACTTAAATCCCGGAATTAATTTTTTTTTTTCCCTTGTGGTTTTAGGTGGTCAAGAATTGCATCTCAGCTTCCAGGGCGAACTGACAATGAAATCAAGAATTTTTGGAACACACATTTGAGGAAAAAGCTTCTCAGGATGAGCACCAGTCCGCAAACTCACAAACCGATCACCGATCTCAATCTTCTCGGCCATCTTTCTCAGGCAGATCACCAGCTTTTGTCAGTCTCAAACCTGCACCCTTTCATGAATCCTTATAATCTGAAAGCAGCTGCACTAAGCTTACAGACTATTAATGGCAATGAATTGATCAAAATCCAAATCCAAATACAAATCCTTCAAAAGATGTTGCAAATTGTGATTCCATATCCACTTCAATATACTCTAGGAAACCTCAGCTTGGATCTTGTGATTACAGCTTATCCTACTTAACCAGTTTTTTGATCCCTTGCAAGCTCAATCCATGATTGCAGATTTCACTAATATTTTCCGTTAATCAACAACAACTTTCTATCTCAGAACCATTTCCCTGCTTTGATTGTGAAATTATTCCGGGTCCATTTCTTGATGATCACCACGTTAAAGACTCAGAATATTCTCTTCCATCATTAGTTTCAGTTAATCCTGAAAGCTTCACAGTCAACCAAATGGAAAGCTTCACAGGAGCACCTGATAATTGCTATGTCTTCAATGCATGGGAATATCTTGTGGAAGAAGAAGCCAGCAGAGCAGCAGTTCTTTCTTGAAAAAGAATTAATTTCCCTTTGGAAAGGTTGATTATACAAACAAACCAACTAATCATGTATGTTACTACCTGGTTTTTTTGGGTCGACAACTATTCATCGGCCTTTTTTCCTTTAGCTTGGGGGAAGCCAAAGTTTATTTCGAAGGTTCTTTTGTTCATGCGAGTGATAGTAATTCTCCAATGAGTTGCAGCGTCAACTATCATGTCATGAGTCATCATGTATAATTATCGTTTAAGGCACCTTGTGGTGACTCTAGATGTGTACAAACATCATGTACGTAAATAATTGTTCATCATTGTTCATTACATATAATATGAAAAAATTCTTCAATTCTATTAAAAATATCCTATTATACTTTAAATGATTGTATAATATAATATTATATATTTTAAAAAATTATATTTTATAAATTTTTAAAACTAGTAGTATGATTTCCTAATAAGATGGCAAAACTCCACTATAATGTGGTTCGATTTAACACAGTGTAATCTATACTATCTATAAAATTATTCTACACTATTGTAGTATTTGGTTTAATAGTACAATGTAATCTATACCATCTATGTATAAACATGAGTTGTGTTTTTCTCTTTGATATTTCTTCGTTTTTTGAAGCACCTAATTTGCCTAATTTGCCTAATTTGTCCTGATCAGAAAGTAATGGCATAAACCTATATTACGTACTTATGACTAATTTACATCTAAAATGCTATATTTTACAAAATGCAATATACTAGAATTATTGTATTAATCACAAGATTGGAGATATATTATAAAACTATCAATGATAGAAATCTATTAGAATTCCATTAATCTCACAAAATGAGAGATATGCTAGGCTGTCTTTTAAACAAAAGTCACCAAATGATAATCAAACTCTCTATGCTCAAATGAATGATCCTTGAATTACATAAAGGCTGCCAGAGCCTATGGCACATAACAGAGTAACATAAATATAGTATGTAAGTAAAAGAACACAATTTGAATAAAACCATAAAGTAGAAAATGGACTCTATTCAATAAATATTTAGAACAGAAAAATTGTTTATAAGATCACAATCCAAAACTATTTGCAAATATCAATTTACATGACAAAATTTTATTGAAATTACTAATTCTTAATTTTAAATATTTGGTCAAATTTCATTCTTTTTTTTCACGGATCTATAGACACATTAGACATCTAGAATAATATTGAAATTATGGTCTTGAATGGAAGAAGTACAGATTAAGAATGGAGTTTATTCAAAAATAGGCACCTTGTGGTGACTCTGCCTGTGTACAAACATCATGTACGTAAATAATTGTTCATCATTGTTCATTACATATAATATGAAAAAATTCTTCAATTCTATTAAAAATATCCTATTATACTTTAAATGATTGTATAATATGCTAGCTATATACATTAAAAAATTGTATTTTATAAATTTTTAAAACTAGTAGTATGATTTCCTAATAAGATGGCAAAATTCCACATAATTAGGTTCGATCAAACACAGTGTAATCTATACTATCTATAAAATTATTCTACACTATTGTAGTATTTGGTTTAATAGTACAATGTAATCTATACCATCTATGTAGAAACATGAGTTGTGTTTTTCTCTTTGATATTTCTTCGTTTTTTGAAGCACCTAATTTGCCTAATTTGTCCTGATCAGAAAGTAATGGCTTAAACCTATATTACGTACTACTTATGACTAATTTACATCTAAAATGCTATATTTTACAAAATGCAATATACTAGAATTATTGTATTAATCACAAGATTGGAGATATATTATAAAACTATCAATGATAGAAATCTATTAGAATTCCATTAATCTCACAAAATGAGAGATATGCTAGGGAACTTTCCAAACAAAAGTCACCAAATGATAATCAAACTCTCTATGCTCAAATGAATGATCCTTGAATTACATAAAGGCTGCCAGAGCCTATGGCACATAACAGAGTAACATAAATATAGTATGTAAGTAAAAGAACACAATTTGAATAAAACCATAAAGTAGAAAATGGACTCTATTCAATAAATATTTAGAACAGAAAAATTGTTTATAAGATCACAATCCAAAACTATTTGCAAATATCAATTTACATGACAAAATTTTATTGAAATTACTAATTCTTAATTTTAAATATTTGGTCAAATTTCATTCTTTTTTTTCACGGATCTATAGACACATTAATAATATCACATTGAAATTATGGTCTTGAATGGAAGAAGTACAGATTAAGAATGGAGTTTATTCAAAAAAAAAGTAGAAGGATTAATTATATTGACGTGTGTTGTTCCAATGTCTACCACCTCTCTCCCAAGTTAATTATGTACTTCAATCATATTCGCAGAGAAAGTGTATAATTTGTGTTTATGGTAAAAGTTGGTGGTGTTGATGGAGAGTGGAGTCAGATTGCATAGCATTAATTATTATAGGTAACATAACAATGCATTCTGTCTCTATAAATTTCTTTGGTTTCTATTGTTGGTGTTAAGTTGGTTATCATGCAAATCGAGGAAAGTTTATATGAATGAAATGTATTAACAAGTATTCCATGATCAAACAATTAGATTTGAACATATAAATTAGGTCTTACTTTATTTCGTACTCTTTAATTTGTATTTGATTTTCACTTTACATCTTACATTTATTTTTGGATATATTGCATTTTAAAATTTCAAATTTGTTTTATTTCATCCAATTTTTCAACACTATTATTAAAATTAATGGATACCAAGTAAGTGCAAAAAATCAAACTAAAATTTTAAACTTTAGATCCCTTAAAAACAATTCAATGCACGTAATACCCCAACTGTTGTAGGATAAATTAGAATAGTATCTTATTCTCTCTTATTTTTTAACCAAATAGTTGACTTCTAATTTGCGGCCACTCCACTTGTAGAAAAGTTTGATTAATGTACTCAATTTTAAAAAAAAAAAAAAAAAATGTAGAATATGGTTTTATGTTTAGTTTCGAGATTGTAAATTGTAGTCTGCTACTATTATTCTTATGGTGGGCTTCATGAGTTATATGCGAACTTGAGATCATCAGAATACTTTTTTAGAGGTCTATTTCCCACTATTTCTTGTACTCCCTATTTAATTAGAAAATAAATACCTTACTGATTTTATCATGCAAAATTATCTTTTGTTGGCATGACTAATACATCACACCAAAAAAAACAAACTGCAACATAAATATTGTTATTTAGAGTATATGTTTGCCAAAATAGTCTCTAGTTGTGATAAAATTATAATTGGGTAAATGTTGCTATTAGTTTTAGTTTATGAAAGAAATGATCATAAAATTGCTTGTGTAGTTTAATTGCGATTGATGCATGGTGATTTAGTTATCATTTCAGGATATCATAGTGTACACGATTAGAATATCCGATAGTTTTATTAACGGTATTAAAATTAGACTAAAATAAATAAATTTAAGAGTTCACAATATAATATATTTGAAAAAAAATAAGTATAGAGTGTAAGAATTGAATACAAGTCAAAGGATATAAAGTAAAATAGGCCAAAATATAATTTCGATAATCTAATAGCATCATATGATTTAAACCATGGAATTACACACTAGTTTTTATTGTAAATCATAGGGTTAATAACACTCTACCCCTTAAACTAGGTAGGTAATTACATTTTGCCTCCTTGAATACAGTTTTCCTCCATCCACATTATTCATCGTTTAAAAAATTTAAAATTAACAAGATCATTAATTTAGCTAAATGACTTAAATACTCTTAGCACTATATTTTGATTTTTTATTTAAATTTTGATAATGGTGTGATAATTATTTTAAAATAATGAAAAATAAATTATATAATTTTTAATATAATCCATATCAATATATTTCTTGGTCAAATTTTTAAATTTTGTTATTTCATTTTATATTATTTTTAATTTGGATGTTTAATTATAATGGTAGAACAATTCCTAAATAGGCTAATTTTCTATTAAAAATTCTTCTTTAAAAATATTGTGTGAAAAAATATATATTTTTTTTATAAAACTTTGTGATTTTTTTTATGTCTATTAGCATTTTACAATTTTAATATTTGGATGAATCTGTGTAAATTGCAATGTCAAAATAATTCAACTCAACATTTTATCACATTTTCACTCCCTAATTATTTTGTTATTATATTTTATCATAATAATAATTTTTATTATAATATTAGTTTGTTATTTTATTTTTTCCTAATTCTTTTATAAGTATCGAACTTTGTCTTTCTCTTTCAATTCCTAAATAGGTTAATTTTCTATTAAAAATTCTTCTTTAAAGATATTGTGTGACAATATATATTTTTTATAAAACTTTGTGATTTTTTTGGTATCTCTTAGCATTTTACAATTTTAATATTTGGATGCACTGTCAAATATAATATAATTACATTTTATCACATTTTCACTCCCTAATTAACAAATTATTATATTTTATTATAATAATAATAATTTGTTATTTTATTTTATTTTTTCCTAATTCTTTTATAAGTATCGAACATCAAAATTAAATATATGAAAAATCAAAATACAATACTAAGGGTATTTCAATCAATTAACTTGATATTATAAAATTTTTAAAGGATGAATCATGTGAATAAGAGGCAAAGTGTAGTTTTTTTTAGTTTAGAAGGACAAAATGTAAGTACCTACCTAATTCAGGGTACAAAATGTTATTAACCCTAAATCATATGATGCTGTTCTTGTTTATCTGTTTATTTATGTTATTAGTTTATCACATGATCATGGAAGTCACTCTTATTCTTCCTTGACTTCTTATTTATTCACGAGTAACTAATCTAGGAACAATGCAACTGATTGGGCTACATTTTTCCTCTTCTTTTGGACAAATTGGGAGAGATGACTGTGATAGTTTGACCTTGAAATACTACTATTCTCGAAGTCATACTTTAAAAAAAAAAAAAAAAAAAAAAAATTTGGTTATACTTAAGTGTATTAGTAACAGTAAGCTTATAAAATGACTGTGATTTGGTAATCTTCCGTTCTTTAATCAGAGTAGATACATGTTTGACGCGCAGTAAGAAAATTTTCGACCAATTCCTCCCCCTTAGTCCGTAACATTTTACAAAAGTACTTCACATTTCATCATCTCCCCCGAATCAACCCTCCCCAAAATAGGGGGAAAAAAAGTTTTTCCTTTGGATTGATCTTTACTAATTAAAATTTAAATAATAATTACATGACATGCATTTAAACGTGTATAGATTTAAAAAAATTTCTACACCAAGTGTATAAGAAAGATTAATCTTTACTGTTAAAGAATATGGGTTTCAATTTCAAAATTAATTGATGATAAGTGGTGTGGTTCAGAAATTTATTAACTAATTCAAAATATTTAGATTAACCAATGTGAAATACTTATATTTTAACACTTGTATTCGCGAATTCGACATTTCAAGACTAATCCTTACATTCACGAATTTGACATTTCAAGCTCATACTCGGGCTCTTCCAGACGTATTTTTTTTCATTAGTGATCCACACTTCGTCATTAACATTTTTCAAATTTTTTAGTTTTTTGAAAATATTTGAAAGTTGTACACTATTGTACTAAACAATTAATTATGCACTAGTTGGCGCATTGTTGATTAATTGATCACATGATTCAACTTCTAACTTGCCAAATGGCCCAAATCAACTTGATTTAAGGAAGTTGATGTTTAAATACTGATTGGAGGTATTTTCTGTAAGATAAAATGCTTACTTTCATTGCCTAATTCAATTTAAAAAACAGTTTAATTATTCCTACGTGAAGTCCAACCAAATACATCTTCACCTCTCTAGTTTTTTGAACGTCATCTTCAATTCTTGATCGTTTTACTTTTTTCGTGGTTCATAATTTTTTACTTTTGAATCATCCGGTGCAGACTTGTAAATGTAGCAAAAGAGGTCAGCAGCAAGAAATTATTTCGCTCTTGTTAGCCATTTTCTCAACGCTCATTGACCACCAGGTTAAATGACGTCCTTGCTATTTCATTATTTTTTTAAAATTAATTTCACTTTACCCCTTAACGTTTAACGTTACTATTACTTTAGTTCCTAATATTATTTTTTAAACACTTAAATCCTTCTGTTAAATTCAACTCAATATTCATCATCCTTTTGACCAAAATATCCTTATTCTGTCTTCTTCTTTTTTTCTCACTTTTACTTGATTTATTTTTTTCCACTATCCTATTTTGTTAACATGATTCAATAATGTTTTTATCATTCATTAACATGTTTTAAAAAAATAATAATAATAATAATCACACCTACCATTCTAATGACTTGAACCCATGATCAATAGGTCATAAAGGAAGCGTCTTAGCACTTAACTTGCACTTTGTTGTCAATCATTTATTACCATACATTAAATTTCATCAAACTCTATTTACAAAAAGAAAATGAGATATTTTAGATGTCATGAGAAAATTTGTTCACACATCAATAATTTGAGGGTAAAAATTTTAGATAAAAAAATCTAACACCGTTAGTTTTGACCTTTAATTCAAGGACTCATATGCCTAAAAAATAATGTTAGAAATTAAAGTGATAATAATCTTAAATATTAAGGGGTAAAGTGAAATTAACCCAATTTTGTAGGTAAATAACGTCCTATTTCACTTTTGATTTTTTTTTTTTCAAAAACGAAAATTTTCACTTTTGATTTCAATTTCAAAATTTTAGTTTTTAGTTAGAACATATCACTATTGTTAAGCAGCACAAGTAACCATCTTAATCATTAGAAACTTCAGAACCAAGACACACTATTCCTTATAATATTGCTGTACATGACTCTTGTCACACAACTAAACGATAGCATGGCATTCGATAATAACTATTTTGCAATATGAAGTTGAAAGGATTATTACATAATTTTTAATTTAAAAATTATTTACAATATTACAAATTCAAGGTAGCTTGTTAAAAACAATTTACATTATAAAATTATATTGAATCATAAATTTTTTATTTTAGATAATTAGTCAGATTTCGTTCTTTTTTTATGGATATATTAATATATCAATGACTTTGTCAATTTATCATTTTGTATAAATACAACGTGTAATTGGTTGAATTGTTTCTTGAAATTGTTTTTTGAAAATTGATCTCGAAACTATAAGGAAAAACGAAGGCAAAAAGTTACAAATTGCTACAAGGTGCGACGATCAGGTCGATTTGTTCATGTTACATACGTACTTTACAAATTGTGAAGTTTGACTTTCATCAATATATATATGCGAAAGCAAAGCAAATCTTTGTGCAGAAAGAACACGAAGAAATAGTACAAGTATAAGACAAACTAAAATATCACGTTGCACGATAATGCTTTCCCTTTGCCTTTGAACTATAATATTAGAAACAATATCAAATTGAGACAAATTGGTCAAGCCACGCAACTATAACCAAATGAGAATAAGTCATTATAAAATTGATTTTTTATTACCAAGCTGATCCATTATGCAGTAGTCAAATTTGCAGTTCAATATTCATAATTAAATAATTTTACTTTAGATTAGTGGCTTGATTGAGGTATCTCCTTCATTTGTTATTTCTAGCATCACTAAATGGCCACAGTTTTATTTTAATTTGCTAATTGGTTCTTCCCTTCTCATGAGAATCTATTATTACATATTGCAGATCTTGTACAAGGGAAGAATATATGGAAATAACAAATAAAGTTAGTTATCAACCTTACAAAGACATCTTACGTCCATAAATTGTATATATAGGGTGGTCATTTTTGACTGTCCATTTCATAAGAGAAAATTTGGTATTGGTTCAATTTTTTAATGACGGAAAAATTATTTGATCGTCCATTTCATACTAGATGTGAGATATATTTATCGTGGTGATAATTACTTCTCGCCATTTAGCAAAAAAGTACAATATATACCATATAGAATAATTGATGTGGCCGATATTTTACTATGGGGAAATAGGAATGTAACCTAGTATCATGGGCGGATCATTAGGGGCGGGAGAGGCAGCGACCCCTCAAAAATTTTTCGTTGAACCATATGGTATAAGTGCAATATGGATTTATAGTTTTTTTTTTTTTTTTTTTAAAATTACTACTTGCCTCCCCTACCCCCTAAGCTTTTTTTCTTTTTCTTTTTTTAAAAAAAAAAAATTGGTCACTGCTCCAAAGTTTTTTCTTCTTTTGTTTTGGGGTATTTGGATTCTCTATGTCTCATTATCATTTTATCCCATTTTATCACATTATTTATGTATTAAATTCAAAAACTTTTGTTGATTTTGTTTATTTTGTCTAATCTATTTCCACATTTTCCCCAAACTTTAAGTTTTTATATTCAATTGCTGTGATTAAAAGAAGGGAAAATTGTTGAAATAGTCCTTAAACTTTTTTACTTTAGCCAAAATAGTCCCTCAACTTTTTTTGTAGCCAGAATGGTCCTCCAACTTTTATTTTTTAGCCAAGATAGTCCTTTCATGTAAAATTTATAAAAAAAAAAAAAAAAAAAAAATTATGGTGACTACACCATAAAAGGACTTTTTTGGCTAAAAAATAAAAGTTAAAGGACTATTCTGGCTAAAAAAAAGGTTGAAGGACTATTCTGGCTAAAAAGAAAGTTGAGGGACTATTCTGGCTAAAGTGCAAAAGTTGAGGGACTATTTTGGCGATTTTCCCTTAAAAGAATTTTTGTTCCTGATTTTATTGGATTTGGAAAAAGTCAATACTTATTTTTTTTTTTTTCAAAACATGTTTAAAAGCTCGTAAATATTTCTCATAAAGGCCCACATACATATTCTACATTCTTTTGGTGGATGT
This sequence comes from Cinchona pubescens, assembly GCA_025175665.1. NCBI lineage: Eukaryota > Viridiplantae > Streptophyta > Magnoliopsida > Gentianales > Rubiaceae > Cinchona > Cinchona pubescens. The sequence goes on from JANKKI010000105.1 coordinate 739,985, forward strand.
AACAAACTTCCATTTACGTTTTTTTCTTTTGCATCTAAAAAAAGTCTTTCTTTTAACATTAAATATTCACATTATTTTTTAAAATCAGTTTTTCACTTTCTCTGCAAGTGAAATATTCGATCCATACTTAAAATTCAAATAAGTTAAAACTAGAACTTATTATTTAAAATTTCCTTATTTTTAGATAAAAACTGTTGAAATTATTTTTTAGAAAGTCAAATTTAAGTTCGTCACTCAACTCATTTGCGAAGTTATTTGAATCGAGTTCGAACTTACCATAAGTATACGGAGTCAAAATGAGCCTGAGCTCCAATTGAGATATTCGAATGAACTCAAATTCAAATAGTTATACATTTCTCGAATTCGAATTTGAATATGTCATTGTTCAATTTAGACTCAACTTGTTTACACTCCAGAGACAACTTTTGCCCTCCCCCAAAGTCCAACCCTTATGTCTACCCTTGCATAGTACTACAGTTATATAGTCATGTCCATCCAATTACTTCTATTCTCAAACTTTATCCCCCAATTTTTAAATACTCTCCCACGTTAAAACTCATTTTATATAATTAGACTTTATTTGAGTCATTTTTACTTTCAAAATTACAGTTGTGTGCTACTACTACAATAATGCATCAACCCTTGTTATATGTCAATTTCTAATAGAGACCAATTGTAAAAAATGGGTTTTATTCATTTTTTTCACTTTTGAAGTGAAAGAAGGTTTGAAAGGAAGAGAAGAAGAAAGACATTTATGTTAAGCGTTCATTGAAAGTTAAAAAGCTTTGTTGGTGGGGAGAAGATAAACCGTTCACAACGGCCACATTCAAAGTAGCAGTTAGAAACTTTTGATTTCTCAAAGCATTAACAAAGACTGAATGCAAGAAGATGTGAATAAAATGACAAAAATGGTGACATTTTTGATGATGTAATTGTTAAGCTTAAACATGAATCAAAGAAAATACTAGCAGCCAAGCTAATCATTTGATTAATGACACTACAAGTAGCATTAGTTGTGATAAATAAAAAAAGAACAATAGCCAATTAACAAATGAAAAATGATCAATATATAAATTAGAAGACAAATGAACACAAAATGAACCAGTTTCATTTATGTTGGAATATGAGAACATAATTACTATTGCGGAATATTGATGACGGAAGATAAAAACCTTTGAGAATTAAGGTTAAGAATAACATAACAACTGCTGCAGATGTAGTATTTACTATGTCTTTAGTCGACTTAATTACATGTCATAGCGACAATACATTGGAAAAGAATTTTCTACCTCACCCCGTTATTTAAATCTTTATTTTACTATTTAATGACAATCAAGATTACTCTATCAAAACTCGTAATTATAATTAAAAAGAATTTTAACAATTTATTAGATAGTGAGATAGAAAGTGAGATAATTTTTTTTTAATATATTACATTAGCTAATTGGCATGGAAAAGATATTTATTTATAATATTGCTTATAGCTTTCTATAACTTCTAACAATGATATGAGATTGGCTCTGCACACAACCCATGGAATAATTATTGAGAAACAAAAAATTAAAGAAAATAGAACTTACTGGTCCGCCTTTCGGTACCGGTAATGCGTTTCTTAACCTTGACTGGTCGGACCATGCCTCTTGTATTGTTACTTTGAAGATATTAGGGTGTTCAAAACAAGATTAAGCTGTGAATACATCAGCATGGAATAAAAGAAAAAAAATTAAGAAAAATATTATAAGATTTTGGGCCTATTAAGTTACCCTTCGGGAATTGGAGTAAAAAATAACTGGTACAATCAAGGGTTCTCGTATTTCATAGTTAGATGAAATTTTGAATTCATAAAAGATGAGCAACTCCAAAAACGTTTGCCAACGATGTTTTTATTAATCAAGAACCAAAGTTGGGACTTGAACACGACCAATACCGCCTAGTTCAAGCATAAACTATCAATCAGGGATTGGTCGATGGTGCTTTAACGTCTCCGCCGACACCCGTGAGAAATCAAAAAGGTTGTGCCTGTATTCAGCTAGACAGCTAGTACCATATGTCTGGAAAGTAACTGCCACGATTATTATGCTGTGGTGGAAACTAATTAATAGCAAGATAGCAATTAGTACTACACTGATTGGAAGTCAGCAAAGTTCAAGTACAATTGAAGAAGACAGAAGACAACATTATTGATTTATTGTTGAAAAGATCGACATTACTTCTATCTATTATTCATTTTTCTGGCGAATAATTATTGTCACAAATTTTTAAAATGTAATATATATATATATATATTAGATAGATAGATGGTTGAAAAATGTGTCTGAGAAATGATTATTTTAATATTAATTAGAGAATAATGAATAAACATTTCTGTCCAAACAAAGCCAATGATTTGGATTGTTGAGAAATAAAACTAAAAAACAGATTTTTGAGGAGACTATCTAGCTTGAATATATCATAATATGAGAGTGCAATCTACAAGTCTTGTTCATACTACCAACTTTTATCCATCAAACTTGGATGAAAATTTAAAAAGGAAAGAAGTAAATTAAAGCCATGGCGATTAGTAAGGCCTTTCAACATACGTGTTCTACGGAACTATTGAGCAAGTTCTACCTTCACAATGAAAACGATACTGGCATTACCTAAACTTTATTTTATTTTATTTTCTATCTATCAAATTGGTCATGTGGAGCCTATATCTTCCTTACGTAGAGGAAGAAAAACAAGAGGGTTGCTAGCTAGACGACTTTTTTTCTGTTTTTTACTTCATCTCGGAAGCAAAAAAGTTATAATAATTGAGAAAAGATTTTGACCTTCTCATACGAAAATTAGTCTTCCTTTCTATTATAAAAAAGTTTGCTATCCTCTTTATATCTTCACGTACCAAGTTTTTTGTCCCAATTTAACAAAACATACAAGCAATATATCTCCTCCTCTAGTTTTGTGGGATGACGAGGTCACCAGAAAATGATGTAAAAAAAGGGCCATGGTCGATTGAGGAGGACCAAAAACTGATTGAATATATTCAAAAGCATGGCCAAGGAAATTGGCAGACACTCGCCAAGAAAGCAGGGTTAAACAGGTGTGGAAAGAGTTGTAGGCTAAGATGGACTAATTATCTTAGGCCTGGCATTAAGAGAGGAGGCTTCTCAGCTGAAGAAGAAGCAACCATCATTGCCCTCCATAAAGAACTAGGAAACAAGTAAATATCTTTCTTTTTATTTTTCCTGATTTTCTCGTCAGTAATAATAATATGAACAATATTGTTGATGTTTATGTTTATACTTTGATTTATTTGTTCATAAAGTTGGAAATACACTTTGGAGAAGTTTTACAGTCTCATTGAAAAATTATCTTGATTGTGATTTAAAGGTATCTACTGTACAAGTTTTTAACGCACAAGTTATTATATTATACAAGTTTTTAAAGCATAACAGGATGGTTAGATAAAATTTTCCTATATTTTGAGCTTAACTCTCATAATTGGCTTGTGGTTTTAGGTGGTCAAGAATTGCAGCTCACCTTCCGAAACGAACTGACAATGAAATCAAGAACTTTTGGAACACACACTTGTATAATAAGAAGAAGCTCCTGAAGAGGGGAATCGACCCGACAACTCACAAATCAATTCCTGATTTTAATCTCCTTAATCTTTTACAGGCTCAGCTCTTATCAGTCTCAAACCTCTACAATTTCATCAATCCTTTAGATGCTGCTCTGAATTATAACTTGCAGGCAAATTCTAAAGACTTTATCAAAATCCAAATCCTTCAAAAGTTGATGCAAGTTATAAATCCAAATCCTACTCAATATTTTCAGGGAAACTCTAACTTGGGAGATCTTATCCAACATAACACTGACCTCACTATTGATCCCTTACAAGCTGAGTCTATGATTGCAGGTTTCAGTAACATTTCTCCATTACTAAATCAACAACACACTTCCACTTCAAATTCTTTGCCATGTTTTGATGGTGAAATGATTCCAAGTCCAATTCTTGATGATAATGTCAAAGACTACTCTAGCAACACATATAACTCTGAATATTCTCTTCCATCATTAGTTTCAGTAACCCCTGATATTGAGTTCCATTTTCAACAATCTTGAAAGCATAGAGCAAAGTCATATACCCACAGAAGCATCTGAGCAGTCCAGTGTCTTTGATGCTTTGGAAAATCTTGTCAATGATGAAGCCAGCAGTTCTTTCTGGAAATACATTTTGGGATGATTACTGTACCCCGTTTTCGAAGCAGAAGGTTCAGTATAAAGGGATATTTAGGTAGGCTTGATGTACAGGTCCACCCACAGACTTTGTAGTCATTTAAGAAATTACATGGGTTATGTGATGGAAGATGACATCACTCATGCGGGGATGATTCTGATGTTATCTAACGTTACATGACCATGTGGCTTCTTGAATATCTACAAGGTTTACTGATGGACTCGTAGATTAGGTCATACCAAGTATTTCCCCAAGTAAATAAGCATACCAAGTAGTACTAGTATTAATGTATGGCACTAGAAGTTTTGTCCTGTGTTCATTTTACTCTTGGAAACTCGACTTGGAGCAGCAGAACAACCATGCAGCACAGGTGGTCGATCGATAGTATTACCTTTGTTCCTTTGACTCAGGGTAGTCAAAATATGTTTCTGTGGTTCTAAATTTTTGCGGAGTCATCTGCAAATTGTTACAGTATCATGTCACCATGCATGATTATCGTCCAAGGCACCTTGTGGTGGGGTTGCCTGTGTACAATATACATGACTACTTCGTGTAAATCATTGTTCATTATAGATATACACATTGGTTTATCAAAAACTTTTTGAGTCATGTTCCTTTTAGAAAGTTTTTCATATATTGATCTTCGATTCAGTATAGTCTTTAATTTCATGAATGATTAAGCATAAAACATCTATATTGCTAATAACTTAACATTTAAATTTATCTATTGACTGAGGGTGAAAACTCTCCATGTCATTGACTTCATTATTGAAAACGACATTTTTTTTTTTTGAAAACCATATTTTTGTAATAAGACATATCCTGGGCTGAGTGTCTTCATGTTTTCCACCATGTGCAGTTCTACTTACCAGATATGTTTGTTCAATTTTCCAGAAAGCATGCAGCTATAAGGACTAGAGAAGGTGGGCCACTGCATTTAAAATGATCAACTAAACTAGGATGGGGGAAAGCTAAAACAACTCTGACACAAAAGAATTCAACTCCTAAAATTTTTGGCAAAAACTTGTAAGGACGTGAGTTTTAGTCTACTTGTAGATCTCGTGGTGGTGTAGACTAAATTTTATAGAATAATATATTGACCGTAGTGAATAGGTAAACATTAAAATCAAGTAAAGGACACATTCGCAAATAGATTTCTTCCTTCCTCCTTGTTATGTTTAAGAAACAAATGCAAGAAAATACTTCTCTCATAAATCCATTTTTTGTTTCTTAATGAATCTCAAGATACACACAAGGCCTTTGGATCTCAGAAAAGTAGAGGAACGGTAATGATAGTTATAAATGTGAGTTTGCATACGCTACAAATAAAGTCAGATGTTTGTTACCTATTAGGTAAGATTTTTTTCTTCTAACTATACCAAGCCACTAACCCACTTACTATACAGAAAGAAACATATCTTAACTGGTATTAGAATTGACAGGTACTGTTGAGGCTTTTAATTAAATCTTGCAAAACTAAACCTATAGCAGTCTCAGCTGTAGGTAACACCTAATCTAATCAACTACGGCTACAACTCGTAGTGACGAAATTGCAACTTGATCCCTCAAACATTATTGATCTCCATCTCTTAAATAAAAATGTGCAAGTAAGCTTGCGTAATGATCAACCTAGCAACAGATTACTTGGTATCTTCCTAGAAGAAAATTATTTGCAGCAGCCAAGATGTTAAAAATTTGTACACTAGCTACTTTTCCATGCAAATATGGTACTTAGTATACTACTAGTTTGTTCATGTTATGTTGTCCAAGTTGACAAACCCAAGAGCACTCCATTACTCATAGTTCTATCTGAGGTTAGCACAAGGTTCTATGCTAGTTGATCAGTGTGGAGTGACTAGCATACCGTTAGATGATCCAACAAAGTACGGGTGATGCAGCACAAGCTGTGGGCTAGGCCGTCCAACTTGTAGAATAGGTTTTAAAGCTTTAAACTTGCAATATTATTGCAGGAAAATAGCAGGAAAATCGCAGGAAATTTCTCAACAGAAAATTAAAGGAAAGCTTGCTGGAAATCTGAAGTTAAAGAGAATAATTACTAGAAACACTAGGAATCACTCCTAGGCACCTTTAGGCAATGCACCTAAAGTTAGATTGCATCACACAACCCTTTAGAAGACAACAATATCTGCTGGAAATTTTTATTAAGGTGAAACATATGTTCTCTTTGTGGAGAACAACATTATAGACTCTAAAGACATCCTATTTTGACTAGGATTTACCTCTTATTTCCTAAAGCATTAGGAATCCCAACTTAACTCTAATTTAGTATCAAAATTAAAATGGAAACCCAAATCAAAATGGAAACCAAGTTCTAAATTAACTGCAAGACAAACTACTAAAAATACTAAAATACTAAATGAAAGCAGAAAATTCCTGCTAAATTACTAAAATACCCGTAACTACTAAAAATCATAAAAAAACCTTAAGACCATAAAAAATGAACCCTACTTAAATAAACTATATTAAAACTCTTATTTCAATTCCCAAAGAGGCTTCTTTGTCTTCTAACAAGTCCATAAAGAATGCTTGAATGCAATTACGAAAATCTTTGATTTTACTCTTTCTTGAGCATTTTGTTATCTGCATCAATAGGGGTCCATCCAAAAAGTAGGGACCCAGCTTTGTGGACGATCTAATGGTTGGGGCTCTGGATTCTGCACCAGACTTTTACTTAAAATATATGACTTCAAATCCTTGAACTTAATGTGGATAGCCCATACTTTTCCTTAAAACAGATAACTTAATATCTTGGAACTGCAAGTCAATAAAGGTAATTAACTCTTCCTATGACTATTCAATTAGGTCTATGAAGCAGATGATAAGGTAGAGAAAACATGCCTATTTTTGCTCATATTCGTCATGGTCCTGGCCTAAAATCTTTCTTTACATTGAGTTATTTCTCTACAGCAGAAACTCAAAGTCACACATTTATGGCACCTCTCTAATGAGGCTGTATACATTTTATTCATGACAAATTTGTATGCAGGGAAATCATGGCAGAAAATTAAATAAAACATAAACTTTCCAAATAATAATGCATTACCTCCTCAAACATTCGCCGCCAATTTTCTGCTGTCCACAAATCAGTTGGATGCTTTGAAAAATGACAGAAGACTATAATCCTCCTTGGATGCTGAATAATAAAAACATTTCATATTAACTACTATAATAGTAATTCAATAACTTTCTACTCAGAAATACTTACATATTCACATCTTCTGCCATGCTTGTTATTCCAACAAAATCGAAACCTTCTCTGAGAACTTTCAACTTTTAGTAGTCACCTCAATTTGTCGAGGAAAAAATTTCTCAACTACAGTTAGAAAGTGCATCAGTTATGATCAAGAGATAACACTTGCACTTGGAAGCCAGCAACAATCAGTTGCTCAACACTTGACCAAGCTGCAAGTTTCTCCTGTCATCATGAATAAAGACACCTGATATGGGTAATAATCCTGAAAGAAGAACCAAACGCTTGCATATCTTGTACAGTTAATAAAAACCAAAGAAAGTTAAGCTTGCACTGTACTATCAAAACTAAGAATATAAATTGTTGTCTTGCTTCTGCAGAAGGAATCTACTTATCATGATAGGGTTATGTGTTATATCAGTGTGGATAGTCCTGACAAATAAGAATGCTGGAGGCAGAAGCAGAAGAATTTTCTTTGCAACTTAACCCTTCAATTCTTGCATTTTTCCGTGTGAGAGCCCCACTAACAACTCCTATTCTGATATATTTACACATAAACAGTTCGTGATAACTATAACAAACCTTGGAAACATCAACTGCTGGTAGGAATTACCATATATACATCTCATGTATTTCATTTCATATTTCAGTCATTACCCAGTTAAAACCTCAAATTATGAAATTATAAAATGTAAATTCTTCTGCATGTCCATCATGTGCATCATTCTGTTCATAACCATGCAACAAGGAAAAGAACTAATCTTCCTTGATAAACGAGAATGTTTTATTAAATGAGGACAAGGGGTGTCATTTAGATTATCAGAGATCGTCAAGCAAAATATACTAACAATTAGACAAGAACTACATCCCAATCTCACTGCAAACTTGCCAGTAAGATGTCAGCTCCGTCTCTTTCTCTGTCTTGTAAAATTTGGTAAAAGACTAGCAACGGTTACATCTGACAAATGATATAAATATGCCCACAAAAAGATGCATATCAAGAGGTGCTACATACAAAGTATACGAGTATTTCTGTATTGAACTGGATTATCAAGGATAAAGATGACACACACGTACGTATATGTAGACTTGCTAAACAAGATGAAGAAAGCAGATAAATTGTTTATAGTTTTTCACTAGTTCTTCTTTGCAGGCTTGGCTAGGTTTAAGTTTGGATGAAGAAGACGTAAGACATCAAATAAAATACTATATTTTTTCCCTGCAAAGTTTCATGTATTCAAATGACAAAAGGCATTAAAGGTGAAGTTTTGGAAGATTATTTAAAAAGGATTAGATGATACTAGAAGAAAATTTTTAGTTTGGAGAAATATTGAGATTATTTTAACCAGGCAAATGCATGAAAATGGAAGTAAATTTTAGTGTTTGTTAAGTAAATATAAGTGGCACATATAATTCTGTGAATTATAGTGGAGTTACATGATTAAGATCTTAATTGCTCAAGTTCATAAAGAAAAGCATGAGTGATAAATGAAGGTTTTTGGAGAAATTTATTGTACATAATTTTGGAAACAACAGAAACTAATTTGAAATTATTCTTGAGATATCAAGTTGGAAAGCAATATATTTGGGAGGAGACTAAAAAAATTGATTTTCAGACTTACTCTTCAACCTAGAAAATAACTCTTCTAGCACAATCAGAAGGAAAAAGAAATGTTCTCGAGAAATCTCAAGGAAATTTGGATCTTCAGACTTACTCTTCAACCTAGAAAATTACCCTTCTAGCGCAATCAGAAGGAAAAAGAAATGATCACGAGGAATTTTAAGGAAGAAAAACAAAATAGACTGAAAACAAATGACTAAAATCTTTATTCAACTGTTCTCCATCATAAAAAAACCTAGCAACAAGATATTATAAGCTGTGTCTACCTAGAAGATAGAATGAATTCCTATCATAAACATAACTATAACTGGATAATACTAGAACTTTCCTGATCAAAGACTCCAATTAAGAACCTAATACAATTACACAACTATTTGAAATTCAACAAACATAACTTCATAGAAATTTATGACTAAAGAAAAAAAAAAAGTTAAAATACCCTTGAAACCTAAAATTCACAATAAACAACTACTAAGTCATCTTTCAACATACCGACGGACACAATTACAAAAAGCTTTAATTTTGCTTTTCTTTGAGCTCTTCATTGACTACATCACATCTATTATGGGAAACGAAAATAAACAAGAAAAAACAAAACTTGAGAGCTCCATCCCAGACATCTTAAATTTCATGGGAAACTTATTGAACTCTGAAATAGTTCAGAGGAATACAAAGTTATTGTTTCCTAAATAAGAGTAAGAACAACCAACAAAGTAACAAGCAGAATTAGAAAGAGAAATTCTAAGATTCCATTTACGTAGGACTACAATCAATCTTTGCTACACAAATCATAAATGCCAAAAAAATAAATAAATAACCACACGAAACCCCAACTTAGTGCAAGAAGGAAATAATTAACCACACGAAACCCCAACTTAGTGCAAGAAGGAAATAATTACCCTGTGCGTGTATGTTTCTGATCTAAATCTGCTTCAGTGTCTATTCTTGTTTCAAAATCATGGTATAAACATCATCCAATTCCGGGAGCTGAAATCCTAATGTTCTCATTTTCTAGAACAGAGAGATGAAGTCAGTCTAGGAGAGATTCAAAATCTAAAAACTACACTGCAGTACTCCTACTAAGCTATAGAGAATGGTCTCTTTAAGAAAACAAAAATCACCAAGTACAAATTCTGTGTCAAATAAGACACAAAAATCCATCATATCATTTACCTTGAAATTTATAATATCTCAAAATTATCAGGTACTTTTGAACACGACAAGGAAAGTCAACCGTAGAATCGTTAAACCCAAATAACAATTATAACATGATCAAAATTCTTTTGAAAAGATCCAAAGGTTAATTGAAACAATTACAGAACTTCCTTAACTTCATTGGGACACTATCTTTGAGCCATTAAGGTTTCCTGGTAAAAATTCCTGTTGGCTACTTCAGATCACCCCAAAAAATCTACTTGGTCATGTCCAAAACATCATGACAAGTTTCAAACCCCAGATAATATTTTTGCTCCCAACTTCGTACATAGACATAAACTAATATCAGAAAATTTTGTCAACTGTCATTTAATATAATTGAGTTTCATTAGGTAGCCAAGAAAAGAATGAAGCCGCACTCAAGATTAGACTCGTGCATAGGGAAGTGAAGAATAGCAATTCTTTCCACCAAATACCAGGTGTGTTTGTCAGTTTTATCAAATGCAAAGAAATGAAATAAGACAGAAAAGTTCACTTACCAGAGAATATCATCAACAGGGGTAGCAAACCGAGCTCTATTCCTTATAAGTCCAAGTTACCTATCAGCATCAATGAGATATTCATTTCAATTCTTTATAATAAATATGGCACACCTCACAATCAGATCCTCTCAAACTAATATCAGTAAACCAACCTGTGGTTGTGTTGATCATGAATAGTATCAGTATGACAGATTTAAGGAGTCCATAATAATATTTCTGTACTTAATGTCAGAAAAAATTTGTCACTTCATAAAACAAAGACTAGAGTACATATTCCATAATAGATCGAACTATAAGGAGTTACTACTAAAACCACAAAAGGAATACATCTTCAGACAAAATCACTTTTCATAGATCTCATTTGGGAAGTTCTTACTAACAGAGGGAACAAGTAAATGGAGCCACTTGTGTTTAAGGTACTTCTTCATGAAATCTTCAGTAACCGTGTAATGGAGCGTCTAACACAAAGGCACGAAATTCTCTAAGTTCTTCAGAACTGTATCCGAAGACAATGCAAGTTTAAAGAAGACTGGTTTTTGCATGGCATGCTGTAACCTTCCATCCATGCAGTGATTGCAAAGTAAGAAAAGCAAACATGGATGATATACGTTAGAGATTGCAGAGAAAGGGAGGACTGAATTAATGTGTGAATTATACCTTTTCTTTCCCCATATTTAAGTGTGCTGGCCAGCTTCAAGACAGGTGTTTTTGTATATATTCCAAAATCTGGAGCTGCTTCTTCTCATTGATGCTCCTAAAAGTTTAGGTCAAAGAAAATACGTTCTCAGTCACCAAAGATGCAAACCAGTGCAAATATGCAGGTGAATGCATAGGAAACAAGCCTTTAAGAGAATAAGAATACCTCAGATGCAAATTCAGTTTCAAAGCCAATAGTTTGCAGCAAATCTTCTCATGTAGATGTGTAAAAATATACCAAAACTACGATGCCCTAAAACCACACAATCAGTTCAACCATACCAGGTAAGTATCTGGATTTCACAAATCACCACTCTATATCACATAAACGATGGACTCCCATCTGAAGCACCTTACAGCTGGCCTTAAACCCTTCAATAACTTATCAAAGCTACCTTGTCTCGTACATATGGGCCAACTCATTTGCACCAAGGATTATAAGCAATTCACATTTGTCAATTATGCTACAAGGTAAATCATTAGTTTGTGATCCACTTCCCGGCAACTAATATGGAACAAGGGGACTTCACTCAAGCAAGTCAATCCTCCCGATTCGTGTCAGGATACTTACTACAAACACTCAATTACACTGCCCTTCAACAAACGCCAACCATGCAACTAAAAACTGAAAGGAACCCAAAACAGAAAATCTTGCTCTTTACCAAATTAATTGACTGATGCAAGAAGATATGAGATTCTGTATTTGGCCATGATCAAGATACGTTTTACCATTTAATAGCATGTTGAAAGTGTCAAGATTCCAGAGTATCTGAGAATACACTACCTTCAAACAAAAACGAACTTAACATGGCAGAGCATTTCCCCAACTACTTGAATGAAACTTTTCTCCCATGACAAACAGAACTACTAAAATCAGAGGGAAAAAGGATGAGAATGGCAAAACACCGCAGGATTTGGTAACAGGAGAAACATTAAGTACCATACTTAAGAATCCAAAAAACAGCGGTACCCAGCCAGTACGTAAGGCAAGAGAAACTTCAGCAGAGCATAACTGTTAAGGACATAATGAAAGTTAAGGTAATCCAATTAGGTTAACTGCTATAAACTAGAAGTCTTGCATCATGACAGATAAAGCTTACACATATTTCCCTCTCAGCTTCACCAATTGTATTAACAAAAGCAAGAGATCTAAGAGGACAAGTATTATGAACAGCATTTTCTAAGAATAATACTTCTAGGAATAATAATATTATTTGGATCAAGAATGTGTCATGTTGACAAATGTTTTGGCTATTTTCAGGACCTGAACATCATGGTGTTCAATTACATTCAGTAGCAAAGAGTGAGATGGATACAATAAAAACAAAGATAAACCAAATAATCATGGTGTTACTGCTAAGGTACTACTATTTACAACTTGATCACATGCAACAATAGAATAAGCCATCCAATCAACGTCCTGCTCCTGGAAAGAAACCTGGCCAAATTGGTAAGCAAATGAGTTCTTTTAACCACAGCAGATGCTCTCAGAAGCAACTAAAACCAATATAATGTCAAAATTGTGGTTCTCCATTAACCCCTTAAAGGTAAAGCATAAAACAACCCAAGTTCGAAAATAAACTGTGCAACCAAGATCAGGCATCTGAATTCTGGAGAGCAGCCTGTTCAAAATGAAATCCAAAATCATTTAGTTATACGATAATATACTTCCACATTCACCATATTCAGGCATGATATGAGCTGCCCATAATCAAACTGGAGTTTGCAATCATAATCTTAGGATTATAGCAAAAATATTTGGCAGTAACATATTTCCAAATTATAATTTACATTTTGTATGGTGGATTGAAAGTTTTAACAAAGCACGTCTTTTACATTAGATAAGCAAAATGATTTCGCATGCAAAAAGGCTAAATTCATTAAATCAGGTAACCAAAGGCATACACTAGATAGTTTGCTTACATTTGCCATTTTTGATAAGTCTAACCTCCCCCTAAAGATTTCAGACTATTGAACAGCACCTATCTATGCAATGTACATGATCAGCACAGTACACCATGTAATGTCTGTTAGACTACTAAAATAAAACAAGAGCCTACTTATTCACCACTGCACTACCGACCTATTTCCTGAAGCTTTCTATGTCAAACCCGGAGAAACTTCCACCATCGTCCTACACTTATCCACCTCTTCTTTCTTTACTTCAGATCCCCAAACCCATGGTTTCCTACCAAGAGATTCCTCATACCAATTTCACAGCTATCCAGATTCGAAACACCAAAATCCTTATCATTCTTAGTCAAAACTCCCCAGAAAAAATCCACTAAAACAGTCTCATAATTAGGCATCTTAGCATATCCAGGAAAGTAGTTAATATCAACAACAAGGTACTTGTTTCCGACCTTGGTGTCCCTAATAACATCAAAATTAAACAAATGTAGCCTAGTAGCCTTCCTCAACCCCTTTGCAATCTCAGTTATCAAGCTCATTGGAGGCAATTCTGCATTCTCCAAATGCATTAACTTATAGCATTTATCATCATTTCTCTCATTAGCATTCAAATTAGATATCTGAGAGAAAGATAAGTACCCCTGTAAGCTCCCCAGATTCTCCTCGTTAATATCAGGCAATGACTTCCTCCTCACACACTTCACATACTCGCCAACCACATACACCTTGAAAATCACCCCACCGTGATTCACAAACTCCTGCAACACAATCGGCGGCTTGAGCTTATTCAGGCCGTCATTGTTATAAACGAGCAACATCTTATGCGATTTCGCGCTCATGAAGCTGCCGTCAGCAACTAACGGCTTGGCAATGACGGGAAATTTCAAACCCTCCCTTTCCACATTAACCTCCGAGACGGAACTAAACTCGTAAATCACAGTCTGTTTCGGAATCCCAAACGATGACGTCCCCATCACCGACCCGTCCATTTCCAGCTCCGCCACCAATTGAAGCATCGAAATTCGGTTATGAAGCCGCTCAATTTCCTCCGGCGGGTCAATAATCAAAGAGCTAGGGTTTTCCACCAAAAAATCCTTCAACTGCTGCTTCCATTCATCGCTATACAACTTATGCAGCACGCAATTAAACGGACCTTGATCTACCAACGGCCGTTCGACATCGATTTTTATCAAATCGATGCCTCGTTCAGCCGCGAGCTTCACCAGCGAGTCCTGTATGAAACTCGCCTGTTTCTTCGGCGCCAACGCGTAGCCGACGGCGAATCTCTTCGGCGGCTCCTCCTCCATTGGTAAAAATTCCGCCAGAATCAGAAAATGCTATTGAATTTGTTGGTTTTAACAATGCAAATCCCCAAATTTATACGCGTTAATTTGAAACTGCGAAAATTCAAGGGATTTTTTTTTTCGGAGAAATTGAGGTTAAAAACTGAAATGACATACAAAAATCTGTATGTATATATAGAGAGAAAAAGGAATTTGTTTTTGCCAAGGAAGAAAATAGAAAAGTGGAGAAAAGAGGAAAAGTGAAGTAGTATTTATAAGATAAGTGATAGGGCCGGGGTCACGAGGGTTTTGATAATTTAACAACGCGGTGACATAGTTATTGACACGTGGACATTAACGTGAAAGACGGAATGGGTAAGTGATAGCGGGGAGGTGAGGTTGGATAAACGTTACTAGCCCAGTGTAACGGCTGAGTAGCGTGACGTAAGCGCGGGAGGTTTGTTTTGTATGATACTGATGGACGGTGAGCATTGTGTTAAGGAGGATCCGAAGTGTGACGTCTCACTGTGTAGGGAAATATTACACGAATTAATGGCATACTATACTCCATCTCTCTATCTTTTTAAATGATATTTTGATCTTTAGCATAAAAATTAAAAATATTATTAAATAATTTAAATTTTGAATAAAATTAATTTTATATAACTAAATTGTCCTTTGACTAGTAATAAATGAAAAGAATTCTAACATTAATTCTTTTCTTTACAATAATTAATACAATTGGAAATACGTAAAGATAAAATTGATAAAAAATAATTAGTACTTCATTGAAGTTCTAAAGTGATATTTAAAATAGAAAAAATTATTTTGCTAAATTGACACTTAAAAAGGGATGGAGGTAATAGTATCCAAAATTTCTTGATCTATTTTATCCATGCAAGAATTCCCCTCTCTACGAGTATGAAAGTTATGGTCCTTATGGGAGGTGTATAGAGTGTTTTAGTAGTAATGCCAATGACTCTGTTTGGATAATTATTTTTTTCCATGCAAAATATTTAAGAATGTTTGATTCATGGGTAGTCCCGTAGACCTTGTGATCATTGGAAAGCCCATTAATAACATAAGTTATGTAATGTAATGTTATATGTCATCTGACATTACATAACCTTTGCAGCCTCTACTATGACCACAAGGTCTAGGGGCGAGCCCGTAGACTAAATCAAAGTACTAAAATAGGGTAAATTGCAGCATGTAACATGTCTAAAAAATAAAAATATGGTATAAGGTCACAATCAAATATAAGTTATGGGGTGCAAAGTGTAGTAAGGCCTAGTTAAAAGCAAGAACACTTATTTAACACTATGTTGGAAGACTTCCAACAAGTGCAAGTGGATTAGTTTTCCTAAGAATCTCACTCATTATTAAATTTTAAGAGAAAAATACAATTTTAACTCCAAAATTTTGGGTTGTGGTTCATTTTGGTTAACAAAATTCAAGACAAAATACATTTAATTATCCAACTTTGCGATTTCTACAAAATTATGACAATTTTAAAAATTCTGTCAATTATAGACAGAAAAAGATAATGGGAATGCAATTATAGCCCTCAAACTTTTGGTCATGGTCACATCTTGGTCACCAAAATTCTAGACACAACACATTTAATTCTCAAACTTTATAATTTCTACCAATTTAGGATAAATTTGAAATTTTGTCAATTACAGAAGGAAAAAGTCACATGCAATGAGCCTAATTGTTAAATCTAACTTAGGTTATAACATCTACTAGTCGATCAACATATTTAACCATATATATTTTTACTTTTTCCTCTGCAACACCTACCATTCAGCATATTTGTCTATATTATCCAGAAATACTTCATCATCTTCACTCATATCATAATCAGAGTCATCTACGGAAGACCATTGTACAAAATCGTTGATTTATTATTACTGCTACTATTTGTGGCATTATCATCCCCACTACCATCCCAATTATCAAACCCACCACTACTCCTATGTTCAGAACCAATATTCCCATATTCAGAACCCCACTCCATGTTCAAAACCTCCACTCCTGTTATCTAGATCTTTTAAGGGATCATAACCTACCTCCTAAATCTAATTTCATGACGGAATTTTTAAAGACTCCCCCAAGTGTTAATTATAACTAGAAATTTATTTGTGAGTGGGACTCTTCTAGAGTCCACCTACTTGCACGAATTAGAAGAAGTCCTCGAACTAATTATTTAAGAAGTGCTCCTAAATATAACAACTTAACAAAATAAGGAGATAATAAGTATATAACTACTCTAACACATATTAAAATATCAAGAAATGTAACAGGAAAACAGTAAAGTTAAAATTTCTGTCACCTCCAACAACTACTTTGTATTATCTAAAAATTACTATAAACAGGATTCTTCTCCACCAAAATTAAATACATTTGATACAATACATAATACATTACTTTTTTCCCTAATTACACTCTATATTACTACAACTAATATACTAAACTACACACTCTATTAAACTATATATCTCAATAATTGAGTATAAGGGCAATATCGGTTTATGGGTGGTATTTTGCTATATCAAAACTTACTTCGAGGTCATTGTATCTTGGGGAAGGAACGCCACATCAACTTCAAATATCACTCCTAATGAGGGAGTTAATTAGTGTGCCTCAACCATAAACAGGCTTGTCTAAACCTTGAATTAAATTATTGTTTTAATTTATTGGTGAATAATTATTTTGTTATTATTTTACTTTATTAGGATATAACTTTTCAAATACTTGGTTAAATAGGTTGAAATCGGTTAGGAGGGTGTTATAACCCGTGTTAGATTTAATATTCACGTCCACTGTACATGATTTTTTTTCATCTGTAATTTATAAAATTTTCAAATTTATCTTAAATTGGTAAAAATTAGAATGTTTGAGAGTTAAATGTATTTTGCCTAGAACTTTAAGGACCGAAATGGATCATGATCAAAATTTTAGGGGCTAAAATTGCATTTTTCCATTCTTTAAACATATGGATCTTGAGATTTTTCAATCACGTGCAATCCATCTGTAGTTGACGGAATTTTCAAATTATCTTAAATTGGTAGTAATTAGAAAATTTGAGAATTAAATACATTTTGTTTGAATATAGATAATTCGGAACTAAGATAGATCGCGCTCCAAATTTTTGGGGCTAAAAGTGCACTTCTCCATAAATTTTAAATTATAATTAACATATTTATTACTTAGCTTCCTCGCTAACCAATCCTTTGTGCTCTTAAAATTTCCATACTTCCACTGTTTATTGTATACAATAAAAGTAGTTAGAGACTTCCTAATAATTTTATAGTACACACTGAGGTAATTAAAATCAGGAATGTTTCTTCAGCACCAAATTTTAAGACTTCCAATTAGTGTAAGTAAGGTGAGTTTCATAAGAGTCTCACTCACTATTAAATTTTAAATTACAATTAACATATTTATGAATTACCTTCCTCTCTAACCTCTTTTTTGTGCT
The DNA here is from genome assembly GCA_025175665.1 of Cinchona pubescens. Taxonomy (NCBI): domain Eukaryota; kingdom Viridiplantae; phylum Streptophyta; class Magnoliopsida; order Gentianales; family Rubiaceae; genus Cinchona; species Cinchona pubescens. The sequence continues at coordinate 758,107 of JANKKI010000105.1, forward strand.
CTTAAAATTTCCATACTTTCATTGTTCCACAAAAATAAAGATTGTTGTTTTTACATGTGAAAGTCATTATATCGTTACTCAAGTCTAATAGTGTAATTTCTTTTGGTGAATATTAGAATTTTTATCAATGACATCAAAATAGCATTAGGAAGCCAACAAAGCAACAAACAATCTTGATTTTGTTTTTTTGGATAAAAGACAATAATAAAGAAATAGCATTGGACTTCAATTGAAAGGAAAGACTTGGGTGCATTTGGTTTAAGAATAAATTTTTGAAACTTAGAATTACATATTCTGTGAAGATAAACCATGCTAATTAAAAAAAAAAAAAAAAAAACATACATCTTAAAATTTTGGGAAATTCTACAGTTGTTTTTTAGGGAATCATTCCCTTGGCTTTAAAATCTTGTACAGTATAAACTTTTAAAGCACATAATGTTGTACTGTACAAGCGTTTAAAACTCAAGAAAATAATTCCCTAAAAGGTATTGTAAAATTTTCCTAAAATATTTGATACATAGTTATACAATCATTAATGCATGTTTAATGGTCTATCTTTATATTTTCCCAAAAGCAAAGCTGGTAACAACAAAGCATTTAGCCTACTAATATACTCGAATCAAGGTTCTAACATGAAATAGCAAGAGACTCTAGATTTTGAGCTTGGGCCTCCAATTCTTAGCTACTATATAGTCTTCAGTATTACTTCTCAAAATTAATTCTTGAAACTTGGCCAGTAATAAAGAGGAAGCTGCAAAGACACATTTCGTTTTTGCTTTGCAAAACAAATGGAAATACCAAGAAAACAACTTTATTCATCTAACTCCATTTTATATTTACCATTAATGGGTGTTTATTCATCTAACTCGATCCATTTTGGACTTGCCATTAGTGGGTGTTAATTCATCTAACTTGCCAAGGTTATAATCATATGTTCCATTGCTTTAGAAATCTCTAGTGAATGTAATGAAAAATTTTCAGTGAATCATTATGCTGCCTCTTTCTCATTTATTTTCAACTAGCCAGTTAGGTCAGTAGCCACTGAGGCGGTGGGATCTTTCAGGTGGCAAATAAAAAGAAGGTTTGGTGGCAGCAATGATATTCAATAATTGTGTCCCTATGTTATTTCAATCCAAACCCAACCTTCCTTATTGTCACTACAAAATGAAATACGATTTAGATTTAGATAGTAAAATGTTTTTTTTTTTTTTAATTTATGAATTATTATTTTTAGTCATTAAAAAATAGTAGGAGGAATGGTATAAAAACAAAAAAACCTTCCTTATTAGTTATTTCTACTTTTTTTTTTTTTTTGTTTCGAAGATTCCCTTGGGTGCATGTATGGCGCTCCATTTATCCTCAACTTTCCAGGCAATCTAAATATTTGGCCATTTGACAGGGTCAAATTGTAAAATCACACCAAAACATAAAGGACTCAACAATCAGAAATAGTTCTGCAGGGAATGAAAACGAACAAATATATATATATAAACCTATATATAAATGCGAGTTATTTCTTCCTTTTTTTTGTTTCTCCCATTATAGTGTTTCTACCCTTTTTCGTAATGCGTAAAATATCCGCCCTTAATGAAATATAATTCATAGAAAAATATAACTAAATTACTTCTATTCTAATCTAACTACTTATTTTTTAAGAAACTACACACCATCTATTTTTAGTCATACAATCCTACTCGAAATATATAATTTTTTATTTTTTTATTTTTTGTTCCGCCTAATATACTTTTTTTGTCCTACCTAATATACCCTTAATTAAATAATTATGTCTAACATGTCTTTCATGGAGTATAATTCACCTATCTAAAATACTCTCTATTTAATATAATAAGATTATTTATGTTTTATAATACTACTATTATTTATCACATATATTTCAAACTATTACAACATAATTCTTTTGATTTATATGACAATTTGGGCATAAATGTACTAAGAAGGTAAAAATTTTATTTGTATTAAAAAAATTATATTTGATCAAAAATAAAATAAAAATAGTTTTTATAACTATTATGTATATTCAAAATTTCCTTCCTTAGATTAGTACAAAATTTTGGTATAAATACATAATAAGAATGTATAAATTTTTAAGAGTAGAAAAATTATTTATACATGAGTAAAAAATAAATATAAATATTATTTATATTTTTTATATATATTCAAATTATTTTATTTTTTTATTCCTAATAAAAAAAGCTTTTATAGCTATTTTATATATTATTAACTCATAAATAATAATTTTGTTTTCTCTAACTGTTTATTCAAGTACTTACTTGCATGTTAGTTAATTAGACTCAATTTATATATTTCCATATGACAATAATATCTATAACTATTTTGAGTAAAAATATAAAATTTTTTATTCTATTATCATGTGATTAATCATGTATTTATTTTAGTTACAACATGAAGTTGTTGTGGTTTAGGATCAATGTATAATAATCAATTTGTTGCTTATTGAAGCAGATAAGTTAAATTGTTGTATCGACTTTCAAATTTATTAGTGTTAATAGATTTTTTCACTTTAAGCTTATCTTTACCTTTTTAATATCAAAGTTTTTCTCCACCTTAAAAATCACAAAATTAATAATCGTATAAATAAAAATTTAGTATTTATAAAAGTGAAAATAAATAGTGGAGTATATAACACTATTTCGTTCTTATCTCATTTAAATTTTTTTGTTATGATTAATTTAGATTTGTTTTTCCCTTCTCTACATGAAGGAAAAAAAAACTAACCAAGCAATGAAACTGAAGCTCAGTACGAAATAGAAAACTCATAATTTTTAATTAAGATAAAAGTATTTGTTAATTTTATATATCTTTAATAGTAATATTTGATTACAAAATCCTTATCTTTAAGAATGTTATTTTGTAAAATATTGGTTTAAAAAACTATTGATGAGATAGAAAATAAATTCAACACATGATACGATGCAATACCTAAAATATTTCAAAATAATCATTGAAACACATAAAATAATTCTACGCATAATTTGTGATGCTAATATATAAACTTAAATAAGTAATTAATATAGAAACAATACATATTATGCAAATAAATTATAGTATTAAGTATTCTAAATATTTACGGGTATACATTAAGTTTAAATGTTAATTTTGGAAACTATAATACTACTTGTTACAATATTTGATAAAATATAGAAATATTAATTTAGATTAACTATTGATGAGATAACAAAAGTTCAAACAACGCGTTGTTGCATGCCTATCTTTTTCGCATGATGGATTTATGAAGAAGTTGTGAATTGACCTGAGGTCAATGATGTGTCAAGCCTAGTGTTATTTTCTGGTCTTATTTAATGTGAAAGACATTATGCAGCCTATGGAAATCATGTTTCATTTCTATCTTAAGTAAGCACTTAATTTGATCAAAATCTTGAGTTGGAACATTGCAAAGAAAACCATGGTTTATTTTCCTTTTGGAAACGCTTCTTTGTTCATATTTCATTTGGCTCTTGTTCTTCTTACCATATTCTTTTGCTTCCTGGGAAGTGCTTCAGCTTCTGCTGAAGAGGCTGCTGCACTTTTTAAATGGAAAGCCAGTTTGTCGAACCCGGATAATCCTCTGCTAACTTCATGGATTCTCAGGCCAAACACGACGAATTCGTCTAATAACATTTCGAAAGAAGTTGTTGCCAGCCCCTGCAGTTGGTCTGGTGTTTCTTGCATTAATGGAAGTGTCAACGGATTAGACCTCACAGAGTCAAAAATAAATGGTACTCTCTACAACTTCCCATTTTCATCCCTCCCAAATCTTGAATATCTTGATATGACCTTGAACTATCTTCGGGGCAGCATACCTACCTCTGTGGGAAATTTGAAACACTTGAGTTCTTTGTCTCTCGATTACAATATATTATCAGGTCCTATCCCGCTGTCTTTTAGCAACTTGAATAAGTTAGAGGGGTTGAGTCTTAACGGCAATGACCTCTCTGGTCCTATTCCTCCTAAGATAGGCAAACTAACATCACTCAATTATCTGGACTTAGGTGAAAATTATCTCAGTGGCTCAATCCCGCCATCACTAGGTAATCTGTCCAACTTGTCTGTTCTGGACCTAGGCGATAATCAACTCTTAGGTTCAATTTCAAAAGAGTTGGGCAATCTGATGGCTCTCGGGTATCTGGATTTAACTTATAATCTCCTAGCTAACTGGTTCGATTCCTCCTATATTAGGCAATTTGAGTGGCTTGCAATATTTATATCTTTACAGAAACAACCTTTCTGGTTCTATTCCACAAGAACTTGCAAATTTGACTAAGTTGTTTTTTATGAAAATGGACGGAAATCAATTCTCTGGTCATTTGCCTCAAGGGCTATGCCAAAGTGGAGTGCTTGCATTCCTCAGCTTTGAGGATAACATGCTTACAGGTCCTATTCCTAGAAGTTTGAACAACTGCTCAAGGTTACGTCAAGCTTATTTTAATGGGAACCAATTCACCGGAAAACTCTCTGAGATGTTTGGAGGCTTCTATCCGAACTTGAATTTCTTGGATCTTAGCAACAACAATTTCTATGGTGAACTCCCGGCTTACTGGGGTAGATGTCCAAGACTGACTACTCTGAGGATTGCAGAAAACCACATCTCAGGTAGCATACCTCCTGAATTAGGAAACTTAACTCAGTTAAGTGAACTTAATCTTTCCTCAAGGCCCGAATCACTTAATTGGGAAAATTCCAATAGAATTAGGAAATTTAGAGTTATATGTACTTGATCTTTACTCGAATAGCTTAACAGGGGAGATTCCAGAGTAATTTGGGAAGCTGGCTTAGATTACTCTCTCTAGAAGTTTCGTTTTTTTTTTAATATGAACAAATAATGTAAGAATTTTATGGAATCAAGCCATCATCGGCAACAATAGCGGGAATTACATTTCGGGGAGGAATTAAAGTCTGTGCAAATGACAAGGATCTACTAATGTAGCGGCATATTTGGCTAAACAACGGTGATGATACATAAAATAACATTCGATATCGATAGAAGAATGTCAGTTGCCAAACTCATTTCACAGCAAGTAGTTAATTATACATGGAATTCACTATTAATATATATTTTATATACCATGATGATCATGATCAATAAAGTCTCTGCCTTTTCAAATTCTTACATGAAATTTTTTTTTGTTTATTTTGAGTTTTTCATTTTTTCTGTTAAGAGAAAGTGCTTAAAATTCACTAAATTATATACAAGGCCAGAAGGACGAAATTCGCTAACAAAATATGTACTTAAAATAATGAATATTCTCAAACAGCTAATAAAATGAATACATTAAATTGAATGAGCATTGTTCTTGCCGAAAACGCAAACACCAAAAAAAGAAAAAAAAAACTCTATACCAGCACTCTTCTAATCAACTAGAAATTGCACATGCAGTGTACGTGGGATCGGTTGTGGAGACACATTGGGGGCAATAGGTCAGCTGCCCCAAGTGGTCTCTCCATACACATTGTATTAAGGAGTAGAAATTTTTACAAATTTAAAAAAAAAAAAAAATTGAACCAAAACTGTACTATATATTCATATATGAAGAAATGATATTTAAACAAACAGGACTACTGCTTCAAAATCACATCAAACCACTAGAATTTTAAGCCACCACTATTGATAAAAAATGGAATGATTAAGTCCCCATTCAATAGCTAGCCTCCAATTAAACTCATTGCTACTTAACAATTTTCCTCCAATTGCTGGTTAGCAGTGGGACCTACTGGACTATCTGCTGCACTATCTCCACAACATTGATGTTATAGACAAAGCCAAGTAATACAATTCTGCTGCAAAATTTGTCCTGTGAACATGACGAACAATCTAGGAAAGCTCTGCACTATATGGATAACTCCATCTATACACCAAACATAACTTCTAGATTTTTTGCCAAATCCTAGATATTATTGAGCACTCAAAAAAGTGACGCTCCATTGACTCCTCTTGTTGCCTGCACAAAACACACATTGTATTCACCTGAATCCCCCAAGCCTTCATTCTATCTTTGGTTATGAGCCTTCTTTTGCAAAGGAGCCACATCACAAAAGTAGCTCTAGGAACATGCCTCTTGTACCAAACAATCTTCCACCATTCAACTGTAGTACCAGTTTCTCTCACAGCCTAGACAGCTGAAGAAACAGTAAACTGTCTTGACGTAGAACCCTTCCAATGCCATTGGTCCTTTCCAAATTTGCACATGGTACAAAGGACAAAGGAGTAGCTTGAATCAACCTTTTGGTCTCAGCACAAGCTCTTCTACCCACTGGTCATTTCCATCTTTCATCTTCAATTATAGAACAAACTTTAGCAGTTTTCCAACTACTAAAAGACTAGACCATATTAGCAAAGAACATTTTCAACAATGGTCCACAAGGGAATTTTCATATCCCAAAAACAATCATTATATAACATGTACTCATGAATCCATTTAACCCATAAGCTGTCATTCTTTGCTCAAATGTTCCAAATATGCTTCATTATCAAACATATATTTCAAAGTTGTAAATTGGTTAAACCCGAACCACCCTCCTTGAATGGAACAGACACATCTTTCTAATTCACCTTGGCACCATAATGAGATTTTAGTTCTCCAGTCCATAGGAAAGCGGCTAGCATACTCTTAATTTTCTTGATAATCCTTTTAGGCAAGATAAAAATACTTGACCGGTATAGGTGAATACTATTCAACGCCTTTTTCCTGATTTATATAAGCTGTAATCTACCAGTATAACTGAGCTTCTTTGCATTCCAACCATTCACTCTCCTCTGAATTTTATCTAAAATAACTTGACAATCCTTGTACCCCAATCTAGCAGCAATCAAAGGAAGACCAAGATAGGTAACAAGCAATTTCCCAAGTGAAATTGCAAGGAATTCACTCAATTGATTACTAGTTTCCTCATAAATACGATCAACAAACAATGTACTTTTATTCAAATTAGGTTTCAGTCCAGAGATTTCACAAAATTATGCAATACTATCCTTCATCATAGTTAAAGATTCAATAGATGCAGAGCATAAGATAAATAAATCATCAGCAAAAGAGATATGAGTAATGTCCAATTCTGCACATTTAGGATGATATTGAAACTGAGAATTAGTTATCTTGTATTTAAACATCAAACTGAAAATCTCCATTGCTATCACGAAGAGATAAAAGAATAATGGATCCCCTTGCTTCAAACCTCTTTTACTCCTAGGGTATTAAAATATCCATCCATGGAACCATTGAGATTTAAGGAAAATGATCATGTGGTAAATGTATAAGAAATTCCATTAGTCTTAATACTGTTATCAAGAATTTCCAATTAACCGTACCATAGGCCTTCATTATATCTACCTTTAATGCTGCTCTAGGCCTCCTTTCATCCCATAACCCCTTACTAACTCATGCATCAACATAGTATTATCAGTAATCTATCTATCTTCTACAAATGCACCTTGGTGGGGACTAATCAAACTAGGCAGAACTGTTTAAGGTCTCTCAGTTAATACTTTTGAGAAACATTTGTAAACAACATTGCAACGAGATATAGATTTAAAGTCTTTCATGTAAGAGGCATTAGAGGCTTTAGGAATCAAAGAGATCATGGTAAAGTTCAGAGGAAAGTACATTTAACCTTTCAGAAACATAGAATGTACTGCAATTAGGACATCAGGACTAACCTTAGACCAATTTTCCTTGAAGAACTCAGCTATGAATCCATCATGCACCGAGAGCCTTATTAGCCTGCATACTGAATGAAGCTTTTTTAATTTCCTCAGATGATACCTCCTTGATCAGTAGTTGTTGATGATCCAGAGAAATATTTTTGGTTACCACCTCCTGTAGCTTTTCCAACTTTGCTTCTGTAAATTGATTTGCTTCCCCAAACAGGCTTTCATAGAAGTTGATGGCACATTTCTTTGCTGGGTCATAATTTGTAATCAAATCCCCTTGATCATTGGTTAAAGAAATAATTCTATTCTTAGCATTATGTATTTGTACTTTCCGAAGGAAGAATCTAGTATTCTTGTCTCCCATTGCCAACCATTTAATCTAGACTTAGATTTACATAGTTTTTCTTCTGCTAGTAGAAGTTCAGCATACTCAGTCACTATCTTTTTCTCCTGCTGCTGTAACTCCGCATTAAATAAGTCTTGTTGCAACTCCTTCTGAACTAGAGTTAGATGTAGCTTTTTCTATTCAACCCTACTAGTAATACTGCTATATTTCTCTTAACCAATGATCCTCAGTTCCACTTTCACATCGCTTGTGTTTAAGACACAGTTTCTGTACAGGGTTACCTCCAACATCTCTACTCCAAGTATCCTTCAAAACGCCAGAGAATTTAGAGTGATCATCCAAAATTGCTGAAATTTGAATGACTTAGGACCAAAACTAATATTTTCCTTAATTTGGACAAAAAGTGGACAGTGATCTGAAATAGAAGGATCAAGGATTTCCACCTTGACATAAGGACATTCATTCAACCAGTTATTATTCACCAATACTCTATCAATCTTGCTATATATGACATTTTAGTTTAGTCATTTGATGGAATTAAATATGTTTTAAAATTTCGATCTCTTATTTTGACTTAAAATTTCTTTCTCGTGAAATATTTCAAAAATTATTTTATTAAATAAATTTGAATTTTGTAAAGAATGTCATATACAAGTGAAACTAACATTCGTGATTAAGTAATAAAATCATGTGCGCAATTAAGGTGTTTAATAATCAGAATTTTGTATGACAATAAAATTAACAATTTTAATTGGACATTTAACAATCATGTTCCTTAATTGTCTTCTTTTTTTTTTTTTTTTGTTGTGATATTGAACTTAATATATATGTGTTTATCTTTATTCAGTGAATAATTAAAAGGTTCAAATAATAGTCATTCCAATTTTAAAATTTCAAACAATAATCATTCAACTAGTATTATTTTATTCTATAATTTGAATATGTTCATCTTGCCGTGCGTAGCACGTGTTATCAACCAATTTGAAGAAATACAAATGGAGTTGAGGGGGAATTAGAAATTTAGAATTGTTCTATGATTTTTTGTAATATGAACGGTTAGTACTTAGGAAATTAATTTTTTGAAATTATTTACATAGAGTGAATTATGATCCTAAATGTGTATTAAGTGATATATGTCTTATTGGTTAAATTTCATGGAATATTTCTCATGTTAATGGATTTCATTTATCATAAGATTTAAATTACACTATATTGCCATGGTATTTTGCTGTTTTTGTCAGTTGAAAAGACAGGAGGTCTTAATTTGTTTAAGTAATGTGAATTTAGTTTGTTTTTGGAAATAAAAAAATTTATGATAAGAGAAGGTTACCTCTCACTCCAATGTATAAGGCATGCTACAACTGCATTTTCAGCGTATTGTGAATCTAGCTGACAGTGAGATTTAAACTCGAATTTCTTTAGGTAAGGTATTCTACCTTCGTCACTTGAGCCAATCTTTAATGCTAAGGAACGAATGAATATATATATGTGTGTGTAGGTATAGAGAGAGAGATTGCGAAAAAGTGCAACTTTCGTACATCAGCTCTTTGTATGTGTAAAGATGTAAGAACCTTGAAATTCTATAGAAAGAAAATAGAGAAAGTGGGAGAGAGAGACGGGAAAAAGGAGGAGGAAGAGACGTGAATGGTTAACTATCCAAAAATTTAAAAATATAGATGCAAGCTATAGATCCATAATAATAGAAGTATTATAACATTATTTTCACATAATTTATCTTCATCACTTAATAAATAGAACTTAGATATGAAATTTCTTTAAATATTTTTGACTTGTTATTACCAGTTTATTGAAAGTTGCTTATATGTTTGTAAATTGACAAATAACTTTTTAAAATATTTGTTGAAAAAAATGAAAAAAAATGTTTTTTTTTTCATGTTTAGAATAGTTAAAAGACATTTTCAAAAGTAACTCTCCAATGGAATACACAATAAACATTTTACTTATTACTATCTATACTTTATTATTATTATTATTATTACTATCTATACTATTATTATTATTATTATTATTATTATTTATCAACATTCTTTTCAATAATTTTCATCAAGATCTAAATAGTTGTCGAAAGGAAGTTTTATGACTTAAAGGGTGTTTGAAAACTCCATTAAGTACTTTAACTTAATTCATTAAGTAATTTTTTATATTATTGTGTTTGATAACAAAATTCTCCTACATCCAAATACATTAAGTGCCGCTTAATTTGCATACAAACATTTAAATGAAAATTTTAACACTGATAATTTGCTAAATTCTCTATTTGTATAGCAAAATTCATTTGAATTTTTCTTTATTTGCCACATGCATATTCTGACATATTCACATACATATAATCTCTCACAAATATAAAGTACACAAAACTGCTTTTCTTAGGACCAATGTTTCTACTAATCAAGAATAATTTTAGTGGACAATACTAAGAGATTATAAAAAAAAATAAAAAAATTGTGGAACAAGACAAAGGGGGAGAATTGTTTTTATCCTATTTGTCTATTATTGGGGTATTTCTATTATTCCATTAATGTATATTTAAAGTTTAAAATAAGGTTTTTACTCTTAGACTATATTTAAAATAAATCTACAAAATAAAGAAATTATAGAACATAATCTACTATGAACCAAACTATAATATTTTTCAAAAAAATTTGGCTACTTGTGCTGTCCATAGAGGTTCTTTTCTCAATTATAATTCTTAGTCAGAGGTAAATCAACAAGGTGGATTCCTGTCATTGAACAAATATTAGGCATAATACTAGTAGTTACCTAAAACTAATGGGAAGAGGGCATTTGGAATGGGTGACCTACTTTTCTACAAAATAGGGTCTGGTTTACTCAATTAATGGGGCACCATTACATGTCAAAGCCTATTATTGGCAATCAAACAATTATTATTAGATACTTATTATTGCTTAATGACAAAAATAAATTTTATCATAAATTAGGGTGCCCCTACTTTCCATCCAATGTCTAAGACAACATATCCATAAATTTAGGGGTTCTTAAACACTTTGCCCCTCCCGAACTAGGTGGGTAATTACACGTTGCCCTCCTAAGCTAAAGTAATATACTCCTTGCTCCCATTGATACTATTCATCTAATAACAATTTTAAAATCATCAAGATAATCTAATTAAATGACTAAAATACCCTTAGTACTATATTTTAATTTTTTATTTATTTAAATTTTGGTAGTGATGTGATAATTATTTAAAAATAAGAAAAAATAAACTATATAATATTTCGATATAATCTATATNTCCAATATATTTCTTGGTCATTTTTTAAAATTTTTGGATTTCATTTTATATTATGTCAAATTTGAAAAATTTAACTAAGTCGTAGATAAATCTCAAATAGAATTATTTTATATTGAAAATTTTTATTTAAAGGTATTGTGTTACAATATATTTTCTATAAAACTTTGTGATTTTTTGATGTTTCTTAGTATTTTTATAATTTTAATATTGGGCTTAACCTTTATAAATTATAACGTCGGATATAATATGATTCAATATTTTTTCACTTTTTCACTCCCTAAAGTCAAAGATATCAATTTGTTATTATATTTTATTTTTTTATAATTCTTTTATAACTATCAAACATCAAAATTAAATACACGAAAAATTAAAATATTATACCAAGGGTATTTTAGTCATTTAGCTAGATTTTCTTGATATTTTAAAAATTTTAAAGGATGAATAAGGTGAATGAGGGGCAAGTATTTTTTTTTTTTTAGTTCGGGGTAGCAAATTATAATTATCTACCTAGATTATCTGGGGCAAAATGTTATTAACCCTTTAGTTTATTTTGAGATGGGATTGAAACTTTTGAGTTTTGAAGAAAGGAAAAATGGGAATGAGGGAGATTGGAATTGTTTCTTAATGAATATATATATATATATATATATATATATTTGTAGAGTCTTTTTTTTTTTTTTTTTTTTGTAATAGTGATTAGTTAATGAGACTTTCACTTCATTCTTCAGTACAATGTTGCATTATTTTTGGGCTAACTTCACTTTCTGCCCCTAAATTATAAACAAATTCTTATTTTGCACTATATACTTTAATTTTGCACATATTGTGCCCTAAACTCTCAATTATCCAGTTCAATCAAATAATTAACACTGTTAATTAGGTGAGGCAATGGATTGTATTAGGTCCTTATCGAGTTCAAATAAAAAAACTTGAACCCGGACACAATCTATTAAGCATTCGTATCGTGTCATGCCATGACTCGTGTATTAATAGCTTGACGACACGACATATTAATCTGTTAAGTTTACTTTCATACTAATACAACAGTTACTTAGTTTACTCCGAATGATACGATAACCCACAATTAACCCATTGACCTATTGACCCGAATGAAACGATAAGCCATTAGAGGGTGTATTATTGTGTCAAATTTTCATAAATGCCCGAATTAATTAACAGGTCGTCCAAATTATCCGATATCCTAATGGCTTAAACAAGTCGTGTCAAGTTACCTGATAAGATAGTGGGTTATCGAGTCAACTTGTGGGTTGACATGACATGACCCGTTTAACTTCGGGTTATTAACGAGTTGATCTAATAGCAACCCAGTTATATTTGAGTCATGTTTAGATCAATTAATTGTATCGTGTTCATGTCATATTGTCGTGTCATGTCCGAAATTGCCATAATGTTTAATAGAATTAACGAACGATTGATATGTGCATACTACACAATTATTAATTAGGGGAGTACTTTATTAGTGATGGTGGTCATGAATCCATTTTTCATCCCCTAACTTATGATCAATTCTCATTTTCCATCAATTCTCTAATTCTGAATTTTGGATATATTGCATTCATAACTCTTAGATACATTCCAGTTTTGTCTAACTTTTAATAGTGTACAAAATTTGAAGAATGTTCCAATTTAGGTCGTAGTGTGCACGATTGGAACATCCATTAATTTTGGTAAAGACGTTAAAAGATGGATTAAAATGGGACAAATTTGATAGTTTAGGGTGCTATATATCCAAAATAAAAGTATGAGGTACAAAGTGAGAATCAGTTACAAGTTAAGAAATACAAAGTGGAGAGAACCCATTACTTTTTGTAGTGTATAAAAAGGACACGAAATCTTATTTTTATTGGGGAATGTATGTCCATTATTATTGTGTGTGTAGAGATCGGTAAGGTGTAATTTTTGTGGGACAGTGGTACAAATGTTTTAAGAGTAAAGATACATGAACTTTATTTTTATTTTTAAAAAAGTGAGAGAGAATTAGTTAAAAATCTGAGAGTTTAGGATGAAATATGTCCAAAATAAAGTTTATAAGGTGCAAATTTGAGATGGATTGATTTAAGAGTTTGGGATATAATTTGTCCAAAATAGACGTGAGGTGCAAAGTGAGAATTAGTTGCAAGTTAAAGGATGCAATGTGAAGTAATCCCATTATTTTGCAGTGCATAAAAAAGACCTGAAGTCTTTACTGAGGAATGTCTATGTCCATAATTATCGTATTGGTAAAGATTGGTGAAAGTGCATTTTTTGTGCGTCAACCGTTCAAATGCATGAAAACTGAACAGACATGAACTTTGTTTAAAAAAAAATAAAAAAGAGGTGTAAAAGGATAAAATTTATTTTGATCATTGAACAATTAATAGGTATCCTACCAGCTGCTCAATAATTAATTAAAGTCCTCTCTATCTTCGAAAATATGATCCCCCTGTTGTGTATGAAATGAATCATGAAGAGAAGGAAGATATGTGATTGGTCAATTATCCAAAATTCAAAAACCAAAAATGTCAACTATATATTATTCTTAATTGTAATATATGTCTTCAAATAGTTTATTGCTTCAAAAATAAAACTTGAGATATGATATTTCTTTTTTATTTTTTTATTTTTTAGCTTCTTCGATCTATGAATAAAAAATAAACATGCAACTTTTTAATATTACCTCTGTCATACTTATTTGGTCAAAATTGAGTTTTTGATCAAATGTGATGAGTTTTTAAAACTTAATCTCATTTAGGTTTTTAACTTTTTTAAAATTGTGGGTTTTCAAGTAGTAATATCAAATATAGATATTATTTTTGTTAAAGAAATTTCATAAAAATCAAATAAATATATCTAAAATATTGATAAAAAATGCTAATTCTATTTGATAAAAAATGTAAAGCATTTTAAATGTTTTAAACATCTTTTCTTATGAAATAAGTTCAAAAGAAAAAGTGGGGCAACTTTCAAAATCTACTGACAATTAAGAAAGGTATCCATGCTATTATGGTCGATATTTTTCACATAAATTTGATTCCTTTGTTTGGTGAAAAATGTTTTAAATGATAACTCATTGATCACCAGTTTGTTATCAAGCATTGCTTCCATGATTTGTCTTATGCAACAGTAGAGGAATTTTTAAGAGTCGATATTGCCTGTATTGGCAAGAAAAAACCATCTTAAATTCACTTAGTCCATTTTGTGCTCTTTAGGGATGTGATAGCATGTAACCATTTGAGTGACTATATTTATATTTATTCTTAACTATTTTAATGTTTAGATTTAGATTCTATTTTCTACCCAAAAAAGAAGAAAAAGCAAATGTGTTATGTGGCTTTTGTCCCACATTGATTTTTTTAAGGAGAGTTATGTAGCCTTGGTATTATAAATAGAGACCTTAGGTTTTGGGCTTTAAGCACCAAGCACTAAACATAAGAAAGCTTAGTGGGCTATTGGGCCTTATTGGTCATTAAGCCTTTTGTCTTTATTTTGGCTTTTCTTGTGGTTTTGTACAGTGCTTTTGTGGGCTTAGGAGCACTCTCCTAAAGCTTTTGTATTCTTCTCGTATAGTAAATGTATTTTTGCTCGCCTTCGCCAGTGGACGTAGGTCTTTTGACCGAACCACGTAAATCTGGTGTCTCTTTTATTTTCTCTATCTATTATTTTGTTATCGTTTGTTTCGGATTGGTCTCAAACATTTGTCAATTTCTTGGGACACTTCCTAACAAACTGGTATCAGAGCTTCTAGGAAAGTTTTGAGACATTATGACGATAACAAAGACCCATGTAGAGAAATTTGACCGGAGTGTCAACTTCGGGATGTGGCAGCTCAAGAGCCATGTAGAGAAATTTGACCGGAGTGTCAACTTCGGGATGTGGCAGCTCAAGATGGAGGCTATCCTGATCCAAGACGGTGTGGACATGGCACTTCATGGAGTGGAGAAAAAGCCAGAGAAGATGTCGGTGAAGGATTTTGAGGACCTTGATAAAAAGGCCAGATCAGGTATTATCCTAAATCTCTCTGATGAGGTTTTAAGGGAGGTCGCTACTGAGACGACAGCCAAAGGTATGTGGGATAAACTAAAAACTTTGTCGATATAGGAAGAAGACAATTGAGAATCGACTCTATTTAAAACAAACCCTTTACATGCTTCGGATGACTGAAGGTACATCTATACTCTTACATCTTGATAAATTTGATTCCATTGTTATGGATTTGGGGAATATAGATGTAAAAATTGATGATGAGGATCAAGCCCTTTTGTTGTTATGTTCCCTTCCCCTATCATTTAAACACTTTCGTGATACTATGATTTATGACACTTTCGTGATACTATGATTTATGGTAAAGAAACAATCTCATACCGTGAAATTAAGTCTGCTTTAAAAGGTGGAAATAGGTTTTGTGATATAACTGGGGAAATAGGTGGAAATCAAGCTGAAGGCTTGGTTGCCAGGGGTAGATCTGAAAGGAGAGACTTTGACAGTAGTAAATCAAAATCTAGATCTAAATCCAGACATAGAAATATGGTATGCAATTATTGTCGTAAAAAGGGGCACATTAAATCCGAATGCTTCAGGTTGAAAAATAAAGATAAGCATAGCGGAGAAATCTAACCATGAGCGAGAAAGGCTTGACTATGTTGAGCAAAAAGGGACTTCTTTGTGGGCAGAGTACCGGGGTTATTATTTTTGTGAACATTGTGTCTTTGGAAAGCAGAAGAGAGTCAGCTTCAGTTCCCAGCAATCCACAGGACAAAAGGTACTTTAGATTATATACATTCTGATCTTTGGGGGCCAGCTCGTGTTCCATCTAAGGGTGGTGTCAGATATATGTTGACTTTCATTGATGATTATTCAAGGAAAGTATGGGTTTACTTTTTGAAATATAAAAATGATGTTTACCTAACTTTCAAGCAATGGAAAGTTTTGATTGAGAAACAGACAGGTAAACACATCAAGCGGCTTAGAACAGATAATGGCATGGAATTTTGTGAAAGCGAATTCGACAAATTTTGCAAAAATGAAGGAATTGTTCGGCACCATATAGTTAGGATGACGCCTATTTTCGACATGGCCGAACGTATGAACAGAACTCTTTACACATCTAGATGTGTATAAGAGACAGCTCTACTTATGCATCTCAAATTTTAAGGGTTGACAAAGGTAATTGGGCAAAAGATAGAACACTTGTCATATTGTGAACCGAGCTCCTTCTGCAGCTATTGATTTCAAGACTCCTGAAGAAGTTTGGTCAGGTACTCCTGCTAATTACTCTGACTTGAAAGTTTTTGGGTGTCCAGCATATATGCACGTAAATGATGGAAAATTAGAGCCTAGAGATAAAAAGTGCATTTTTCTTGGTTATGCTTCTGGGGTGAAAGACTACAGATTATGGTGTCTTGATCCCAAGTTCCCAAAATTTGTAATTAGTAGAGATGTTACATTTGATGAACTTTCTATGATATGTTAAAAACAGAAAGCTTTAAGAGATGTACAATCGATACGATGATAATACTGCGAGAGAGCTTGAGATTGGTAGCTTCTGATCCTTCTTAGTTGGCCTCTTCCAGTCAGAAAAATTCAGTAGATGAATCAGAGTTTAGACTGAAGAACCAGAGGAGGAGGAACATTCCATTGCCAAGTCTCGATACACATCTAGGGAGATTCGACCACCGCATTGATAAATCAAACTTAGTTGAATTCCTTCTCAGTCGCTGAAGAAACGGATGGAGTTGGTGAGCCTTCCACCTACTTTGAAGCAGTTTCTTGTGATAATTCAACTAAGTGGTTGGTCGCAATGAATGAAGAAATTGAGTCTCTCTATAAAAATAAAACTTGGGTTCTTGTGAAGCCGCCTTTAGGTAAGAAAATTGTTGATTGCAAATGGGTCTTTAAGAAGAAGGAAGGTCATCCAGGGGTTGAAGATACAAGGTATAGAGCACGATTGGTTGCAAAGGGCTATAGTCAGGTACACGGTATTGATTTCAATGATGTGTTTCAACCTGTTGTTAAACATAGTTTTATTCGTGTTTTGCTTGCCTTAGTTTCCATGTATGATTTGGAATTGGAGCAACTTGACGTCAAGACAGCTTTCCTACATGGTGAACTTGAAGAACAAATTTATATGAGACAACCTCAGGGATTTAAAATTGAAAGAAAAGAAGACCATGTTTGCTTGCTAAAGAAATCCTTGTACGGATTGAAGCAGTCTCCAAGACAGTGGTATAAGAGGTTTGATTCCTTTATGTTGGGTCATGGTTATTCAAGGAGCATGTATGACAATTGTGTATATTTTCGAAAATTAAATGATGATTCTTTCATTTATTTGTTACTTTATGTTGATGACATGCTCATTCTTTGCCAAGAGTTCAGAAATTCACACTTTGAAAGCACAATAGATGTCAATTAAGATGCTCCTTGAATAACCATACCATAAAAGAATCAAACAGATCTTATCACCACTGTCTTGGAGCTATTCTCTTATACACATCTAGATGTGTATAAGAGACAGTCAATATATTAATTTTGTATGAAATATGCACAACCTGTGAATACTCCTCTAGCAAGTCATTTTCGACTTTCAGCTGCTCAGTCACCATAATCAGGTGAGGAAGAAGGTTTTATGGCACGAATTCCATATTCTAGTGCAGTACGAAACGGCAGTATCATGTATGCGATGGTTTGTACACGTCCAGACATTTCACAAGCAGTTAGTGTGGTCAGCAGGTATATGTCTTGTCCTGGAAAAGAACATTGGCAGGTTGTGAAATGGATTTTCAGATACTTGAATGGTACTTCAAACACTTGTTTGGAGTTTGGGAAAAATATGACACTTTGATTGGTTTTGTGGATTCTGATTACGCCGGGGATCTTGACAAAAGAAGATCACTTACTGGTTATGTATTTTGCGAAAGTGTTTAAATGATAGGGGAAGGGAACATAACAACAAAAGGGCTTGATCCTAATCAGATTTTTAGCAGAATATATAGCCGTGACTGAGGCAATCAAAGAAATCTTGTGGTTGAGAGGTTTGTTTGGTGAGTTGAGTCTGTATCATGGTGTTGCTACGGTTTATTGCTGTAGTCTTATACACATTCAGATGTGTATAAGAGACAGATGTTGCATGAGAGACCTAACTTAATCAATGTGGGACAAAAGCCACATAACAAATTTCCACATTGCTTGAGGAAAAGTTCTTGTTCAAAAGATCGACAAAGATAATCTTGTGGACATGTTTACGATGACCTCTTCCAGTTTACAAGTTCAAGCAATGAATGGATTTCTCTGGCATTCGTTGATGTGTATTAAGCCCATTGAGGCTTTTGTGGAAGAGGTGGAGCAAGTTTGCTATTTTACTATTTTGTGGATGTGGGAACATGCCAAGGTGGAAATTTGTTATGTGGCTTTTGTCCCACATTGATTATTTTAAGGAGAGTTATGTAACATTGGTCTTATAAATAGAGACCTTAAGCTTTGGGCTTTAAGCACCAAGCACTAAACATAAGAAAGCTTAGTGGGCTATTGGGCCTTATTGGTCATTAAGCCTTTTGTCTTTAGTTTGGTTTTTCTTGTGCTTTTGTACAGTGCTTTTGTGGGCTTAGGAGCACTCTTTTAAAGCTTTTGTATTCTTCTCGTATAGTAAAATTTTTGCTCGCCTTCGCCCGTGGACGTAGGTCTTTCGATCGAACCACGTAAATCTGGTGTCTCTTTTATTTTCTCTATCTATTATTTTGTTATCGTTTGTTTCGGATGGGTCTCGAACATTTGTCAATTTCTTGGGACACTTCCTAACAAAATGTTCTATGGCTATGAGTAGAGTTCGCTGAGTGGAAATTTTCGTGCATCATTCGAGCCATGGTCTAAACAAACATGAATGATATTGCATTGTGATGTCGAAGCATGCACATCTTGATTAATCTTAAAGGCTGTCCTCTTTGCCATTAATACTATAAATCAAGATGTACAAACCAATTGTGATATATCCTTAATTACTATTTCTTCATACCGCATTCATATCCAAAGGCCACGACATATCTCTCAATTTGTCCACCACTCTTTCTCTCTCTTTTTTTCTCTTGAGATCTCTCATTTCTCCTTGAAATATCAGTGTGACCTAGTTCTCTAAACTGTAAATTTCTATCCACTGACCCTTTAAAAAATGACATCGAATTTCAATGAGTGATGTAATGTTAGAAACTGCAGGATCTTTAGTCTAAACATGTAAATTAATAAAAAAATGAATGCACGACACGAGTGATCAAATGGATAATACTTAATATTCGATATCTCTTAATCACTTGATCTTTCTATCCTAACTCCCTATAATATTTATAATGTTTGTAATTATCGATGGGTAAACCAACAAACGTTGATTGGAGCGGACAAAGGGACCAAGAGCCCTATTTGTAGAGTGTCCATAGTAAATCTTTCTTACTATGAAGCCTACACCTACTAATTAGCATTTATCATATTAGTATTATACATATATAATAGGTCTCTTGCCTTCCTCTACCATAATCTTGAATCCTTAATTATCACAGTTTATTGATAAAGTAATTTATGTTTATTTTTATATGGGATATTATATTAATTAGTATTTCGAATATTTGTGTCTACCAATTAAAGTATTCTAACATTCTCCTATTTAGACAATGACCACATAAAATGGATAGAACGGATTTCTTAATAGAGTGGCCATAATAATTTTCAATAATATTTATCCTACAGAGTCCATCAGAATGAATCATGTGGTTATATATAATTTGATGAACATACTTCCTTCTATGTATCACATCCCAAGAATTTAATTTAGATAAATTAATGAGAAAGATATGGACAATAACAATTATGCCCTTTAATGGTCTAAAGTATTAATCATGTTTGATATCTTAGAACAATGTGCACAAAGAAAAAGAGAATAATATTTCATAACTTACGTGTGAAAATATTTAATCGATAATAGCAAAACCCCTTGGAGCTAATACATTCACATAATCTCTTTACCGCCAATATTTTCATTCATAGGTATGTTTAAATTTTAGTACTATGTATAGAATAATATAGTACTTCAATTCCATGTGTTTAAATCTATAGAAATACTTATTGTAATTTGAAATAAATTGCAACAGAAAGTCCCAATATTAACATTATGGACCCAATATCCACAAGTAGTAAAAAAAGTAACAACTAAATTTACAATAAGTTAATGAGTTCCTGATGAGTTATGTGATCACGAAACAATTTAGCTTGCAATTTTAAGTTATAGCATCAATAATTATAACTTGAATCTTAATGACTTAGTAGCTATTACCATTGCTTGAACATCAAAGATTTCATAATTAAAAGTCACTAATTATTCTTGAAATTAAACAATCTGCTCTTCTGGCTGAAGATAAAAATTTATCAATGACATCAAAACAGGAAAAAGCCACCTGAAAAGCAATCAACAAAAAAAGATTTATTTTCTGTGTAGAAGACAACAACAAAAACATGCATGTTGCAGTGTGAGGAACTTTATTTGGAAGGCAAAGAATATTTATCAAAAAACAAAAACAAAATAAAAGAATTGAACAACATTATGGGTGGTTTGGAAAGGCTAGTCACCATGTTAACTTTATTTGGAGTATGTTTCCCATAGTAATTTCTCAAGCAACAAGTCCAACATGAATAGCAAAGTTCAAATTCACCTTGACTTTTGCAAAATTTCAAGAGATATAATAAATAGAACAAAAACTACAGTAAAATATAAAGCATTTAAAATGGTCTAAGCATCTTTGCTTAAGAAAGAAGTTCTCAAATGAAAAAGTGTAGCAAGAAGAGTTTCAGAAGCTACTAACAATTAAGAAAGGTCTCCATGCTGATGCTTATACTCAACCTTTTTTAGATGAATTTGATTCCTTTGGCTGGTGAACTACAACGTTCTCAATGATATCATTCATTAGCTTGTTGTAAAACATTGCTTCTAAGATTTTGTCTTGTGCAATAATTGAGGAATTTTTAAGACAATATATATTGCCCGTATCAACAAAAAAGTACCAAATTGGATAAGAAAAATCTTCACGTAGTCCATTTTGTGCTCTTTAGGGATGTGATAGTAATAGAATGCAACCATTTGAGTGACTATATTTATATTTATTCTTAACTATTTCAATGTTTAAATTCTCGTTTCTACCCAAAAAAAGAATACAAAACAAATGATATTGTGTAGGTGTGAGTAAAGTGCGGTAAGTGGAAGTTCTCGTGCATTTGTCGTGCCATGGTCTAAACAAATATGAATTTCTTCTATTAGCTTATTTTAGTATTACACAAACAATCGTCTAAATAACTCTGAAAATATTGCTATGATTTGACTATGGTTCAAAATATCTATTTAAAAAATCTTTCAAAATATGTACTTAAATTAAATGTCAATGCACAATAAAAATGATTTTTAGGACTTTAGCTAGGAGACAAAAAAAGTGGTGTTCTTGGAATTTAAATACCGAATCATTCAAGTATATATCTTTAAAAAATTATTTCAACAATAAATAGCTATAAAAATATTTTAGAATTAATTTCATGCAAGTTGCTCTTTTATGATAAGAAAATTGAGTTATGACATTTTCTAATTTTTTTTTTTAAATTTTCAATGTTCAATCTAAGCGATAATTTCGAGCAAGTTATATAATTACATATTTGTTAGAATTATTGGAAAATTATTTTGATGATCCAAACATCTACAATTGATAAACAACTTTTATACTGTGTTCTCGTAGTTCACATCCTTAATTACTTGACGAAATAGCCATTATTTTTCTAAGTAAAAATTGTTACATATTGAAAAAAGAAAGAAAATTGTATATGAAACACATAAATTTTGGCAAAATATGTTTCTACTTTCTGCAGGAAAATGCCACAAAATATTTGCAACCACTCGCTACAAAAAAATTGTAAATTTCATTTTGATTTTTGCTGAGGATTTTTTCCCCAGGAATTATATACGGATTTTACTGTAAATTTTAGTTTTCTAGGTTTGGGATTAAAATTTTGCTACGGATTAAAAATTTACTTATGTGTTCCATGGCTATTTCGCAGGAACGTATTATTTACAAAAATTACGCAACAAAAATCGAAGGAAAAATTAAGGACAATAACAAATTTGCTTCGGAAAAATAAATCTGCAGCACATTTGCTGGCGGAATAAATTTTCCGCAGCAATTTGCTGCGGAATAAATTTTCGTAGAAATTTACAGTGCAGAAACCCAGCACATTTTGGACAGATCTAATCGGGGAAAAATCACTTTTCCTTTCCATTAGGACTGTCTCTTACCACACATCCATTCAGCCTCCACCTTTCTTCCAACTACCATCCACTATTTCCAAGCCTAAATTTTATCCCTTCTTCCTCATTTCTTTCTCTCCTCAAGCCATTTTGCTCCATCCTTCCTCTTGAAGAAGCCGCGTGAACTTGGTGTTAATCTTGGATTCGATTTGTCCAGCCACCATCTCCTCTAGCTGCAACCGTGCACATCCTCAACCATTTTCAAGGTGATTGATTGATCTACTATTTCAATTTTTGTTCTTTTATCTATTTTTTTTTTAATTCTTGTTATCCATAATTTTTGTGAGTGGTTTATTTTGCTATTTTCAGTTTTTTAATTTTTTTTGTAGCTATTTATTGTCAATAAATTGTGTAGGATTTTTGCTATGTTATTTTCATTTTTTTTATCCCTAATTTCTGATGTAGGATTTTTGCTATAATTTTTGCAGTGGATTTTTGCTATAATTTTTGCAGTTTTATTTTTATTTTATTTTTATCTTTTTTATTTTGTTTGTTATCGTATAGATTTTTGTTATGTTATTTACATTTTTTTTTCAACTGTTTGTTATCCATAATTTGTCGAGGATTTTTGCTATGTTATTTTCAATTTATTTCCATATAATGACAATATTTAACACCTATACTAAACTTGTTTGTTTAGGGATTTCCGTGTTCCTACAAGCTTCGCACTTTAATTAACATTATCATAAATATATCGTCAACCTTAATATAATCAAACAACTTTATTATATGAAAATTAAAATAATAACAAAAGAGACTTCTATAGAGGCACGCATTACGAAACTATATATAGCCTATCATAGTACGCGATTCCTAACCTTGCCATTTGGGCCTTAATTTAACCAAGTAATATCTGGAAACATGTCCCTTGAACGAAAAGTTGGATGATTAATTTTTCTTATTATTTTTTAAATAATATTTTATAATTATTTTATATATTTTTTAATATATATATATATATATATCTTAATAAACATTATTACAGTACTCTTTTAAATAATATTTTAAAAATAATAACTATTTTAACAGAATATGTTTCAACCTTTTGTCATTACATCTAGATATTTAAAGAGACAGGAAAATGAGTTATTTTAAAAAATCTTTCGTTTAACTATTATTATAGTTTATTTGTCTTTCGTTTAAGTAAGTAATTTTTCGTTTTGTGTTTACGAAATAACTCCTACTTTGAGTTGGTGGATACGGATTAAAAAAAACAAATAAATTCGTTCAATTTTAATGTATAAGAGACAGAAATTGACCGAATTATGAACATTATTCATTTTTCCTATTTTGTATTTATAATTCGCTCCTTTAATAGATATACAAACACTACATTTTTCTTAAAACAATTCCATTTCATGAGATATTCAAGTTTTTTACTAGGATTATACAATTTGGGTTGAACAAGTTCATAATGCATATTATATACAAAATACTAAACCATGAATAATGTTTCTAAATGAAATGTTATATAAATGTATGTATTGGAATGATACTTAGTAGACTTTAATTATGAGATAATAGGGAAAAGGTGATTAAAATAGTTGATTATATTGATTTTTATGCAAATGCATGGTAAAATTTTAAAAAAATTTATTTACTATTTTTTTAATTTTTGATAACAACAAATAATTTAATATAGGATATATTGTAAAAATGATAATTATTTTAAAACAGGATAGTAAAAGTGAAGGGAACAACATTTGGTATCTATCATTTTTTTTTATTTGTCAATTATACCCTCTCCGCTCCCTTTGTTGTCTCTTAATTGCATACTCATAACTTTCCGTAACTACGTAACTAATAAAAATATATTTATTCACCAACTATTAGGTTTAGATATTTGATCCTTTATTTGGCAAATTTGTTAACACATCAATTATTTTGACACTTTAAATAAATGAATTGATTTATTCATTTAAGCCAAACATCGTAATGTTATTAATTGGATTAATTTTTGCTAATAATATTACCCTACTACTTAAAAGTTCTAGTTATGCCTCCCAAACAATGTAAAGGTGGTTAGGCTTATATTAATTAAAAATTGTCAAATAAATATGAAAGAGTATCATTTAGGATATTTATATGTAATTAAATAAAGAAAAACATGAACACATACATATATTTGTGTTGTTGGACTAGTCAACTTACTATCATATACTAAATTTTTACTATAATAAGCAAGTGGAAAATTTTCATGAAATTATATTCTTATATTTGTCTGGAAATTAATTGTTTAACAGGAGACTAAGTAAGTCATTAGTTTGGTTAGGCAAAATGGAAGTTCCGGAGCATCGAAGGTGGATAGATGTACAATAGGCTTCTTCCAAATCCGTGTGATGTCCAATACCAGTATCTAGGTTTAAAACCTTTCCTCAGAATATGAACATTCACCATAAATATTTAACTGTGGGTTTCTGTCCTTAAATTGTCCCTGTGTGAAATGCAAAAATGAGTGATAACCATGTCCCTGATATGGTGAATGTTCATATTCTGAGGAAAGGTTTTAAACCTAGATACTAGTATTGGACATCACACGGGAAGGAAGCACCTTGAAATAATTTAAACTTTGATATGGATTCAGCCGATGGAAGGGGTCATTTTCACATGTATTCTGGGCAAACGAATGGGCCTTCTATTGACATGTTATGAACATGTTCAATAGATATCTCCCATGGTATATGATGCTGCAGGTTTAGGATCTAGTCAAGAAGGTGAACAAAATGTAGAGGAACCTCCAAATATAGATTCTGCTAGGTTCTATGAGATGTTGAATCTAACTCAAGAACCATTATGGCCTGGATGTGAGACGCATTCAGTGTCAGGAGGTTCCTGTCGACAGCTGTGAGGATGATGAGTTTAAAATCTGATTACAATATGTCCCATGGATGTTTTGATGGCATGGCACAACTAATGAATGAAGTTTGTCCTTCGTCAAATAAGATTCCTTCTGATTTTTATAGGGCAAAGAAACAAGTAGCAGGATTGGGTTTTACGAGCAAAAAATTCGATTGCTGCATTAATGGATGCATGCTGTATTGGAAGCATGATAGGGACTTGAGGGAATGTAAGTTCTGCTATGAACCTCATTATAAAGAGCGTAGAAGTCGTAAACATAATTGCAAAGAGGTGGCACGTAAAAAGATGCATTATTTGCCTCTCATTCCACGACTTCAACGCTTATATGCTTCAGAGACCACTACAAGGCATATGAGGTGGCACCAGGAAAATCGTAGGGAGGAAGGTGTATTATGTCACCCGTCTGATGGAGCGGCATGGAAGCATTTTGATCGCACCTATCCTGAATTTGCTTCTGAGCCTCGAAATGTTAGACTTGGGTATGTGTTCTGATGGGTTTACTCCCTTTAGCCAATCTGCAACACCTTACTCTTGCTGGCCCGTAATTGTTACTCCGTATAATGTTTCGCCTGAACTGTGCATGACTTTCCCTTTCATGTTCTTAACTGTTATCATTCCAGGTCCACATAATCCAAAAAGCAAAATTGATGTGTATTTACAGCCTCTCATAGATGAGTTGCAACAATTATGGAACGATGGTGTCTCGACTTATGATGCATATAAAAAATAGAATTTCGTAATGCGTGCCTCATTGATGTGGACAATTGGAGACTTCCTTGCATATGGCATGTTAGCAGGATGGAGTACGGCTAGAAAACTGGCATGCTCTATTTGTATGGAACATTCGAAGGCGTTTTACTTGAAGAATGGGAAGAAAAATTCTTGGTTTGACTGCCATCGTCAATTTCTGAACCCTGATCATACTTTTAGAAGGAATACAAATGACTTCTTAAAAGGAAAGAAAGAACGTTCTATCCCTCCTCCGAGGTTGAAGCTGGGGACCAACTCTTTGAGAGTTTGTCACCTACCATCAATTTTGCTTTTTGGAATATGTGGACCTGGAATGATAATAGTTAAATCACATGAAAGGGAAAGTCATGCACAGTTCGAATTACTGTCTCTTATACACATCTCCAATGTAAGCAATATGAAAAAATTATTATTCTTGGTAAGGCCTGTCTCTTATACACATCTAACTATTAAGAGACTTATGTATCAACACATCAAAAACCAAGGACAACGTAAAATCAAGATTGGACTTGGCAGAGTATTGTCGTCGACCGGAGTTGCATTTGGAACAGCTTGCCACTAGGAGCTTGAGGAAGCCTAAAGCCAAATTTTGTTTAACTTGAACCCAAAGGGATGATGTATGCGACTGGGTACAGGGCTTAAAAATGCCGGATGGCTATGTGTCCAACTTAGCTAGATGTGTGGATAAGAAAGAGGCAAAGTTTTTTGGTGGCAAAAAGTACGAATGCAATGTGGTAAGAGACAGAAATCTTAGTGTCATTGTTTCTTTGTGTATAACTTCTAGATTTGATTATTCGTTAGGACAAATTAGTATAGAAGTGTAATTCTTTAGGGATTTTTGCGCAATAGTTTTATTAAAGATGAACTACTAAGAATGGAACAAAACGGGCTCTATCATAAATGCAATGTGTCATCAGCATCTTTCCACCATCATTTTTTGACTCAATGGAGCACTTGCCTGTCTCATATACACATCTAGAAGCACCTTATAAGTGGCCCTGTACATCAATAACGATGGATGTATCCGTTTGAAAGGTAACCAACCGCTTATTAATTTATTGTCAGATTTGAAAACCATTCTTCAAACGAATTTGCTCACGATTACAAGACTTTTTTGAAATGTAGGTTTCTCAACAAGATTAAAAAGACTGTGAAGAACAAAGCACATGTAGGGGTCTATATGTCAAGCATATTTAGCTCAAGAAATAGCTTACTTTAGTTCACATTACTTTGAGCCACATGTACTCTGTAGTAGACATAGAGTTTAGCGCAATGACGATGGTGTTGTCAATGATGAAAGGCAATCAACCCTTTCATTCTTCAATTTTCCTGGGCGTACAGCTGGTAAGGGCACAACTCGATGGCTAAGTGATAAAGAATTACAAGCTGCCCATTTACATGTTCTATTAAATTGTGTGGAGATTAAAGAATATCTCGGGTAAGTTGAGCCCCTTTTAAGTTAGTTAATATTTTGTGTTTGGATAATACTCTTACCATACCAATAATTCTGGTGCAGCATGTATGAGCATCAAGTGAGAAGTATGTGTAGTAATGCTAGCGAAGCTATTATTGATCAACAAATTGAAGTTGATTTCTCCCGTTGGTTCCGAGAGTATGTAAGTATTCAAATATAGATATGTATATTGTATACAATATTGTCAATGTATATCATACTAACAAGATAGTCTTAATAGGTGACAAATAATGCCGAACGCATGTCACATAATCCCCATTTGCATTACCTGGCCTTAGGACCACTGAGACTTGCAAAGTCATGGCCTATCATATTTGATTCATTAATGGCTACAAATTTCATACTACTGCATGGGGTGAAGGTAGAAAAACGTACAACAGTGGAGTGTGTGTTAGGGGCATAGGACAAGGCTCAAGTTGCAATGACTATTACGGTGTCCTCAAAGATATTCTTGAATTGGAGTGGCCAGGACAACCAATAAAGAATCTAATATTATTCAACTGTGAGTGGTTTGATACATCTCCGCGTGGTGTGAAAGTTCATGACAAGTATGGAATTATTGAGGTGAAGAAAAATCGAAGATACGCAAAGTTTCACCCATTTGTTTTTGCTGCAATGGCAACACAAGTTTATTACTGCCCTTATCTTGGAAAAGAAATTGGCAAAAGTGATTGGTGGGTGGTTATTAAAAATAAGCCACACGCAATGTAAATTGCAAACAAACATTGCAAACTATATCAAGTCGGATCAATCCTATTTTAATGCAATGATTGAGGAAGACCCAATCGACCAACTGCGCGATGATGAACATGATGGTGAAGAAGTTGATTTAGGTAGGAGGCAGGTAAGGGAAGAGGAAGAGGAAGAGGAAGACGAAGACAAAGAGGAAGAGGAAAAGGAAGAGGAAGACGAAGGCGAAGACGAAGACGAAGAATAGTAGATCCATAAGTATCCTAATAGTTATATAAGAAGAATAATTTTTGTACAAGAATAATTATTTTTTGCATTTATATTATTTTATGGTTTGAATGAGAGATTTGTTCATGTTATTTTTCCAATATTGCTTACATTGGTGCCATGTGAATTTGTCTTGCATATTCATGTTATTTTTCAAGAATCCTTATATTATTGCTATGTGATTTTGTATTTGAATTAATCAATATCTTACTTGGTTAGTATGGTTCTTATAGACATCTAGATGTGTATAAGAGACAGAACAAAAAGACAGGGAAAAAACAAATGAGGGGGAGTGTGACAGCAGCAGGCGTGTCAGCCCAAGTTCCTCCACCGCCATACTCCCAAGCATCACAAACTCAACAAAGCAAATGCCCACATTCCTGAGTTAATCCCCATTGCTAACCTTCGTGCCATGTGTCATGCTAGTCCATCCACATCTACAACAAAATCCTCAAGCACAACAAATCCCTCAACCTCTCATTCATGTGTATAAGAGACAATTGGAGCTCAAATTAAGTCACTACTAAAAAACTGTTAACTACCTGCATATTTTGCTGCGGATTATAATGAAAAATCCGCATGACACATTGATTTGGATAGAGCCCGATGGAGATGGGTTAATATTATTCATAATAAATATAAAATTGTGATTTAATTGCTTACCCTAAGATAACGTGTTGTATTAATCTTGTTTGCTTGCAAACTAGGTTTTGGCCTCACAAACCAGCAATTGAGGGCATCGCTGCATGCATAAAGACCAAGTTTGAAGAAGGCAAACTTTCGTGGAAGAAGTTTTCTACGGCCACAAGAGACATGTGGTTTGAGGAATTTCAGGTATTATGGTTTATATTGTTTCAACGTATTAATTGACTACGGTAATTATATGTTTCATATTGTTATATAAAAACTTACTTTGAGCATTGCAGAAAAAATTTAGATGGCCACCTAGGCACAATGCAGCGGTGAGAGAGAATTTCGAGAAGAGAGGGGCAGGTAGGCTAGCACAGATGCTACAAAAAGTCCGAAAAGATGGTAGAAAACCATCTTGGATGGGGGATAGTGCATGGGTAGACCTCAATAAATATTGGCAGTCCCAAGAGTTCAAACAAAAATCCGACCAAAATAAGAAGAACCGGGATTCCAATGCAGGTGCATCACTGCATACAGGCAGTTCTATACCACACAGAGTGCATTTCAAGAAAATGGTAATACTAATTAATTTCTTGTACTTTTAATACTTCATTATATTACAATGCCTTTGTTATTGATGACATGAAAATATTTATTTCTTTTAATTACAGAAGGCTGAGAGGGGTGAAAACCCGCCATTCTCTGATTTCTATTTCCGTACCCATAAGAAGAAGGAGGGAGATTGGGTTCATCACTCGGGCCCAAGCTGCTTATGTAAGTCATTAAGGCTTTATTACAATCTTTTATGATTTGTCCTTTAATATTCTTATTTCCATAAAGTTGATCTTTGTTATATGACTTTTGTAGGAGAACTTTGAGAAGAAAAAGGCTGAAATATCTTCTCAAAGTACTGTTGAGAATGATAATATGTCTTCTGATTTCTCTCAAGATTCTTCTTATAGGCGTTCTTCCTGGATCCTCTCGCCACCAGCGTTCCCCACCCCTTGATGCAGATGATGAGGATGATGTAGATGGTAGCTCGGATGATTAGACTGTATTTGATTGTTTACTTAGATAACTAAATGTTATATATGAATTGTATTTGAATTTGTTTCGTATTATATTTCTTTCAATCGAATTATTTTTTGAGATGAAATTGCTCGAATGTGACATAATGATCAATGCGAATTATTTTTTGTGATGACATTGCTGGAATGTGGCATGATGGTATATCTAAGTAAACAATCAAATCTGTCTCTTATACACATCTAGATGTGCGGAAATTTATACAGGGATAATTTCCGCAGCCTAATCCCCACTCAAAAATCCTTGTAAACATGTTTTTCTGACGAAATTTTGATGCGGAATTACCAGCTCAAAATATCCGCATGTATATTTCCGCAACAAAATCCCCATCAAATTTAGCTACAGATTTTATAATCCGCAGCAAATTAGTATCCACGGCCTTTTTACCTGCGGATTATTTTTGGCGCCCAAATCCGCAGAAAGTCTTATTTGCTGCGGATTTTTCATTATAATCCGCAGCAAAATATGCAGGTAATTAACAGTTTTTTAGTAGTGACTTAATTTGAGCTCCAATTATGTAAGTATTGGGTAAATTGAGCGCACCAATTGGGACTCAAACTAAAGACTTCTAGCCCTTGAAAATGATACTAGTACCTCACCAAGAAACACTCGTACAATTAAATTGCATGTTGATGTCACGTACAACTAGGTTCTATAAACTTCACGATCTTTTTGTGTTGTTTATTAATTGATGGACAAAAACTGAAAAGCGATATATGTCTCAAATATATATAATATACAAATGGTCGTGTATAGTTTATATGATGATTGGATCTTTAAAATAAGGAAAATTCATGCTTTAAAGCATAGACATCCGTAAATAAAGTGATAGTAGACATCACAGAACACTTGTACTAAAACGACTTTAGATTAATGTAGAAAATTTAGTTTGGGTTACTTTTGATGTAAATGAATAAACGTCAAGTGATTTCATTTTATATAAAATTCATGTTCTTTACACTATTATATTAGTGATCGAAAGTCTGGGAATTTGACTAAAACTCTATCCCAAAAATTTACACATCTAGATATGTAATTTTTTAGTAGGTTTTTTAAAATTTAAATTTGATTTATTCATAAGATTTGTAGCTCTATGAATTTAATTTCTAATACTATAAACAACATACTAATATGAATTTTATAGCTTAACAAATGTTGATTTGATAAAACTGATCTGATCTGGAAGACAATTTTCTAGCTTAACTTGATAAATGTATTCATGGCTAATTTTGTATATTTTAGAGTAGTAATATAAGTAAGCTTTATTCGTATGAGTTGTAGCTGATTAGAAGCACTTTCTAACAATATAAAATATACAATTTTCTGACTTATATATTTAGAAACATAGTAGTTTTCCCAAACTCAGTCTAACGTTTATATACAAATATATATATATATATATTAGTATTACAAGATTTTGCAATTTTATTACTAAATTAATGTCTTAAAAGACACAATATGGGGATTACTCCTTCATTGAAAGTTTTAGTATTTTCAATGTATTTTCTAATAATATAAAGATCATGTGTATATGATTTATAAATTCCAAAATATGATGGTTTGGCTAATATTTAAATTACCCCCTGTGATTTACAAATCTACAAATTGCCCCCTTGTAGTTTTGGGTTAGAGTGAAACCATTAAATATCCAGTAACCGTTAGGAGATTAAAATTTTTTTATTTAAAAAGTAATTTTAGTCATTTTAAGTCCCCTCTTTTCTATGAGATGGTGTTTCTAGGCAATGGAATGGTACTAGTCTTAGGCGCATTTCTGACTTTTTGCACAACCGTCATGTTTTTAACTTTTTATCCACTTTATAAAAAAAACTCAAATCACAAGGGGATAAATTATAAGTTTGCAAACTATAGAGACAAGAACTCATTAGCCAAACCACAAGGATTCCTGTAATTTACCCATCTGGAAATCTATTTGAGAAGTACTTCTACCTCGTTAATGGTTTGGCTAATGATTTTTATTTGTTGATTATGCATATATATGTTGTGGATTGCAATGATGCTTTATGTCTAATTGGATGATTCAATGAAAGGTTTTGTTGTGGCATTATTTATGATATTTTGTATGTTGTGCTATTTTGATGAAGTAGTGATAGTGGGAATAGGATTAGATTAAATCTAACTAGTCTCGTGTTTATGTTTTTGCCATTTAGGAAATGGGGCTCAAGGTAATATATTGTTTATATTGAGTCAATTTCAGAAATATTGAGAAGTTGTGATTTGTGTCTAAAAAAAATGAAGGAGATAAGAATGCGACAATTAATTAAGGATTGATGTAAGTGCTGCAGGATTCTTTTCTAATTTTGAAATGCTTTTGAGAAACCTTTGATAAATGTATATTCTGTATGTAAATATAGATCTATTATGTGTACTTTAATTTTGTTATATAGCCATGAAGATATGCATGTGATCAATGAATGTTAACGTGGGAATGTGAGTGTCTGCATTGGCTTAGTTCTTTAGTTCAGTTGGAGAAATTAGTTTCACATTATTTTTGATCCATTATAGTACTAAGATAAAGATTAGTTTTGATATGTTATGGTACAAATGTAGGACTAATTTTGATACTTGATGGATATAAACATTAACTCAATGGGCATATTGTTTTGGCATTATTTTTAATAGGTATGAAATAAAAAAATTAAAAAAATATATATGAAATTTGAATGGAATATCCTGTAATACCATCAAACCGCTAGTAACCATAGCTAATCACTTCTTTGTTTGATCATAGCCTTGTATTGTTTTTCTCTGACCACGGGTATTTTTTATTTACGTTTTTTTTAGATATATGTATTGCATTTATTGAACCTTGTTTAATAGGCTTTGCTTTGATCATTATTGAAATTTGATGGCGGATGTTAATGTGTCACATAAGTATTTTTTATGAATGTGTGTGTTTCTATATGTATATATACACATACATAATACACATATTCGATCTAAGGAAAGAACCCATTATTGCTTACTGAACATTTAAATGTTCACACCATGTTGTCCAACAACCCTTTCTGCACATGTTCCCATTGGTGAGGGTTCAAGACTAAGGAGTGTAGCTTGTCCTTATTTTTTGGGCCGGGGGTCAATGAAATCACCTTTGCAAGTTGGTTCATAGTTAGGGCTTTCTTTAATTTGGCTTCCATGAGTATTTGTTTCTCGCCACTCTAGTCTGTTGGGTTATTGCATCTTTTAGAGTCTTTATTATATATTTGTTATAATGGTTTAGTACTATGTATATCGATGCTTTGCATTTAAGGGTGGTAAACTTTGGATGCACATATTATCACCACAATTAGTCCTCAGAATTTCAATAAAAACAAGTTCAATTACTAATGTTTCCAATTTTAGACAAAAAAAAATAAAAATAAATAACATGTAACGGAAATTATCACTAATGGTCAAAATGAAATTGATGTTAGTCAAACGTTTTGAATTTACAATTTTGGTTCTCATTGTTTGGATATTAGATTAATATTAGATAATTATAGTTAGAATTTTTGGGTGAAATGAATTTAGAAATAAATTAGATATAAGCCAGATGTGTACAAGGATTTAAAATAAACGAAAATATGAGAAAAATTATTAAAGTTTATTTTGGTCATATATACCACTTAATAGATATCCTTACACCACTTAATAAATACTCCCACCATCCCATTAAAAGTGTCATAGTTTCCATTATAGTATGTCCCAAAATATTTGGTCAAGTTAACAAAGACAAATAAATCTTCTATCTCTTTTCCTAATATTGTTCTCTCTTTACTTTTTGATAATGTTATATTCTAAGTGAAAATTTGAAATTTAGGGAGCAAAATTAGAAAGCAAAGAACTAACATCAGAATCAAGTCACTATTGTTAAGAAGTTAAATTCCCAAAATACGATAAAACAATATGGGACAGAGAGGGAGTAAAAGTTAAGACCATGAATTTTTAATTGATAAAGTATTTTCTTTAATACTGAAACTTAAAAGGAAATTTTTTCTACTCGTACACTAAGTTTGTGTTTGGTTCAATAGATTTGGGAAAAAGTTTGAAATCTATCCATTTTTTGGAAGGATATGTAAGATAGAAATGAATGAATTTCAAATCTGCTCAAATTAAGAAGTATGAAATATGAGATTTCAAATAACTTTCAAATTTGGATGAATTTGAAATTCATCCATTTTGGCTTTACAAATCCCTCATACAAATGGGTGGATTTCATACAATCTTTCCCCAAATCTATCGATCCAAACACAACATAATTCTTTATTTTATCTACTACTACACAAATTCTTACATGACTATGGACAAATATTTCAAATGGTTATATTTAGAATTTGTGATCAAAATAACTAGTAAAGGTATATTTAAATAGTATTATCAATGTAAAGCATTTTTTTTTTTTTTTTTGCAACTTTTCGAACTTTTCCTTTTGTATTTTGTGCTCTTTCTTTTGTGTTAAAAATAGAACATTACATTAATAAAATTTTGGAGTATTTCTTTTCATATATGTATACATTGATCATTCTAATAAATAAATAAAATACTTTTGTAAAAATTGATTTTATTTCAAGTTAATTGATAATCCATTGAGCCATTAAAAAATTATTCGGTTATCAACTTAAATTTTGTACACTATATATTGCTTGCAACATAATATTCAATTGATTCTTTAATTAAAAAATAATTGAAAATATGTTATAACTCATTATCAACTAATTGCACATAGTACTTTGCAAAAATTATCAATATTATTCTAAAATTGATAAAATGAGGTTAAACAAATAAAAGAATTGATTCTAACTATGCAAAAGAGAAGAAATGCGTGATATACGTAATGGCATGAAAATAAAATAAAAAGCAAAATAAAAAGAAAGATATTTTTTTATGTAATTAGTTTTTTTTTTTTTTCATTTTTTTGTTTATTAGAATTTGGAAAATGAATATTCTGGACTACAAATTCAATGCCACTTATCAAAACTCATGTTAAAGTATGGAAATCATATTAAATCACCATCCCTAATTTTAGGTACATTTTCAAATTTTATTTCTTTTTTTGTGAATATAGTGACGCGTTAGTGATTCTTGTCACTTTGTACGAAAGTATTGTTAGAGTTCTAGTATATATCTAATATATATTTAGTTTAAGGGTAAAATATGATAATCCCCCTGCACTATAGGTCAGTTCCACAATGCCCCGTTGAACTTTTAATTGTGTCAATTTGCTCCCTCATATTTGTACTTGTTTAGTATGGGGCATTGTACCAAATTAGTCCAATTCAACAAAATGTCAACAAACCCTATAATAATCACAATACAAAAGGACTAGTTCACCCTCCATATGAAATCTTACCACATTTTCCAACACTTTTCTTTGCACCTTCTATCCGATTCTATCTGTTTTCTTTCCAGATCTATAGCAAGGGTGAAACATAGGAAATGTCAAATCAAACTTTCACATTTTTTTTTTTTCAAATTTTTTTTTCCGTGTGTAAATTGATACTCAGTAAGTTTAACATTTTGGGAATTGGAAAGCGAAGGTAGCAACTGAGTTACGGAGGGGTATATCAATCTTAGAAATGAGGCTTCTCTAATATTTCAATTCAATACTATCGTAAATTGATTATGAAGGTTGAATAGTAGGATTCCTTAAATGGAAAATATTTAAATAGATTCGATCTTTGACTCCACCTTTAGATCCTATGATTAGTATTAAATTTTAAAGAATCTTGTTTACATCCGCTAATGTCATAAATTTTTTAAAATTTAATCTACACTGCAGAATGTATAAGTAGGGTCAAAAATCGGATCTACCTAAATATTTGGCTCCTTAAATTCTTTCACATTTTGGTGTGTCTGAAACTCTTAGCTGCGTTTTTAGTTTTATGGCCAGTTTTTCCCTTCCAGATGCTGTACGTGATCAGCACCGGTAACTCGGTCATCCAACTTGCACAATTGTTATTCCTCTAGTTTGAAATTATTCGGCAGCAAATCGATTGAAAAATTAAAAAAAAAAAAAAAAAAAAGAGTAGTAAATATACAAGCCACAAAATTTACGGAATTATACCATTAGTCTTCATTTGGTTGGCAAAAAAGTAAAATTAACAAAAAAAATGCGATTTCCCATAAT
Source organism: Cinchona pubescens (assembly GCA_025175665.1). Classification (NCBI taxonomy): domain Eukaryota; kingdom Viridiplantae; phylum Streptophyta; class Magnoliopsida; order Gentianales; family Rubiaceae; genus Cinchona; species Cinchona pubescens. Next base: position 794,617 of record JANKKI010000105.1, read on the forward strand.
ATTATTCCATGGAAAATTATTTATTTTTATACATTATGTTGGATATTCTCAGGAATTTTGACAAGAAAATTGAATGAATTCTTGTACCTGTTTTTGGTTAGCAAGGAATGTATTTCACAATTTTATTACATTGTCAAAAATATTCCTACAAATATGATGTCATATGGATTTTTTTCATTCGCATCATAATGGAATCAAAATTAAATAAATTAAAACGTTATGACTCTTTTTTAGTTTTATTTTTCTTATAATTTTTTGTATATAATAATAATAATAATAATAATAACAATAACATTAATATTCATATTATTATTAATATTAATATTAATACAGTAGTAGATGTTGAGTTGCAGTAAATTGATATTATTGAATCATATTGAGTTGTAGTCGATTGGGAGGAGAGTGAAAAGGGTTATGATGTCTACCTTTTTTTAGGATTAAAATCCTAAGGAAAGTAAAAAGAATATTAACATGATATTAGGATTTAGAATCCAAATATTGTATAACCACTTTTCTTGTTTTGAACAAAAATTTTACTTTTCCAATAAATTAAAATTTGAACCAAATAGTAAAAATTAAATTTAAAAAAAATGATTACTTTCCCTGATAGAGTTTTTTTCTAGTATTCGAAGAAATCCACATCGTTACCACTTTTATTGAGAAGACAAGAAGCAAATTCTCATAGTGCAACTGACGATTTGGATGACAAAAAAAAAAAGTTCCAACGACAATATTAAATACAACAGATACCCGCAAGTTGGACAAGATAAAGTCACAAATAAGGTAAACTCACATCCTGCAATATTAATACCATTACTTTTGGCAATTTCCTTAGCAATCATTCTGTCATTCTGCGTCTGTAGTAACTGCTAAGGCTTCATTTTCCCCTTATTGAAATCTGAACCTTTTCCAGATTTCAATGGAATAAAATTTTGTCCTGTCAACTCTTCGTCAAGAATGAACAATTTTTTGTTGCATATCATTCGTGCAGGTCTAAGAATCTAATTCACTAATTTTCTTTTGAGCCAATACTAACAACCAAATGGCCACCAAATAGGAGTAACTAAAGATTTGAACTAAAAACAAACAAAAATCCCCTAATTGAGTTTTAAATCACCAATTTCTGTTCCGATCCGAATAATTTCGATCAAAATCAAAACTTTTGATGCGATCCTTATCCAGTGTATTACGGAGGCCTTGACTTGGCGGCGATTCAGTCAAGACTGAATGACTGAGGAGTAGAGCTTGTGATAAAAGAGATGAGAGACTAAAGAGTAATTTCATCCAACAATTTTTTGCTAAGTTTTCATATGCAATGCATATGCTGATTCCTTTAGATATTTGACGGCTTATTGATAGCTGGATTAAGTTGACACAAATTGAAAACTCAGGGGGGAAATTAATAACACAATTAAACGTTCGAGGGGGTATTGTGGAACTGACCTAGAGTTCAAGGGGGTTTACTATATGATTTGAAATATAAGGACCATATTGCTCCAAATTCCAATATTTTGGGGATATAGTACGTAAAGTTAAAATGTTTTACGAATATCAACTTGATTTTGATTGTTAGTCATATTAAATTTTTGTTAAGGGTAAATAACGTTATTTGTCTCTCAACTTTGACCCTCGATTCTATTTCGTCTCTCCGGTGTTTAAAAAATTCTATTAAATTCCTTAACTTTGATCATTTTTTTTTTTAAAAGGTTCTCAAGCCAATTTTGATTAGTTTTGGAGCTAATAAACGTCAATTACATACATTTCACGTGACTCGGATAAGGATATAAATGGAAAATTTTATTTGATAAATTACTCTATTCATCACTCAATTTTGAATTCAGATCCTATTTTGTTCCTCATCAAGTTTCAAAGAATCTATTAAGTACACAAAATTACAATATTGGATTCAAAAGTTTCCTATGCATAAAAAAGACGTTAAGCTCATCAATTTATTCAACAAAGTAAGTTTTATTCATGTTCACATCTTTGGCGAAAGAAATAGTTTATTATATAATTAGAACATATCTTGTAAAAAAATAGAACGTGATAAATCTTATAATTTAAAATTTTGTATAATTATTGTCCAACGTACACAACATTTAGAGTCCATTTAGTGATTGGATAACTAATTCTATATCATCCTATATTTGGTTAGTTTTTTTAATATAGGATTATTATCCTAACTAACCGAATTTAATCCCTATAGAAGGGATAAAATAATACTATTGGGAAAGTAGTATTAGTTATCCTAGAATGATTTTTTAATGGGATAACAAAAATTTTAACTAATTTACCCCTAATAAATTTTGACTCTATATCATATAGGGTTAAGTGCAGAAAACCTCCCTGAACTTACACCCCATTTGTACTTTGCCCCCTCTAAAGAATAATAAGCTCACACACCTAAAAGATTTGCTTATCATCTTTATTTGTAGTGTAATATCATAATTTCAATGTACAATTCAAATCATCTACAAGATAGATACAAAGTATAACAAACATAACTATATAGAAGTGTTTGGTGTGTTTGGTTTAAGAGTGGGATTTTTTTGAATGGATGAAAGAGGAGTAGAAGAAGGGACAACATCACCAGTAGTATTGGCTTTTTGAATGCGATCTTCTTCACTAAGAAGAAGAGGATGAACAGAAGAAAAAGTAGGATAAGGACGAGTAGCATTCATGACGGTCACGAAAGAAGTCATGACTAGAAGGAAGACCTTGAAGGGTTTGGACTACCAAATCCTCATTTGATATCAACTTTCCAATAGCTATGAGAGAGCAACCTAAGAAGTGCAATTGTTGGAGATATTCCTTCATCTTCAAAACCTTTATTGAAATTCTGAAATTTATGCTTCAGGTGCATCATAGTTGAAGCAGCATGTTCAAGGCAAAGACGTTCCAAAGTATTTCATGCATGAAAAGCAATTTCACATCCATGATTGAGAAGTGTTTCTAGAACAACAAGGGAAAGTGTAGCATTGATCCAATTGTGAACAGTGGTATCACATTGAACCCAAAGATCATATGATTCATCTTATGGATCTAGACAAGGAATGGATCCATAACAATGCCGAGCATCTTTTGACTTTTAAGAAATATAGTGAAAAGACGCTTTCAAGGAAGAAAATTTGTGTAGTTAACATTCAAGACGGATAAAGTTTTTGATGTTGGAAATCTGTAAAATATGATAACGAATAGACAATACTTTAGACTGCTGAGAGGTTTGATCAGGAGTAGAGATAGAACTCATGATGATGGAAGGAAGAGACAAAAAAGGGATTTTTTTAAGAGAAACCTAGAAAACTGTAATGGTTCTTATACCATGAAGAATAATATGCTCACACACCCACAAGGGTTGCTTGTCATCTTTGTTTATAGTATAATATCATGATAACAATGTACAATTCAAATCATCTACAAAATAGATACAAAGTATAACAAACATAACTATACAAGGATAAATGATAACTGATAAAATTAAAAATGATTAACACCCTCAACTTATTTAATAAGCATTTTGCCCCCTCATTATTTTATGGGACAAAATTATCACTATTATTTTAATTATTATAATTTTTTTCTTCTTCTTTTTCCCTTTTATTTATTTTCTCTATCTTGTATTTCTTTTTCTTTTTTTTTCCACTATTCTCTCTTGCTACTACTAAACAATTACATTACCTTTAATAATTAATTAATTAAAGTTCCAACTGTTCACATATATCAAAATAATATAATTTATAGATTAATAATATTTTAATATAATAAATATACCTTGTTGTAGTATAAAGTTTGTTATTAACAATTAATAATAAGATTAACAAATAAAAAATAAAATTTTTGAGGTAGAGGAAATTAAAAAATTTATATTGTACAAATAAAATTATGGAATGAAAAAACGTGTACAACCTTTTATCGATGGTCTAATCTCAAAAAAATATATAAGAAAATATCTGATTGCCTAATATATGTTTTTTAGAATTATAACCATACTTAAATAAATCCTTATGACACGCAAAAGATATGGCACAAAAAAAAATTAGTTTGCATATATCGAATATATATTTTAATATTTTTACAAATTATTTTATCTTTTTATAGTTTGTTTATTTGTTAATTATAGTATTAATAAAACTCACAAAATCCATATTATACAATTAAAATATATGTTGCTTGCATTAGAAAACTTTTTTATTCTATAAATTATTTATAAACATCTTCTGTAAAAAATTAGAACTTTTAACTAACCAATTACTAGTGGTATAATAATTTAGCGGTTGCAAGAAAAAATGGATAAGAAGATAAAAGGAAAAATATGAGCGAGAAAATAAATAAATTGGTAAGGAGAGAAAAAAAAATAAAATTATTAAAATAGTGAAGGTAATTTTGTCTCAAACATGAAGAAGCAATGGAAAAGGGAGTACACTACTTATTAAATAAGTTGAGGGGAGCAAAGTGCAACTGGGATGTAAGTTGAGAGGAGTTTTCTACATTTAATTCTATCATATAATATCATATTGGATTATAGGGTTATTGATCGATCGAACATTAGATCCATATGTCCAATGGGTGACCGGACACAGTTTTTAACGGTTTGACAGAAAATTGACTTGATATTCTGTCGTTTTACATGGTACCCAATCCAATACATTTATGATAATTTTGTGTTCTCAAAATTAAAAAAATAAAAAAATCGACTTCCTAATTACACAAATACCCCTATACTGAGTTAGGAAAGGAGAAAAAGTTATTTAATATTAAGATAGGAGAATGTAAAATTATAAAATTGACTAAAAAATAAAAAGATCGTTATTGCACATATACATTTGCAAATTAGTATAGGAGGAGTAAAAGTCTCTTACTATTAGTTCATAATACGCAAAATTACATGATTGATCCTATATATGCATTGGGTCAAGTTATACTCGGTCGCAAATTATTGACCCACTAATTCTAAAATCTAAACTAGTAATATTAATCAATTAAGATTCTCAATTTTTATGGTTCGAAATGGACCAGGTTAACAGGTTTTTCTGGTTAGTACGTTGAGATGAATACCATTTATTATTCTATGTAATAATAATTTATTTAATTCTCACATTTATTTTTAGCATATTATAATTACAATAATATTATTTGAATATTATTTATTGCATTACAAAAAATAAAGTGAAAATTTAGAGGTATTTTGGTCAGTAAAATAGTAATCTGATCTCATACGATCCCCAACCAAATAGCAAGATGGTTAGTATTTTTAACATATCCCATACAACTCAATATCAACCAAACACTATATAACAGGACTGTCATTTGGGGCTACAGGATTTTCTGTCTCACATCCTGTACCATTCCCTGTCACTCTGTCAAATGAACAAATGAACAATTAAAATTTTGTGGAGTAATTTGAGTGGTGTAATCTTGACAGTTCATTTAATAGTGTGACAAGTAGTAGAACATGGTGTAAGATAGAAGATCCTTAATGTCATTTGGGGATGACTCATTTTAGGATTAATTATTCGAAAATGAAATATCTTGTCTCATCCAATCTATGAACCAAACAAACCCTTACTATATAATTGCACACTTATATTTATTATCCTCTTTGCATTTAAACACCCGTTTAACTATATTTTCTTTTCAAAAGACTTTCTCATTTAACTACACTTTTCCAAAGAAAAAAAAATTAACAGTTTCATTCCCTCTCAATCAATAACCATTTGTCATTCATTAAACCAACACTAACTGACAGCAATTGCTAGCTAGCTTTAAATTAATTATGTAGATAAATTTTACTTTATAGAAAAAAGTTTCTTAATGTTAAAAAATTCATTATATAATCCTGAAATGAGCAAGAGTTAAAATCCAAGTATCATATAGAGGAAGCACTATTTTCTCTTTTTATTAAATAAAAAGTCTTATATAAAATTTCCATATTCAAACTAATTTCGTTAGTATTATTATATCATATTAATGTATCGAGAATGGCATAATTTGTCAGCAAGTAACTTTGCAATTTGTTATAAGACTTAATATGCTAGATAGAATTAAATTTTTTGCATTATTTATTAGTCAAAGCAAAAACTTCACAAAATTTTGTTGTACTTATGTTTTTTTTTTAAATATTTATTTTTCAATAAATTTTTGTATATTCAAATACAAAGCTAACAAAATTTTAGGATCCAAATCATAAATTTTAAAATATTTTATTGCGCTTATTTGAACTCATATATTATGTTATTTTTTTGAAAATTTTGAAGAATATTGTTTTCAATTAAAATTTTAAGCTAAAAATAAAAGTTTGTTGGTTGAAACTTTGAGAACTTAAATGCATTATTAAAAATTGTTTTATATCCAAAATTTGGAAACCTTAATATATTTATCTTAATAACCAATTTTATCTTATTGAAATATATTATATTCAAATTTAGATATTAAGTGTATTTCTTTCGTGAAAGATGCTTAGGTTAATAAACTTGCCTTGTTTAACAAATTGATGAGCGAAATATTTTCTTTAAGCATGGGGACCTTTAATCCAATATTGTAACCTCTGAGACTTAATAAGTTCTTTGAAACTTGATGAGGGACGAATTGAAATAGGATTTGGATCTAAAGTTGAGAGACGAAAATAGTAACTTACTAAAAATGTTTTCACTTATTCACCTGTTCAGGTTACATGAGATGCGCATGACTGATGTCGGTTAACTCTAAAACTAACGAAAATTCGTTTTGGAAACTTTTAAAATCAAATGTCAAAGTTAAGAGATTTAATAGGATCTTTTGAAATATTGAAGATGAAATAGGATCATGGGTCAAAACTAAGGGATAAATGACGTTATTTACCCTTCTGCTAATTGTCCTTTCTTGCGCAAAATTGAAAACATTATAGACCAAATCTATTTTTATTAAAACTTTGCTAACTATTTTGCCTCCCTTCCAAATATTAGGGACCAAAATTATATTTTTCCCCGGCTTTTCCAATAAAAATCCCTAATTTTTTCGTAGCCAAACGTGTCATTATCACAGAATCAAATTCTCATGAATCATCAAGTATTGTAAATGTAGTTTTTTTACCAATACTCCTAACTACTATAGGGGGAATTAATGCTTTGACTTCAACGTAAATGTGGCAAGGTAGCCGCATGTATCGTCGTTACTGTTTCTTTCAAGTAGTAGATAAGGTATCTTGCTCAAAAATTTTTATATGGATTCAATTTACAGTAAGTGGATGAATTTTTTGGTCCATATTCATTCACATCACCCTAAAAAGAGTTTATTTTTTATGGATTAGAATGATGTTAATGAATATGGATCAAATGGTCCATTCCACCTATCATGGATTAGGTACATGTAAAAATTTTCCGTATCTTGCTTACATTCCTATATGGGCAGTGTTATTGTTAGAGCACATCCTATTTAATTAGAGCAATTTTATTTAATTGAAAAAATTACCTTCTCCAGAAAAGCAATCAAAAGTGAAATCAAAGAGTTGAATTCTTGATAAGGATTTATGCGGAGTTGGATAGATCTTCATGGACAGACGACTGGGGAGATGCGGTGCTTTGATCTTTGTGAAGCAACGACTAAGACAAAGAATAGAGAAATCAGAAAATTATGAGAGAAAAAATGAAGGAGAAGAGGGCCGTCTGTTTCAAGTAATTAAGGTGAATTATGAAGGGTAATATTGTCAGCTAAAGTAAAATTGTTTTGACTGGATAGAATATGCTCTACAATAATAATGGCCTTTCTATATTTTGTATCCTTGTCACTTTTATTACTGTTTTACATCGAAGTCAAAATAAAGAATTCTTTGCAATTAGTAAGAGAATTGTTGCCACATTAATGTTGCAGTTACTTTTACTTACTTTTCTACAGTTAAATTAAGGAAAAATTATTTAAACAGTCTATCACATTTTACTTTTGTATTTTTTTAATCTTTCACAGAATGATATATTTTTGTTCTTTACAAATTTAAAATATAATATTTTAATCTCTTAATAAAATTACAAGTATATTTTAACTTAGAAACAATTATATAATTATCACATATTATATTTTTTAGGGGTACTGAAGCAATTAATAAAAGGGATTGACCATCCCACCACACTGGTGGATTTCAGCCCAAAAAAAAAAAAACATGTTTAGAGGGACAACGTGAGTGGTGATAGTGGGTGAAAATTTTAGGATGATAGATGGATAAGCTTCTAAGTAGCATTGTTTATTATTTAAAATTTGTGTTATCAATTTTATCCCTGAAAAACATAATATGTGATCCATGCATGTGACTATTTCAAGTCAAAATATGTCTGTAATTGTGCGATTGGCCAAAATAGTACGTTTTGAATTTATGAAGGACGAAAATGTATCATTTAAATGTGAAGAATTAAAAAAGTATAAATGTAAAATATGAACAACTATTAGTGCCAATATTCCTAAAATTAAATTAGACATGCCATTAGTAATGTTGTTAAGTTATATTGACTAGTGAGAAAGACACATTCTATAGGTGTACAATTTTCAAATATATAAAAAAAGAATAAAAACATAAAAGGTAATTGTGGGGGAATAGTAGGAAGAAAGTTATAATAATTATACTATGAAGATGAGAGTATAATTGATAAAAAAATATAATAGACACCAATTTCCCCTCTCCCTTTTTATATATAGTATAGATGAGAAGAACTTGTAAAATAGGGTTTAGAGAGGAAATATCTATTGTCGAATCTTACCCCACTTATAGGTCATCTTATATATATTAAAAATTATGAAATAAATGACATTAGTATTGCCTATGCAAGGTTTGATAAAATTTAATTCTTATAATAAAATTTATAAGTGGAGTTCAAAATTAAATCTACACAAATATTCTCTTGTTTTTACAATATACCTACATACCCCTCCTATTTTGTTGAGACCAATGATAATGCCACAGAAAAAACCTTATTGTCACATCAAATTTGCAGCAAAATTACCAAAATAACCTGGTCATTAATGAAGAGAATAAAGGTACAAAGATAGTTTAGTGATTTTGACATCAAATTTGCTGTGGCAATAAGATTTAGACTGTGGCATTATCATTGACCTTTTGTTGACGGGTAAAGACTCGTCTCTCTATCGAACTTGTTCAAATCCCGTAACGGATAAGTACTGTCCTTATCACTTTTATAAGTAGTAGGTCTTATCAACCTATAAAACCCGTGAACTTATCAAGCGGTCAACTGGTTCCCTCACTTTTTCACTTCAAAAACCAGAAAAGAATCCAGAAATCAAGAAAAAGGACGAAAAACACGATAAGAAACTAAAATCTGATTTTCAGCATATTATGCTCTTTTCTCATAGATTTTCTCTAAGGTTTTCACGCATTTAAGGTGTGTTCTGGTCGTATAATTTTCTTAAATTTGTAAAAATCGGTTCTGCTTTTCACTGATTTGGCTGTTTTCTGTTTTTCTTGAAGTTGGGTTTCAGAGAAAATGGATTTAAAGAAGGATTTAAAGTTTTTAATTCACCAGTTCTTGGCTGAATCTGAATCCGATTCCGATGGGAAGAATTACAAGGCAGCACTTCAGAAGTAAGAGTTTTGTTCTTTATTTTGTGTTTTTTCTTCAAGAATTGGAATTTTTTTTTGTTTTTTGTTTTTTTTCTTCTTCAGGAATTTGCTATTTTTTAGGTTTTTAATGAATTAGTTTTTGTTGCATTCTTGGATTGAATTTTTGTTTTGGTTAAGATTGGAGAAGGAATCAGGGCTTTTCTTTAATTTGGAGTACTTTGAGGAATGTGTGATCGATGGAGATTGGGAGGTTCAAGGTGGAGAAATACTTGTCGGGGTTCACAAAACTGGAGGATAATCCCTATTCCAAGAGAACTTACTTTGAAATCAGAAAGCAGAAGTATTTTGAAGCACTAGACAAGTAAAATTTTGTTCTTAACTTGGTTTTCTCTTCTTCATATCTTGACAAGATTAATATTTTAAGATTCTTGGTGTTTCTTGTAAGGTTTTTTTTCCTTGATTTGATGTTGTGGGATTTTGGAATTTGTCTCATTATTCTTTAATTTCTTTTTTTTTTTTTAAATTGTTTTTGCAGGCGTGATCAAAAAATGGCAGTGGAGATTCTTAAAAGGGATTTGAAAGAGTTCTTTGATACTGATTCAATTCATTACTGTGGGCTTACATTGCTTTTAAGATTGAACGATCTGAGGTATAAATTCGTATGTCCTTTTCTGTTGTTCATTGATGGAATGATTATGTTGATTATGATTGATTATGCTCACGTCTTTTGGTACGAAATTTAGCAGTACACACTGTATTATAATTAGAGAAGTTTTTTAGAAGGTATATGCAGATGTAATGCATTTAAGTGCCTCCAAGAAGTAAACAGTGACACTTGTGTTTGAAATTTAGGCAAGCAAGATGTTCTTAGGTCAACATTAGAGGAAATTGTTTTGGACGAATGGGAATGCTGAACCAGAAAATGTGTGCTCAAACTGGATATGTATTTTTGTGAACCATGAATTTTGAGGCTTTGTAAAGAGTATGTAATAAGGATTAAGTGATTGAGTGGATGACATTACATTCCAGAGAGCAGCCAGAACTTTCGGAGTATGGAGATGAGAAGACAGCCAGAGAGCAACTGGTTGCCGAGCTGAAGAAGTTCATTGAGGCGAATCCACTCCTTTGTAATAAGCTTCAGTTCCCTGATATTGAGACGTCAAGACTACAAACACTAATTAACCAGAGGTTTACAAAACGTACTTGCTTGATCTTCCTTTGCTTCAAAAATCGCGCTCAGTACTTGTTAATTAGATTAATAAAATTGCCCATTGTGTTTGTTGTTTAACAGCTTAAATTGGCAATCTTGGAGGTGCAACTGTAAAGTGCCTAGTCAAGATATGCCAACCCTCTATGTGGACCATTCATGTGGGAAAGCATCTAGTGTCAGTGCACCATCTGCTGTCATAATCCCGCTTCTTTCCTGCTTCAGTTGGTTGAGTTTTCTGACATGATTTTCTGGTCAAACTAGTTTCTTTTCTTCCTTTCTATTTATACTAATAATTTTGGTTGTCGGCCTTTTATCAGCCTGAGGCAGCATCTATTACTACATCTCTTGCTGGAAGGACGGTCCATGATTCTTTGCAACCTATGGGTTTATCACCTCCTAGCAGTAATTCTTAAATTATGGATTCGTTATTTTTTGTAAACTGATGTTTGACTATGAGTTTTATTTTCCCTTACACAGTGCAATTCCTCTGTTTCCAACCATATGGTGATGTTCTATTACCAATGTAGTTGACTCTTTTTTTTTCATATTTGTTTTAGTATACTATCCTGAAGGATCGCAGGTCTGCTGCTAAACAACTAAGATTGGGTAATCAGACTGATGATTCGCAACATATCTTGAAGGAATCAAGACTGTCTTGTATACCTGAGAAGGTATCTGGCATGATATTTTGGCATCTTAGGTGTTGAGTTTGGACATTAAAGATTTCATATTTTCTAACTCTATTTCCTTTGCTACACTGAATTTCATTATGCATATCATGCTTGAAGTTGTTTCTTTAAATTTGAGAAAGCATAGCAGAGTTTCTGATGGAATATTTGTTTCCAGATGTTGTTCTATGATTTGAACTTCTAACTGCAAGATAGCAGGATATCTGCAGAAATTTACGCTTTCTCAACCTTAATGTTGCTTCTCATTGTTGGAATTCAATATCTCTGTGGCAAAAGTAGAACTAGAAAGATTTAGCTTTAATAGCAAAATGATGATCATGAGATTTAGAAGCGGAGAGGTGATGGATTTTCCACATTATAATAATTGCAGGTCATCAGAACTTATGATCCCCACAAATGCTGCGGATGTTAGTGCGTTAGTCAAAGCTACTCTTACATCATTAAGTGCCAATAACTCATTCAATCATGTTTACTAGGATTTTTTGTTTGAAAAAGATGATGGGCTTTCTGTTGATTACATAATGTTCACATCTTTTATTTGTGCTCTAGTTTATTAAGAACAGTTTGTTTCAGCCTTTAGGACTTGTGAAATTTTGCAGGGTGGAGATGTCTTAAATCTGCCAAGTGTGAAACCTAAGCTGCAAAAATTGAATATATGGAAGTTGAAAGAAATAAAACAACCATCTGAGTTTCATACCTTGAAGCTTTCTGATAACCTACCACCAGTGAAGATTAGTTCTGCAGAATACAACGTGATTGTTGACTCTCTAACAATTATTAATTGTCAGGGGATTTCCATTCCTTGACGGAGGCCATTCCTGTCCAATGACAGTCAATTATGTCTTATAGTGAACAAATGAAAGCTAATGATACTCAAAAGATAATCTCAGTTTCATGTATCACGAGTCACGACTAATGACTAGCATACACCCAAAGCACACTAGTCACCTGTAACTAAAGCTCTATGAAAACACACGATAATTTTCTTTAAATATCCATTCATTAATCTTCAAAATTTTGGGTATTGGTGTGTGTAACTGTGTTCTTACGGATTGTTGCAGAAATTTAGTATTTATTTGTCAACTTTCTGCTGCAGATCGCTAGGTTAATCTATACAGACTCTGGATGTTCAATTTTGGCCTTACAATTTGATGGTGTACACAAGCTTTGGAAATGGCAACAAAATGAGCAAAACTTGAACGGGAAGGTATTGATACCTTTATTTATTTTATTTTTTTAAAAAAAAAAAAAAGGTATTCTTTCTGCTGGTTTCTTCCAATATGCTCTATGATTGCTTGTTCAAAATAGGCAAAGACTGCAGTACCACCAGTACTCTGGTGCCCTTCTTCCAGAATCTCAATGACTAATGATATAAGAGAAACTGACCATTGAAGAAGCTCTTCCATGTCTTGCACTTTCAAAGAATGAGTCTTATGTTGTGTCTGCATCAGGGGAAAAAATTTCTCTATTTAACATTAAGAACTTCTAGGTAACTGAAGCTGAGGTTTGTTTGTGACAATTGAAAAATAAATGATTACTATTCTCTGAGTTGTGTAGCCACATGACATGTATTTACACTGCATCTTTCCCTCTTGCAGACAATGGCAAAATTCATGTCCCCTCCACCTGCAACAACATGTCTTGCCTTTTACCCTCCAGATAATAATCTGATTGTCATTGGCACGGAGGATTCTGAAATAAGGTTCTTTGATCCTCGCGATGAGCAGGTCCATCACCTAAATTTTTTGTTGTAAGATTGAATCTCAAAACGTATAGAATTATACATACTGCTAATTACAGTTGTTGGTTGGCATAACAAACAGGTAAAATATTGCTGGAAAGGTCATCAAAATAGAGTAACTGGACTTGCCTTCTCTACTGTTCTAAATGTATTGGTATCAACAGGAGCGAATGCTCAGGTAAGTCTGGAGTATTGGTATTAAGAAGGTCGTGATTCTGGACATAAGTTTGACTTCTTGTATGAGTATTAAGTGTGTTTTCTATGGGAGATAATCTACTAGGATATCCTCAAGAAACTCAGATCTAATGACTGATAAGATATCCTCAAGAAACTAAAATCTAATGGCTGTTATTAGTAGTTTCAACAACTCGTTATGGAAAAAAACAAGAGATTGTATTCCTTCTATCAATTTTTGTTTTGAAGTAAAGCACTTGTAGAACTACAGGATTCTGTCCTCGAAATAACCATCTCCTCCTTCGTTGTTTTTTTGTCTATTTATCTATTAGTTACTTTCAGCTTTGGGATTCCAGATTTTTGTTTGCAGCATGTGCAAAGATGGTTTGCAGCATCTGGCAACGAAGTTCTTGGACATTCCATCAGGTCATGTACCGAATCCTCTGGCACAGACGCCACATCTTACACTCCATCAGAATCTCAGACTGATGTTTTGGTTGTCCATGAGAGATTCATTGCTGTCTATGAGGCACGCGACCTAAATCGAATTTACCAGGTGAACCACTGTTGCATAATTAAGAAGCTTACCATCACCCTTAATTCATTATCACAAGATAGAGGCCTAGCTTTAGTTTGTTGGAGGAAAAGTGCATCAAAGAAATCTTATAATGTCCTTTTTTCTTTTTTTCACAGTGGACTCCTGAAGAATTAAGTATGGCAGTTACAGATGCTGCATATTCATGTGATTGCCAGTTGATATATTCAAGCTTTGTGGATGGGAGTATAAGTGTTTTCACTCCAGCTCTGAAATTAAGGTGCCGGATCAATCCTACAGCATATCTCCCATCTTATCCAAGGTACAAATATTATCTGTATTTATTTAATTGAACCATATGAACTTATCTGTAGCCTATTTTCTCATTTTAATCAAAATGAATGCTCCTGTGTATGCCTTTGACAACAGTTTAAGGCTGCCCCCACTTGCTCATTGCCACTCATCCATCAGAATCCAATCAGTTTGCAGTAGGACTTACTGACGGTGGAGTTCACATCTTTGAGCCACTCGAATCAGAAGCAACATGGGGTACCGCGCCACCTGATGACAATGATGCAGAGTAACATTCAATTTCACCATTCTCCTTGTGCTTGTATCAAGATAGCCCAGTCTTGTAATTTCTGTTTGACATGTAAGTGTACATAGAATTGTTATAAGAGGTTAAAGTCTCTATACAACACAGGCTGAGAAGTTACAATCATCTCTTAAGACCAAATAATGCAATTCTTTCTTTGTTTTTGAAATTGTTTTATCTGTAAATTACCTTTTCAGTTTTATGAATTTTCCGATCAATGAATGGTATTGCTGTCCAGAAACATCAAGAAGATGCAATGAGAAATCAGGTTGTCCCTGTCAGATTTTTAGAGTTATCTTAAAATCAAAATAAGCAGTTATCCATCAGATTTTTATAGTACTCAGCAATTCACTGATTTGTATACATGCTCTAAAATGTCTCATTTGATTATAAATAGATACCATTTTTTTTTTCCAGTTGAATTATACAAAAAGCTGTAGAGTTATGTTCCATGCACCTTGGTTAATCAAATAAAACTGCTTTAAATGTGTATATAGAAAAGGGTAACAATTTGTTTATAAATTAGTAGCTAATGCCCTGTTTGTGTAACAGTGAAATGTCATTTGAAAAATAATGAATAATAACTCTATCCAAATGGAGCCACAAAAATATTCATCACGTTGACGGTACTTATACTTAATAATTGGTGGTAGAAATCATTAGTGCATAATTTCTAGTGACTTAATTTGATGTGATATTAGGAGTGAAATAGGTGTACATGCTATCCATTTTTAAAGTATTTTGAGTGGAAACTCGATACACATGATATACTAACCAGAAAAAGACAGTATAGTTTTCTTTGACTTGCAATATATTCTCTGTACGAAACGCAGTAGGAAACGTATATTTCTGCATCTTAATAAAGAGATCATGGCGCCCAAACTACAAAATAGAGCTAGTGTTGTTGATCCCCGGAAGAAGAGGCATAAAAGGAGTTGTAACAAGTTTCCATATAATCAATCAAGAATTTCAATGTGTTTGGTTGGGCTGAAATTATTTTCCAAAAAAATATATTTCAAATTTTCTCTTGGCACCAAATACGGAAAAAAATATTTTCAATTTTTCTTTATCTGGCAGAAAATAATATACAAAATTATTAAGCATAAATTATTTTTCGAATAATTCAAAAGTAATAGTATAACTCAAATACCTACTTTTATAAGTTGAATACCTAACTTAATTTTGCTTTCAATTCTTGTTCATATATTTTCTCTTTCATTGTGGGTCCTACAAAAAATATATGTATAATTCACAATTGCATTAACTAATAATTTAATTTTTAATAAAATTAATCTTTTGTTGACCATAATTACTTATTAAGTATTTATTATAATTGTTGTAAATCTTTTAAACTAGTATAAAATACAGCAATAGAGAACAAAGCCAAATTTTCATGTGTAATGAAACTGACAATATCTTTAAACTGTCATAAAAAAAATGCTGGCTGTTCCGAGGCAAAAAAATTTTTTCAGGGGGAGGATGTCATTACTTGGGGTAATGCTGTGAATGGTACTTCTGATTACAAAGAGGCCTATACATGTCCATGCTCTTTCCTTGAGTACTAAACAACCTAATTCTGAAATTCCCTTTAAATGGATCTAGAAGGTTAAAATTTCAACTAAGATCAAGCACTTCCTTTGGCTTTGCATCCAAGGCAGATTGGCCTCAAATGACCTACTGTTAGAAGGAAAATTCTTCATTCTGCTGAGTTCCATGTTTGTCACCATTCTATATAAAATGCTGAGCATGTGATTAGAAGTTGTCCTAAAGCCAAAGCACTTCTGGATGGACAGCAACTTCCCAATCAACATACCTGATAATGTTCAAGCTCAAGTTTGCAAATTGGCTCCTTTTTGGTTGCAGTAACCTTTCCCAAACAAAATTTGCAAACCTCCCTTGGCGTCCCCTATTTCCTTACACTAGTATGAGAGCATGTACTTTGCACGTTTAGAAATACTAATCGTTTAATTTTTATTGCTATGAACTAAATAGTAACGCATATTTGGAGATACTAACAGTTTGATTTTTTAGTTTACTTAATTTTCTGTTTATGAAATTTCTTCTTAATATTTAACGAAGACATAGAATTTTTTATGACTTGCATGAGTTTAGAGAAATATTTGCTCATAATTGATTACTTGATTTTTATTTATTTTCTTTAGATATACTTTATTGGAAATATAAGAGATCTATTTAACTTAATAGTCAAATAATTTCATAAACCTAAATAATTGCGTCCATTAAATAAGACATTTACCTTGCGGTTTTAAAAATAAAAGTTCATTTCATTGATTGAGAATTATTGAAAAATTCTACAATACTTGATACTCTAAGTCTATATAACTTTAAAGATGGGAAAAATTTAAATGATCATCAAATTGGAATACAGTGTATGACAGAGAATAGTATTAAAGTTCATTATTACATCCAACTTGTAAGTTTAATAATCAAAAAGGGAAGTGTAGTTTTGAAAATGTTAACAATTTTACAGTTTGTTAGAACACTTCATTCTCTTCAATTATTCAAGTTTTATTCTAACAACTTTACAATTATAAAGGATTATGGTATTTTAATATTCTTAAATTCTTAGACCTCTCTTGAAATTAACTTCAAGGAACCATGGTGCATATACTAAATTGCAATTTCTAATTAGGAAATACAGATCTCTCTTAAATAATCCCCTCCTAATTAATTTGGTTTGTAGATATTTCTAGATATTTCGTGTCACTTTAGATAATTTTGTTTGTTCTAAATGTATCTGTCGTTTTAAGAATCCAAGGAAGTATTAAATGATTTTTTTTTTTTATAATAATTTTCACCTAATGTCATATTAATGGGGAGCTAGAAGGATTATGTAGCTAGGGAATTTAATGTAAAAGAGTAATTTATTCTCTTTTTGAACTATCTTTTCTATAAAATTAATCCAGTTATTTTTTAATTCTTGTGCACCAACTAGACATAACACTTAATATGAAATCGAGAGAGTGTGTAGTTTGCACAATTATAGAAATTATGTCATGAAAATATATATATAAAAAAGTGAAAACTATTCTACAATTTGGCAAGTTACGGCATTAAATTTACTAATTAATTCATTATGTTAACTAATTTAATATCTCTATTTTTAGTATATAATTTATACGGTTACTAACTTTAATATTAGATGTTTATAGGTTCAAAGACAATAACAATAACTTTTTGTAGGAAAATAATATTTATCTGTTAAAAATCTTAGACTAATATAATTTAGGAACTAATTTTGATCATAAAAAAAAGAAAAAACTGGATTAAATAGGTACTAATTATTCATTGCATGAAAAAGTGAATTAAAAGTAGAGCAAGAATTCACAAGATAAGGAATATGATCTTAAAAAAAAAAAAAAGTGTGGATCACATTTTTCACCCCCTCTCTACTCATTTAATCAGTATAACTATAATCGAAAAAATATATTCTACATTATAGTTGTTTTTAGTATACCACACACAAGGCAAATTCTTTTGTTTATATTTTGACAACAAATCCCTTTCATCATTATAAAGTGTAGGCAATAACATTAGAGGACAAATAAATGGCATTGAAGGAAGGAAGGAGAAGATGTTGACAGCATCTACGATAGATAATGTTTTTGTTAATTCAAGTGTAGATAGCCTTGAGATCTTTATAAGCAATTTTATGTCTCATTTGTTCTTTTAATTTTTTTTATTTTTTTTGTATCCAAAATAAAAAAGATTTTACAATTATTCTCTCAAAAGAGTGCAAAAGATTTATACGTGATAAATTCTATGTTTTTTTTTTTTTTTGGTTTAAAGATAATTTTTACTGTTATTTAACTTAATTCCTTAATCCTAAAAAAATTACATTGTTCTCATACTTATATAATTTCTAAAATTTATCATTGAAAAATATTTTGATATTAGATGAAACTCTATGTTCTATACAGTATTTTTTTTTAGGTAAAAGTGAGCTTTATTGATCTTCAAGGAATATAAACAAGCAGTAACCACTACACAAAGTTTTCAAGAGCAACTACTACTTAACTATACAACAAAACAGAACTTGTTACAAAACGGCATTACAAAATTTTATACATAAACTATGGTGAAAAGATTGTTGGGGAAAATCCCAGTCCTAGTTGAACTCCCACTTTTCCTTGGTCCGGAAAATATTTCCCCAGTTTTGTCTTCCGTACAGAAATTTACTTTAATAGAATCTTATTTTAAGGATAAAGTAATTATTAAAATTGAAAATATATTTTAAACTCGTATGTTTTTAAAAGATTAGTGGTAGTTTGTTATATAAAAATACGTTTTCAGTTTATAGGGCCCACTAAAACAAATTTTCGGTTTAGAGGGTCAAAATTTCAATTAGTTTTGGGGGTCACACTATAACATTTGTTTTAGTTTAGAAGATCAAATTGAGACTCTTTCAATTTGAAGGACAATATTGTATTAATTTTTCAATTTAGAGGGTCAAAGTGAGTGAGACCATTTCAATGTTAAAGGTCATTTGAGATTTTTACTTATTTTGAAGGGTCAAAATAGTATTTAAACTTTTAAATAACCTCATATTCCTTGTTTGCTTTTGTCAAAATAATTTTCCTTTTTCTTTTAATAGACTTGTTAATAACCGGTTAGTTTCTTTAATTTTATATAAATTTTAACTGGTCGATTAGTGTATCCACAACCTTTATAAATTGATAATAGTCTTGTGTGTAACTCTATTTCATGAGAAATTTTATTCAATTAAGTACTTCTCTTAATAGGTTTATTTAGTATTTATCTTTAATTTCTAAATCTATCTCTAAATTCTATTCTATGAGGAAATTTACTTCAATCAAATTGAATTCCAAATATAAAGTTTTAACATAGTTATTTTTAGTTTTTATGTATCTTTTTACGATTTTTTTCTCTTTAAGAGTCTAAAAATATAACTGAAATATGTAAATATATTTTACAAGTAAATTTTATTTTTTATTATTACTTGATTTCTAAAATGCATCCAAAAAAAAAATTATGTCCTATCCTTCTTTAATTTCTAAGACTCATTCCTAATATGTTATTGGAAAATAATTTATTAAGTCCCACATTCAGGACCACTTGTCGAAATCATATTATATTACTAACGTCCATTAGGTTAGATTTTATTAATTCTTTTCTGAATCTAGTGATACATCAATACTTTTGTCAGATTATTACTTTATATAGATGCACTGCAATTCTATTACATGAAGAACTTTACTTCAATAAATTTATTTCCTAATATGAAATCTGAAAGTAGGTTTTATTTGAAATTTACTTCAATAAAATTTATTTCTTAATTTGAAATTTTAAAAGCATGTTTTATTTTTTCTTTTTAATCTTTGAGGAGTATTTGATATATTTAGCTTAGAAATTATAAAAAAGACATTCAAATTTGTGACATAACAAAATCATTAATTTTATAGTGAGCGTAATTTCGAAAAGAAAATTTAAATCACTAAATTAAACCCTCTCATTTATTATAGGATAAAATAGATATAGATTGTTAGATATAAATATGGATATAAATAGATAGATAGAAAATACTTTTGTACCAGGTCAAAGACCCTACTTGTAAATTTTGTAGTTAGAATTAAATCTCCTAAAAAATTACTTACATCATCTAATATCATATATTTCATAAAATTTAATTCACATTACAAAATCTATAAGTAAAGATAAAAATCAAGTTTATCTAAATAAAATATGCATCGATAGATATGTCGGGGACTTTGGCTAGCTAGATAGGAGTAAATCTTTATTTGAGCCTAAAAAATAAAAATAAAAAACACTAAGCCGAGCTAAGTTATTAATTTTCAACATTTTCATGCTATCACATGTTAAGATCGTGTTTGTTTGGATTGAAAATAGGTGTTTAAGGAAAATACTTTTCAAAAATTTTTTTGGTGTCAAACACCGAAAAATATTTTTTAGTGTAAAATATTTTCCAATTTTCTTTCTTCTGGCTGAAAATAACTTAGTAAATTTTTGATCGTAAGTTATTTTCTGAATAATTCAAGAGTGACATTAAATCTAAAATATTACTTTTATAATTTCATTTACTAAATTTATTTTTATTTTCAATTATTTTTCATTCATTTTTCTCTTAATCATGGGTCCCACACTAATATAACTATTATTATGTTTATTTTACTATTACATTGTACTATTATTTAATTTTGAACAAAATTAATCTTTTATTAACCACAATTATATGCAAGATATTTATTACCATTGTTATAAGTTTTTTTCATTTGTACTCATAAAACTAAAGGTGAAACTGTTAAAAATTTTTATTTCAAAATATTTTCATTTTATTAACTGAACATTAAAAAAATGTATGAAAAATAGATTTTTTCATGTGAAATATTTTCCAAGAAAAATATGTGAAGGTTTCTTCAAAAAAAAAAATATTTTCAATCCAAACAAACACATCCTAATTTTTAGATATTATTACCCTTATCAACATCCTACAACCAACAATTTTAAGAAAAGACTAGCCTATGGACCTATTGTGAATTTGTGAAAAAAAGAAAATTACAATCTACACTACTATTATACTTACCTGCTAGTATTTTGACGAGTGAAAACTCACCACTCTATCCAACTTCAAGGTGTTCTTTGGTTGGATGTAAAAAGTTTCCGGAGAAAAGCATTTTTTTTTTTTTGTATAATATTTTATATAAAGAAAATCATTTTTTATTTAATTTTTCGGTGTTTGATTAACAAAATAAAAATATTTTAGAATATAATTTTTAAGGTTTTTATCCTTAATTTATTTTCAAAATTAAATCATAATATAATATAGTGGTAAAATCATAATATAATATAGTGGTAATAATAGTTATATTATTGTGGCAGCCACAATGAAGAGAAAAATGAAGGACAACAACTAAAAACAATTATTTTAATAAATGTAGTAATTGAAGTCATAAAAATATTTGAGATTTAATGTTATTTTTAAACTATTTGAAAAATAATTTTCGTTTAAAAATTTCATAAATTATTTTTAAACAAAGAAGAAAATTGAAAAATATTATTTAATATTTAACGCCAAGAAAATTTTTAAAAATTTTTTGTCAAGAAAATATTTTCAATCTAACCCAGCAGAGTCCAAAGGCAAATTTTCTTACTGATAAGTACGCGTTCACTATATAACTAGGTTCTTATCAACCTACATACACTGGCACTTATCAAACAGTTAACTTGTTCTCTCATTTTCAACCCAAACCGACTCTAATTGAAGCAAATTTTTCTGCAGATAAGTACCCATTTATTTATTACTATATAAGCACCTTCTGTTATCAACAAATAACACAAGTACTTATCAAGCGGTTAACTTGTTCTCTCATTTTAGTCAGCACTTCACCAGCTCTTTCTCCCACACTTTTTCACTTCAAAACCAGAAGAATATTCAATAAATCAAGAAAAAGCAAAAAAACCAGAAACTAAATTCTAATTTTCTACAAATTCTGCCATTTTCTCATTGGTTTTCTCCATGTTTTTTCACGCACTCCAAGGTGTGTTCTTGGTGGTTTAATTTTCTTAATTGTGTATGTTTTGCATTGTTATAAACTCTGGTTTTCACTGATTTGATTGTTTCCTCTTTTTTTGTTTTTTCGCAGAAAACCAGGAATAAAAGATGGATGTTGAGGATTTATTGTTATCAATTCGCCAATTCTTGGCTGAACTTGATGAAGGGAAATACAGGGAAACACTTCACAAGTACGAATTTTTCTTTATTTTTTTATTATTTTCTTCACGAATTCTATATATATAATCATTCAGAAATGCGATTCTGTACAATATTTTGTGTTTATTTCACAATGTAATAATGTTAATGGCATTTTTTTTTTCAAGAAATGAGATTTTGTTGAATTCTTGGATTGATTTTCTTATTTATTTTTGTTTAAGGTCCACATCTCATATTGGAGAAGGAATCAGGGCTTTTCTTTGATATCAAGTACTTTGAGGAATGTGTGATGAAAGGAGATTGGGAGGAGGTGGAGAAATACTTATCAGGGTTCACAAAACTAGAGGAAAATCCTGAATCCAAGGAATCGTTCTTTGAAATCAGAAAGCAGAAGTTTTATGAAGCACTTTACAAGTAAAATTTTGTTGTCAACTTTTTTTTTTTTTAAATTAAATTATGTTCTTGAATTTTGTTGTGGTGATAATTTCTTGAGAAGATTGTTATTTTTAAATTTTTGGTTTTCTTCCCAAAGTGTTTTGTGGAAATTGTTTCATACTTCTGTATATACTTATATTTTTTGCCATATATTTTTTGCAGGGATGATCATGAAAAGGCAGAGGGTATTCTTGAAAGGGATTTGAAAGTGTTCGATGATTCCTATGCAAATGATTATAATGATCTTCAACTCCTTTTAACATTGGACAATCCCAGGTCTGATGAATTAGCATGTGTCTTGTTTGTTCATTGATAGAATGATTGTGATAATTCTGATTGGTTATGTTCATATGTATTTTGGGATGAAATGTAGTAGTAACTAAATATTCTAGATAAGTTTTCTAGAATAGTTAATGTAGAAGTATTGCCTTTAAGTGCCCCAAGAAATAAAAAGTGGCACTTGGGTTCAAAACTGAGGTGAGCAAAGAAGTTATCAGGTCAACATGAAGGGAAATTGTATTGGATACTGGAGATTGCTTTTGAAACACTCTGCACAAACTGTATTGAGGATGCATCTGAAATCAGTCAATGGATTAGTCATCTGCTGTGCTTAAATTTTCATATTTGGTTGATGTATTAAGTTTTCATTACCCTTGTCTGGTACTTGTATGACTTTCGACGTTTTAAAGGAGTATGTAATTAAGTGGATGACATTACATTTCAGAGAGCATGAAAAGCTTTCTAAGCTTGAAGATGAGAAGGCAGCCAGAGAACTACTGGTTGTTGAGCTGAAGAGATTGATCAAGCAGCAAATGAAATCCTTCGTCATAAGCTTGAGTTTCCTTCCTTTCAGAAGTCAAAACTACAAACACTAGTCAACCAGAGGTTTACAAAACTTTGCTTATTGTCTTCAATTATTCACAATTATGTTGAATATTAATAATTAAATTGATAATATTGCTCTCTTTGTTTGGTTGATAACTGCTTAAGTTCTCAGTTGTGTAATAAGCCTAATCATGAAATGCTAACCCTCTTTGTCAATCATTTATGCAGGCAAGCAACTGCTGTTAGTGCATCATCTCCTGTAACTGATTCTTTGATGCTATCCATGCCTGAATTCAGTGGTTCTCCACCAGTAAGCTCTCTTGGAACTTAACTTCTTATCTCATTGTTCCATTGGTTGAGTTATTTGACATGGCATCTTAGGTGTCGAATTTGGTTTTTCATGCTTTCTAACTCTATTTCCTTGGTGCATTGTATTTCAGTATGTGTATCATGCTTGAATATGTTATTAAATTTGAGAAAACTTAATAGCATGTTTTAGATGGGTTATTTTTTTCTCACTGTTAATTCTATAGAATTTGAACCTCAAACTGCAAGATATCAGGATATCTGCAAGTGAAAGAGTATCCTTTTACTGCCTCTCATTGCTGGAGTTATTTTCACTGAGGCTAAAGTATAAACTAGACGAATTGGCTTTAAGAGTAAAATGATATGGAGATATAGAAGCAGAAACATGCTGTCCTATCTATTGTTATCTCCATATTTTCAAATGCAGGCCCTATTATCCCCAGAAATGATGCATCAAGTCCAAATGCTTACTAGGATAATGTTTACTAGGATTTTTTATTTCCAAATATTGGTCTTTCTGTTGATTAAATTATGTTCTCATCTTTTATTTGTGCTCTAGTTTATTAAGGAACTGTTTATTTCGGTGTTAATGACTACACTATGGATATTTTGCAGGCTGGAGATGTCTACGTCTGTCAGATGTTAAACCTATGATCTCCCATGAGGTACAGAAATCGAAAGTATATGGAAGTTGAAAGAAATAAAAGAACCATCTGAGCTTCGTAGCTTGAGGATTCCAAATTTCGTACCACCACCGAAGGTAAGTTTTCTGCAAAATACAATGAGATGGTCGACTCTCCAACAATTACTAATTGATGGAGGATATTCCTGTCCTTGCATAGAAAAGTGATTAACTATAATATGTGAAAAACTTCTTTGTGATTTATGTACATTCATGGAAGTAGAGAGTATGTCCTTTCATATTCAATTTCGTGTTTACAGGAATCAAATGAATCTTATGATTTCTTACTCAGAAGATATTCTCAGTTTTCATGTATCATGATTTATGCTTACCATACACGTAAAATATACTTAGTTCCCTGTATTTAGAGCTCTATACACACGCAGTAATTCTCTTCTTGAAATATCCTTTCATTAATCTGCAAAAATATGGTGCTTGGTGTGTGTAACTATGTGCTTATTGATCATAGCAGAAAATGTTAGCCAATTTATTTGCCAAACCTCTTTCTGCCGCAGATTGCTAAGTTAATCTATACAAACGGTGGACATTCAATTTTGTCATTATATTTTGATGGTGAAAATGTTAGCCAATTTATTTGCCAAATTTCTGCCGCAGATTGCTAGGTTAATCTATACAAACTGTGGATGTTCAATTTTGTCATTACGTTATGATGGTGTACACGATTTTTGGGAATGGCAAAAAAGTGAGAAAAACTTGAATGGGAAGGTATTGAAAGTTTTTTTTTTTTTTGTTTTTACAAAAATAGCTCTTGTTTCTATTGTTCCTCCAATATGCTTTACGATTGCTTTCCCATCATAGGCAACTACTGCATTTATGCCAATACTCGGGCGTCCTTCTTCCATAAACTCAATGACTACTGATATAAGAGAAACAAACTCTGAAGAAGCAGTTCCGCATCTTGCACTTTCAATGACCGATTTTGTTATCTCTGCATTAGGAGAAACAATTTCTTTGTTTAATCTGAGTAACTTCAAGGTAACTGCAGTCAGGGTGTGTGCATTTTATTGGCATTATGCACAATAAATGACATATATTTCCACTGCGTATCTCACTCTTGCAGAAACTGGCAACAATCATGATTGATCCTCCGCATGCAGCAACATGTCTTGCCTTTTACCCTACAGATTATAATCTCATTGCCATTGGCCTGGAGGAGGGTACAATATGGTTCTATGATGTTCACGCTAATGAGGTTGTTTACCTAAAATTCTGTTGTAAAATTTAGTTTGGAAACGTATAGAATTCTACTAATTGCTGACTATAGTGTTTGGTTGGCATAATTTACAGGTAAAATGGGAGTGCAGAGGTCATAAGAATAGAGTAACTGGACTTGCATTCTCTACTTTTCTGAATGTAATGGTATCATCGGGAGCAAATGCTCAGGTATGTTCAGAGGAATGGTACTAAGAAGATCATCATTTTGCACAAAAGCTTGACTGCCTGTAAATGAGTATTAAGTGTGTTGTCTATAGGAGATAGCCTCATAAGAGCATCTCCTCAAGCAACAGATGTCTACGGACTATTATGAAGGATCTGCCACTGGTGAAAAAAATAAATTACATGCGAAAATATGATATATTCAAGAAATGAGGTTTAATGACTTTTAGTAGTTCATACAGCTCATTAAAAAAGAAAACAAGCTTTCAAGGCATATATGTGCCAGGAGATTGAATTCCTCATGTCTGTTTGTGTTTTTGGGGAAAAGCACTTGTATGACTACGGGATTCTGTTGTCAGAAATAAACATCTTTGCTTCATTTATCTATTTGTCTTTTAGTTAGACAGCTTTTCAAATTCCAGGTTCGTGTTTGGGTAATGGAGGAAGATCGTTTTAAGCTGCAGACAAATAAATTCTTGAAAATTTCACCAGGTGATGCACCAAATCCTCTGGCAGACACACATCTCCAGATGCATCCGAATCAGACTGATGTTTTGTTTGTTCATGAGAGACTAATTGCTGTGTATGAGGCATCGAGACTACATCTCAATTGCGATTAGGTATGCTACTGTTGCATTCTTTCGACAGATTACATACTCTATCACTCTTAATTCATTATTACACATTCAATAAATAAAGGCCTGATTTTCTTTATAATAGCTGAAGGGCTAGATAAAATTAAACAATCTACTACATTGTTCACATTAGCAGCCTAATTTAGTTTTCTGAAGGAAAAGTGTGGTGAAGAAAACTCACAATATGGTTTTGTGGCAGTGGGTTCCTGAAGAACCAAGTACTTCAGTTACAGACGCTAAGTATTCGGGTGATGGCCGGTTGATATATGCAAGCTTTTTAGATGGAAGTATAAGTGTTTTCACAGCTTCAGCTCTGAAACTAATGTGCCGGATCAATTCTACAGCATATTTCCCTTCCCGAAGAAGGTAGTTATCAGCTGTATTTATCTACTTGAAGCAAATGACCCCATCTGTGGCCTATTTTGCTCATTTTATAATATGATTGTGCCATTCTTAACAGTTCAGGGCCAGTGCACCCGGTTGCATACATCATTGCTGCTCATCCATCAGAATCCAATCAGTTTGCAGTAGGACTTAATAATGGTTCTGTTTACGTCTTCGAGCCACTCCAATCAGAAGCAACGTGGGGTACTGCGTCGCCTGATGATGACAATGACGGTGGAGTTCACGTCCTCGAGCCACTTGAATCAGAAGCAACACGGGGTAGTATTGCACCGCCTGATGATGACAATGATGAAGCAGGGTAGCATTCAATATCACCTTTCTATTTGTGTTTGTATCAAATTTAGCTGAGTCTTGTAATTTCTGTTTGACATGGAGGTATACATTCTAGTTCATTTTGCTCTATATAGGTGGAGAAGAATAGGAACTACAATCAACTCTGAGGAATTTGTATGATGAGAGATTTAATTTTTTTTTTTTCCTCAAGACCAAATAATGCAATTCTTTCTTTGTTTTTGCAAGTGTTTTAGCTGTTAATTACCTTTTCAGCTTTATATTTTTTCGGACCAATGAATGTTATTGCTGTTATGAGCAAGCATCAAGAAGATACAATCGAAAAATTCCCTCTCAGATGTGCAGAGTTATCATGAAATCAAAATAAGCAGTTATCCATCTTCTTTGGGGATGATTTCCAATTCTAGATCAAATGTTTGCATTTTTTTTTTTTTTTTTTTGGGTACAATAGAAGTAGTAGTTTATGTAATTCTTAGTAATGCTCTCTAAATATAGAACTCAGCAATTCTCCAATTTATAAATCCTTTAAAATGTTTCATTTGATTATAAATAAACAATACTCGTTTTTTTTTTTTTTTTTTCGCAGTTGAATTTATGCAAAAAGCTGTAGAGGTAAATTCCACCTTTGTTAATCAAATAAAAAGTGCTCGGTTGGTGATGAACAGCTTGTAACTACGCCATATTATTTGGGGAAATGAATAGTGACTCTATCTAAACAAAGCCATAAAAATATTAATCACATGGATTAAAGACCGTACTTGTACTTAATAATTGGTGGTAGAAATAATTAATTAGTGCATAATGTCTAGAAATAAACTACATAATTAAGAAACTTAATTTGAAGTGATAATACGAGCACAATAGGAGTACATGCAATCCATTTTTAAAGTATTTTTTATTCCTAAAAATTTTGTGGAAACCCAAAGAAAAAAAAAAAAAAATAACCACAACAACAAACAAATAGTAGTATATGATAATACCATTTAGAGAGTTTTTCTTTGACTTGCAGTACATTCTCTGTAAGAAACGCAGCAGGAAACGTAAATTTCTGCTTCTTCAAAGAAGGGTTAATAATACTTCACTGTCTACCCTTGCACTGGATAATTACACTTTATCATACTAAACTTAAAAAATAAGTACTTTGTCTTCTACATCAACTATTCATCTATTACTTTTTCAACTTTATCAAAATAATAGGTTTGTGGACAAAGTACTCTTTAAAGTTAATAACATATTGCCCCCAAAGTATGGGTAATTCAATTTGCCTCTTTGCACTAAAAAAAATTCATTTTACCCCTTCTATATTAGTTAGACGTTAAGATGCATAAATTCAATAAAAATAATTTAGTTTAATGGTTGAATTGCCCAAACTAAACTGACATGGGAGTAAAAATATTTTACATATTTTATTTTTTATAATAGTGTGACAATTATCAAAAAATGAGAAAGACAAAATTAACAAAATAAATTGACAGTTGATGCCTTTAGAGAGTGAGAAAGAATGATACCAGTAATGCAATTTGTTCAACTTTGAAAACATATAAAAATGTAAAATATTTGGGAACATCAAAAAATTATAGAAGTTATATGAAAAGTTTTTTCCACACAAGAAACTTACAAAAAACCTCAATAAAGAATTCCAGCAAAGATGCCACTTTGCGAAATGCATAACCTAAGCAAAAAAATATTAAATTTCGACAATAATATCAAAAAATTCAAAAAATAACATATTTTTGCGAAAAATTATATTGATATGAAGGAAATTTATCTAAAAATTTCACGAAAAAATATAATGGGAAAGTCACTTTGAAAAGTATGCAAATTATAAAAAAAATTGTCAAAATTCAGTATATACTAATTGGCCTTCAAAGATTGTAAAAATCTAAAAACATATTTAACAATATTAAAAACATATTTAAAAAATTCGACAGTAAGAAAACTTTTAATTTTTTTAGAAAGGCCTTAAATTCATG
Source organism: Cinchona pubescens (assembly GCA_025175665.1). Classification (NCBI taxonomy): domain Eukaryota; kingdom Viridiplantae; phylum Streptophyta; class Magnoliopsida; order Gentianales; family Rubiaceae; genus Cinchona; species Cinchona pubescens. Next base: position 823,763 of record JANKKI010000105.1, read on the forward strand.
GAATGAATTTCAAATTCCAAAATTCTATCATATTTTTATTGTATTTTAGTTATTTTTACAAAGCCTGTCATTTGAAGACACCAAATCTTTTGAAACGAAAAAAATAAATTTGAAAATCTATACATATATTATAGGAAAACTCCTCTTTATAAGAATACATGAGAGGATGACAAATGTCATTTTATTCTTAGTTTTTTTTTAATCTACCCCTAATTAATTAACAAATTAATATTTTTTAATATATAACAAACAAGATAAGAGTTACATTCCAAAAAAAAAAAAAAAAAAAAACTCAATTTATCTTCTTTCAATCTACTCATCCATCTATCTTTTCTCAAATTTAAAAGATTTTCTATCAAAGATTAAATTCTTCCCAACCCTTCCATGTTCTTCACTCTTGCATATTTTCTCTTGTCTTATTGAGTAAATATTTAGATGAGTTTTTGGTTTTGCATAAGCAAGTTGCTCTAATATCGTGATGTTACAAAATCATAATCTACTTTCCCTTCTTCTTCATTGTCCATAAGTGTGATTTTTATTTTTGGTTTGGCATTCTCTTGAACTTTATTTTTTTTTTTAGATTGCACAAGTGGATCGGGATTATGATACACTTTCCTTTCTTCTTCATCCATGAAGGTAAATTTTTATTTTTGGTTTGTCAATCTCTTGAACTATTATTATTATTATTATTATTATTATTATTATTTTGAGCAGATTTTTTTTTTCTTTTCAGATTGCTCAAGTGGATCATGATCGTGATATACTTTCCTTTCTTCTTCATGTATGAGGGTAATTTTTATTTTTAATTTGGTATTCTCTTAAAATATCATTTTTTTTGATTTTTTTTCCTAGAATGGATTAACTTTCCTGGTATCATTTTCACATCTTTTCTAATTTTTGGGATTTCTAGAATAAATTAGCTAAGTACCTTTTTTATGGACTTTTGGCTGTTGTTTGTTTTGGATTTACTGATTAAAGAGATTGATATTTACCTCTAGTCCATTTTTTTTCTCACAATTGAATATCACTCGGATTCGCTTAGCGGATGTGTGAGATGATTCTACAAGGTAAAATCTCAGTAGCAAAAGCATTGATAGGTGACTATATGTATTTTTTTCTTCACCGATGAACACAAGACAGGCAAACCCTTTTTCACATTTTTGAGCTCTGATTTTCAACTTTCCTACGACTTTTTTTTTTTGGTCTAGAGATACTATTTTGTTTAGATAATGTTTTTTGGTTGGTTAATTATAATGAAAACAAGATTTACTTTTATGCCGATAAATTGTTTATTGAATGTCTTAACTAGAATCAGTGGGGTAAGGGTTATTGAATTATAAATTTTTTGTTACTTTTTTCTTTATTCTCTATAGTCTTTTTAATGCTAACCCTTCATCTCTTACCAATTCTATAGTCTTTTGCACAAGGGATATAATTGCATATGTGATTTATGTCCTTATAGAATTTTTTTCTACTTATTCTAGATGTTGATTGGATGCATTGTTGAAAAATTGAGAAGTAACCTATAAAATTATTATTTCTGGTATTGATAGACAAGTATTGATTGGATGATTCTAAAAGGTGTAATCTCGGCATTAGAAGCATTGACAGGTGATGGTGTGTTTTTTTAATTTTTTTTTTGGTCGCCGTTGACCCCAAGGCGTGCAAGCTCTTTTTTGCATTTTTGAGTTTCAATTTTCAACTTTTCTAGAACTTTCTGTTTTTTTGGTCTAGAGATGCCTATTTTGTGTAGATATTATTTTTTGATTGGTTAATAGTGATGAAGACAAGATTTACTTTTTATGCAGACAATTTGTTTATTGAATATCTTAATTAAAATCAATGAGGCAAGGGCTATAGAAATTGTAAATTTTTTGTTACTCTTTCCTTGGTTCTCTATATTCTTTTTATTGAATTCTAATGCTTCTAATTGTATAGGTTTTGCACATGGAATGCAATTGTGCATTTGATTTATGTTCGTAGAAATTTATTCTACTTATTCTGTATGTTGATTGGATGCATTATTGAAAAAGTGTGAAGTAGCTTGTAAAATTTTTATTTCTAGTTTTGATAGACAATTTTTTTTTTTTTAAATTTTGTTGGCATTTTTTCTCCCTTTCCTTTTTTTTTTTTTTTTCCTTAGATTGTTTCAAACTCCTTAATGCACAAGGCCAATTCTTTTTTGTATCATATGCTCAAAATCAGTACTTCAATATACATCATAGCTTCAAAAATATTTGGAGGTAAATTATTTCTCCTGTTTTGGTGTTAAAGTTTTAAATTCCTTTGGTACCAAAATCTTAACTATCATTTCTATATGAAATTTGTGTCATTTACAAATGGATGTCAAGGAAGGGTGTTGGTAAACTACATAAGATGTCCTTGGATGTTAAGCACCCAAGGTACAATTTAGCAACTTGTTTATCTATCACTTTGCATTGATTCCTGTAATAAATGAAATTAATATTATATGCTTTAAAAATCAAGTTAGTTGTCTTGATCATGATTTGGAGGTCGTTTAGAAAAATAACCATAAAATGCTAGCTTTAATGTAAATTTCTTAACACAGATTCATTTCAAAGATCCAAGGAAAAGATTTGTACTCGAGGCTTAGAAGGAATTTTTTGTGAAGTTTTTCATCTGAACTTCAAGGCAAAGACATATAGTTGAGGTTTGAATTTTTTTTTTTTTTTGAGTTCATTGAGTTTGTCATCTTATTTTGACATTTCAAAATTGTCCATTGTACCATTTTTCCCCTTTTCTAATAAGAATAATCATTTTGTTTTACTCATTTATATTTAGGTTCTTTATTTTAAGTTTTTCTTATTTTAGTTGTCATATTATTTCTTCTTCTTTTGTAAATATATTGTCTCTCTATATGAAAATATTAAACGTGGACTGTCAATTTTGAGTTTCTCATTAATTGATGTTTGTTTCTTTCTGCTGAAAGAAGGGAAAGATGAAGATAGCTTAGAGGGTAAGGACTTCATTTTCTTCATATTATGAATAATCTTTAAACTAGAAAATTGGATTAAAAATTAATTAATGACTTTATCATTATAGAGGTTTTATGCCTTGATCATTATTTTCCTAGCTAATTATTGATATTAAATATTGGCGTTCTTCCTCCCGCACATAGCATGAGATATTCGGCTAATACAATATAGTATGACAAAGGGTTTGCTTGTGAGAAAATTTACTACCTTGACAAGTGGAAAATATTAGTAAATTTGCATGTTTTAGTTAATTACCTATATCCTATCTTAACTACTTTTATTTGCTCAAGACAGTTACATTATGTAACTTACCTCTTATAATTTATAACAATACTAAATCTTATGAATCATTACATAAATATCAATTGTTTATAATACATGACAAATATAAAATGATATTATTTATAATAAGTCAAAAATAAAAATACTTTACATATACAATGACTATGTTTAATGAGTTATTCTTAATAAATTTAAAAAAATGTGTCACATAATAATACATGAATAATTTCATTCTTGCAAATAATGAACAATTATAATACTTTGATCAAAAAATTAATAAGGGAGAATTACAAATTTAATCCCCTCTCATGGAGATTCCTAAAATCATTTTTTTAATTTTTCGTCTTAAACCGTTTTTTAATTGCATAGAAGTCCCCAAACTTTTCTATAAACTTTTTGGTCCCTCAAGTACTTTCGTAATCTACATAGATACCCTTTACTTTTTATTTAACTCTTTTATCACTCTTGTTTTTGTTTTTGTTGTTATGGTTAGATGACTACTTTGATTGAAAGACAAAAACAGTTGACGGACCTCCGTGAGCTATAATGGGTCATGAGTTTACCATTTTCTATTCAAGTAGTCACCCACTAATTTCTTATCAAATAAAAAAATTTACCATTTCTTTCTCTTCTAAAAACTTTTATCTTTTCATTTGAATTATTTATTTTTTCAATCCAACTATATAAAGTAACTTTGTTAGTAAATATTAAAATTTGAATATTGATATTTAATTAATGTTAGATAATAAATGCAACTAAAATTTTCCTTTTTCCTATGTGGCATAAACAATTGAGGAATAAATTAGGTAAAATAATTTATATTTTACTGGATTAATACACGGGTTTATAACCATACCCAAATTTTTAGGCGGATTATTAAAAATTTACTATATAATTTTAGAAATAACAATTTGAATCCGTGCACTGATTACACAGGACATTATTTTAGTTTTTTTCCAAAAATAGGGGACATTTATTTTAGGAGTATATTGATACTTACAAAGAAAAAAAAAAGTATGATAATTTTAGTTTACAAATAATTTTTGCCATATAAAGTAACTTGATTAGTAATAGGGTCAAACTCTTAATTAGAACTCATATAATCCAGATTCTTTGCTTGATTGAGCCTTTGGTTGACAAGAATAAAATAGGCTCTTCTGGAATCAAGTTAAGGTTTTCAAATTGAAGAATGGCGGCTAATGTAAATGGCAAAGTGTGGCTATTCTGGAGCTCCTTATACTCTATATCATTGCTATTTAATTCAGATTAGATTCTACATACAAGAATCTCTTCTTCATCTTTCATTAGAGATTGTTTTGCCTCTTTTGTCTATAGGAAGTCTTCTAAACTAGAAAGGAGGGATATGCGGAATGAGTTTATGCAGCTTCAAATTGGCCCTTGTCCTTGGTTTGTAGGTGGGGACTTCAATATCATTTGTTCTACTTTTGAATACCAAGAGGCTTCTAGACAAGATTTCATGGCCACTGAGGAATTTAACAGCTATATTGAAGGTTGTGATCTTTCTAACTTTCCTTTTGTGGGTTCAAAATTTATTTGGCTGGGGAATAGATTAGGTAGTCTAGTCTGGAAAAGGCTTGATAGAGTGATATATAATGGGAGTTTCTAGTAGTATTATCAAAAGATTGCTAGTCATCACCTCTCCCAAGCTTGCTTCGACCATTCTCCTATCTGGTTTTCTTTCTTTTCTATAGTTTTCATTGGTCCTAAGCCTTTTAGGTTCCTTAATTTGTGGACAATGCATTCCCAATTCATTGACTTGGTAGAGTAAACTTGGAACTTGCCTTCTTTTGGATCACATATGATTAAGTTGGCTAATAAGCTGAAAAGATTAAAAGTGTCATTAAAAGGATGGAGCTTCAATGTTTGGTGATGTCTTCCATAACACATTTAAGGCTGAATAGGTCGTAGCCCAGCTGGAGGAGGAGTATCAAGCCAATTCTTCCATAGAAGCTAAAGGGGAGCTCTCTAAAGCTCAGGCTAAGCTTCTTAAATGTATTTCCACTGAGGATAATTTTTGTAGGCAAAAAGCAGGTGTTAAGTGGCTTAAGGATGGAGATCATAACCCTAAGTTCTTCCATTCAAAGCTCATGGCTAAGAGATAATTTCTTACTATCAACAAAATAAAAATTGATGGGCAGTGGACAGAAGATGTGAATCTAATTGCTGAGGAGGGGATCAGGCATTACTACTTCTTTCAAAATCAATTCCTTCACGAAGAAGTGGTGCGATATTCTAATTTTCAGAATGTGATACCAGTTCCTATCATTGAAGAGCAAAATATTATGTTGGTAGTAGACCTAATCTTCGAAGAATTGAAATGTGCTGTTTTTGCTGTTGATGTTGACATTTGTGCGGGTGCTGATGGTTTCAATAGGGGTTTTCTTCCATTCTTGTTAGGACATCATGAAGAATGACCTTTTGGAAGCTATTCAGTCTTTTATTCGAGGTGCTCCCCTTCCTAGGGTTTTCACAAGAACTTTAATCACTCTTATCCCTAAGAAGGAAAGCCCTAGTTCTTTTGGTGATTTCAAGCCTTTAAGTCTTTGTACCATTAACAAAATTTGTACAAAGGTGTTAGCTTGTAGACTAGCAAAGGTTTTTCCTAACATCATTGCTGAGGAGCAAGCTACTTTTATTAAGGGAAGAAACATTTTTGAGAATGTTTTAATATGTCAAGAGCTGATTGAGATCATTGATAAATAAGAAGACTAGGAGGGAAAATCTTATTCTAAAACTAGACTTGACCAAGGCCTTTGATTGAGTCTCTTGGGATTTCTTATACAAAGTTCTTAGTTTTGGTTTCTCAAAAGAATGGATTGCTCCTTTATCCAACTCCATTGATAATGCCTGGTTTTCTATTCTGATCAATGGTGTTCCTAAAGGCTTCTTCCATTCAACAAAGGATTTCTGGCAAGGAGATCATCTCTCATCTCTACTTTTCGTTATCTTGATGGAGGCTTTTAGCAGAAATTTGAAAAAGGAGTTCTTTACAGGAAAAGTAGCTCCTATGCTCTTTCTAGATCTTATATCCCTATTTCACATTTAATGTTTTCTGATGATGTTATCATTTTTACTAGAGGAGATGCTAAGTCCCTTAAAAATCTGAAGGCTTTTTTAAAGAGATTTGAATTGAGCTCAAGTCAGCTAATTAATGAGAGCAAGAGTTCCTTTTATACTTCTCAAAAAGATGGCCAAGCTAGAGCCATTTAGTAACTAGAGCCATTCAACACATTTCTGGTTTTAGAAAGAAGTGTTTCCCCTTAGAATACTTGGGTTACCCTATCCGAAAAGGGAGAAAGAGGAAAGAAGTGATTCAATCTTTGATTGAGAAGATAAAAGATAGAGTGGCTTCTTGGCACTAAAATTTTTTTTCACCTGGAGGTAAATTGATCCTTATAAAACATGTGATTAGTAGCATACCTTTATATTTGCTTACAGCAATGCAATCTCCTAAAGCTATTTTACAAGAGATAGAAAGATCTTTAGTTTCTTTCTTCTAGGGTTTTTCAAAGTTAGGACTGAAGAAACATTGGTTTTCCTGGAAACTATTTATTAACCTACCGATTAGAATGGTCTTGGCATTACTTCCCTTTATGATATTGCTAATGGGCTAGCTCAGAAGTTGTGGTGGAATTTGAGAACTAGAACCTCTTTATGGTCCAAATTCATCCACTCTAGATACCTGAGGAAAGTAGCTCATCCAGCAATTGCTAACCCTAAAGGTAGCATTGTTTCTTCAGCTTGGAAGAGGATTGTGAAGATTAGAGAATTTTGAGAAGACCACATCTTGGTGAAGGCGAGAAATGATAAGGCTTCCTTTTGGTTTGATAACTAGAGTGGAAATGGCCCTATCTCTTTTGTAGTGCAATAGGTTTTTGATCCACATTTGCAAATCTATAACCTTTGGGATAATGATTGTCATAAACGAGATAGTATATTATAATATGTATAAATCAGGCCTCAATAAAATTGGTACATAAAGTGCCTTTATATAAGCTTACAAGAGAATATTCTAAATCATATAAACATCGTAAATCTTGCTAATAAAGACAATCAGATACATAATAAGCTAATCACCTAATTTAGAGAAGTAATTAGGATAATTACATCAATCAAATATTTACATACCATAATATAATAATTCCATATCTTTGACATCCCCTCTCAAACTCAATATGGTTATGGAAAACCAAATTGAGTTTGAAACAGAACTTGAGAATAGAAAATCGAAACCGTGTAGACAAGAAAACCAAGAACCAAGAACCAAAATCGAAACAAAATCAAAATCGACTGAAAACTGAAACCAAGAGAATTCGAAAGTTCAAAATCAAGAGAACCTGAAGGTAGAAAACTAAAAGAACTCAGAGGTCCAAAACCAAGAAAACGTGAAGGTTGAAAATTGAGAAAAACCCAAAAATTGAAACTAAAGGCCCGAAGGTTGAAATCAGGGAAATCGAAAATTGAAAACCAGAAAACCTGAAGGTTGAAACTAGGAGAACCCGAAGGTTGAAACCCAAGAATCGGAGCAAAATATATTTACAAGTAGAAGCTTAAATATATTTACAGGCGGAGGCTCTGAAACAATGTCAGAAATGAGAGAGTATATTACAATATGTATAAATCAGGCCTCAATACAATTGGTACATAAGGTGCCTTTATATAGGCTTATAAGAGAATATTCTAAATCATATAAACATGGTAAGTCTTGCTAACCAAGACAATCAAATACATAATAAGCTATATCACCTAATTTAGAGGAGTAATTAGGGTAATTACATCAATCAAATATTTACATACCATAATATAATCTTTGACAATGGTCATTGGAACCTTCAACTTCTTTCCCATCATCATTCCCAGCAGGATTTGGATACGGTGAGAAGCTTGATTATTAATAAGGAATTGAGTTTAGAAGATAAGCCTGATGAATTTTTTTGACTCTAAATGCCAATGGTTGTTTTACAATCAAATCTTGACTACCCAACTACAATTATGCTCATTCTTTATCTTGCTCAATGATTTGGTATAGGAGAATTCAGATCAAAATATCAATCTTTTTATGGAAGTTGCTCAATAGAAGAGTACAAACTAATGATGTTCTTATTAAATTAGGGTTTTTTCTTGCCATCTAAATGTCAATTTTGTGAAGCTCAAGAGAATTTGGATCATCTTTTCTTATATTGTCCTTTGGTAAGAGAATTGTTGATGTTCTTTGAAGGTCTTTTTGATGTTCAGTATTCTCATACTGATGATTCGCCGAAAATCTACTCAATGTCCTATGGATCAATTCTGATGAATATATTGCAGCTGGTGTCCTTCATAAATGATCCCAACCTTTATTTATTGGACTGTATGGAAGGCACACTATAAAAGCTTTCATGAGATGGTAGGGTTGAGGTTGGGCAGACGATAACTAAGATCCTATCACTTCTTCGAACTGTTTCCTTGGCTTATTATTTTCTTGTTAAGGATGGCAAGAGTCCCAAACACTAGACTCATCCTCAATCTATTGACATGGATGAAAGTAAAAGTGATTCCTGTAAGCTGGTTCCCTCCTCAACATGGTTGATGGAAGTTAAATAGTGATGGGGCATCAAAGGCAATCCAAGAAGGATTTCGGGAGGAGGTATAACAAGAGACCACACAGGACATGATGTTGCAAGTTTCTCAAATTATTATGGTTTTGGAACAAATCTGGAGGCAGAAGCTCAAGCTCTCTTAGATGGGATCATCCTTTGTTTGCAGCTACATGTGTAATCAGGTCCAGGTGGAACGGGACTCTCAAATCCTGGTTCAAATCATGAATGGGATATATCCATCTCCTTAGAAAATACAGGTTGCAGTTATTTTCATAGTATAAGTTTACTTTAATTTTCAAAGATTCAAAAGGTTCTATGTCTTTGAAACCTATTCTATTTGCTGGAAGTTTTGGTTCATGTCCCCTTGCATGTAATTCTTGCAAATTTTATTATTGAAATTGGGAGTAGCGTTCGTCACTAAACTACGCGTGGTTAGTTAATTAAAAAAAAAAAACACATAATTTTCTATTATAATTTAATATTATCTAAATTCATTGTATACCGGTCAAAATATAGTTAGTATTGTTGCAATATTACATAATTTACAAATTTATAGAAAAAAAAATTGTAAGTTAATTTTCGATAAGGATTTGTATTTCTATAAGGGAAAATCACCAAAATAATCCCTCAACTTTTTTATTTTAGCCAAAATAGTCCCTCAACCTTTTTTTTAGCCAGAATAGTCCTCTCATTCAACTTTTATTTTTAGCCAAGAAAGTCCTTATATGGTGGAGCCACCATAAAACCTTTTTCTTTTTTTTGATAAATTTCACATACACCTCCTTAAGTTTACTTATTTTCTACATAACCCCTATATAGTTTATTTAAAATGGGAAAAATAAGTAAGAAATTTATTTGAAGGGGTGAAAAAAAAAACTTCAAAACAATTTTTAAAAAAATGAAACTTTATTTTTTACCAAAAAAAAATCTTAAAACCCTAATTCTTCCCTCTTCTCCTTTTCTCAGCCGAAACTATTACGTACCCAACTCTAGAACCACCCCTTCAGCTACCCAAGCGCCTCTCCCCACCCTTGAGATACCAACTGCTACCCACTAACGCTACTACTAGATCCCCTCAGTCAACTACTAGGCCTTTGTTTTTAAAAAGTTGGCCATAAAGTTTTATAAAATTTTAAATTAGTCCAATGTGAAAAATAACTAAACCACAGGGGGGTGTATGTAGAATTTATCAAAAAAGAAAGAGATTTTGGAGCCTGTGGTGGCTCTACCGCAAAAGGACTATCTTGGCTAAAAAATAAAAGTTGAAGGACCATTCTGGCTACAAAAAAGTTGAGGGACTATTTCGGCTAAAGTAAAAAAGTTGAAGGACTATTTCGGCAATTTTCCCTTTCTATAATTTGAATTCAAAAAGTATAACACAATAAACATGTTATTTAAAAAAAAAAAAAAAATTTCTCCAACAAATCCCTAATTATTCTAATAAAGACAACGTCAACAAGAAAATAAAATTTACATATGAAGATGGCAATATCTTAAAAAAAATCACTTATTGTTCAATATATACGGTACCGGAATCAAGGTGGATTTGGTTTTTAAATTAATGATGACAACTCGAGAGAAAGCAAAATCATGTCACTTACATGCACTTCTAAAATTAACAAATGATATTTAAGCACTTTTTTTTTTTAATCCCGTGAGACACTCTTATTCCTTTTTAACAAATAAAATGAATAAAAGTCCTTCATTCACATTACTTTATTTTTATTTGTAAATATCTAAAGTGCCATTGTTTCAAGGTTTATTTACTAGAATAAATTTGAAAATATTTTATAAGTTTGAAATTTATATATAAAAATTTCAAATTTTTATAAAATTTCTTTCTGTTTAATACATTATTAAATAAAAGATTTAGTTCATGTTAATATTTATGCATATCTTTTGCATTAGAGTATAAACTATATTGGAAATGTACACAAAATATTTGTGCATATAGAATAACTAATATATATAATTTTATTATATATTAAATATTTTAATCGGATTTGAGTCCTAATTAAATCAGAACAATCAAATCCATATCGATCTGTGTAATATAATAGTTAAATGGATCCAGATCGAATCAAATCATCGTATTTAAACATGGATCCAGACTAGATAAACGGGTCTAGAACGAGTGAATCTGGGTAAGTCCCCGTCTTCCTAGATTGGCCGAATCACACTCGTTTTTTATCTGTTTATCCGTTCTGAATCCATGTATAAATCTAATTATCTAGATTCGTTTACCTCGTTATTATCAGGGACGGTCTTAAGGGTGCAAGGTAGCGGCAGCCACTCGCCAAAAATTTAGAATCAGTACTTTTTACCCGTGAAAATTTTAAAAGTTTTATTTGTATTCATATAAAATTCGCATTTCGCCCTTTAAAAGTTTTAGAGAAATATAAGTTAATCCTAATAATTTTATGCCCATTAAGCTTTGGCCCCTCAAGAAGCAATCCCTGCATTCGCCCCTTGCTATTATAATACACACATTGTATATAGATATGTTGTTCCAATTCGATTAGTATTCGGATATGATATAAATATATATATATATAATAGTTATTGTATGTACACAAATATGTTATGTAAATTGTAAATTAATATAGTTCATACTTTAATATAAAATATATGCATCAATATTAATATAAACCAAATCTTATTTTATAATTACAAAAAAATAAATTTTTGTAAAAATTTGAAGTTTTTACATAGAAATTTTCAAACGTAAATGATCCAAGGATGGGACACGATAACTCATATGAATGTGATACTTCATTAAAGAAAATTCATAAGTAATTTGATGGATTTATATTTCTCTTTATTCTTTTTTTTGATGATCAAGTCTCTCAAAAACTAACTAGATCAAAATGTCAACGGTATAGAAAAGCAAAACTAAATAGAAGAAATTGTTTGATCATGCATATGAAAGATGAATGCAAAACAAAATAACAAGGAAATATGTGATGTCCACTTTGGTAAATACTGATCTGCAAAATCATGGAGTAACCATGGAGTATGTTACAACCATCTAGCCAATGTTGTTAGAGAGCCACTCTAGCCCCTCATAAATCCCCTCCCCAGACACGCCACAACTGCTCTGGACGTACCATTTCCTTTGACGGAGGGAGTGAAGCATAAGCTTGTCGGTAACCTCAGTAACATTCATTGCATTTGGAAGATCTGCCTTATTTGCAAAGACAAGAAGGACTGCATCCCTCAGTCATCTGCATGCAACATCAAGTGCAGCTCATCCTTGGCCTCCCAGATACGCTCTCGGTCATTACTATCAAACACAAATATAAGTCCTCGAGCGTTTTGGAAATAATATTTCCACAATGGTCGGCACTTTTCGTGACCCCCAACATCCCAAATAGTAAAGAAAATGTTCTTGTACTGAACAGTCTCGACATTAAATCCAAAGGTTGGAATGGCTGTAACAACTTCACCCAACTTGAGCCTGTACAATATGGTAGTTTTACCTGCAGCATCAAGACCCAACATTAATATGCTCACCTCCTTCTTGGATAACAGGCGACTGAAAAACTTGGTAAATGACTTCTTTCCTCTATTATTCTTGACTCCTTATCGTGATGGCTTTAGGACTCGAGCGATGTCTGTCTTTCTCAATTGTAATTCATTTCCTCTAGCTGTTGAACAAGAATTTTGAGTTGATTCACTTGTGATTCCTTCCTCTAGTGAGGGAATAGGCTCCCCAAGAATTGGGACTTCTTCCTGATCCACTGCTGTTAAATTTCTTGATGTGCCGAAAGTATAGGGCTCTTCTGCAGCTCCAGTGCCTGCTCGAGGCTTGCAACTACTACAGTAAGCAATTTTCAACAGATGTTAGATATTCTTATACTACTTGAAGAAATTTTCCCCCTTAAACTAGGATAATTCTATCTGTTGGGAATTTCCTTATACAAAATCTAGATGAAAAATACCGGAAATCCCTAAAAGAGGATCCATGCGTTCCGATTAAATCGTTTAGGGTTTAGATATATACCTTTGATGCAAAAATGCAAAAGCGATCTGAACCTTTCCACGATCTGAACACCACGGTCACGATTTGGACACCACGGCAACCACGAACTATTCGTAGAACACGTCAGACCTTAGGCGCTGCTCTGGAATGAACGAACGCCCTCTACAGGTATCCACACGAGTAGCTTTTCCGATTTTAGGGTGTTGCTTGCTAGAGCAGTGTTTCGGAACTATTTGGTAGGGTTTTTCTTACGACTGTGTGTTACTAATGAGTCGCATACAGTCAGACATCCAAAACCCTAAAGAATCATATTCTATATATAGCGGTTAACCTAAATTCAAAGAACTCTTCTTTGATTAGAATTCTTCTATCACACGTATTAGGTATATAAACGCGTATGATAGTAACCAGATATATTTCCTTACGAATTATTATAATTACTATTTAACTGGACAATCCAGTAAATCCAATGTAATTAGTAAATAATTCTCGTTCATTGAATCTAGACACAAATTCTTATTCAACGAACTTAGTCAACAATTAACTTAACCCAATGCTTACTCTTAGTGTGTGACCCTTTAGGTTCATTTAACGTTGGCAATAAGTATAATTTCTAATTCCAACACTGTTGCCTTTAGTACATAAACCAACAATACTCCCACTTGGACTAAAGACAATTAGCCAGGAAGTTTTGGAATTGAATAAATTAAACACCTTTAATTTATCATTAACAGATTATACTCATAGATCAAGATTGGCCTCTAGCAAGGCATCATGACCACCCCAAGTTAAATGAAGATCATTGATCTGACATAACCTGATCAAATAACCCATGTCATAATCCTTTTGTCACACGATGTCTTAGTTGGACATAGAGCATGGACAATGTCATCTCTATTTGTGTCCAACTATTTGATTTCTCGATCTCGAAGTAGAATGATAAAACAAATGAATTTGATCACCTTATCAATCCATTTGAGCACGGCCATGCATTTTACATTCCTACTAATCGAGGGGCCCAAAGACATCTCTCTCATAATAAGAGGGACAAATTCCATCTTAATCACTCATTTTCCTCCGCATAATTTCTACATGTTCAATCACAATCTTTATAATCATCCGGTTAAAGACAACGTTTGATTGTGTCAAAACACATAAGTTCTTATGTAGGAAACTATGGTGATCTCAGGTCTAAGGATGAACAACATGTTCATAATGAGAATTACCAATGACATAAAACCATGTTGTATTCTCATAACGGGTCAATCCAAGACTTTTTTTATTGAACAAATATGATGATTTTGGATTATATCCATATATCCATAAAAATTATGGGTATCAATAAAAATCATACTAGTCTTAAATCAACACAGTTCCCACTATATTGAATAACTAGGGACATTTAGAATAATAAATTATTCATGGATTCTAATATTAAAACATGCAATAATAAATCTCTTTATAAATAAAATATCATGATGACAATATTCGTTTTAAAATTATCCATTAAAAGTCTCCCAATTAAACAATTAGGTCCAATCATACATATGTCTAAGACCTATTGACCGAACATGGCGATCATGTTTTGGTTGTGGTAGTGGTTTAGTTAATGGATCAGCAATGTTGTCATCGGTTGGTACTTTGCATATTTTGACGTCTCTGCATCTTGATCTACCTGAATATCATGATAACGTCTTTGGATGTGTTTGGATAGTTGATTAGATCTAGGCTCTATTATTGTGCAATTCTCCCATTATTATCAAGATCTTAATAGCACTAGGCAAATCTGTTGAAAATCTGTCTCTTATACACATCTAGATGAGTTATGCTCAAAGCATATGAGACATCCGGTCGTGTACATAACAGAGCATACTATGAAGGATCCTATAGCTGATGCATAAGAATCTCATTTATGCGATTAAAGCAAGCCTCTCGGTGTCGCAGACACCGAGCCAGTGCCTAGACTAATACACATCGAGATCTGTTAAAAGAACAGCTTCAACAATATCTATTGAGATCAGGCCTGGCCAAGTTTTAATGGTTCATAAAGGTACTTTGACTCAGCCAATGAGCTTTTGAGATCTATCTCTATAGATCTTGATACCAAGGATATAAGTGCTTCGCCCAAATCCTTCATTGAGAAACACTTTCCTAACCAAGATTTGACTTTCTGCAAGGTAGGAATGTCATTTCCAATGAGCAGTATGTCATCAACATACAAAACCAGAAACACAACTACATTTGCATTAATTTTCTTGTAAACACAAGGTTCATCTTCATTTTTGATGAATCCAAACTCTTTGACTGCTTCATCAAAACGAAGATTCCAACTCCGAGAGGCTTGCTTTAATCCATAAATGGATCTTTGAAGCTTACATACCTTTTTAGAATTCTCAGTTTGTACAAAACCCTCAGGTTGTGTCATATACACATCCTCGAGTAAGTTTCCATTAAGAAACGCTGTTTTGACATCCATTTGCCATATCTCATAATCAAGTAGTATGCTGCAATGGCAATAAGAATCCTTATGGATTTAAGCATAGCAACGTGTGATAGAAGCTATTCAATCATAGTCTATACCATGAGTTTGTTTGAAACCTTTTGCAACCAATCGTGCTTTGAAGGTATGTAGATTGCCATCCATGTCAGTTTTCTTCTTGAAAACCCATTTACACCCAATAGTTTTTATACCATCCGGTGGATCAATCAAAGTCCAAACTTGATTGTCAAACATGGATTGATCTCAGATATTCATGGCACTTTGCCATTCCTCAGAGTCTGGACTATCATAGCATCTTGGTAGCTAGTGGGCTTATGGTGATATGAATGAGTAACACATCATTTGTATGTGTAATAAGAAATCCATATCTCTCAGGCATATTTCTAACTCTACCAGATCTACGGAGTCCTTGTGTTTCATGTGGAAGCTCAACAATTGATTGTGAGTCATTCCCATGTTCCAATTGTGTTGTCTCATTCGAACCAACAACTAATTGTGATTCTGACATATATCTATTTCTTGATGAAATGAAATGAGATGATGTTTAGATTATCAAGAACACTAAAGTCATATTTTTACCAGTCCACATCTCATATGGTGTCTTTTCTACAGTTTTAGTTGGAACACGATTCAATGTGAATGCAGCTGTTTGTAAAGCATAACCCCAAAAGGATAAAGGGAGATCTGTATGACTCATCATGGATCGAACCATATCTAATAGGGTTCGATTCCTTCTTTCATATACACCGTTCCATTGTGGTGTTCCAGGTGGAGTTAATTGTGAAACAATTCCTGATATGGTTATGACCTCTGCAGATGAGTTAAGTTCTAGACGACTATATGTAGAATTTGAATTGTGCAACAAGATTTAATGGACCACATACATCTGTATGTATTAGGCTCGTTCACTGTGTCCAGTAAAAGGAGCTTTAGTCATCTAGATCCCAACAAACAAGATTCGCAGATATCATAAGATTCAAGATCAAATTGATTCAAAAGCCCATCTTTATGGAGTTTTGATATGCGCTTCTCATTAGATGTGACAAAGGCGACAATGCCATAAGAAAGTTTGATTTGAATCATCCAATCTAGGTTTCTTTGTATTTAGGTTATAAACAATCCCTGGATTGGGCTTTTCAATGTTTAGAACGTAACCATAAGACCATTATGCAAATCAGCATTTCCATAAAATACGTCTTCACGGTGAATGGAGAATTTTTTATTCTTAATAAAGAAATCAAATCCATCATTGTCTAAACAAGAAACAGAAACAATGTTACTGCTTAAAGCAGGTACATAATAACAATTATTCAAAGTTAAAATCAGCCCGGGAGGCAAAAGGAGTTCACATGTTCCTATGGCTAGAGCAGCAACTCTTGCTTTATTTCCAACCAGCATCTCCACTTCACCTTTCTTTAATCGACTACTTCTTTTCAGATCCTTCACATTAACACAAATGTGAGCTCCACATCCAGTATCTAATACCCATGACGAGGAAATAGAAGTAGTAAGATTAACGTGTATAAGAGACAGGTCACACAAGTAGTAGTCTCACTACTCTTCTTCTTCTTTAGATCTTCCAAATAGAGTTTGCAATTTCTTTTCCAATGACCGGGCTCATTGCAAAAGTGACAAACTCCTTCCTTTGGAGGCTTGGGCTTGTTCGTAGATCACCTTTACATTGGGATGAAGTTGGTGAGAGATCCTTATTTGACCTTCCTTTCGTTTTCATCCCTTACCTTTATGAACCATTAAAACTTGGCCAGGCATTTTTTTGATATTATGCTCAGCAGTTTTAAGCATCGAATGCAGCTCAGAAACAGATTTCTCCATGTTGTTCATGTTGAAGTTCATAACAAACTGGCTATAACTCTCAGGAAGAGAATTCAGGATCAAATCCTGTTATACACATCTTGGAGCACAGAATGCTTCTGTAAGCATCTCTCTCTCTTGGAGCATTGGTGCAGTCGTTCAGGGATAGGATTGTCCGAACATACACTTCCTTTCTTGTTTGAGAACAATTCTCAAAGCACGATTGGTTGCAAAAGGTTTCAAACCTTCAACTCACCTGTCTCTTATACACATCAAGGATGTGTATCCTGATAGTGTTGAAGTGTTATTAGCGGCCATCGATCTACAACAATTATGCAAAGTACAACATTTCGATATTAATATAAAACTCCCACTAAATCAATTACCCTCATAAATGAATACACAACAGTTTGTATTTAGTGGGTTAAGATCCATATTTCACTTAACTTTAACTCAGCTTTGGCATGACAATTAAAATTAAGTTATTTAGGTAGGTAACTCTTTACCAATTACATCATATGTAACTCTTAAAACAATTATGAGATCAATACATCATATGTACCGGCATGTTTAATCTCATCTTATGCCTATGGTTGCCGTGGTGTCCAAGAGGAGTACACATCTAGATGTGTATAAGAGACAGTAGTTGATAACACTCCAGGTGTTTAAATTTGGTGGCATACTGATTAAAGGGCTAGACATGTTAGCTGAACTTGTTAATTGATCATATGTTTTCATGCACCACATATATTTAACATTTAACATCACATAAACATATACAAATAACAGTAAGATAAACGTGTCATAGCATGGCCCTTAAACTATGGTGATCTTCATAAGCCAATATGAAGATCAAGGTCAATCCTAGGTCAAATTACAACTTCAAAATTTCTTCCATCTTCATGGAATACACCTTGTTGTTGATTGACGCCAAGTTGCTCCTCTTGGACACCACGGCAACCACGAACTATTCGTAGAACACGTCAGACCTTAGGCGCTGCTCTGGAATGAACGAATGCCCTCTACAGGTATCCACACGAGTAGCTTTTCCTTTATATATTTCCTTACGAATTATTATAATTACTATTTAACTGGACAATCCAGTAAATCCAATGTAATTAGTAAATAATTCTCGTTCATTGAATCTAGACACAAATTCTTATTCAACGAACTTAGTCAACAATTAACTTAACCCAATGCTTACTCTTAGTGTGTGACCCTTTAGGTTCATTTAACGTTGGCAATAAGTATAATTTCTAATTCCAACACTGTTGCCTTTAGTACATAAACCAACACTATCAACATCCCCTTCCGTAATACAGCCTCGAAAGCCTGACAGTACATCAGGCATTGTGGCTCTTCTTGATTTCTAGTGTCCACAACAGGCCTTCCGGCCAAAACAACCAACATTACAACACCAAAGGAATATACATCACTTTTTCTTGTCAATCTATGTGTCATAAAATAGTCCGGATCCAAATAACCAAAGGTGCCTTTTACTTTTGTGCTAATGTAGCTCTTCGCTTGGGTAACATTTTCAAGTTTGGATAGTCCAAAATCTGAAATCTTAGCCACAAAGTTCTCATCGAGCAGGATGTTTGAATCCTTCACATCTCGATGTATTACTGCATATTCAGTACCAGTGTGAAGGTATTCCAATCCACGAGCTGTACCAATGCAAATTATAAGCCTTTGCTCCCAGCTAAGAGAAGCAACGTTGGTGGCTTTGTAGAGATTATCAGCAAGTGTGCCACATGGCATGTACTGATAAATAAGGATCATCTCCTGTCCCTCATTGCAATAGCCTAACAAACTGACGAGATGAATCTGTCGAAGCTTGGAAAGTGTTTCAAATTTCGGTCCAAAATTCATGAGTCCCTTGTCTGGAGTTGGATTTTAATTTTTTTATGGCCACAACCTCTGAAATGCTATGAATGAACCCTTTGTACACTTTGCCAAATCCGCCCTTTCCAATGACAAATTCATCGCTAAAGTTTTGGGTTGCAGACTTAATCTCAGCTAGTGAGAAGCAATGGTATGATGGATCAGCTCTGGCTTGTTTTGTGTCTTTTTCCGGGTAGAATTTCTCTTCCCAAATTTGCCTCGAGTAGTAGACTATCACATTGACTATTATAATGAGAATTGTCATACCAGTCACAAAAACATTACTTTGGCCAAAAGTAACGGAAACTTTATGCATTCTCAAGTTCCAAGAGGCCGACACTCTTTTTGGAATTGTAGGGTTTGGAGTTGTAAGACTGTTCTCAAGGTTGCTCAATTTGAAGATCTCTAGTCCATTAAGGATTCCAAAAACTAATTGATTAGTTGATTGTAAGGCAATTGAAAGGTCACACTTGCTAATGGAAACTCCTTTATCACCCCTCATTTTTACAACATAGTCTCTGTATACAGGAATCCCATTGCCACCACTCCATCTAATAACATCAGCTTGAGTTTCCGCAATGTCATTGTTGATGAGGACATTAAACTCCCTTTGTTCATTCTCTGCCATCTCATCATCAAGCTCGCAGAAATGAGGCCTGACTAAGTACACAAAGCCAAATTCAATGGGTATTTTCCATGTAAAGTAATACATTTGGTTTACTCTTACATTTCTTTGGTTTGTTTTCCAGGACGTCTGGTAAAGTTTTGGCGGTGCAATGAATGGCGATATGTGTGCATATTTAATCCTATCAACCAGATGATTCACTCGATGAACTCCGGATTCTGTCAAGTAATTTGTATCCTCATTCCATCTCCTAAACATTCCAAACCTTCTATTGATGTGATAGAGCTCCCTCCAATATTCCACCTATGCGTTAGCTCAAGCGCAGTGTTGTTATCAATACCATGAAATCTATTTTTCTGATCCGACGACACGGGCTCCTGAATCACCATCATGTGTGTAATAAAGACCAGTTGGCATGGGAACGATCTCAATTCCATTTACAAAAGCATGTGTGTTAAATTTTGACTTGGGAATTATTAAGGGTAAAAATGTTATGTTCAATTTTCCATTTTGTTCCACATTCATAAGAAATTCCTTTACAACGTTTTTAACACCCAAAGTTTCAGCTATAAGTGAAGCACTGAAATCCCTGAGTAGGGTGAAAGGACCAGATTTTACTGTGAAAAAGTCGATAGAATCTTCAAAACCCTTGTAGAAAGTAGGGTAAAAATGTAGGCGAATGAACTTTTGACCTAGATTGACTTCAAATGTGTAGAGAAATTCAGATGAGGAGATTCTTGAAGTCTTGTATGGAATAGGGTCAATCAAGAACGATTTTTCAGCTGTACTACTTGAGCTTCTTGATTTGCCAAATAGTAGGAAATTTGAGGCTTTTTAACCAAACCATTCACGACCATCAAGTGAGGGTTGAGTTTCCAGCAAAGCCACAGTTTCTAGCAGCATCATAAATGTAATATGGGGCATGAGCTGTGTTAACATATTTACATATTTACCTTTTAATATATATGTTAGGAATATATTTAGTTGTATATATTTGTTAAGTGTATATTCTATTCCTTAATTATAGATTTTGATTAGCAAGAAATTCCTTATTTGTTTCATAGGGTAGTCTATTTAAGAGAATTTATTGTATTATTATACTTAGACAAGAAATATAATTCTTCTTCAAAATTCATTCAGGTATCAGAGCCACATCTTGGGGTCTGATTAGTTCATTCTTAGGATTATTATCATCAAAGTTTTTTTTTTCTTTTCTTCTCCTTTTGGAATTTTTTCTCAGTCTGTTGCCCTGGTTTTTCGTTGTTTTATCAATACCCATCATCTAAAAGGAGCTCCCCAATCCTAGGCCTTGTTCCAGTAATTTTTTGGCCGTCGGAATGAACGTCACGCGCTCCCACGCTCTCACTTTCAATGGACAAGTGTAGACTGTACTGAAAAACAATCCAGAAGGAAAAAGAAGGTAAAAGCGTGTTTGTCAGTTTCTCTAAAAGTGTGTTTGTGAAACACGCTTTCTTCTTGCTGGGAAGTCTTTTGCCAAGTCACCAACTACGTCAGCGACAACGTGGCCAGACACGTCATCTGTCACGTCAACCCCAACAGTGCCACGTCATCTGCCAAGTCAACCAACAGGCCACGTCACTCGCCATGTCACCCTACAGTGCTGCATCACCTGCACGTCACCTATAGTGCCACGTCATCTGACACATCATCATTTTGTCCTGTCATCTGTCACGTCATTGCCACATCAGCGGTTTACAATCCCTAGTTTAGCCTTGGGTTGATCTGGTTCGGTTCACTGGTCAGCAATTTTTTGTCTGGTTCAGGCTATTTTTGATCGGTTTTCTCCCGATTTAGTCCGATTTCCTACATTTTTCGGTCTTCTGAGTTCAACCGTGTGCTTGGTTTTCTGTGATTCTTCTCAAAAAGTAATCTTTCTTTATCACACCGTTACTTACTTTATTTTTTGGCTTTCAATTGTTATTTTCCTACCATGGTTCAATCAGATGTGTCCCATCCTATTTTCACTACATTGGATGGACCTAATTATGTTTCATGGACTCAAGATATGCAAAGTTTTTCTCAAAGGACGAAAATTGTGGCGTATTGTTAATGGATCTACAATTGTTCCAACACAACTAAAAGGCGAATCGATCACCAAATTCAATAACCGCTTTGAAAATTGGGATAGTAAGAATCATCAAATTATTATCTGGATCCGCAACACCACTATTCCTTCCATACGTCAACAATTTGGGCATTTTAATACTGCCAAGGAATTATGAGATTTTCTTGTCCATCGATACACTGTCAAAGGTCTTGCGAGTCAATATCAACTGTTGACTGCCTTATATCATATGAAACAGGAGCCTCATCAACCTGTTCATTCCTTTATCGCTACTCTTAATAGTCATTGGCATCAACTGGCACTTTCGGATCCAAAATGGGATACTCGCTGGAGATGCTGCAAAGTATTCCGCTCTTCGAGATAATCAACGCTTGATGCTATTTCTCATGGGTCTTCACGATGACTTTGAGCCTATTCGTGCATCATTATTACATCGGTCTCCGTTACCTACTCTTGAGACTACCTTTTCAGAAGTTATTTTTGAAGAAACTCGTCTTCGGTCTCTAAAGGCTGTCAGTTCTAATCCTGGACATCACTTCACTGAAACTGATTTGGCCACATCAACTCCTTCAGGTTCATCCCAACCAAGGGATTGCCGTTATTGTCATGATCCTGGTCATTGGCTTTTAAATTGTCCTATTCGTATTTGTCATATTTGTAGCAAGAAAGGACCTCGTCATTTTCCATCCAACTGTGTCAAGAATCCCAATCGCACTTCAGCAAAATCTGGATAGTTCCAACCTAAGTCTGGTCCATATCATGCTGCTGCTACCACTGATGTTAGTGATATGCCTGCTGAATCTTCCTCTCCAGCTATTACCCTCACTGATGTTGAATCTCAATGCTTAAACAGGTTTTGCTTAATTCTGCTCCATCTACTGTCCTTTCTGTCACTCCAGGTATTTCTTCTTGGTATTTTGATTCTACTTGTAGTAATCATATGACCTCCGATTCTCATATTTTTCTTCACAGTCAACAAATTCTTCTTTACCACCTATCCATACAACTAATGGTTCTACTATGCATGTTAGTCACATAGGCCATGTCTCTACGTCAAATATTTCTATTCCTGATACTTTTCTTATTCCCCAACTCAAACTTAATCTTGTCTCTATTGGTCAATTATGTGATTTGGGATTGCATTTATTCTTTAAACCGTTTGGATGTTCTGTGCAGGATTCCCAGATGGGGCAGATTCTTGGGATAGGCCGTAAAGTTGGTTGTCTATTTGAGTTGATTCACCTTCGGCTTTTGCCTCATTTATTTTCTACCTCATGTTCTGCTGTTTCAACATCATCACTTGATTTATGGCACTCCAGCCTTGGTCATGTTTCCATTGGTAGTTTACTTCCATAATTTTATATAAAAAAACTTTAGTTTCTCACGGCCGTCTAGGTTTTGTTAAGAATGAACATTTTGAATGTGTTTCTTGTCAACTTGCAAAACATCATGCTTTACCTTTTAATAAAAGTGATTCTGTTGCTACTGCACCATTTGATCTTGTCCACTCTGATATTTGGGGACCTTCCCCTACACCCACTATGGGTGGTTCCAAATATTTTGTTATTTTTGTTGATGACTATTCACGATACACTTGGATTTATCTTATGAATCATAAATCTGACTTATCTAAAATTTATCGTGATTTTACAACTATGATTCAGACTCAATTCTGTAGTATCATCAAATTTTTTCGTACAGATAATGCTATGGAATATAAAGAAAAGTCCTTTTAGACTTTTTTCATCAAAATGGTACTGTTATTCATACATCTTTTCCAGGTACCTCTCAACAGAATGGTCGCACTGAACGTAAACATAGGCACATCCTTGACACTACTTGTGCTCTACTAATTTCATCTTCTTGTCCTGAGAGGAATTTCTTTTCTTTTGGGGTGAAGCGGCACTTACTGCTATCTACACTATTAATAGGGTTCCTTCCTTTGCTATTAATAATCAGACTCCCTATGAACGTCTCTTTAAATTCTCTCCTGATTATACATCACTCAAAATTTTTGGTTGCGCTTGTTTTGTTCTTCTTCAACCCCATGAGCACAGTAAGTTAGAATCTCGTGCTCGCCTGTGTTGTTTCTTAGGGTATGGCATTGAACATAAAGGCTATCAGTGTTGGGATCCCCAGTCTTGCAGGCTTCGCATATCTCGTCATGTAGTCTTTTGGGAGCATCAAATGTTCTCTTCCATGTCCAAGTTTCATCTTCCCCTTATTTCCTCTTAACCCTCTTTACTAATCCCTCGTTTGATCTTTTTCCTGATAAGCATGCTTTAGATTCTCCAGTTGACTCCATCTCTGAATCTCCTCTCGATGACTTCTATGGCTCTCAAGATCGTGCTCCTGACGGTGATCTTGCCCCGGCTATGTCTCCAGAATTGTCTTCTTCATCTCCATCTCCACCTACTCTTCGTCAATCTAATCGTGTAAGAGATATTCCTTCTCGATTTCGTGACTTTCACTATTTTTTTACTATTTTATCTTTACATGAACCCATTTCTTACCGAGAAGCTAGTTCTAATCCCATTTGATAACAAGCTATGTCAGATGAGTTGCAGGCACTTGATAAAATGCACACTTGGGATCTAGTCGACCTACCTCCTGAAAAGTCTGCTGTTGGTTGTAAATGGGTCTATAAAATTAAGACTCATTCGGATGGAACTATTGAGCGATACAAAGCTCGTTTAGTTGCAAAAGGATTTCCTCAGGAACACGGCATCGATTATGAAGAAACCTTTGCTCCTGTTGCACGTCTTACTTCCGTTTGTAGTTTACTTGCTGTTGCTGCTTCTCGCAGATGGTCCCTTTTCCAGTTGGATGTCAAGAATGCTTTTCTTAATGGAGATCTTATTGAAGATGTCTACGTGAAACCACCTCCTGGTTATTTTCATCTGCTGAGTACAAAGTCTGCAAATTTCGTCGAGCTTTCTATGGTCTTAAACAAGCTCCTCAAGCTTGGTTCTCCAAGTTTAGTTCTACCACTTGTCAGCTTGGGTTTACTTCTAGTCTTTATGATTCAACTCTATTTTGTCAAGTATCTGATCATGGTACTATTATTTTATTATTGTATATGGATGACATGATTATAACCGGCGATGATATTGTTGGCA
Source organism: Cinchona pubescens (assembly GCA_025175665.1). Lineage (NCBI taxonomy): Eukaryota > Viridiplantae > Streptophyta > Magnoliopsida > Gentianales > Rubiaceae > Cinchona > Cinchona pubescens. The sequence continues at coordinate 848,649 of JANKKI010000105.1, forward strand.
TCACTAATCTCAAAAATCATCTTCATCAGCATTTTGAGATGAAGGATTTGGGTCTTTTGAGTTATTTTATTGGCCTTGAGGTTTCGTCCAACTCTGATGGTTACTTCCTCACTCAAGCTAAGTATGTTTCTGATCTGCTTGCTCGTGCCGGCCTCACAGATCATACCATTGCCTCAACTCCTATTGAAACTAATGCTCGTTTTACTCCTACTGATGGATCTTCTCTCTCTGATCCTATTTTATATCGTCAGCTCATGGATAGTTTAGTCTATCTTACTGTCACTCGCCCTGAGATTGCATCTCTTATGCTGTACATGTCGTCAGTCAGTTTATGGCAACTCCGCAGACAACTTATTATATTGCTGTTCTATGCATTTTACGATATATCAAGGGTACCTCCTTTCATGGTCTTCATTTTTCTTCCCACTCTTCGCTTGGTCTACATGCATACTCTGATGCTGATTGGTCTGGCGATCTAACAGACAGACGATCTCTTACTGGTTTCTGCTTCTTTCTTGGTACTTCTCTCATCTCTTGGAGGAGCAAGAGCAGACAGTCACTTCTCGTTCTAGATACTGTAACTGAATATCGGGCTATGGCTGATGCTACTAAGAACTTATTTGGCTTCGCTGGTTACTCGAAGATATGGATGTTACTCATTCTTCTGCTACTCTTCTTCGTTGTGATAATCGGAGTGCTATTCAAATTGCTCACAACGATATTTTTCATGAACGCACTAAACACATCGAAAATGACTGTCATTTTGTTCGCCAGCATCTAGTTAATGGTACTCTTTAGTTACAATCTGTCTCTTCAAATGCCCTGATCAGACTGCTGATATCTTCATTAAGGCTCATCCACTTGGCCGTTTTCATGCTCTTTGTTCCAAACTCCAGTTGGTTTGCGTTCAACCGCCTTGAGTTTGCGGGGGGATGTTAACATATTTACATATTTACCTTTTAATATATATGTTAGGAATATATTTAATTATATATATTTGTTAAGTGTATATTATATTCCTTAATTATAGATCTTGATTAGCAAGACATTCCTTATTTGTTTCATAGGGTAGTCTATTTAAGAGAATTTATTGTATTATTATACTTAGACAAAAAATATAATTCTTCTTCAAAATTTGTTCAAGCTGATAAAGGATTACCACCTTTAACAAAAGCTATAAAATGATAGTGCCATGGTAAGATGCATGATAATAATAGAGAGAAAGCTGAAACCAGCTTAAGACACATGGCTTCGCCTGGACATTGGACATGGTAAAAGGCAAAGATTTATCTGTCCATGTGACGGTGGAACCAAGGACCCCAAGGTTTCATCGGAATTGCCGGCTAACAATGTAGGATTTATATATTTTTTGTTTGGGAGAAAGATTAATTTGGTTCTTTTGTTTTTAGAGTATCGACTAATTTGATTATTTATTTATTAAAAAGACTAATTTGGTCCTTTATTCTTATCGATGTTAACTAATTTAAGGTTTTCAATGAAACTTGTGAAAAAACTAAGAAAGTTTTTGATTACACATCTACGGTATATTAACAGGCATGTAATTATCATGTGTCTTGCTTCATTTATTTGTCCATAATTTTCGTCGTAGGTCTTTTTTTTAAAAAAAGAATTAAATTAATATATTAAAATAAATAAGAAATTAAATTGATTGTTACCCAAAAGAATAAGGACTAAATTGATTTTTTTGCTATTTAGTTTTTGTGTCTTAACTTTTGGCTTTTCGTATAGACAGAAAGTACAACGGTGGAACACATCATTAAGTGCTAAGGTCCATATGTTTGAGGATGAAATTCTTTTGTTTCCACTATTAATTATTATTTAGTATTTGGGTTGTGGTTGATGCCAAATTTTTTTGTTTAGGTTAGCACCAAGTGTTGAGTAGTCCAATGATAGGCTTATCATCGCACGTATTAGTCACGTCTAAAGTAAGTTATAACACTTAAGTCAATTTTTAAACTAAAGGTAAATTCAATAATTTATGAATCTGACACGTTATTTCGATATTTATACATATGAAAAATCAGTTGAATCGTTCCGTGAATTGAATATTTATTATTTGACCCAATTAGATTTATTTGGACTATAACGATAAAATTACTAAAATACTTACAATAGACCCAGTCCCAAAGTTATTTTTGCTTGGCATTATTTTGGCATCATCATGCAGCTTTGCTAAAGAACTTGGTTGGCATCATCATGGAGCTTTGCTGAAAAACTTGGTGTATATATATATATACTAGAAAAGAGTATGTGCTTGCACTGTAGCACTCCTAATTAATTTATTGAAAATTAGTCAAACAAAATTATGTCTTATATGCTCTAAAAAAAAATAAATTAAATTAAACATATATTGATATATTGTAGGATATAGATCAAATAGTAAATTAAGATCATTATAAAAAGATAAAAATAAAAAATTATTCTTTTATCTTACTTTGAAATATACTAAATGTTGGCAGAAAAAAAAAATAAAACTATTTATCTTCCTCTAAAAGGCATGCAACTCTCTTGAAATTCATGTAGTGCTAACGACATCCAAAACGACACCTAGTTTTTAATAATTTCTATCAAAATTAATTTTTTTTAATATATTATGTAAAATACTTGTGCATGTAAAGAATGTGTTAGTATTTTTTTCATGTTTCTTAAACATATGATAACATTTACTTTAGAATTCTTCCCACTTATATGAATCCATTGGTAAGAAGGTGCTCGTTTTTAGCCAGTATCTTCTGCCTCTCAAATTCCTGGAGAGATTGACTGTGAAGTTTAAAAACTATAATGTTGGTAACGAAAATTTTCTGATTATTGAAACTCAGATTCTGACATTTAGGATTCATCTATGGAGAAATTTAATAATTCTTCAGATGCTGGAGTCTTTTTTGGCTCCATTAAAGCTTGTGGAGAAGGGTATCGCTTGTTAGAGCATCATGTATTATTGTACTGGATATAGACTTAAACCCCTTAGTCACTCGCCAAGCAATTAGACGTGCATTCCGTCCTAGAAAGAGAGGAAAGTGTACACCTATAGGTTGGTTGCCTTTGATTCTCCAGAAAAGGAAGACCATTTGACATGCTTCAGAGAGGAGTTGATTGCAAAGATGTTGTTTGAGTGGAACGAGTACCAAGGTCAACAAGATTATCAGATGGAAATTGTTGATGTTAATAATTGTGGTGATTTGTTTCTGTAGGCATCGCAATTAAATGAAGATGTAGTTTCTATTTACAAAGGTAAGCGAGCTTTCTTAGCCCTTTCCAAGACATGTTATGTTGGTGATTTTGGCATTCATTTCTTTCTCTTTGTTACTTTTAGGTAAATCCAGTACAGTATACGAGGAGGCTTATAAATAACAGTTGATTTTCTGAATGGACCTTAAGTTTATATGGTTGTCAAGTTTGGGCAATTTGCATATATTGTTAGATTTTTTTAGAAATAAATTTATGCAATACCCAATACATGTTAATCATAGATGGTGGATATATATGAGACTAAACTCTAGTTTTTCTTGCGAATCTGTCACCCTTTCGATACTCACATTTCATGTGCCTTCATTCTTTTTTCTCTCAGCCTTTACAATCAAAGCTCTAGCAGGATGCTGGCATGCGTCGATTTTGATTTCTCTAGCGGTAGACAGTATATGCTTTGCTTTATTTTTTTATTTTTTAAATGTTTTTATGAGGTTATGGATTGTACCGACCAATTGCAAGGGGATCTGAGTCCTATAGCATTCCCTATCGCAAGTTAAATCGAAAATATGATATTAAGTCAATATATTATAAAATCCGCATATAATTCTACATGTTATGTTGTATTAATATACGTAGGTTTGCTTTCCTTGATGGTATTGTTAGCAAGAATTCTAATGTAATTTATTTAGAGAGTTCTAATGTTCAATTAACACACTATTGGCTACAATTAGTAATTCATATATGACTATACAACTTCTACAGTTATAATTCCTATATTACTGAAACTTCACAACTTTAAATTAAATTAGATATTGTGTTATGGACAAATTAGATAGTTCAAAAAAAGGAAGAAACAACTAAAAAGAAAAACACAATTCACACTTTTATAATAGTACTGGAAAAGGGTATGTGCTTTACACGTGTAACACTCTTGATTAATTTATTGAAAATTACTCAAACAAAATTATGTCTTATATATCAAAAAATAAATTAAACTAATATATTCTCCATATTATAGACAGAGATCGAACAGTGTATTAAGATCATTACAAAAAGATAAAATAAGAAAATTTTCTTTTATCTTACTTTCAAATGTACAGAATGTTAGTAAAAAAAAAAAAAAACGTTTATCTTACCCTAAAATGCCTACAAATTCTTATGAAAAATATGCAATTCTAACGACATCGAAAACAACACGTAGTTTTTAATAATTTCTATCATAATTAAATTTTTTAATCTATTATGTAAAATATGTATGCTTGTAAAGAATATGCTCTTTTATATATATATATATATATATATATATATCTCTTAAACTTATGATGTTATTCACTTCATAACTCCATTGTTTTGATTTTTTTTTTTACACATCTGAGCTCTTTTATTCATCCTAAATGCCATCGAATGTGGTTAGCTCCAAAATTTTATTTTGATATAGTATTTTACTATGAAATTAAATTTTCATTTATTAAATACATAAACAAAGTGTGAAGATAGTAAAAATGTATGAATTTTAATTTTTATCTTTTGCGTACTCTTTCTATCAATTCCTTGTATTGGTTACCCAGACATTTAATATAAATCTTTGTTATTTTATTTTATAGTGTAACAATTACATTGTAATTTCTAAAGTTGAAATGGAAACTCAAACTTTAGCAATTTGTAATTATTTTAGAGTATTAAATAATACGAATTTATTTGTATAAATTATGTTGTTTGTTTACATTACTTGCTTACGTATTTGTGCTATATTGTCATTCCTACCATTTATATATATAGTATTCTTATAGGCCTTGTTATGATTGTTCTACAATATTTTAAGTATACATCATACCATGAGTTGATTTTTTCCCTTATCAATAGTTGCTCTAATCCAATTTTTTTGTTCTTTTATCAAATGCTCCAATAGTGTTAGAGTATTTAATAATGTACTTAATTTGCAAAATGTGTGTTGTCTTTTACTAATTATTTAGCTAAGTACTTTTTCTATATTGCCACTCCATAAATTATGCGTGTAATTCTTAAGTAGTAAAATGATTATATCAAAATATTTTGGGCACTCATCGTATCATGGGTTGACCATTTTTCTACCTCTTTAATAGCTACTCCAAATCAATACTCTATGAATAGTGTTATGAAGTTAAGGATTTAATCACCAATCATTATTCTATAAAGTGAAGTTTAGGTAGTAAGACACATTCTTTATAACTAACTGATCATGTGATTCGAGTCACTAACGGCCTCTCATTGTTCAACCTTGCCAATTGTCCCAATTGAATCTCCAAATTTCTTGTCGAAACCTTCAAATTCTCATAATCTCTTTTATGCTCTTCCGTTTTCCTATCCAATTCTCTTCTCAAATACTCAGCTTCTATTTTTCAACCTTCTTCACCCAAATTCTCTCTAGGAGCATATTGATCATGATACATGGGTTGGGAAGAATTTGCATAATGGAAAGGAGGTCTTTGTTGTTGGTTTTGAAACGAAGGATTGGAAAAATTTTGATATGAGTTGGGTTGGACATTTCTTTGATGTGGCAGTTGATAAGGTTTAGATGAGGAATTCGGGGTTTGAGTGTGTTGGAAATTTTGAGGGGGGATTTGGATGGTAAGGAGGATTGGATTGGTTGTTGGCGTTACTCTATGAGAAATTTGGGTGATTCCTCGACAAGAAGGATTGTAAGTGTTCCTATAAGCTCTGGATTAGTTCCTTGGAAATGAAGATTGATTAGCCATATAATTGATTAGCTCTTTAGCTCCATATGGCATCTCACAATTCCCATTGGCATGGCCGCCTCCATAAAAATCACATGTCATGCTTGATTGAGTTGGAGAAGAAGTCATAGCATTTCCACTACTAGGTTTCCCTAGATTCTCCAACGCTTTTGCCATGTTGTTCATCACACTCATGAACATGCTTTGTTGTGCCAAAAGGGCATCTTGAATGTTTAGATTCAATGCTCCACTACTTGCTTGGCTTGATTACCTTGGCGTTGAACCACTAGTGGAGTTATCGGTCCATGATGGCAGTGGTTGTATGCCATCCTATTCAATAACTCTTGAGCTTCTTCCGGAGTTTTATATGAGATAGAGCCGTTGACAGTGGCATCTATGATGGATTTCGTCTCTTGAAGTAAACCATTATAAAAGGTTTGGACTTGAAGCCACAGTTCACACGAAATGGTGTGATGCGGGTATTTTCTTAGCAACTCTTTGAATCTTTCCCAAGCTTCCCCTAGGCTTGCACCAACATCTTGTTTCAACGATGTAATCTCATTCCTTAATTTAGCGGTTCTTGCTAGTGGAAAGTACTTCGCCAAGAACTCTTAAACAAGTTGGTTCCAAGCGGTGAATGTTTCTTGGGCGTGGGATTGCAACCATGACTTTGCCCTATCACAAAGAGAAAAAAGGAAACACCCTCATCCGCACACAATCCAGGTGTACTTCATTAAACTTAAATGTCTCCAAGATTTCTTCAAAATTCATGAGGTGTGTATAGGGGTCCTCATTTGGTCCACCTCCGCACATGGCATGGGCTTGGAGCATTTGGTTAGGGCAGGCTTGATTTCGAAATTGTTGGCTTGCACGGGCATCCGTGCATTGCTTGAGTTCGCCCATCAAAATTAGGTAAAGCATACTCCCTCAATGGCCTTGCATTCCCATTCATGTCATTTCCATTGTACCTATAGCCACCAATTCCATTGTTTTCAACTACCTCTTCTTCTTCGTTTTCCATGTTCACATTCCCTTGATGAGCATTAGCATTTGCCATTTCTATCCTTTTTGGCTCTTGTTGTACCCTTCTCAACCTTTGAATTTCTCTTATCTCTTTCTCCCGGTCCTTGTCTAAGCAAATGAATGGCTCTTGAACTCCTCTTACCATGTACTACACAAAACCAAAATAGTCAATCTAAGTGCCAAATCAATTCTGCAAGACAACCAATCAAACATAAAAATAACCAAAATTAAGAATAAAATTAAACTAAACTAAAGTGCTTAATCTACACGACCCATAAAATGCTTGATATTGTCAAAAACCGAAGACAATCTCCGACAACAGTGCCAAAAACTTGATGCCTTTACACACCTAGTTATAAATTAATAAAACACCTAAATCCAACTACTAACAAGATGGCATCCCGCAAGTATACGGTTGTCAACTAGTAGTAAAGGGAAGTAGGGAATCGTTCCCACAACGATTGTTGGAAGGAAATTACCAAGATTTATGGGTACTTGTGTAGTTAAGCAAAATCAAGCGATGGATGATAGAACTATTCTAATAAAACCATAATTAAATGAAAGCGTTAAAAACTTAAATTAAAGCTAGATTAACTAAAAAGTAAATAAGTGAAAATAGCTAATTACAAAATTAAGAAACTAATTAATCTATTCTAGTAAAAGCAAGTAAAGGCAAACATTTAATTCTAACCTAAATTAACCAAATTAAGACTAAAATAAAAAGCAAGCAAATTACCCAACTAAAAGGAGTACAAATGAGAAACCTTGAATATTAAAAGCAATCATTTGTAAACTATAAATTGGAAAGAGTTGTACTAGAAATCTAAATATTTTTGGATTTTTGATAGAAATAAAGAAAGCCCACTAAGAATTAACAAGGAATTAATGCAAGAAATAGAAAATTCTAACTAGAATTGCAAGAAATTATCAAGAACGCTAATTTACGAAGCTAAGAAAACCTAAATTGCAAGTAAAGAAATTCTTACTAAATTAGACAAGAAAGCGAATAAAAATTACATCTACGCAAAACTTGCGATTAACCTACTACGATTATCTAATCAAAATTTGAACTTGACAAGAAATTAAAAGAAGATCTAAGAGAAAATTAAAGAGAAATTTCTATTAAAGAAGTAAACTTGGAGTTCAAACTATCCTAAACTATCTAAAAACTAACTAAAACTATCTACTCCCTCTTACTAATTTTTAAGTAGCTTAAATAGTCTAATATTACACTAGGCAAAAAATCAAGAGTTACTGGTTAAAAGTTTACAAAATTGGCCTTACAACTTAACTCTCAGCGAGTCGAGATCACGGTCTGAAACATTTGAGACCGCGATCTCGACTCTAATACAGTAAGACAATTTTTCGAGTCGAGATCGCAGTCTGGAACAGTCGCGACCGCGATCTCGACTCTCCTCCCAACATTCTTCATTTCATCTATTTTTGCAAACTGGGCATCCCTTGAGCTTTGTTCCTTTCAGCATCTAACCTTTAATTTTTAACCTGCATAATATTAACACCATTAAGCACTTAATTAAACTAAAAATTTAACACAAACTTATCATAATTAGTTCAAGAACGAAAATACAAATACATATGAAAGAAATTAACTAAAATCCACAATTACTTATCCAATTTCGGAATTTAAACTGTCAAAATGCTATAATTTAGAGGAAAATAACTCTAGCTTACTAGAGTTATCATCAGCACCACGTCATCTGACACGTCAGCGCCACGTCAGTGCCAGTTCCCAGTCTTGACCAACTTGGCCAGTTCAACCGACAAATTCATATTTCCACCGATTTTGCCACATTTTGATCGGTTCTTTCAGTTGTTAGACTAGTTTCTATGGTTTTTTTACACATCTGAATTCATTTTCGGCCTTTGTTTGTGCAAATTTTGCTCAAAAATTGATTCTTTTGTACTTTTGTCTATTGTCTATAGGTTTTTTTTCATCATTATGGTGAATCACTTCTAATCCTACTTCCGATGTCACCTATCCAACAAATATCACTCTTGATGGAAGTAACTATGAAATTTGGATGCAAGCCATGTGAAGTTTTCTCAAAATTCATAAGTTTTGGCAATATATCACTAGAGATCGAGTCAAACTGACGCAAGATATTAAAGAGTCATCTGATAAATATGCTGATAGATTGGAGGACTGGGATAGTATCAATCACAAGATCATTTCTTGGTTTATTAATACATCTACTCCTTCCATCGAATCTCTTCTCAACAGATTTGAGACTACTAAAGAAGCTTGGGACTTCCTACAACTAATCTTGCTGATTATAAGCAACCTGCAACTTCTCCACCAAGAATCTGGATAATCTATTGATGATTTTCACTCTAAAATGAACAGTATTTGGGATCAATTGGCATTGTCTGAACCTATATTTCCTCATGCCGAAGATGCTGCACTTTATACTGCTTACAGAGATAATCTTTGATTGATTCAGTTTCTTATGGCTTTACCTATGTGGCTTTGAGAAATGATTTTGAACCTACTAGAGCTAGTCTTCTGCATCGCCGGTCTTTGCCTACACTTCGCTCAGCTTTATTAGAATTAATCTCTAAAGAAACTTACAGAGTTACATCCCAAAACTATTGAAGCAGTCATGGCCTCTACTTCAAAAACTCAACCATCTCAACAAAAGGGAGAGCAACCTAGGAAGAAGTTTGATTATTGTGAACGTTGGGGACATATTTTTGTAGAATGTCGCAAACATATTGCTGCTCAGCGCCGAGAGGGTTACAAACCTATTGCAGCTATGCAAGAAGATTCTAGTATAGACATTAATCATGGCAATCTATATCCTTCTATGTCAACATCAGACTTGGAGGTGTTAATCAGTCAAGTCCTATCTCGTAGGGACTCTACTTCTTCTTCTGTTCTTTCTGCCACACCAGGTAGTTCTTCATGGCTTATAGACTCTGGATGTTTTAATCATATGTCATCAAATTCAACATTATTCACCCACAAAACACCAGTATCATCTAATCCTTCTCTTGTGCACACTGCTAATGGCTCATCCTTAGACATTAGTCATATTGGTTCTGTTTAACTCTGAGTTTAACATTCCAAATACTTACTTTGTCCCTGACTTATCTTGTAATTTACTTTCTGTTGGAAAACTATGTGATCTTGATCTTGATTTACATTTTTCTAAACATGGTTGTACTATTCCAGATCTACAGATAGGTAAGCAAGTTGGAACAGGCTGTAAAATTGGTCGCTTGTTTGAGTTGACATCCCAATGCCTTCCTATTCATACTAGTGCTGTTGCTCAAAATAAAAACTATTCTTCATTATAATTATGGCATTCTTGTCTCGGTCATGCTTCACTATCTCGAGTTCATCAATTAATGTCTAGTGGTTTTTTAGGTCCCGTTTAGGATGAATTATTTGATTGTATTTCCTATTAGTTAGGAAAAAAACATGCCTTACCATGTAATTTAAGTGAATCTGTTTCTTACAATTTCTCAAGTCCTTTTGATATTGATATTCATTCTGATATTTGGGGTCCTTCTCCTACTTTTACTTTGAGAGAATCTTGATATTTTGTTATTTTAATAGATGATTATTCTTGCTTTACCTGAATTTACTTGATGGAACGTAGGTATGAATTTTTGCAAATGTATCGTGAATTTCGTAGCATGATTAGAACTCAGTTTTATAATAATATTAAAATCTTCTATTACGATAATGCTACAGAATATACATACTCTTCCTTTATTTCTATTCTTCATGGGGATGGAACCATTCCTCAAAGATCTTGCCTGGTACATCTTAACACGTTGGTCGTACTGAACAAAAACATCGTCATATCCTAGACACTATTCGAGCTTTATTGCTCTCCTCAAATGTTCCTGAATCTTTTTGGGGAGAAGCACTTCTTATAGTAGTTTTCACAATCAATCGAGTTCCTTCTCCTATTATTGAAAACAAATCCCCTTATGAGCGTTTTTACGTTTCACTTCCAGATTATCAAATTCTCTAACTTTTTGAATGTGCTTGTTTTGTCTTACTTCCTCCTCATGAGCGAACTAAATTAGAGCCTCATTCTAGACTATGTTGTTTTCTTGGCTATGGCATACAGCACAAAGGCTATCACTATTATGATCCCATAGCTAAACATATATGAGTCTCTTTCCATGTACTCTTTTGGGAGCATAAACTCTTTTCCAGCATGTCTACATTTCATTAAACAATCTTCATCACGTATTATTCTTCTTCTTTTTTATGTAGATGACATGATCATCACAGGTAACGATATCTCAGGGATTCAACAATTGAAATAGTTCCTTAGTATACAGTTTGACATGAAGGATTTGGGATCACTTAGCTATTTTCTTGGTTTGGAAGTTTCTAAATCTTCCACAGGCTATCATTTGTCCCAGGCCAAATATATCTCCGATTTGCTTTCCTATGCAGGGATCACGGATGCTCGAACTACGGATACTCCACTTGAAACAAATGTCAAGTTGCATCCTAATGATGGGGAACTTCTCACCTGTAGATCCAACATGATATCGTCAGTTGGTTGGTAGTCTTGTTTATCTAACTTTTACTCAACCCGATATCGCTTATGTTGTACATAGAGTGAGTCAATTTATGTATGCTCCATGCTCTACCCATTTTGCTGCTGTCCTTCAAATTTTGAGATATGTGAAAGGTACAATCTTTCATGGATTAAATTTAGCATTTTCATCCTCATTAGAATTACGGGCATATTCTAATGTTGATTGGGTATCCTACTGATTGTCATTCTACTACTGGATATTGTTTCTTTTTGGGTGATTCTCTTATTTGCTAGCACAGTAAGAACAGTCTGTTGTTTCTCGCTCTAGTTCAGAATCTGAGTACCATGCTCTTGCTGATACTACATCTGAACTTCTTTGGTTGTGATGGCTTCTTCATGATATGGGTGTTTCTCTTTCAAGTCATACACCTATTTATTGTGATAGCAAAAGTGCCATCCAAATCACTCATAATGACGTTTTTCATGAACGTACAAAGCCATACATTGAGATTGATTGTCATGTTGTACGTCATCACTTCCTATAGTAGACCCTATCTCTCATCTTTATTTCTTCTAAGCATCAAGTTGCTGATCTTTTCACTGAAACACATTCACCTGCCCGTTTTCATGCACTTGTCAACAAACTCAAGTTGTTGTCAACTTTTCCACCTTGAGTTTGAGAAGGGGTGTTAAATGATGTTTATCTTCTTTGTGTATTTATCTATACTAGTAGTTATTTGTTGTACTTGTACTTATTTTATACTTAATTTTCAGCCTATATATAGGCTCAACTATTGTACATGGAAAGGTATCTTATTGAATATATAATTCAATTCACTTTTTCTATCACAAACAATTAGTTGTCGTTGTGCTATGTTTCGGATTTAAATTGTGTCCTTTTGTACCATGTGGAGTTCTTCAATCTGGTCTTCTGAGTTACATGTATTATTTTTAGGCTTTGTAAGAGTATGTGTTAAGGATATGAAAGAAGTAAAATTACATAGTGCAGGTGATTAAGTGGATTGACATTGCATTTTCAGAGATCATGAAAAGCATTCAGAGTATAAAGATGAGACTTTAGCGAGAAAGCAACTGTTGTTGAACTGGAGAAGTTGATTAAGAAGAATTCAATCCTTCGTGACAAGCTTGAGTTTCCTCCCTTCGAGAATCCAAGACTATGAAAATTAATCGACCAGAAGTGTATGAAAGTTTGCTTATCTTCTTTATTTGCTTCACAACCAAGTTGAAATTTCATCATTACTAAAAATCATAATATTGTTGTATTTGTTTGCTTGATGAACAGCTTTCAATGGCAAATTGTGTGCTGCAAGAATATAGCGCCTAATCATGTAATTCAAACCCTCTCGAATGACCATTCATGTGAGCAATCAAGTGATGCTAGTGCAACTTCTTCTCATTCTTCGATCAGATCCTCCATGCCTGAAGTCTGTAGTTGTCCACCATTAAATAATCATGGTGTAATTCAGCTTGGAACTTAATGGCTACTACTACCAGTTTAGTTTGTACTTCAAGTCATTTTGTTATTTGACATGGCCTTTTGGTGAAACCAGTTTCTGTTTGAAAAAGATAGTGGTCTTTTTGTTGATTAGAAGTAATATTCTCATTTTTTATTGTCGTTCAAGTTTGTTGAGGAACAGTTTGTTACAACATTATGAAATTTGCAGAGTGGAGATGTCCTAGATATGCCAGATATGAAACCTAAGATCTCTGATGAGTTGCAGAAGTCAGAGATATAGAAGTTAAAAGAAATAAACAGACCACCTGAACTTTGTACATATTACTGGCTGCCTCATGGCAAACCGGATGTTAAGATAAGTTTTTGCAGAATACAATGAGATGGTTGACCCTCCAAAAATTACTAATTGCTGGAGGGTAATGCACAAACAAATGATATATAAACCTTCATTGTGAGTTCTATATATACATGGATTCAAAGAATATGTCCAATTAGCAGTTAATTATGTGTTATAAGGGACCAAAAAAAATCTTACGATTTCTTTCTTAATTGAAAATAATTCTCAATTTCAAGTATTACATCTTATTTAGCATACACCAAAAGAGTGCTAGTTTACCTGTTCTTGAAAAATCCTTTCACTAATCTGCAAAAGTTATAAGCTTGGTGTTTTTAACCAGTTCTTTGGTGGTTATGGATTGTTGTAGAAAATTTTGAGTATTTTATTAGGCAACTCTCCTCTGCAGATTGCTACATTGATCTATGCAAAATTTGGATATTCACTCTTGCCATCAAGATTTGATGGTGTACACGAGCTCTAGACATGGAAACCAGATAGAAGTTCTAATCTTGCGAAGGTGTTGAAAGCTTTTCTCTTATTAATTAATGGTCTTATTTCTACTGCTTCCTTTGACATGCTTTGTGATTGATTTTCCTTCACAGACATCCCGTGCGGTGCTACCACAGGACTGCCATGAAGAAGCTGTTCCGTGTCTTGCACTTTCAGAGAATGAGGAATATATTGTGTCTGCATCAGGAGAAAAAATTTGTCTATTTCAAGTAAGTTCAACTGATGGATGACTTCAAGGTAAATGAGGTTGACGTTTGTGTGTGTGTTTTTATGGCATTGTGCACAATAATTAGCTACAATTCTCTAAGTTGTGCCATCCTTTGACATATACTTACGCTGCATATGTCTCTACCAGCTTATACAACCATTTATGTCCCCTCCACCAGCAGCAACATGTCTTGCCTTTTACCCTCCGGATAATAATCTTATTGCCATTGGCATGGAGGATTCTGGAATATGAATCTACGATACTCGCTTTGATCAGGTTCTTCACCAAATATTTTGTTGTTGGATTGAGTCTCAAAATGATTATAATTCTACAAATTGCTAATTTCCAGTTATTGGTTGGCATAATTTACAGGTAAAATGGGAGTGCAAAGGTCATGAGAAGGGAGTAACTGGAATTGTCTTCTCAACTATTCTAAATGTAATGATATTGTCAAACCCCGAACCCAGGGGATATAGCACCACCGTACCTTTAAGAATAACATCTCAAAAATGTAGATTTTAGCATGCCAAAAATTTGAGCCATTTACCATGATATCTAAGCAATTCCACTTCATGAGCCTATGCACAATACCAAACCAACCATATTCAAACTTAAATCAACATAAAAGTATACCTAGTGCATAAGTTGGACAATCACACTTATAATGCCAAAAGCCAATAACATTCGATACATTATATAAGTTTCACATTTACAAGTCCATACCATTACTATAACATAGCTAACTACAGCCTTAACTAATATCAAGAACTTCTAATTACAAGAAATCCTAAGGTACCAAATCATCTATCAAAATGCGAACAGCATAGCACAGCACTAGTGCCCCTAAAGAATCCAAAATCCTCATAAAAAAATGTCCCTATCATTTTCTGCATAGTACAATTATATATAATAACATGAGTGCCAAAAACTCAATAAGTAGTTCCATTACTCGCTACCAGTATGATAAGCCATCATATACATTTATCATTCAAAATGCACAATTGCTAAAAGTAATCCTGGGTCAAATTTATTTGAATTTCATATCTAGAAAATCATTTACTTCAAAGTTAGTACATAGTTAGTATGTGGGATCATTTGAGAATTCAAACATTGGGAAAACGTAAGGTAAGAATCCAATTCATTCAAATATTCATAATTCAACCCCACAAAGTACCAACATTCTCACTCAGCAACATGAATATCCAGTCTTGGCAATTAATCCCGCCAAGTAGACCAAACATTCGTACTTTCCTGACTACCGATCGTTAGGATGGTTAACATATATTCATATTATAATTGGAACTAGTCCCCACCAATAGATTACACAAGCACTCAGAAGCTTGCATTTTAAACATAACAATTCACTTGTATCGAATTTATTCATAAACTACCACATGCATACCTTTCATATAAAAATCCATAAAATATAATTCTAAATCATGCTGAAATGTATCAATCAAAATAACCATTCTAAAAAAATATAGTTTATAAAAGGTATTCTTGAAAAATTATAGCGAGTAATAGATTCTCTTACTACTTATCTCAAAGAAAACTTGCACTAATCTGATCAATTGAGATAGCCGAAGTCAAATTCACCTAAAGAACTTGTAAAACAATACCAAAATACTCAAAATCACAACCTAAATACTCACAAATACCCCCAAAATATGCCACAGTAAAAATCCAATAGTAACCAATAACAATCAAACCAAAAAAAAAAAAAAGGAAAAAGATGTGCATAAAGTGGTCCAATCTAACGGAGTACAAATCTGCCCAAATTTTCAGCATTTAAATTTTCACAATTCACCAACTTTTCCACACATGCAACCATAGATAATACCTCAAGCCATCTCCAAAACATAATCCCATCATTCAACAATATTTATTAGGCTTGAATTACACATGCATATGCTCCATTCCTTAAAAAATTTCAGCTTTCAACCATTTCAAAAAGTGCAGTCTAAAAACCCCTTTACTCCCAAATTTTTAGCCAATAAACCAAGTAGAGTAGTTAAGAATTACGTTGTTGATATTGCCAAAAAGTGCAAGGAAATCTCCACGTGTTTCCTTAGTCACTTTACCAATTTCTTCATCTTCTTCTCCTTCATGTCCTTCCTCTTGAGAGAAAATGCAAGAAGACCTATAAGAGGAAAATTGGAGAAGTGGGAGTAATAAATATCCTCTTATTTTCCTCCTAAAATTTTCAATTTAGTCACCAAGTTTAAGTGTATTGTTTAGAAGCCCCAAGACTTTTGGAAATGGGCTAAAAGTTTATTGGACTTGGACAAAACTTGTTTATAGTTATAGTGGTAACTATTTGGCTTTAAGAGATGGTTATAACATTCTCCCCTCCTTATAAAAAGTTTCAGCTCGAAACTTACGTATCTTGATTCATGAATAATTGAGGATATTTTTTCCTTGCTTCCTCCTCCAATTCCCAAGTTGCTTCTTGAACTGTTTGATTGGACCATTGAATTTTGACGTAGGGGATAGTGCGTTTCCTCAACACTTGCTCTTTTTAGTCAACTATTCGTAAAGGCTACTTCTCCCATATATTAAGTTCTCTTGTACTGCAAACGGCTCATAATCAACAATGTGGTCAGTATCAGGCATGTATTTTTGCAATTGAGACACATGAACACATTGTGAATTCTTGCTAGAGTTGGTGGTAGTGCCAATCGATATGCCAAATCCTCAAATCTATCCAGAATTTCAAATAGTTCGAGAAATCTCGGACTTAACTTCCCACTGACACCAAACCGCATAACCCCTTTAATAGGAGAAATCCTCAAATACACTTTTTCACCCTTTTGAAATGCCAAGGGTCTTCTTTTTTAATTGGCCCAACTTTTTTGACGATCTTGTGCTGTCTTCAACTTTTCATTAATTATAGACACCTTTCTAGCATTGCTTGAATAAGTTCAAGCTCGGCGATTCTTCTTTCACCAACTTCACTCCAATACAAAGGCGATCTACACTTCCGCCCTAAAGAGCCTCAAAAAGAGCCATTCCAATACTTTGGTGATAACTATTATTGTAAGAAAATTCAATCAACTCTACAAAGTCATCCCAGTTGCCCCCAAAATCCATCACACAAGCCCATAACATATCCTCAACTATTTGGATAGTCCTCTACGACTGCCCATACGTTTGTGGGTGGAAAGCTGAACTAAGACTCAAGTTGGTGCCCATCACTTTCTGTAAACTAATCCAAAATTTTGATGTGAAACGGGGATCTCTATTCGATACTATGCTAACCGGAGAACCATGATATCTAATGATCTGATCGACATATACACTTACCAACATATGTATTGAAGAGGTAATATTGTAAGGTCAGAAATGTGATTATTTTGTCAATCTATCCACAATCACCCAAATAACATCATTTCTTCTTCTAGTTCTTGGCAGCCTAACCACAAAACCGTGGTAACATGTTCCCATTTCTATTCTGGTTTCTCCAAGGGCTTAAGAAAACCTGCCAGTCTTCGATGCTCAGTTTTGATTTGTTGACAAACTAAGCACCTAGAAACAAACTTTGCTATCTCCCTTTTCATGCCACCCCAACACATTACCAATAATTCTCTCTCAAATCTCGATACATCTTGGTGCTATTAGGATGAATGGATAGTCTAGAAGAATGAGCTTCTTTCAGCATTTCTTTCTTCAATTCTAACTTATTGGGTAAACATAACCGTCTTTGAAACCATAAACTACCATCTTTTTGAAGTTGAAAATCCTCTAATTGCTCCAATCGTTTCTTCACTTTCATCAACTCAGTAAACTCAAATTGAGCAACTTCAATCCGCTCAATAAGAGAACTTTGAACTATCAAAACTGCTATTAAATTACTTGTAGATTCTACAATCTCCAAATTTAGCATCACCATCTGTTTAGTAAGCATTACCGCCAAGGTTCTTGAACTTTTCCTACTCAAAGCATCTGCCACTCTATTAGCTTTTCCCGGATGATAGCTAATAGTCAAATCATGATCTTTTAACAGTTCTAACTATCTTCTTTGTCGCATATTGAGCTCCCTCTGAGTAAAGAGATATGTGAGGCTTTTATGATCAATGCCAAAACTTCACACTATTCTCCATAGAGGTAATGATGCCAAATCTTTAATGTGAAAACTACGGCTGCCAATTCAAGATCATGAGTCGGATAATTAATCTCATAAGACTTTAATTAACGCGAAGAATAGGCAATAACCTTGCCATTCTGCATAAGTACACAACCCAATCTATTTTTTAAAGCATTGTTGTAAATCATGAACCCTCCAGATCTCGATATTAATGACAATACTGGTGCGGAAGTTAGTATTGTTTTCAATTCTTCAAAACTAACCTCGCAACTTGGAGCGAATTCAAATTTGACCTTTTCTGAGTCAATCGAGTCATGGGAGAAGCAATAGTTGAGAACCCTTCCACGAATTTGCGGTAATAACCTGCCAACCCAAGAAAACTCCGTATTTCTGCAACATTAGTTGGCCTTGGCCAATCAATTATGGCTTCCACTTTCTTAGGATCTACTGCCACACCATCCATTGAAATCACGTGTCTAAGAAATGACACACTTTGCAGCCCAAAATTCACATTTACTGAATTTGGCATACAACTTCTCCTGTCTAAGGATTTGCATCACTTCTCTCAAATGTCCTTCATGCTCTCTTTCACTATGAGAATATACTAAGATGTCATCGATAAATACAACAACAAATTTGTCTAATTGTACCTTAAAGACCTTGTTCATCAAATCCATAAAAGGAGCACTGGCATTAATTAAACCAAATGGCATAACAATAAATTCATAATGCCATACCTGGTCTGGAATGTACTTTTTGGAATATCCTCTTTCTTAATTCTCAATTGGTGGTAACCAGGCTGAAGATCTATTTTGAAAAAAATATGGGCACCCTTCAGTTGATCAAATAGATCATTAATCCTTAGAAGGGATATTTATTCTTAATAGTCACCTTATTCAACTCCCGATAATCAATACAAAGTTTCAAGCTTCCATTTTTTTTTCTTGACAAATTGATAAATTTCTTATCTAACAACTCTTGAAGCTGTGCTTTGGGTTCCTTTAACTCGATAATGGAGCCATTCTATAAGGTGACTTAGAAATAGGCTCTATCCCAAGTATCACATTGATTTCAAACTCAATTTCACACTTCGACAGTATTCCTTGTAATTCATCAGGAAATACATCAGGAAATTTCTTGACCACTGGTATCTGCTCAAGTTGCACTTCTTTTGTCTTCTTATTTTCTACCACATACACCAAATAACACTCACAGCCATTTTCAATGCCTTCCTTGTTTGTAACGCTGATAAGATAGGAATGCTTCTCTTAGGTGGCTTCCCCTTACAACCTAGAAAAGAAAATTGAGGTGTACCAGGAATAAAGAAATCTACTATCTTGTGCTGACAGTCTATCAGGGTATAATTCTTAGACAGCCAGTCCATGCCTAATATTGCATCAAAGTCACCCAGGTTTAGTTGTCCACATTTGCCTCAAACTCTCTTCCATCTAACTATACCCGACAATTTTTATAAAGAGTATTAGAAACTAACACTTTACCCCCAGATGTAGTGACTCTATACGATACTACATGTATCTGGACATCTAAAGATTTAGAACTCATGTCCATGTGCTTAAAAAACATTTTAGAAATGAAAGAATGGCATGCACCACTATCAAACAAAACATAAGCTGGTATTGAGTTTATTAGCACCATACCTATTACCATATTATATGCTCCATCTGCCTCTTGATCCGTTATAGCATAAATATGAGAGTTGGGATTGTGCTTGTTGTTCCTAGGTATTGCAGTTCTAGAGTTGTTACCAGTTTTTTGAGGACAATCCTTGACTTTATGCCCAGACTGTCCACAACCAAAGCAAGCTCCATTCTTCCACCTACATTCACCTGGATGTACACGATTGCAATGATCACAAGCTTTCGTCTTGTTGGCAACATATGGTGAAGAAGAAGATACCCCACGTAAAAGTAGTACGATGAGGTCCTAGCAGTTTAGCTGTTTGAGCAGTAACATGCCTATTTCGATTTTGGTTGAACTCGCTCTCTCGCTGAATCAAATCCCTTTCGGCCTGGAGTGGGGCATCATCACATATCCTCACAAGTAGGATAATATCTAGTAGCGATCATAGTACGAATCTGGCTTTGTAGACCCTTCTTGAACTTAAGCATCTTATTTGTTTCATCAGCCATTCTTGTTGGATCATATCTCCCCAAGGCATTGAAGGTAGTATAATACTCTAAGACTGACATATTAGGCTTTTGCTTAAAAGAATTAAATTCTTTGATCTTGGGATCCCTCATAGCTGGTGGAAAGTAGTGCTTGAGAAAAACATTCTTGAACTGGGACCAAGTTAAAAGGCGTCTAGGCGGTGCTACAACTGGTGCTATGCCATCCCACCATTTATCTGCCTCACCTACTAGGAATGAAGTAACCACCTGTGGCTTAATTTCTTTAGGTACTTCCATTGTGCTGAAATTTTTCTCAATTTGACAAAGCCATTTGTTAGCTTTGTCAGAATCAGGACTCCCATCAAAAGTTGGTGTATTGATCTTGCTAAGTTCTTGAAAATGAAAGTTAACACTACTAAATCCATATGTTGTTGTTGAATTCCTTGCATAAACTGATATGCCATAGCGAAAGAAGACGTGTCCATCTCTGAAAACATCTAAGCCATGTGATTAGAAACTTCCTGGCATTGTTGAGATGAAGTTTCCACATCTCTCGTTCTCAACCCTGCATGCCGGGCATTCTTCATAAAACCATCGAGGTCGTATTCATGTCTACATCCTCACTTCTATGCCCTTCTGAGCCTTCAACATCCATTTTATCACTTTCCGAATTCAAGTTATCATCTTGAATTTGAACTACCTTCTTCTTTTGTTTTTTTTTTATTAGGCATGTTTTATAAACACAAAACAATGTTTGCATTCAAAGCCACACTGACACTTAGAGAACCTAACCAACATCTAATTCACAAATACATTCAACAATTGAATGTTTAAATCATAGAATCACAAAGATCACTAACTTGGGTTGGCAATTCCCAAGTGAAGATCACAAGAATTTCTAAGATTAAACCACCAAATTTATCTTAAATATAACTGTACATGCACAGTTCAGACTTATGCTCTGATACCACTATATGTCATAGCTCGAATCTAGACAATATAACACTGCCGTACCTTTAAAAATAATATCTCAAAGATACTAGACGTGCAAAAATTTGAGCAAACTAGAACCTGTACAAATGCCATTTGCCATGATATCTAAGAAATTCCACTTCATGAGTGCACAATACCAAACCACCATATTCAAACATAAATCAACATAAAAGCGTAGTTAATGCATAAGTTCAACAATCACACTTATAATGCCAAAAGCCAAGAACATTCGATACATTATATAAATTTTCACATTGTTAAGTCCATACCATTACTATAACATAGCTAATTACTACCTTAACTAATATCAACAACTTCTAATTACAAGAAATCCTAAGGTACCAAATCATCGATCAAAATGCGAACAGCATAACACTAGTGCTCTCAAAAGAATCCAAAATCCTCTTCAAAAATATCCTTGTCATTCTCTACATAGTACAATTATACATATGACAACATGAGCGCCAAACACTCAATAAGTAGTTCCATTACTCACTACCAGCATGATAAGCTATCATATACATATATCATTCAAAATACACAATTGCTAAAAGTAATCCTTCAAATTTATTTGAATTTCATATCTAGAAAATCATTTACTTCAAAGTTAGTACATAGTTAGCATGTGGCATCATTTGAAAATTCAAGCATTGGAAAAATGTAAGGTAAGAATGCAATTCATTCAAATATTCATAATTCAAACCCACAAAATACCAATGTTTTCATTTGGCAATTTGGATATTCAGTCTTGGCTATTAATCCTGCCAAGTAGGCCAAACATTCATACTTTCCTAACTACCGACCGTTAGGATGGTCAACATACATTCATATTATAATTGGAACTGGTCCCCACTGATAGATTGCACAAGTACTTTGGAGCTTACAGTTTAAACATAACACTTCACTTGTATCGAATTTATTCATAAACTACCACATGCATACCTTTCATACAATATAAAAATCATTAAAATATAATTGTTAATCATGCCAAAATGTATAAATCAAAACAACCAATCTAAAACAATATAGTTTATAAAAGACATTCTTGAGAAATTATATGAGTAATAGACTACTTACCTCAAAGAAAACTTGCACTAATTTGATCAAGTTATATAGTCAAAGTCAAATTCACTTAAAGTACCTATAAAACAATTCCAAAATAATTAAAACCACAAACTAAATTGTTATACCCATCTCCTAAAGCCCAATAGTTACCACTTAATCTATAAACAAGTTTTGACCAAACCCAATAAACTTTTAGCCCATTTCCAAAAGTCTTGGGGTTTGTAAACAGTACACTTAAACTTGGGGACTAAATTAGAAATTCTAGGAGGAAAATAAGAAGATATATATCACTCCCACTTCTCCAATTTTCCTCTTACAATTCTTCTTGTATTTTCCCTCAAGAGGAAGGACATGAAGGAGAAGAAGATGGAGAAATTGGAGATTTTCTTCTTCAGGGTCAATATCAACAAGGTAATTCCTAACTACTCTACTTGATTTATTGGCTGAAAATATGGGAGTAAAGGGGTTTTTGGACTGCACTTTTTGAAATGGTAGAAAGCTGAAATATTTGAAGGAATAGAGCTTATGCATGTGTAATTCAAGCCTAACAAATATTTTAGAATAATGGGATTACGTTTTGGAGATGGTTTGAGGTATTACCTATGGTTGCATGTGTGGAAAAGTTGGTGAATTGTGAAAATTTTAATGCTCAAAATTTGGGCAGATTTGTACTCCATTAGATTGGACCACTTTGTCCACATCTTTTTCCTTTCATTTTGGTTCGATTGTTGTTAGTTAATATTGCGATTTTATTGTGGCATATTTTGGGGGTATTTGAGAGTACTTAGGTTGTGATTTTGAGTATTTTGGAATTATTTTATAGGTACTTTAGGTGAATTTGACTTTGGCTATCTAAGTTGATTAGAATAGTACAAGTTTTATTTGAGGTAAGTAATCTACTATTACTCACTATAAATTCTTAAGAATGTCTTTTATAAACTATATTGTTTTAGAAGGGTTATTTTGATTTATACATTTTGGCATGATTAAGAATTATATTTTAATGACTTTTATATGAAAGGTATGCATGTGATAGTTCATGAATAAATTTGATACAAGTGAAGTGTGATGTTTAAAATGCAAGCTCTTGAGTTCTTGTGTAATCTATTAGTAGGGACTAGTTCCAATTATGATATGAATGTATATTGACGATCCTAATGGTCGGTAGTTAGGAAAGTATGAACGTTTGGCCTACTTATAAGATTAATAGCCAAGACTAGATATCTAGGTTGCCGAGTGAAAACATTGGTGTTTTGTGAGCTTGAATTATGAATATTTGAATGAATTAGATTCTTACCTTACGTTTTCCCAATGTTTGAATTCTCAAATGATACCACATGCTAACTATGTACTAACTTTGAAGTAAATGATTTTCTAGATATGAAATTCAAATAAATTTAGTGCTGTAAAGGATTACTTTTAGAAATTGTGTATTTTGAATGACATATGTACATGATAGCTTATCATGCTAGTAGTGAGTAATGGAATTGCTTATTGAGCGTTTGGCGCTCATGTTGTTAGATATAATTGTACTATAGAGAGAATGACACGGACCTTTTTGAAGAGAATTTTGGATTCTCTTGGGGGGTACTAGTGCTATGCTATTCGCATTTGATGGATGATTTGGTACCTTAGAACTTCTTGTAATTAGAAGTTGTTGATATTAATTATGACAGTAGTTAGCTATGTTATAGTAATGGTATGGACTTGTAAATGTAAAAACTTATATAATGTATCGAATGTTCTTGACTTTTGGCATTATAAGTGTGATTGTCGAATTTATACACTATCTATGCTTTTATGTTGATTTAATTTTGAATATGGTTGGTTTGGTATTGTGCATAGGCTCATGAAGTAAAATTGCTTAGATATCATGGGAAATGGCATTTTTACATATTCTAATTTGCTCATTTGACAAATTTTTGGACGCCTAGTATCTTTAAGATGTTATTCAGATGTTATTCTTAAAGGTACAGCGGTGTTATATCCCCTGGGTTCGGGATATGACATAAATACTAACAAATACCTCCAAAATATGCCACAATAAAACCCCA
This sequence comes from Cinchona pubescens, assembly GCA_025175665.1. Taxonomy (NCBI): domain Eukaryota; kingdom Viridiplantae; phylum Streptophyta; class Magnoliopsida; order Gentianales; family Rubiaceae; genus Cinchona; species Cinchona pubescens. The sequence continues at coordinate 872,979 of JANKKI010000105.1, forward strand.
ATAGTAACTAGCAACTATCAAACCAAAAGAAAAGGAAAAAGATGTGCACAAAGTGATCCAATCTAACGCAGGACAAATCTACCCAAGTTTTCAGCATTAAAATTTTCACAATTCACCCATTTTTTCACACATGCAACCATAGATAATACCTCATCTCCGAAACATAATCCCATCATTCTACAACATTTATTAGTCTTAAATTACACATTCATAAGCTCCATTTCTTCAAAAAGTGCAGTCTAAAAACCCCTTTACTCCCAAATTTTCTGCCAATAAATCAATTTGAGTAGTTAGGAATTACCTTGTTGATATTGCCCAAGAAAATCTCTATGTGATTCCTTAGTCATACCACCAATTTCTCCGTCTAATCGTCCTTCCTCTTGAGAGAAACTGCAATAAGACCCGTAAGAGAAAATTGGAGAAGTGTGAATGATAAATATCTTTTTATTTTCCTCAATTTAGTCTTCAAATTTAAGTATATTGTTTAGAAGTCCCAAGACTTTTAGAAATGGGCTAAAAGTTAATTGGGTTTGATCAAAACTTATTTATAGTTTAAATGGTAACTATTGGGCTTTAGGAGATGGGTATCATCAGGAGCAGATGCTCAGGTAATTAATTTGCAAACTGACATTATGAAAAGCATGTTCGTTTTCCAGATTTGTTACTTTGAGCTTTTGCATTCCAGATTTTTGTTTGGAGCATAGATAGTTTGCAGCAGCTGGCAAATAAGTTCTTGGAAATTCCACCTATGTGCACCAAATCATCTGGCATATACACGTCTCCAGTTCCATCCGAAGCACTCTGATATTTTGGTTGTTCACGAGACACAAATCGCTGTGTATAAGGCATCAACACTAGATCGCATTACAGAGACAGGTGGGTGCCTGATTCATGAAAAAGAGGCCTGATTGTTGCTAAAATGTCAGGCATTACAAAATATGTGAAATGTAGCAAGTAGGTGCTTATAGTAGTTAAAGTGCAATATAAAATTCCAAAAAAAAAAAAAAAAAGCTACTGTCAAGACTCAATTGATTACTTTGTTCAGATCAGATTACACAAGCTTCAGCTTGTCGGTGAACAAGTGTGGTAAAAATTAAAAAAAAAAAAAAAAACAACCAACAACAACAACAACTTACAATGTGGTTTTTGTGGATGTAGGCTCCTGAAGAATCAAGTATTGGAATTACAGAAGCTAAGTACTCGTGCGATGGCCAGTTGATATATGCAAGCTTTAGAGATGGGAGTATATGTGTTTTCACTGATGCAGTCTGAAATTAAGCTGCCGGATCAATTCTAAAGCATATATCCCCACCGATTCAAGGTACTTACTCATTTTCAGTTTCATTTACTCAAAAATGAGAGAAATGACAGTAGTATGATTTGGTTTTATTTATGTCCGCTCTTTACATAATACAACAGTTCAAGGCCGCTGCACCCGCTTGTTATTGCCGCTCATCCATCGGAATCCAATCAGTTTGCAATAGGAGTTACTAATGGTTCTGTTCATATATCTAGAACCAGAAGGGAAGTGGGGTACTCCGCCCCCAGACGACGACGATGATCAAGGGTAGCATTATTCAGTTTCATGAGCTCACAACTGATTGTTAATTGTATAATTGCTTTAGACCAGATACATTGGTTTGAGCTGATGGTATAGACTTCTCTCGGGCATTTCTTCTGTATATATAGTATAGACAACTATTCACAGGTCAAAATGTCTCGTGCATGTAGGTGGAGAACAATGGAATTAGGATCTGACTGATGATTTTTGTGGTAATTTTTTGCTCAAAGTGCAAATAATATGCAATTCGTTCTTTGTTTTTGTACATGTTTTTGCTGTTAGTAACCTTTTTAGGAAATAATATGCAATTAAGATGTGACCAAGAGATTGCATACACCTAATATCATGAAGCTTAGACATTCAAAAGAAAAACGGCTTTAAGGCAAGATGTTTTATTGATACTGGCTGAAAATAGAAAATTTAGTGTTTAGTTTATGGGTATGAGGAGAAAGAATGGAAATCAAGGTTAATAGTATTTATTGATATTGTTTGGTTAATTATTATAGAAATTAATCCCATAGGAATGAATCATGAAAATATTAGAAAATATCTACTTTCATTCTCCACTTAAAACTTGGGTTCCAAATTGATTAGTTTATCAACATAATGAAACCCTTCCTTATTCAAACCAAACAAGTAAAGAAAAATGATATCATTCTACATCGATAATGGAACTTATTATTTCTATTTTCGATTTCAATTTGCGAATGTAAACCAAACACCACCTAAGTTTTAATAATGGAAAATAGAAACCAGCCACCTTTATGATTGTTTTCTGATCAGTGATACGTATTGCTGCCCAAAATTAAAACATCAAAGAAGGCAAGATGCCATATCTTAAATTAAGAGCTCTGTTTCAGGTTTACAGTGAAATCAAAATTAAGAAGTTATCCATCTTTTTCTTTTTCTTGTTTTGGGTGGGGTTTCCAATTCAAGTTACAAGTGTTTAATACTTGTGCTAATGCCATACTGTTTCACCGAATGATACATGTCAGGAGTTGTTTGGTTTATATTCAAAGTTTCGAATGAGAATTATAAAATTTATTATCATGAGTTTATATTATTCCCTTATTTATTGGTTTGAAATTAAATTTAATTTTATTATGTTAATGAGTTGATTAGTTTGATATTCAAATCATAAATGAGGAATAAAATTGAACATTTTAACACTTTTATTCCTGTAAAATAATTTCTATAGTGTTTAATCATACAAATATAAATCAAACGCCTCCTTAGTTTTATCAATCTTATACAAATAGGAATAGTAGTTCGTGTTCCTCAGTAATGTCCAAGTTGTGACAATTTTCCATATAACTATGAAAATAAATCTTGCTTGGATTCGATCTATGCACTATTGCATGGACTTTTTGGTCTTGGGGAAGTGAAATCACTTAAGGGTGTTCAAAGTTTGATTTAATCGAATAAGCTGACTGAACTAAACTAATTTGGTTTTCATCTTTCGGATAATCGGTGTTCGAATAAATCGAATAAAAAAGATTGGTTATATAGTTTAGATTTGGTTATTGAAAATAAAAAAAAAACCAAATAACTGAATAACAAAAATTTTAGTTTTATTAGTTTTATTTTTAGTTTTTTAATAACCCAATTCCATTTTCTATTCATATATTTAACACTTTAATATTGTTTCTTTTTCTTTTTTCTTTTTTTTGTTATTTTTTAGTTTCTAGTCTTTGTTTTAATAGTTTTAACTTTTTGTTTAATAATTTGGTTAGTTTTGTATTTAATTTTTAAGTTAAATAGTAAATTTCAATTAATCGAATAAATTGAAAAAAAAAAAAAAAAAGTTTGGTTAACCAACCAACTAAAGAAAAATTTGGTTCAAGGATTTGATCTTGATTTTCTTGTACCAAAAACCAAAAACAAAAACAGAATTATTGAAAAATCGACTGAAGAACACCCTTATCATCACCCACATGAATGAGTAGCCTATTAAAAATTAAGGAATTCATGACATAGACCAAAAACCCAATCCAAGCAAGAATTTTCTCATATAACCAATCAATAGTGTCAGGTTTCTTTGGCTATTTCTTACATGCAAAGATAGTGTCAAAAGACAAAAAATAAATACTCTCTCTGCCTCATAATTTTTGTCATTTTTCAAAAATTCAACTTATTAACAATTGTGTGTTTATAATGATAGTTGTTTAAATCTTTTTTATTTTAATTACCCCACAAAATTCAAATTTTAAATGGTGCAGTATTTGTATCCATAAAAAGACAAAGGATAAGAGTAGAAAATGTATAATTATACTTGACATTTTGAACACGACATTTTCAATGAGACGAAGAGAGAAAATAAATAAATAAAATAGAGGAAAAAGCTTGAGATGTTTTGTGCACAAAACTAATTTCAATATCCCAATTATTTTTGTATGAAGTAAAGATGATAAAGGGCGTGAAGATTAAGAATCTTCCAAAAGAGAGAAATCAAATTATGTGTGACAAGAATACAAGATTATGGGAGGAAAATTTGTGTATATTATAATGCTATACTTATAATTATACGAGAGAAATATATATATATATATACTATGATACAATTGAATAAATCTTGTTAATCAAAATTAAAATTGAGGAATCAGATATATACAAGAAAATTTTTATATGAACCAGATTCATGGTACTTTGGTCCGTCTTGATCCACATTACCCAATTAGGTGATGGAAAGAAATGTCTATTGATGTGGATCAACATGAACTAAGGGATTCATGACGCTATGTTATAGATTAAATTTATGACTCTATGTTATAGATCAGATTCATTTAAGAATTTCCCAATATATACTTAATATATTTAAACACCTAAATTTAAGCTTTACATATACCTCGTTTGGTTTTTTGTCAAACTCTTAATCAAACTACATTTCGGCTTAAAACGTTCGTCTTCCATTTCCAGCCTCAAAATCAATCCAAACATTGTCAAGCTCAAAATCTAATGTCTTTGTGAAATAAAATTCACCAAAATTGTGTTTGAATAGATAAATTTGATGAATAATTTGAAATCTATCCATTTGTAAATGGATGAATTTTAAATCCGTTAAATTAAAAATATAAAATAAATAATTTTAAATAACTTCTTAATTTGGTCATATTTGAAATTCATTATAAATCCTTCCACTAAATGAGTAGATTTCAAATCTTTTTCTAAATCCATCCCAAATCCATCGATTCAAACATAATACAAAAGTATTTTGTAAAGTCGTAAACCCAAAGTTTTGCTCGTCTTATTTCCAAAACCACAAAATTTTGTCTTAAAAATTAACGAAGTAGATTGATAAGCTATTTTACATTATAACTTTAGCTAATGAATTGAAACTTAAAGAGGGAAAATTTTGAGTTGATAGAAAATGATTTATAAAGTCACAAATTCAAAATTATTTATAAAGTCATTATATATGGTAAAATCATTTAATTCCTAATTTTAGATATCTGGCCGATTTTTATTCCTACTTTTTTGAATCTACTCACACATCAATAATTTTCTTATTTGTATAAATATACTCATGTAAAATCTTGAGATGGTCGATGTTATTTATATTAAATTTATTTTGTTGAATTAGTTTCGTACTATTAATAGTAAACGGATAAACATAATACGATGGACAGCTCTTAGTCTTTTGAGTGTATGGCGTCATCTTTGCATATAGTATTGACCTTTGCTTTGGAAATTTGTCACCATTCAATTTATCAAGCTTTTGATTGTGAACGGAATTTGGCCTTGGTGACATAACTCTTTCAAACAGCCTTTTGTGGGTCTTCTGTTTAAATTCTGAAGCGCACAGAAGAGCCACTTTGTAAATCACACTGTTTTGAGTGGAAACATTAGGTTTCTACAATTTTTCTAACTAATCGTGCATCTCCACTACACCTTTGCTTTGATCTTCTCAATTCGAATCGAACAATTATAACCAGATTAAAGAATAGATTCAAACCTGCAGAAGACTAAAAGGGTAATCAAATCATTAGATGCTTTAATTCATAAAGACGAATAATGACAAACTTAATGTCTTCTATAGTAATGTAGCACCATAGTGCTGAGTGCATAATTGCATTAGTCCTACAACTATGGATACTTTCGTTGCTAAATAATAATTAGAAAACGAAGAAAAGCGGTTTTTTTTAGTTTAGGAGAAAAATCGTTGCTATCATTGCATAATTGCTGACATTTCAGTTCACAAAAAGATTGCTTCAACTTTCTTCTAAACAGAAAGATAGGGCAAAAACCAAGACGGAGAAATAGAGAAAGAAAAGCTACTTGATCGCTTAGCTGAACTATATATTACTTGGTATTCTAGTGAAAATTTTTTTCTAACAAGCTCTTCTGCTTGAAAGTAAAACTCTTCATATTTCACTTGTCTTTACCTTGATTCACTGATCTCAAGTTTCATTGTCATCTTTTGTTTGTCACGGAATTCTTTTCATATTTTTATATGGTTTTCAAGAGATCACAATATCAAATTTAATTTGAAATTATTACACTCTTACAAATTAATATGATAAGAGTACAACTTGTTAATCAATAATGTAATTTTCCTTCTACAGAAGTCCGATTTATTTAGTAGCACAGGTAATACTAAAAAGGAGAAAATGCAATTTTAACCCTCAAAGTTTGGGTTATAGTGTATTTTGGTCATCAAATTTCAAGTAAAACACAATTAGTAATTAAACTTTCTAATTTCTACCAATATTATGACAAATTTAAAAATTCTATCACGTAAAAACAGAAAAAATTATCTGCAAAGCATGTGAGTGTTAAATCTAAAGTTTCAAATGTGGACAAATGCAATTTTAGCCCTCAAAGTTTGGGTCATGATATATTTTGGTCTCCAAAGTTCCAAACAAAACGCATTTAATTCTCAAATTATCTTATAACTTTTACCAATTTAGGAGAAATTAGAAAATTCAGATGGAAAAATACGTGTGACTGTTAAATTTATCCTGGGTTATAATGCTTCCTAACGTATTTCAACCCATTTAACCATATTTTTACTTTTTTCTCCGACTATCAATATCTAACCATTCACCATTCTTATCTACAATATTAAGAAATACTTCATCATACTCATCATCACTCCTATCACAATCAGACCAGATAAGGAAGACCATTATGTAAAACTATCAGATTCATTGTTATCACTATTATTTGTGGCATCATCATTCCACTACCACCAATAATTAGATCCACCTTTCCTATATTTAGAATCATCACTCATTTTTCCAGAACCAACACTCCCATCTTTAGAATTTTCATTCCTATTATGTGGATTTTTTAAAGAATTTTATTCTAACTCCTAAACCGTAATTTCACGTAAAGATTCCTTCTTGGTGTTATTATAATTAAAAATTTATTTGTGAGTGAGACTCTTGTGGAGCCGCATCCACTTGCATTAGTCGGAAGAACTCTTCCAACTAATCTCTTAAGAAACTCTCCTAAATACTACAATCTTACAAAATTAAGAAATAATAACTACATAACTATACTTACTTATATTAAAATATCAAGGAATGTAACGAAAAAAAAATAATGTCGACAACTATTTTCTATTGTCTAAAAACTACTGTACATATAAGTCTTTTCCAACACAAATAAATACATCTACTACAATACATAATACGTTACTTCTCTCCCTAATTAAATTCCATATTATTATAAGTATTACACTAAACTACACTCTACTAAGCTATATATCTAAATAATTGAGTATAAAGGCAATATCAGTTCGTGGTTATCATTTTTCTATATCTACTTAAAGCTCGTTGTATCTTAAGAAATGAATGCCACATTAACTTAGTACAATAGGAAACGTATCCCTCTTAAGAGAGTACTAATTAATATACCTCAACCACAAACAAACTTTTGTAATCCTTGAATTAATTTATTTTTAATTTATTAGTGAATTATTATTGTGTTATTATTATCATTTCTATGGATATAAATCTTTAACAATAGATTAAATGGGCTGATATCAACTGGGAGATGTTATAACCCAAGTTAGATTTAATAGTTACGTGTATTGCACGTGATTTTTTTTTTTTTTTTGTAATTTACAGAATTTTCAAATTGTCCTAAATTAGTAGAAATTAGAGGGATTGAGGATTAAATGCATTTTGTTTAGAACTTTGGGGACCACAACCCAAACTTTTGGTGCTAAAATTACATTTTTTGTCATGTTTGGATCTTGAGATTTAACAGTCACGTGCATTTTTCCATTTGTAATTGACGAAATTTTTCAATTTATCCCAAATTGGTAGAAATTAGAAAATTTAAAGACAAAATATGTTTTGCCTGGAATTTTAGGGATCAAGATAGACTATGACCCAAATTCTGGGGATTAAAATTTTTTTCCCTAATAAAAAACCATAAATCAATTCTTTGTAGCTTCCCTTTTCATGATGTGCAAATAAACCCCACATTTTGTTGGAAACAATTTTGGAGAAAAGTTGGTGCAACAAAGATTTGTTTAGCCATGGCAAACGTTATAGACATCAAATATTTGATATTTATAGAAGTATTTAGGTTGTGGCTAAAATCTCTATTGCATGAAACATCACATTTCAAATGGTGTCTTTTGTTTATTTCTGATGGCAGCTTATAAAATTTATGTGAGACTTGTTTTGCAGTTGTTTAATACATAATTAAGAGTTAATATTTGATTTCAAATATTTAAAAACCTCTTGTGATGAATTAGTTCAATTTTAAATGGACAAGTTGAACCTCTTCATTTGAAATATTGCTGAAATTTTGAACATTCATCTTAAGGGGTGTAAATTTAATTCCTGTGGTTGTCAATCAATTGGGATAATCTTTGATAAATTGTTTGATGTCTCTATAAATATGAGACTCCATCAAAGGCGCAATACAATACAAATCACATTTTATTCTTCTTCTTCTTCTTCTTCTTTTCTTCTTCTTCTTCTTCTTCTTCTTCTTTTTCTTCTTCTTCTTCTTCTTCTTCTTCTTCGTCTCATATTTGTTTTTGAGTGTTAAAGGGAAGGAGACTTGCATTGTTAAGCAAGTGTTCTTAGCATGGGTTTGGTGATTACTAGAAGTTGTATTTACCTGACACTATTCAACAACTTTATAGTGGGGGTAAATAACACTTTAAAGACAGAATATTCGTATCAAATTCTTCAAAAGTATTTCTTCATTCTAGTGTTTGTAATGTATTTTCCCAACTTTCTTGAAGTTTTATTTCTTCCTAGTTGATATGGAGACATTGATCCTATTACTACTATCAAAGGACCATGAATTCAAACTATACCATTTTCCTAGCAATGGTCTTAACTTCACTTGTTGATAGGACAAGATCAAATTCGGTCTAACTGAGTTAAGGATTTTTTACATTTCAGATAGAAGTGATCCTAAGACTATGGTGCCAAATGAAGAAAGGATAGATACTGAGAAAGTATGGCCAATCATCAAAAGTATAAACAATATTGCATTAGATGCCATGGCTATATCATGGACACGTTCTCCAACATATTAGATGATCTCTTTTAAGGTATAGAAGATCCAATAGAATTTTAGAAGGCCTTGGAACCAAAATAAACTAATGAGCAGCATCGTATCATCAAATTTGTTTCTTTAAAATAATCTGAATTTACTATAGTAAACAATAAGCCAATTATGACTCAAGTAGATGAGTTGAAAGTCCTAGTTTCCTAACTCAAAGATATCAAATTGAGCAAAATGCACAAATTGTCACTGTACTAATAGATTATTACATATTAAGTCATTAAATTATTTGTTTTGTAAATTTGGCCACTAAACTACCTTAAATGTGTGTCTGGAATCACTGAATTATTTATTTTACAAATTTGGTCACTAAATTACCTTAAATGTGTGTTTCTTCTATTTTCATAGTGACTACATACACACACTTAACATAGTTCAGCGGTCAAATTTGTAACAGGTTGGAGTGATTCCAAACACACATTTAAGGTAGTTCAGTGACCAAATTTGCAAAATAAATAATTTAGTGATCTTGTATACAATAACTTAATAGTTTGATAGACATTTATGCATTTTGCTCTTTCAAATTGGATGTTTCTAAGGCAATGTAAGTCACTGTAATTATTTCAAAATTGCCACCTACTTGGGCATATTACCATGAGAAACTCATTCACTCTGATAACACATATCATTGTTGATTAACTCTTGTTATGCATACATATCGAGAAAGAAATTCAAATACATGAAGGTAAAAGTGCACTAGTGAAAGATAACAAAGTGAATGTTGTTGAGAATAGAGCTTAGAATAAAAACAAACAAGGTAAAAGAAAGTTTGTTGACATGAGTTTCACCGATAATATTCGAAATTTTGCTATAACTTCTAATGACATTAAAAAGAATAGAAAGTGCTTTCATTGTAGTAAAGAAGGCCACTACACAAAAGAGTGTAGAATTTTCAAGAACCAAAAAAAGGTCGAGAACCTAAACCATGCAAAAATTGTGGGAAAAAATGAGGAGGAATTGATGACCATAGTGTCAAACTTGTACATTGAAATGATATTCGACATAAATATAGCTTCTAATACCACATCATTTGGTCGGTGGTATGATTTCGGTCAACCATCCACATTTGTAATGAAAATTCCTAATTCGAGAAGATTGAATACTCCAAGAAAGATCTAATGTTCTTATAGAAAATAATGCCAAGGCAAAAGTCTTGGGCAACGGGGGTTGTAGAACTACAATTCACATTAGAAAAAAATTAAAAAAAAAGGTAAAATAAAAAAATAAAAAAACCTATAGTATCCCAAATATGCACTTTACCCCTTTGTGGTTATCAAATGTGTATTTGACCATCTTGTGATTCAAATTTTTTTTTTTTTTTTTTGTTAGAAACTGTGAAATTTATATCAAATTGTGAAATGTCATATATAACCTTAATCAATTCAAGAATTTAACAAGTTATGGTGTCAAATTGATTTAAAATGAAAAGACAGTTACAAAGTTTTTGGAGTCAAATTCAAAATTAAAAGAAAAGCCTAGCCCTTTCCCTCATCTTCTTCTCTAATAGCAGCCCCCATCCCAGTCGCCCCCACCACATGAGCTACACAACCTAGTTGCCACACCACTACCACAATATACCATGCCACCATGAAAGCAACCACAAGCAAAATAATTATAACAATGAAGGTTAGCCATTATCTGTTCAAGTTGAAGGTTGCATGAGAAAGCTTTGCATTTTCAAGACAATAGGACTACAATGAAATTTGATTAAGATTTGAGGATGGTAAGTTAATGCTACATAAATTTGGTAGGCCTTCATATCACAAGACAAGACCATCAGAATTGAAGGAGACATTTGCTTTTCTATTTTCCAAATTGCTATCAATCTCATTAATGGAATTTCAGGTTGTACTAATAAGAATGTTGTAAGAAGTGGTCCAAAGTAGATTTTGGAAAGGGAAATCAGGAACTTGGGAAGTATGAGGATAGAGATCTCGAACTGGGGGCAAGGAAAGGAAAGATCATCTTATACACAGGAGATAGATCACGAATGAAGACATGAAGATCGTGAATAGGGAGGGGTGACCGGTGGTTGGGAAGGAAAATAGAGTATTAGAGAGGAGAAAGTGATAGGATAGGAGATTAGGAACTTGAGGTAGGTTGGGAATGAGAAGGAAGATCGTGAACGAGGGTGTTCAGTGGCTAGGAGAGGAAGGTCAGGAGACAAAAAGAGATGGCGAGATGAGAAATCCGAACTAGGGATAGGGTTAGGTGGCAAAGTGCTAAAGTGGTGACGGGATGGGGCCATGGGAGAGAAGAGGAGGTGGCAACTAAGTTATGTGGGAGAAAGGATGGTAAGATTATGGTTTTTAGGGTAAAAAAGTCAGTTTAGGGGTTAAAAAATTTTCTTAAACCATCCCAAATGCGGTATTAGCGCATGAGAGTCAAATTCAGTTTGTTTTGATGGTTTCAATCATTTTGCAACAAAATTAAAGTATAAGGAGCTAATATTCACAATTGATAATCACATTGAGGTAAAGTGCCTATTCAACATACCACAGGAGGATTTTTGAATTTTACCGAAAAGAAACATACTTTAGTCAACATACTATATGATCCAAATTTGAAGAAAAATATTATATCTACAGCCATATTATGCAAAAAAAATGTGTAAAGGTTATTATAGAGGTTGAAAAGTTGATTCTAGCTAAGAAAGAGATCTTTGTGGGAACAGGTTATTCTTGTAATGGGATGAACAAATTAAATATTAATAATAGTATTGATTCTGTCTACTTTGTTGACTTTCATTCTTTACGGCATAATCATTTAGCACATGTTAATTTTATGAATTTAAAATTTATGTCTAAAAATGGTTTAATTTCTTATGATCAAAATACTCTATAATAAATGTGAAATATGCATACAAGCAAAAATGACTAAAAAATCTTTTGGTAGTGTAGAAAGAGATAGTAATATTTTATATCAGTCATTTATTTTGATATTTGTGAATTGAATGGCATGTTAACAAGAGGTGAAAATAAATACTTCATAGTATCCATAGATGACAAGTCTTACATAGGTTTATTTGATGAAAACTAAAGATCAAGCATTTAAAAAGTTTAAATCTACAAGAGGAAATAGAAAATAAACTTTGAAAGCATATCAAATGTTTAAGAAATGATAGAGGTGGGGAATATTTCCTCAAAGAGTTTTCTTCTTATTATGATTAAAAGGTATCGTACATCAAACAAGTGCACCATACATCCTACAAAAAAAAATAGTTTGGCTGGAAGAAAGAATAAGACATTAGTAGAAATGATGAGTGCTATATTATTAAATGCCAAGTTGCCATTGAACCTTTAGGGAGAAGCATTGTTAGCTATTTGTTATGTGCATACCTGGATACAAAGCTAATTAAGTTATTTTAGAGTTTGGAGTTGCCTAACTTTCTATAAGGTAGTAGATTGTAAAAGAAATTAATTATGACCATCCTAAAGCAAACAAAAGTATCTTTGTAGGATATGCTAAAAATTCTAAAGCATATATACTACTTTATGTAATGTCCAATGTACATAATAGTGGAATCAAGAGATGTTGAGTACATTGCGAACAAGTTTCTTATTGATACTCATAATTCTCATTATCAAGAATCAATATTCCACAAGACGTGGATTCTGCTTTTGATGGTTCTTCTAATAAAAGAAAACAAAATAATTTATCAAATAATATTAGTAGGAGTCAAAGATGTTTAATGGAAAAGTAATTGGATCATGATTTTGTATATAAACAAGAAGTAACTTTTCTTGTAGAAAGAGATAGAATATATGTTTATAAACAAAAATCTATGATATTAAATATTCATGAAGATCCTAAGACATTTAATGAAGCAATATCTTTAAGGGATGCTGTATTTTGGAAGGACGCAATCGAGGAAGAAATGAATTCTATCCGTGGTAACAACACATATGTACTTATTAATTTACCTCCCGATTCACTGAAAGTCTATTAGCTGTAAATGGGTATTTAGGAAAAATATAATACATATAGTCATACAAACCTTTAAAACTAAGTTAGTGGCTAAAGGGTTTAAAAAAGAAGAAGATATTGACTATTTTAATACATATATCCATGTGGCTAGAATAATTTCAAATAGGGTGTTGTTTGCTTTATCTTCTTTGTATAATTTATGTATTTATCAAATGGATATAAAGACTTTATTTTTGAACGGTGATTTATATGAATATGTGTAAATAGAACAAATTGAGGGTTGTGTACAACCTAGTAATGAAAACAAGTTTTGCAAAATGGTCAAATCCTTATATGGATTGAAGCAAGCACCAAAATAATGGCATAAAAAGTTTGATTAAGTCATCTTGTAAGATGGTTTTCAACACAACAATGTTGATAAGGGTATTTACTGCAAATTTACAGTAGACTATTTTGTGATAGTATGTCTTTATGTTGATGACATGCTCATATAAAATTACAAGCTTGAGAGGGTCTATTGAAGAAACCAAGAAGTATCTAACTTTCAAGTTCAAAATGAAGGACTTGGGTGAAGATGATACTATCTTAGATATAAAAGTGACTAAAGATAGTCGGAATTTTGCTCTAAATAAAACTCAATATGTTAAGAAATTTGAACATAAAAAAAACTCCATCTCTATATAATGTAGCAAGTAAATTGTCGTTAAATAGTGATAGGTCAATAACTCAACTGGAATATGCTCGTGCTATTGATAGGATAATTTATCTTATGTATTGTACAAGACCAAATATATCCTATGCTATTTGTAAATTCTTAACATATACAAGTAATCTTGGTATTGCTTATTGGAAAGTAATAGGGAGATTTCTTGGTTACACATATAGGATAGCACACTTTAGATTGTTTTACAAAAAATATCTAAGTGTATTAGAAGAACATGGTGATGTTAGTTGGATGAGTAGTACAAGTGATAATATTTCTACATCTGGTTAGGTGTTTATGCTTAGGTGTTAAAGATAAACAAATGTCTATAATATATTCCACTATGAAATCTGAATTTACAGTCTCGTGGCAGTAGGCAAAGAGGTAGAATTCCAAAAAATAGATATGTGGCCACATGACATGCCAACTATCTCTTTGCATTGTGATATTGAAACTACAATATCTAGAATACTGAATAAAATATATAATAGTAAGTCTAGACATATAACCTTACAACATACTTATGTTAGACAATTAATCACCGAAGGTATGATCAGAATTGTTTATGTAAAGTCAATAAGAACTTGGCAGATCAATTTTACTAAAGGACTCTCGAGAGATGTATATGATTGATGAGATGACCAAGGATATGTGGTTAAGCATTGAACAATGAAATTAATCACCATAGCTGAAACTCGTCCTTTACTAGTTCACAAACTAAGCTAAAGGTTTAATGAGATGTTTTTGTGTTTGTGGTTGAACATTAGGCCACAAATATATATTAATTGTGTTTAATAGTACTGTTGAAGGATAAATGAGTGTTATGTGCCAAATGAAGTACAAATTTGGTAATAATACTTATTGACATACTAAGTACTTATGTTTTAATTGGCACTTTACCTCTATGAACATTAGAAATGGTGTCGTTTCTAACAAAAGTAGGTATAATATTCATAAATATTCATGAAACAATAAAGACAGACACGGCCATAATGATACAGAAATAATGGTGAATATTCAAGAAACATTGATAGCTTTAAAGTGCATTTTTCCGCTTTGGACATATTGAATCATGGTAAGTACAACGGTAAATTTAGTCCCAGTTTTGAGATCTGCCACCATTTAAGGCTAAACCTTAAAATGTACCTTAAGATTTAAATTCATTGAAATGCTAGCTTTATAAGTTAAGTGAAGGATTGTTGTAAATAATTTTGGAGAAAATTCCTTAATCGCAGCCAAGATTTTTTTATTCATGACGAATGTCATTGACATCAATTAAATGAAATTTACGAGTGCAATTTGGCCGCTTTAAAAGTGGATTTCGCACAATTGAGGCTGAAACCTCGATTGCATGAAATATCACATTTCAAATGATGCCTTTTGGTTTATTTCTAATAGTAACTTCATAGTTTTTAGAATCGGGATTCTGTGTAGGATCTATTTGATATTGTTAGAATCAGACTATAAATCATAAAATTCTTTAAAAATATCTAAAATGGCTAAATTAATAATTTGTAAGTTAATAAAATACAAAAAACTATGATAAAATTATAAAAAAAAAATGTGAATTAAATAAAAAATAATAATATTTTGACCTATTTCATAATATGCAAGTATATTGAATTAAGCCATTGTAGCAACACAAAGGAAGTATTTCCCGTATTTGAGAGCTGACAATGTTATTGTTTAAAATCATGAAAAAATTATAACCGACAAAATTTGTGCCATAATCTATTTTGGTCCACCAAGTTTCATGTAAAATACATTTAGTCCTCAAACTTTATAATTTCGACCAATTTAGGACAAATTTGAAATTCCATCAATTACAAATAAAAAAAGGTCACGTGTAAAGCACGTGATTGTTAAATGTCAAGTTCCAAACATGAGAAAATGCAATTTTAGTTGTCAAAATTTAGGTCATGATCTATTTTGCTCCCTAAAGTTCCAAACAAAACGTATTTACTCTTCAAAATTTTAATTTCTACTATTTTAGGATAAATTTGAAAATTTTGTCAATTACATACAAGAAAATGCATGTGACTGTTAAATCTATCCTGGTATATAACACTTCCCAACCAATTTCAACCCAATTAACCATATTTTCATTTTTTTTCCTCGAACCATCAATGCCTAAATATTACCATTCTTGTCTACATTATAACAATTTGCAACCAATTTCAAATATAGTTACAGATTTAGCAATAGATTTTTAGCAAAGTCCATTGCTAAACAATTTAATGATGGAATCGATCTATCATAAATGCTTTGTTGATAAAATATAACAACGGTTTTCCCGATCGAATTTCTATGACGGACGTTTTTGTTAGTAAATGGTTTACTAAGCTCAATTTTGTTTTGAGACATTGTGAAAACCTTAATTAACAGCGGACTTTTTTTTTGCTAAATTTAGCAACTAAAAATTTTGTTGCTAAGAATAACAGTAGCAACTGAAAAATTCGTTAGTAATTAATATTTTTAAATATTTAAAATATTACTTCCATCGCTAATTTAAAAATATTATAAAAGAGATTGTTTATGAGAAAATGAATTATAACTTTGAACTAATATATTAATCATTTAATCTTTCAATTTTTAATATCTAAATATTGAGCTTTCATTTACTACACCAAATTTAGCAAACAATCCAAAGATTAACCTCAATAAATCAGTTTCATTATAATGTAAAAAGTGAATTATTGTTGTTTTATTGTA
The DNA here is from genome assembly GCA_025175665.1 of Cinchona pubescens. Classification (NCBI taxonomy): domain Eukaryota; kingdom Viridiplantae; phylum Streptophyta; class Magnoliopsida; order Gentianales; family Rubiaceae; genus Cinchona; species Cinchona pubescens. The sequence continues at coordinate 889,418 of JANKKI010000105.1, forward strand.
CATCCAAGATTAATCTTAAATTAAATTATTATTTTAATTTATTAGTAAATTATTATATTGTTATTATTATATTTTCTTTGAATATAACTTTTCCAACACTTGATTAAATAGGTTAAAATTTGTTGGGAGACATTATAACTGACACAGAATACATATGTCATACATATAGAATGTGAGACGATCTTGTGCCAATAACAATAGCAAAAATATTAAAACTATCTTTTTTTATTAATGGTGATCAAACAAAATGGACTTATCAGTGGGGGCAATCAGGCCAAATCCTCAAGGTTCTTTCCATTATGGCATGATTAATATTACACGGACACTGGTTCTTAAGAGTAATGTGGGGTACATTGAAGGAAAATTGAGGTACACAGTTAATGGGGTGTCATTTGTTGCCCCCGCCATGCGTTTGAAGTTAGCAGACTATTTCAATATCGGTGTCTTCGAACTTGGTAGTGTTCCAAATGTACCAACCCCTGTGGTTTCTCTCCCTACCTTGGATGTTTCATTAACTGATACAGATTATCATGATTTTGTCCATATTGTACTCGAAAATCCTCGCATGTACATCGACTCTTGACATTGTGATGGACACAACTTCTTAGTTGTTGGGTAGTCCTTAATTACCTTTCTTCTTCAGTCAACAAATTTATTGTATCATGTGATTGACTTAGTTTAATTTTTTGTCTCCTGTTTTTGATAAATTGGTCACCATTTGTAGGATGGGACTCAAAACATGGGATAAGAGCAAAATGAGCACATATAACATGGTAGATGGTATTTACCGCAGTACAATTTAGGTCTATCATCATGATCATAACACTTAAAAATATACCTCAAACGAATGAATTGAAGTTTTGATGTTGTTTGAATTGCTTTAATCTTTGATGCAATGGCAATTGAGCAAGTCTACCCATTGTCATGGATCGCCATTCTAGTGAAGTTGAACAACTACAAGATGTGGAATTTGTGATTCCAAGACGCACAAAGATGGTATCTGGGTCAACAGCTATATATAAGAGTGAAGTGGCCAAGAGATAATAATGATCATAGCAAAGTTTCTTCTAGAGATGAACTTCCAATCCTTGAGAATGCTATCAAATGTGGAAAAACTACTTTTCTTTAATTCTCATTTAAATTTTAGTTTCATTCAAATTTTACTTATATTGTCGCATTGGAGTTCCATTTTTTAGAACTGATACTTTCCAGTTGCCAGGAACAAATTTATGGAATTGCTAATTTTCTTCTGTTATATCATATTATCAAGAACTTTTAAAAAGGCATGAGTTTTTATAAGATTAAAATTCACCTTAATTTACAAAAATAATAGATGTTTAATCATTGGAGCTAGTCAATAGTCACTGTTAAAATCCCATTCCCCATTCTTCCCTTCTTTCCAATCCTCTCCCGCCATTCTATCATGCACATGATAAGATTTGCCTCCATTCCACTAGACCCACACCAACTAGAAATTTAACAAAGTGTTTTCAGGTTTCATGGAGGTCTAAAATTGGCCAATTAAAAAGCTACAAGATACTTTGATATCATATAGAATTGATAAAAGGAAAATCTAGCATTTTTCTTTTGTGGAGATGTAACTAACTATTTGTTCAATTATATTGCAACAATTCTGCAACAATCACGTGCATAGGAAGTGTTATAATGCTCATATAGACACAAATGGTGAATGGTTGGCGTTGATAGTCAAAGGAAAAAGTAAAATATGATTAAATAGGTTGAAATTGGTTTGAAAATGTTATATTTTAGTATACATTTAACAGTTACGTAATGCACATGACTTGTTACGTCTGTAATTGACTAAATTTTTAAATTTGTACTAAATTGGAAGAATAAAAAGTTTGAGAATTAAATACATTTTGTTTTAGGGACCAAAATAGACCATAACCCAAACTTTGAGGGCAAAAATGCATTTTTTTCTTGTTTGGAACTTGGGATTTAACAGTCATGTACTTTGCACGTGACTTTTTCGATTTGTAATTGATGGAATTTTCAAGTTTTTCCTAAATAGGTTGAAATTGAAAAGTTTGAGGACTAAAACTTTGGGAACTAAGGTGGACTAACTCCCAAATTTTGAGGACTAAAATTAAATTTTTTTTTCCTAAAGTGTTTTGGTATAAATAAAATATCTATACAACTATGTGGGACAAATTCATGCTCATCAAATTTAAATTACAACAGAAATTTCACATACTGCAATTGACGAAATCCAAATAAAACTATCTTTCTTCATGCCTAAATGAATTAATTACACCTTGTGTTTGTGTATTTTTTTTAAAAATTACTTTTAATTCTTTAAGTTTGTTTAGTTAATCCTTAATGTTCCTAATTGGATTCGAAGTTCTTCAATTATATTCACCAAGATTAAGTGGATCAACTATTTACACGAGATATTTATATTTTAAGTCCCTAAACTAGAATTTTATTTTTATTCGTGTATGTAATTTTTGGAAAATAATATATTTTATGTTCCACTTTAATACTTTTAAAACTAATTAAAGACTCTCTTTAACAGAATATAAGTACCCAACTTTTAATTAAATTTCAAGGTTCACTCTCAATTGAATGCATGCCAATACATTCTGTGCTTTTAACCTAACTCAAACTTAGGGGATTCTTGAAATGGATTTTATGAATCCAAAAGTTTAAGAAGTAACAAAGTAGAGTTACATAATAATAGTTCAACACTCTACTATAATTAATCAAATCGAATTATTAAATATTATTTTCCATCTTTGATATTTTTAAAACACATTTCAAGTTGGAGAAAATTTGATTTTATGTGCTCATTCCATGAAAAAGTTTATAGCCTTTGTACAATAAAGATAGAGGCTTTTAGTTTTTAAATAGAAAATATACAAAATTGTGTCGATATGATAGAAACAAATTGTTTTACATTGTAGATGGATCAACCAGTTGATTTAGAAATTTTAAAACATTCAACTAACGAAACCTAAAAGCCTATATGCATAAAATATTATTTATGTGGGATTGTAGGATAGGATAGGATCGTAAAATTTTAAGATCTCACCGACAAATCCTATGATCCTACTTGATTTAAAATTTTACTTGAAATCCAAATCGTTTTGGTCATATAGGATCATAGGATCGTATGATTCTAAGATCCTAAGATCTAGGATTAGAATTTTAACAACTATATAGATAACTTATAAAACTAATGCGGGGCTTATTTGGAAGTTTTTTAATACGTAACTAAGTGTTAGTATATAATTTAAAATGTTTGAAAAACTCTCTTGTGAAAAATCATGCAAATTCAAATTAAAATGTAGCACCTCTTCATTTGGATATTATTGAAAAGTCTTGAACATTATTTTAAAGGCTGTAAGTTTAATTTATGGAGTTTCTAATCAATTGGGATAACCTTTTCTGAATTGTTTGATGTGTTTATAAATATGAAACTCTGTCAAAAGTATAATACAACTCAAAATCAGATTTTATTCTTCATATTCTTCTTAGTCTCATACTTGTTCTCACGTATTCAAGGAAAGAATACATGCATTATTGAGCAAGTAATCTTGAGGTTGTTGTGGTGATTTCTGAAAGTTGTATTTGCTTGAAACTGTTCAACAACTGTTTGTAATAGAGCAAATTATACTTTAAGGACGAAGAATATCTGCATCGAAGTCTTCAAAAGTTATTTTTTACATTTTATTGTTTGTAAGATGTTTCCCCAACACATTAATAGTCATAGCTTATAACCATCTAGTTCGAGTTAGTAAATAGACATATAACCTTATCAAAAAAGATTCTTTCCTTAATTTTCTATTAGAGACTTGCTTATACTACGATATAATAATAGACAACATTCTCTATTTCTTATTTTTTGTATGGTATTGCTTTCTGACCTATAAATTTGGAACTATACAAGCCCTATAAAATTTTTCTTGAGAAGTAAAGTGGATAGAAATTATTGAAATTAATATTTTCTTGTAAAAATTACTTGTTATCGCTTGCCCATAATCATTATTTTAAGAAACCCTAACGGATCATTTATTTAGAAGAAAACCTTAACTACTTGTGTGGGAGAAACGAAGAAGGCTATGAGGGGTAAAAAGAAGTGATGGGCAAGGGGGTTGCAAGAGTAGGGAATGGGGTTGCAAGGGTTATCGACATAGGTAGAGAAGTTGCATAGAAGATGAGAGGTGGGTCAAAACATCGCTAGTAAGGGAAAGGGCTGGGTTTATAGGGTAAGTGGAAGAGGTTGGAGGTTGTGGGAAAGAAGAGATGAAAGGAAAAGAGGGAATAAGGAAGGGTTATGTGTTATAGGAGAGACGGGGAGGAGGGGCAGTGTGAGATAGGGGGAGGATGTGAAGCCTGGGAACTGGAAAAAGGGGGAGCAGATAGGAGGATAGAAGGGTAGCATGAGGAAATGGGCTGGAGTCTGAGGAAGAAGAGTGACTGGGAGAAAAAGGGAAGTTGGCAGTGGTGTGTAGTTTGTTGGAGTAAGTTTTGTGTAAAACAAGAGCATTTTTATCAAAAAAAAAATTATAATTTTTAACCAAAAATGATGATTCCGTTGAATACTTGCATTTGGAGCGTGTGTACTTCAAAGGCCATTAATTTGAATGATTTCATCCACTTTACCTTCTATGGCAAACCAAATTGAGTTTAGGATAAATTTTCAAAACATATAAAATATATGGGGCTACAAGTGAGGGCCATCTACTACCTCATGGGGATTTATAGTAATTTTTCATTTATTCAGAGTAACATAATCTAACTTTCTAATGTCTCAATTTATATCTTAAAGTTTAACTCATGAAAATTTCTATCAATTGATATTTATTATAATAGAACAGAAAAAGTATATCTAAACTTGAATACAAGGTATCTCTCTTTATTATCTAAAAATATTTAAAATTCTAATGTTGTTTCTAGAATGTATAGAACTATTAAGAAAGTTACTATTTGAAAACATTTGAAAGTAATCAAGTTGATCTAAGTGCTTTGGTTTGGCCACAAAATATCATATGGAGTTTTAAGCCATCAAATGTTATATAATGATTTAATAGCTGAAATATTCTTTATTCATAGCAAAAAGAGTTAAAAATCTACTATAAAAGTTTGATTCAACTTCATCAAATTCCCAACATATAATCACTTTAAGGTGTACTAATTAAGATATCCTTTCAATTAGAAATGGTCCCAAAGTTCATACATGATTATATAAAAAAAAATACTTACTAGGTACACTTTCTACGCGAGGTCATCCAAGGTGATTGTGACATATCTCCTCTAATTGACTATGTTATTTTGTTGATATGTTCAATGATGATGGAGAATTTGGCAAATGTTGCTAAAGCAGTAGGCTTTCCAAGAAAAGTAATGATAAGGGCAACCAATAATATAAGAATTTCTTGCCTTCTTGGAAATTCACTTGCGATGTCAGGCCTGTTTTTGTAAGAAAGAACGCCATTAGCATTTATTCAGCTTCTCTAAAAGCTCAAAAAAAATTGGGCTACTAGAGAAACCAAACAAATCTGGCTTGAGATTGTGGCACTTTTGTAAAAATCATTTCATTCTCAGAGTAAAACCCCAAGTTTAAAACCCAATCCATTGATTACCAAGCGACCTTTGAATGGGTGCATGATGGCAGTTAATACTTCTTCTATGAGAAATTTTTGTTTGATTGCAAATTTAAATGAAGCCAAAAATGAAAATGTTGTGCAACATGCTCCAGAACAACTTGTTTTATGGTAAATTTTCAATTCCAAAAGCAAGTTGTTGAATATTGCACCAGATTGGAGCTGCACTTTGGCATTGTAGTATGAAAATATTATCATTAACACTTGTGGCGTCTCCTTACCTGATTGGTCATGATGTTAGAGATGACTTGTACAACATGTTGCCTTCCACCATTAGAGCGACCCTTAGGGAAAAACTAAAGCCATATGCATGAGCTTGAATTTATCTATTTATGATACCGTTTTTTAAGGAGAATGGAATGAGGCAATATCTAGAATACTAGAGTGGTTAGCTCCACTTGCTCATAACATGATCAGATGGTAGATTGAGTAAAGTTTTGAGCACCAAAATTTAGTATCAAAAATAAATGTGTTGCTTGTCCAGACACTTTGGACGGAAGCAACAATTGCAGAGCTTCTTGTTGGTCTAAACTATGTTTGGAGATTTGGTAAAGAACTCAATGTGAAATCTATTATAGAATGTACTAGTGGCACAATGAAGTAATGGTTTCTTGGATATTTTAACGCGTTAGCCATATTTAAGCTAAATGGAAGCAACTATTAGCTAAAAAGCTTACTATAATGATTAATGAACTAATGGTTAACAAGAAATGGATCCATCTCATCGCAATTGTCTTATAACATGGCTTGTCATAATGGACTCTCATTCTGTATTGATGACCACTAGTCAACAGTTTGTTAAAGAGACTACGAGACCATAATTCTTCATGTGATTTGTAACCAAGATGCTATTCATCCTACGGTGTAGTCTGCTTTTATGATCTTAATCTTCTCCTAGGTTCTTGAATGGTGATCTATCCTTTTTAGGCCATGAAAAAATTGTTCTTTGATTTCATGAGTATTTGAAAACACTACTAAATGATAGACATATAGGGTATTGGCTGTTACTTTTTAAGACAAAGTTATTAGTTGCTATTTTTGTATCTATTATTGTAAATTCACTTTTAAAAAAATAAGGCTTTACCGAAGACTTCAACGACTTGAGGTTGGATTTCAAGGTCTACTTGGGTTGGAAATATATTATAGTATCTACCACAATAGTCCATGAGAAACTTTTTGTGTTTCCTCCCATTATGTGCTTTGAGACCTTTCTTTTCATTGTTATTGTAATAGATGCAAAATTTCATTTCAATGTTGGGTTAAGCATGCTACTTATTGGGTTGGGACCTGGAATTTCCATCTCCGTTATTTTCCACCTAAACAAAAAAAGAACTTCTTTCTTTCTACTTCTCTTCTACTTTTTTTTTTTCTTTTCCCTTTAGTTCTTTCTTCTTTCTGCTTCTTTAGTGTAGTACTTCATTATTAACCACTAGGGGTGGCAACGAACCGAGCTACTCGCGAGCAGCTCGTGAGCAGCTCGGTCAAAAACTCGACTCGAGTTCGAGTTGACCGAACTCGAGTCGAGCGAGCTCGAGCTCAAAACTCTTGACAAATCGATCTCGAGCACAGAGATGTTATGCTCGAATACTCATCGAGCTTTTCGAGCACCATTATATAATTTTTTTTAAAATTTTTTTATTATATAAAAATTACTAAAATGACCATACTTTTTAGAAAAATTACATATTTTACCTAAGAAAAAGACGAACTACTCGAGTTCGAGCTCGTTTTACATATTTCTAACGAGCTCGAACCACCTCAAATTTTTCAAACTCGAGCTCGAGCTCAAATTTTGAAGCTCGTTCGAGCTCGAGCTCGAGCTCGAACTCAAGTTCGAGTATTGTAAAAAATTTCGAGTTCGAGTAGGGCATTATTCGTGCTCAATTCGACTCGTTTACACCCCTATTAACCACAACCATTCTATACCATTTTCATTTCACACTATTTAAAAAGGGATAAAGGAAGAAAGAGAATTAAAGCTGATGATTTGACTTCCCTACTCCATTGGGTGTCCAGGGCCATTACTGGTAAAACCGGTGAACTAGTCTAACTACCTTACTAAAATTTATATCAAGGTTCTTATGGTATGCCTCATAACTAATCGAAAGTTAATTTTAATAATGAATTTATTATAATAATAAATTTACTAGTTTTTAACATTTACATGATCATGTATGTATGTGGTGCATTATGATCTTTTGAGCTTCTATACGTGGAGTAATATATGGATATGTGTCAGTGGCGCAGTTTGATATTTTGAGTTTCTGTATATGGAGTAATATATGGATATGTGTCCAATTATCAATTTGATACCTGATTCACCAAATGGCCTTATTTTTTTGGTTAGATAGACAGTTAGTGGGAGTTTCAGATAGGCACAGAAAATAGTCGGTGAGAGTTTTATCATTTTCCCTGCAGGAAACTTGGGCACAATTTGGCAGGGACGAATGAAGTGCTTCACGCAACGGATTATAGTATAAATCTATACTAGTCCACTATCAGCCATAGTTGATGGGTTACCAAGACCTGTTTCGAGAGAGTTTTTTTTTTTTTTTTTTTTTTTGCAGTTTCTAAACTATGATAGTGAGTGCACCTAGTGACACTTTGTGGGTCTTATATGTGCTCCACAACGAGGCTCTTTAACACCTCTAATTGCACACATTATGATTTGCGAAGGTAATATTACATCCAAGTCACATCAACCATACAATTTCAAATTTATCTATTTTGAGGGAAAATATAGTTTTCAAAGTAAAATTTACAACCAAGTCATATCAACTTCTAATTTCTGGCTCAAAAGAAAACTACTAACTTGTACTTGTAAGTATAACTTAGAAGAGAATCAAAAGTTTTCAAATTCATACAATTTTTACTTCTTGTTAAATGTATATCTTGTACTACATATTTATCTAACTTGTAGTAATTTGAGGTCTATAGTTATCCTAAGTCTATACTTGTCACACCCTATGCCCATGCACATTGCACATGATAGCCCTATATCTAGGGGTGTTCAAAAGTCAGTTAAGTCAAACTGTCGAATTGAGTCAAGTTGAAAAAAAATTGACTTGACTTGTTCGACTTTTGACTCGACTTTGACTCGAAATCAAACTAAATAAGTGACTTCTCGATAGTACTCGACTTTGACTTCAACTTTTAAGTCAAACTACCGGTCAAATACCGATCTACAAATTGACTGGTTTGACAGGTTTACCACTCGAACAAGTCGTTTGATTTTGCCAATCAAATACAGGTCAAATAAGTCGAACAATATATATATATATTAAGATCTATAATTATAATAATATATTAATATATTTATGTACATAATATTTTAACCATAATATTATTAATTCTTAATAACTAAATACATTAATAACTGACAATATTATATTTTCTTAATACTTAAATATCTTTTCTTTGTATAATTGCTGGTGTTATGTACAATTTATGTACTTATACATTAATATAAGTGTACAACTTACTAATGTAACACTTAATTTCAATAACTAATTAAATGAATTACTAATTTCCTTTTGATACATATAGATACTAGAGTTAAATAATTATATATATTTAAGTATTTATTAAAATATCTATATATAATATATCTATACATTCAAGTTCTTATGTTCTAGATCGATATGCTAAGATTTTATAACATCTAATTTATATACTTATATACTTATACTATATAACTTATTAGCACAACAATTTTACTATCAACATCTATATTAAATGCATTACTAACTTACTATTAGTATAGATAGAGTTAGATAATAATATATATATTCCTATATACTTATAAGATATAACTTAACTGTTAAATTAGAAATTCAATAAGATTTTTTTATATGAATTAATTTTGGTAAGTGGTTCTGAATTTACTTTGTAAATCAATCTTAATATCTACATATAATATATACACTAATACACATTCATGTATTAAGATCTGTGACTTGTATGTTACATGTGTGTGTATATATATATATAGTACATAGACACATACATACATACATACATACAAAGATATGTGTGTGTAAATTTGTACATATAATCAATTTGAAACATGTATATGTAATATATAATGAATTATATTTTTGTACACACGTTGTATAAAGATGATAATATAAAAATTAGAATAATTAAAACAAAAATGTTACATTAATAAGTTATACACTTATAAATTTAGTACACTTTTTGTGGAATGGTATAGAATTTGTGGGATAATGTACTAAAATTTGAAATTAGAATATGGAATGAAAGAAAATAAAATATTTAACTTGTTCGACTTACCAGTCAAACAAGTCAAATTTAAACAACTCAACTTTAATCAATTTTGGATTTATATGACTTGATTTTGACTTTGAGATTTTCAAATCAAAAGTCAAACAATTCAAGTAAAACAAGTCGAAAAGTCAAACACCAGTCAAATGAACACCCCTACCTGTATCCTCAAGAGTTACCCCTCAAAGGCACAAGACACCAAAATGAAATAGAATTCAAAATAACTTCATTAAATTACTAAACAATTCATAACAATTAATATCTTAAATATGAGACTAAAAAAATATAAACTAACCATCCAATGGTCCCAAGGTCACCCAAAATGGCATTCAAAGTATCTTACTATTTCTCTAATTCTTAACTTGTTCATATAATAATACTAACTTTTCTTGAAAGTTGGAAGTCTAACCGTCAACCCCTACCAACTCTTTATGCACTTGATCATTCTTGTACAATCACAAATTTTGCCCAAAAATAAAGTTATAATAGGGTGAGTGACAAGTCGCTCAGCAAATAGCTAACACTGCCTTTGCTAGATCAAACAAGTTATACATATATATGTGTCTGTGTGGGTGAGTGTGTGTATATATATATTTCAAAAAGTTTTTATCATACAATCTTATATTAGTGTTTTGAAAAGTGTTTATCCGAAATCAATGCAAAACCTTATTTCACATAATGACAAAAGTTTTGTTTCAAAATGTCTTTTCAAAAACAAAATGTACATATTTTTAGAACAAGTGGCATTACCTCAAAATTTATAAAACAAATTTCACAAAGATCAGAAGTTCAAAATCGAAATCAGAATATCAAAATCAGAATTCATAAACAAAGTTCAAAAGTTCATAATCAAAAACCATAATCAAATTCATGGATATATAATCAGAGTTTCAAAATTCACATCATGGTTCATTATAGGCCCATAAAATAAAAATGTTATCATCGACTTACTGCATTCTCAACCTAGTACTAAGAGACCCTACTAGAAAAAGTTGCTAAGGGGTCTTGCGAAAATTATTTTAGCCAAAGTTCAAAATTTGAAGTTTGGAGGCTAAAAGTTATCTTATTTGGTGGTTCAAAAAGTGCAGAACTATAATTCCTACCAACTATTCATGATTATTTTAAGAGTGTTGGTCCGTTATTAATTACAGAGCAAATACTCAAAGCACATACACATACAAAATAACCATATAAAGTTTAAAATAATGCCACTCATATAATTTTATAATTTAAAACAATTCAAGTATCCATGTAAGACCCAATTTTAATAACTAAAATAATATATTGTCAAAAATAATATTTAGACAAAATATTTTCGAAATTACAAAGGGATAGTGACCACTTACCTCATAATAGTAAAATGCAGCAAACATAACCGTAGCGGAAAATCTAATTAATTTTCTATACGAAAGTCCATAACATAAAACGAAAAGCAATCCTAGTCGTATATAGACTATCATGTCATCTATAAATTATTCAAGACCCAAAATATTCTAACATAAGTATTATCTCAATGTGTATAAATTTTTGAAAATATTTATTTCTCAAAATAATATTAAACAAATCCTTTACTTTATCGTAAAAATATTTATAATATCTATCTTTTGAACAAAATTATACTATAAGGGTACCATAGTTCTTTGTCTCAAATATTTAAGCATTTTGATATAACAAGAAAACAATTTTTTTTTTTTAAATATATATTTATCATTACTATTAATACTCCAAAAGTATTTTATTTGGTTGCTACAAAAATAGATTTTTAATTTCATATAATTTACTTATGTCAAAAGTATATAAAATTTAATCCAAAATCATAAATAAATAACTTTAGGACTTACTATATAATTAACAAAACTACATATGAAACATAAACTACAGAAATAAATTAATATAATATATACGTATCTTACTTTCTTTTCAAATCTCGTTTCTGATTCTTTGCATTCTTTTTCCTTTATTTTATTCTTTCAAAATATTGCTTTACTTTTCCCTCTACTACCATAGTGCCTTTTCCTTTCACTTGCTCCCACACTACTGACAAATTCCAAAACCAAACCAAACAGCCACACATCATACTTCAATTACCAACAATAAGAATAACCACTATTGACCATGAAGCAACAATAGTGGCCACATCACAGCAGCAGAAGCAGAGGTACAGCAGCAGTCCAAAGACGACAACTACATCCGCAACCAACCGCCACCTCTGCCAGTGATCGGAAGTCTCACTGGCGACCCCAGCATGGCTGCTAGTGGCCCTCAACCTCTTTCCTTTAAATTTGTAGACCCTTGTTCTATTACCATGTGGAAATAATTTTCAGTAAACAAATTCTTTATTACTTCCAATAACCTTTTTACAAATTTCATGAAAAAATAATTCCTAAAATAAATTTACTAAACTTCAAATTCAGACTTAAAAATACATAAAACCTAATAAAAAATCATTGTTTAAACATAGTAATACTAACGAGAAAGTATAATCTTAGGCATAATATTCCAAGTATGACATTCCATATACGAGAAACATAAACAATAAAAAATGGAATTATCGAAAAAAACTTTGGTTGAAAAATTATATCGAATTTGATATACAACAGGCTCTTAATGCGTATGAAAACCTCTCTCTCCATAGTTCCAAAATCTCAGTCAAGCGAATAATAATATAACCCTACGAAATCCCCTATTTATACATATTTTAACTCTAAAAAGTTTCCAAACTTTAACTCCTATAAGTCAGTCAATTTTACTTCAAAGCCAACTATTTTTTGGTTACTTAAATTGGCTAAAAATTTACCATAAAATTAATTACAAAAATTAGCAAATAATTTGTAAAAGTTTGTACTTAAAACAAAAAATATTTTTAGACGCAAGGTTGGCCCAAATTAAATAATACAAGACGTATCATAATAGGAAAATTTGAATTAATAAGAATTAAGTCTTCTCATGTGAACATATCACATAACAAATTTTTATCCAACAACGACAAGTAGTTCAAATTTAAATAAAATTCATATTATATTAGGTATTATCAAATGCTAATTTTTTTTTTTTTTTGAAAATTACGGTGGGTTTACAATACTTGTACTTATTTTTTACTTGTATATAATCTCAACTATTGTACTCTGAGGAACACATTCAATATACAATTCATTCATCCATTTTATCATAGCATTAGAACCCCACATTAGGGCCTAACAAAACACTTCCGCTATAAAATACTTCCACCATAGTAGATTTGATCCGACATATTACAATACTATTTTTTGTGTTAGTTCTAAACAAAATTTAAAACTAGAATCTGAAATTAGAAGACTAGAAGATCACAACACCAGGAAAACAGCTGAAATGGAGGCTCCACGTTCTCTCACGCACCACTTGAAGGTTCAGACGAACCGTGCATGTTTCTTGTGAGCAAGTAGCTCCGTCCTGGCTATTCGTGATGTACACGGACCATACACGTACGTCACTTAAGGATCTGCAACCCATTCCAGATCCAAGATCTTGACCCATTCCACATCAGAGCCATGCCATTCTTATGTCATCACTAGTAAAGCACTACATCATCGCTTAGTCAACAAGACGTCATCGTTGAGTCAACAACACGTCATAACTGAGTCATATAAAAGTGATAAATGAATCTTATATAAACTAAAGATAACTACAAGTATAGATCTACGATAACTACAAATAAAATAAATATATAGTACAAGATATACATTTAATACCCTTCGACAAATTCAAAGTTGTTTAACTAAAAACAACTTAAGTTTGATCATAAGTACATGAAAACGGTTAGGTGAATGTGTCTTAGTAAAAAATCAGCAACCTGATACTTGATGAAATGGAGACAAGAGAAAGGGTTTGGTGTGAAAAATGATGTCGTACAAATTAACAGTGAATCTCAATGTGCTTTTTGTACGCTCATGAAGGACATCATTGTAATGATTTGGATACCAATTTGACTATCACAATAAATTAATGAGTGATCTAGAAGAGAAATTCCCATGTCATGAAGAAGCCATACCAATCAAAGAAGTTCAGATATAATATCTACAAGAGCACGATACTTAGATTCTGAACTAGAACGAGAAATAACAGATTGTTTCTTATTTTGCCAATAAATAAGGAAATAACCAAGAAAGAAACAATAGCCAGTGGTAGAGCAATGATCAGTAGGATTTCCAACATAATCAATAGCATAATAGGTCTGCAACTCCAAAGAGGATGAAAAATAGAACATGTAATCCACGAAAAAAGGTGCTTTTCACATATCCCAAAATCTATAGGGCAACAGAAAAGTGCATAGAGCATAGAGCATGGAGCAGACATGAACTGACTCACTAGATGTACAACACGAGCTATATTTGGTCTAGTAACAAATAGTTAGACAAAGTACAAACTAATTGACAATATTGAGTTATATGTAGATCTGTTTGAAGTTCTCCATTAGTAGGACATAACTTGGCATTTGCTTCAAGTGGATTATTGACAATTCAAGCATCTGTGACCCCCTCAAGAGAGAGAATTTGTTAGGCATATTTGGCTTGGAACCTGTTGAAGATTTAGAGACTTCCAAACCAATAAAATAACAAAGTGAACCCAAATCCTTCACTTCGAGCTATTGCCGAGGAATTCTTTCAATTGTCGAATGCATAGATATCATTACTTATGATGATTATGTCATCTACATAAAAGAAGAAGAAGAAGAATACTTTATGATGATTGCTTAATGAACAAAGTATATTCACATGCAATGGCAGAGAAACCCAAATTACCCAATGTGCTACTGAATTTTGAATACCAAGTTTAAGGAACTTGGTTGAGCCCATAAAGTACTTTTCAGAGATGGCAAACTTTGGTGAGTAAATGATCATTATCTAGGAAAAGAATGCATGTAAACTTCTTCAATAAGATCGCCGTTGAGAATATAAGGAAGTATTTTTTATATCCATTTGAAAGAGATCCCAACAGTGAGCAGCAACAACTACTAGTAAGGATCCTAGGATGTAATACAAGCTACGAGAGCAAAGGTATCTTCATAGTCAATACTATATTCCTAAGTGAATCATTTGGTAACCAAAACAGACTGTAGTCCGATCTGTCAACCAACCTAGGTCACGAATTCTCAACTAAGGGTGTCAAATCTAAATATCCCACATTGGTCCTAAATATCTTAGACTAATTACTAAAGTTCATGGGATGTTCCATTAGCAACCAATTAGTTTTGAGATGGAAATCTATATTCTTTGACATGGTATCAAAGCTAACTTCAAGTTTACTCTCATCCACATATGTTGTAGGTTCTCTCTAGCCCATTCTAATAGGCCCTCTCTAACCCCGAGAGTTCAACTAATCCAAGTTATGGGTTCTTTATCTAGCATCTTCTAACGGACTCTAGTCTCGAGCTCTCAACCAACCTAAGTTACGGGTTCTCACCAAATAGGATTGTTAAGTATACATATCCCATATTAGTTAGCCTGAAGATCTTGGACACATTAATAAGGTTCATGAGTCACTCTACTCATACTTTTTGACGCTCCAGAAATGAAAAAAGAATATAGTGAAAATATCATAAACCTTATTTAATTATCTTAATATTCATTGCATTATATGTTGGAAACTCTTTGGAATAATAATGTATGAATGACAACTAATATTAAACAACAACAAAATTATTTGGACAACCATTGTTTATTATTTGATAATGAATTTGAGTTTTAAAATATTTCCTTTATGATCTATTGATCACGAATTTGAGTCCTTAAAGAATAGAAAAAAGAAGTGAATTTTGTTTTTTTGTTTGAAAAAAAAAAGGTTCAAGCCTTATATTAAACTCAAATTCAATGTAGACTCATTTGAAGCTTGCCATCTGATAGTCATTTTTCTTTATATAATATTACAACACAAACAATAATAGGATTTAATATAACCATTAGATTGATTTGAAATCTAAGATCATAGTTATTAAATTCGGCTAGATCCGGTGGTTCAATTGATGAATTGACTTTGAGATCGGGTTATGTTGCACCAATGACAAGATAAGGAAGGAACCTATCGGGTTTCATACAACCTGCCAATTCAATCGGTAAACCCGAGAATCCAGAGTTTGGAGAAACTCGGCAAATTTGTTTCTTTTAGAAAAAAAATCAAATTATAATTGCTAAGTTTTGAACCAAATCTTAAATAGAGAGAAAGTGTCTTACCACCTAACCATGTAAGTTTTTGTTTGTTATTTACCTCTTATTTATTTGTTTACTCTCCAAACTTCACTCTATGAATTTACTCTTTTTTTAACTCTTAATATGAAAACACTATAAAATATTCATTAGTAACATATAAATTTGTAAAATTTATTCATCTATAAAAACATCTTTTTACAAATAAAATTACAAATAAAAAGAAAGAAATTAAGTTTCCTTTTAGAAAATTTTTGTTAGATATCAATTATCAACAAATTAAGGAAACTTATCATATTGTTTTTCACAGGAACAACCTCATTCTGAATATCATTTTACATTTTAGTTATGGCAAAAAATTAAAATAAATATTAAAATATATTGCTATAACAAATAATCGTCAAATTTAAATTAATAAATAAGATATTATACATTTGATTATACAAATTTATCTATCTATCTAAAGCATAATAAAGTACCATTGTACAATTAAGTACCATCTAAGAAATATTTAAAAGTTAATTTCTTGTGTATTTGTATATATCATTAATATCTTATACTCTATATTTTTCATTTATGTATATACAATAATTTAAAGTTAACTATTTTATTCTATTTTATCAAATTTTTTTAGAGAAATGAATTATTTCAAATTTATTTATACTTAAAACTTTTTAATAAAATATTTTTTTTCAATATTTTCACCGTATATCTTGTATTTAATAATTTGCAGGTATTATATGTTAATAAAAAATATACATTTGAGTAACCCGCCGATTAACTGACCAAAACCCCACTGATCTATCTCTCTCGCGGGTTCCTTCCCAGGATGGGTTTAATAGTTATGATTATGATACCTAAACATCATGGAATTTTAGTACAGTTGAAGGACAAAAATCACAAATAGTAAAAAAGAAAGGAAAATATTTGGTAAACTCGATTTTTTAATTCATTTGTAAATTTTGTAATGTGAATTAAATCTTATGGAATAAATAACAGCAACTGGTATAAGTAAAATTATATAAGATTTAATTCTAATTATAAAATTTACAAGTAAAGTTTAAAACCAGGTTTACTTAATTATTTTCCAAAAAAAAAAAGAAACTAACATTTAACTAAATGAAACAACATATGATGAGACTGATGATACGATATTTATACTTCTACTATATGCTTGGTGACTTATTTTTCTTCAATTCCTCTTTCTTTCCTTATTGTTGTTGGCTTACTTCTGCTGACTGCTTCTTGATTGTAGGTATAAGGATTTGAACTCCAATAATAGACCATTTAAGGAGGAGTGCCAAATATTTAGTTATGAAAATATTTAAGCAAATTTGGCTTTTAGTCTCATTTATAGATTTTGTGATTATAATTAAATCTTATGAATCTTACTTAATCAACTGATGTTATTTAATATATAAAATTTAATCCATACCATAATATCTAGAAGTAGGATAAAAAACCGAGTCAATTTAAGTATTTCCCATTTAGCTAGATCTCTATAACTAGTATATATAATTTTCTTTTAGCTTTTGTGTTGAAGTAAATCTAAGGCAAAGTTAGATGGCTTATCTTCAAATAAGGGTACAGTTTATGCTGTCTAAATCATACATATCGGATATTAATTCTTCCAGCAAAGCAATCAATCAACCACCAAATCAAAGTGAGATACAAATAATTAGGTAGCATCAATTTTTACATCGAGCTAATTAAGCGAAAAAGGGCATATTAGACATTACAAGTAAAATTATAGCCTGAAACGCATCTAAGTAACGTGAAGAAGAGCACTAAATTTCTACAAAAGCAAGTGGACTTGATCTCAAGTTAGGCAACGCTTACATGACCCTTTTTTTGTGCCCCTAACACATTCTGACTGTAAAATATTCAGTTTATAATATAAAGTAATTTAAAAAAGTTAGTGGGTGAATGTTGTAATTTAATAAAAAAATATTTTGGTGCAGCGCATGTGCACTACAGACAGAATCAAAATGCAATCAACGCACATGCGCTGCTATTATGCATCGCATGTGCGCGCGCTCCTAACCGTTCGAAAATAAAAAAGGGGAAAAATAGAGGGAGTTGCAACTTTTGATTCAGGTGGTGTGTTCCATGGATTCAAGAGGTGTATTCCAATGGTTTCTCCTAAATTTTCATCTTTATAAAAGGAGACATTCTCACTATTTCAAAATAACAATTCTTGTTAAAAAAATCTATCTCCCTATATGCAGTGTTCTTGGGAAAATTTTTAGTTTTTGCTATTAGAAGTCTTCAAGAATTTGTTGTATCCCATAGGTAGATTGCTATTAATAGGAGACCAAGAGCAAACTATTGAATATAGTGGGGGCAATCAAAACCTTAAGGAAAGTATTATACACGCCTCAAATTCTAAAGTTTTGATTATCCCTTTATTAACCTATATACAATTTATTTGTTTCCATCTACTTCTCTTTTGTTTTAACAATCTTAAGGTTTTGATTGTGGTTAACCATGGAAACAAGTGGTGAGTCTACCTTCAAAGTAATGAATCAAAATTTCATCAAGTTGGATCGCCTTGATGGTACCGAAACAAATTTCAACCAGTGGAAAGACAAAATGATGTTCTCTCTCACTACATCAAAAGGTGCATATGTCTTGGACCCTACATTACCTGAAATTCCTGCACCAACCGTTGATGATTCGAAGGAACTCAAGGCACAACGCGAGAAAAGGAATGAGGATGAAATTATTTGTAGAGGTAACATTCTCAACACACTTTCTGATTGTCTTTATAATCTTTTCACAATGGTCAAGTCACCAAGAGAAATTTAGACTGCCTTACGGGATACAAATATGCTACAAAAAAAATAAGGTGCAGACAAATTTCTAATTAAAAAATATTTTGAAATCTGTATTGTTGACTCTTTTTCTATTTTGAATCAAGTTCATGACCTTCAAATTATTGTTTCAAAGTTAAAAGATCTTGGAGTTGAAACTTCAAAGTCATTGCAAGTGGGGACAATTATTACAAAATTGTCTTCTAGTTGGAATGATTATCAAAATAATATGCTTCATACTACTGAAATTTTGACTATTGATCAAGTTTTGAAACATATGAGAATTGAAGAAGATAATAGAAATCTTCATAAGAAGGATTTACAACTTGTTTCAAAAGTAAATTTTGTTAATGAGAATAAGAGTCAAATCACAAGTTCTAAAAGAAAGTTTTCTGAAAATATTAATTCTAAGGCCAAGTTCAAAAAGAATAGAAATACAATTGCAGGAAGAAAGGGAATTATAAGAATAAGTGCAAATCCAACAAGAAATAAAAGAAAAATAATGCCCCTATCTCTTCATAAAGCATATCTTGTTGAAAGATATGCTGAAATTGTTGCAATGGTAACTGATTGTCACATTGGTATGATTTCTGAATTAAATGTAGCAACTTCAAACAAATCAAATGATTGGTGGTATGACTCTAGTGCAACTGTGCACATCTGCAATGATAAGTCATGAATTCAAGACTTATGAAAATGTTCCCGATGGCTATGAAGTGCCCATAGGTAATCATGCTTCAACAAAAATTCATGGCAAGGGAAGGGTTGAGTTGCAAATCACTTTCGAAAAGAAGCTTGTGTTAATGAATGTACTTTACATTCCAGAAATTAGAAAATTCTTGTATCAGCCAATGTATTGAACGAAAAAGGGCTGAAAGTTGTACTAGAGTCAAACAAGTTTATCTTGTCCAAGAATGGTGTATTTGTAGGAAAGGGTTATTCTTATGATGGCATGTTTAAATTAAATATCAATAAAGACAATATTTCTGTTTATATTATGGATTCTTTTTAATCTTTATGGCATGTGGTAGATTAGGAAATGTTAATCATAAAGTACTTCATTTTATATCTAAACATAGATTAATTTCTATCAAAGACAATTTCGAGAAGAAATGTGAAACATGCATTCAGGCAAGGATCACTAAGTTGCCTTTATCTAAAATTGAAAAAAATACACAATTATTAAAACTTGTGCATTCGGATGTTTGTGAATTAAATGATTTTCTAACAGAAGGTGGTAATGGATATTTCATTACTTTCATTGATGATTGCTCTAGATATGTGCATGTTTATTTGATGAAAGAAAAAAATGAAGCATTTGATATGTTTAAATCTTATAAATCTCTTGTTGAAAATCAATTGGACAAGAAAATCAAAATATTGAGGAGTGATAGAGGTGGTGAATATTTTTCTACCGAATTCTTAATATTGTGTGAACAAAATGGTATTATACAACAAACAAGTGCACCATACACTCCACAACAAAATGATATGGCTAAAAGAAAGAATAGAACTTTGGTGGACATGGTGAAATAACACCATGATTCTAAATTCTGGTTTGCCAAAAATTTGTGGGGAGAAGATTTATTGGCTGCTTGTCATTTACATAATCGAATTCCATCTCTCAAGACTAAAGTGTCACCATGTGAAATATAGATAGAAAGAAAACCAAACTTATCTTAAAGTTTGGGAATGTATAGCCTATTATAGAGTCCCGAATAGCAGAAGGATAAAGTTGGGACCTAGAGCACTTAATAGTGTGTTTGTTGGCTATGCTAAAAATTCTAAAGTCTATAGACTACTAAATATTGATTCTAATGTCCTTATTGAATCAAGGAATAATGAAGTTTATGAAAATAAATTTTTTAACGATTCAACTGTGGACGTGGATCCAATTCAAGAACAAGAACTAACTCCAATTGTTGATCCTTCTTTTAGTAAAAAAATGAAGGAAATTGATCCTGCTTCTGATCTTAGAAAAAGTCAAAGACAAAGGAAAGAAAAACATTTGTCTTCTGATTTCATATATTCACAAGCTATTACCTTTTCTTAGTTGAAAGCAATAGAGATTACTTACTTAATAAGAAACCATGTTTATTAAATGTAGAAGATGATCCCAAATCATTTAGTGAGGCTATGTCATCAAGAGATGCAACATTTTGAAGAGAGGCTGCAAATGATGAGATGGACTCAATATTATCAAATAATACTTGGATTCTTGTGGATTTACCTACTAGTTCTAAACCTATTGGTTGTAAATGGTGTTTAAGAGGAAATATGCTACTGATGGATCCATATTAACATATAAAGCAAGACTCGTAGTTAAAGGTTTTAGATAAAAGAAAGGAATTGATTATTTTGACACTTATGCACCTATTGCTAGGATTACATCCATTAGGGTGCTATTGTCATTAACTTCTACTTATAATCTGTGCGTGCATCAAATGGATGTTAAAATAGCTTTTTTAAATGGTGACTTGGATAAAGAGATATATATGAAATAACTAGAAGGTTTTGCATTACCAGGAAATGAAAATAAAGTTTGTAAAGTTGACTAGTTAAATCTCTATACGGTTTAAAGCACTTAAACAATGGCATGAAAAGTTTGAATCAACTTTACTCTCTAATGGGTTTAGATATAATAATACTGATAAATGCATTTATTCTAAATTTATTGAAGAGTATGGTGTGATTATTTATCTATATGTAGACGATATGCTAATTGTTAGTACTTCTTACAAGGGTGTGCTTGAAACTAAGAAGTATCTATCTTTACAATTCAAAATGAAGATCTTGGTGGAGTAGATATTAGCTTGGGGATTAAAGTTAAAAAGGCATAGTGGGGGTTATACTTTGTGTCAAACACATTATGTTGAGAAAATCTTGAACAAGTTTCAACATTTAAATGTGAAAGAAGCAAATACTCCTATTGACCCTAACTTTAAACTAAGTGAAAATACTAGCAAACCTACTGTTCAACTTGAATATGCAAGTGTAATAGGG
Source organism: Cinchona pubescens (assembly GCA_025175665.1). NCBI lineage: Eukaryota > Viridiplantae > Streptophyta > Magnoliopsida > Gentianales > Rubiaceae > Cinchona > Cinchona pubescens. The sequence goes on from JANKKI010000105.1 coordinate 911,324, forward strand.
AGTTTAAAGTATGCAATGAGTTGCACAAGACCAAATATTTCTTTTGCCTTTTGTAGATATATTATCTAGATGTACTAAAAATCCTGGTAGTGATCATTAGAAAGTAATTGGGAGAGTCCTTGGTTATTTTAAAAGAACTAAAGATTTAGAACTTTTCTGCAATAGTTTTCCAACTGTACTTGAAGGGTGCTCTGATGCTAGTTGGTTTACAAGTATTAGTGATAAAAACTCTACAAGCGGGTGGATTTTTATATTAGGTGGAGGAGCAGTTTCATAGGTTTCAAATAAACAAACTGTGATTGCTCATTCCACAATAGAAGTTGTATTCATAGTTTTGGCCTCAACTTGTAAAGAAACGGAATGCTTGAGAGACTTGTTGTTAGATATCAAGTTGTGACCTCAACCAATGCCAGCCATTGCTTTGAATTGTAATAGTGAAACCACAATGTCTAGAGCATTGAATAAAATATACAATAGTAAATCTAAACATATAAGTCTAAGGCATACATATATTACACAGTTGTTAAATGATGGCATCGTAACTCTTTGTTATGTAAGAAGGTCATACAATAATTTAGCGGATCCGTTGACTAAACCTCTTGCGAGAGACTTGGTGAAATCAACGTCATTAGGGATGGAAGTGAAACCCTTTATCTAAAACTACTAACAATGGTAACCCAATATTTCTTCTAATATTACCACTAGATTAAAAGGTTTAAAGGGTAAAAATAAGTTGCTAATAAGTAGTTGTGAACACTACAATTATTTGTGTACCATTCCATGTTGTTAATGCAAATGGTAACCTTTAAGTGGGAAGGTTGAGTATATAAATATTTATACTCTTAATGAAATCATCTTATTGTATTTTTAATTTAAAAGCTTGAAGAGATTTCACCTATATGATCATTAGAAGTGGTGCAGCTTCTAACAAAAGTTTAGGGTTGTCTTTTGTACATGATCATGAATTAGGATAGAGCACATAGTCGGTAATAGTGCTAAAATGTTTCAGTGAACATATGTATAAGTTCAACTAGTTCTTGTGTGTCATAGTTCTAATCTAATTAAGTTGTTAAATCATAGATTAAGTAATCTTGCCACCTTGATTTAAATTAGAGTTGGTGAATTATTTACACTAAGTAAAGTTTAAGACGATAGTCACTTTTCTTTATACATAATGTTAAAAAAATGGCTAGTGAGTTGCTGTTTATATTGCAAACTAAGTAGGAGAATGTAAAATATTTAGTTTGTAATATAAAGTAATTTTGAAAAGTTAGTGGGTGAATGTTGTAATTTAAATATATATATATACATATATATATATATATCTCTTGGTGCAGTGCACATGCGCTACACAAAAGTAGCATAGGTACGCTACAGACAGAATCAAAATGCAATCAACCCACATGCGCTACTATTGTGCAGCACATATGCATGCGCTCCTGACCGTTGGAAAACAAAAAATAAAAAAAATAGAGAGAGTTGCAACTTTTGATTCAGGAGGTGTGTTCCTGGATTCAAGAGATCTATTCCAATGGTTTCTCCTACACTTCCATCTTTATAAAAGGAGACATTCCAACAGTTCTCACTATTTCAAAATAACAATTCTTATTAAAAAATCTATCGCTCTATATACATTATTCTTGGAAAGATTTCTGATTTTTGCTATTGGAAGTCTTCAAGAATTTATTGTATTTTAGAGGTAAGAACAAACTATTGAGTATAATAGGGGTAATCAAAATTTTAAGAAAAGTATTATACACGTCTCAAATTCTAAAATTTTGATTATCCCTTTATTAACCTATATACAATTTATTTGCTTCCATCTACTTCTCTTTTGTTCTGACACCGACGTCACGTGGCTATCGTGGTTGACGTGTCCCATTGCAAGCCTCCTCCATTTAGGGCTGTAAATTGGACATGGTTGACCTTTCTTTCTGTCAAGGCTCGTAAATAAAATTTGACATTAGTCAAATTAATACAAAATAATAATTTGCATAAATAATAAATCTAATACTAGTGAGATGAGAATATTCAAATATTTTAAATGATACATTGTTATAATAATTTAAAATTCAATTAGATTACAAGGTCGGGTGATAACATGTTATAAAACTTGAAAGAGAATATATAAAGTTTGAGAGAATAGATATATAAGATAAGATATTCAGTCACTTATTTTATTCTCAAACTAATTTCATTTTACACTCTCAATTTATATTTGATTTTTATTTTACACTTTAAATTTTAATTTTGGATACTTTACACTCGAAACTCTCAAATTCGTTTCATTTCACTTCTTTTTTAACACCGTCTAAACTATTAATGAAATTTTGTCATGTGTACAACAATGTTTTGCAAAAATAATGATTCCCTTAAATTTATTTACGAGATTAAAGAAGGGATTAAAGTGAAACGAATTTGAAAGTTAAAGTACAAAGTATCTAAAACTAAAATTTAATGTGTATAATAAGAATTGAATATAAGTTAAAGAATACAAAATAAAATTAATTATTTTATTTTAGTAGATTACAATCAAACATTTTAACTACAAAACAAGCCAACAACGTAAACTATAAACCTATAATATACACTCAACAACTTAACGTAAGATGTATTTACACGTATCAAATAATATAAACATCCTACATAACCTATCAATTTGACAGATAGACATCTACTGTCTGTCGAATTTACAACGGTAGAGCATTTTTAGTTAATCATATTATAAAGTTATTCCACAAGAAGAAATAAAATACTAAATTTGTCTACAAAAATAACTTACATACTTGACTTGTCCTCATTAGGGTCAAAAAATAAAATACTAAATTTGTCTACAAAAATAACTTACATACTTGACTTGTCCTCATTAGGGTCAAAAAGTGAGAGAATTGATGTATTTTGTTATATAGTAGTATTTTCTTCTTTTAATACTAAAATAGCAAAATCACAGAAATAAAAAAATATACTAAAATCTCAAGATCATACGTTAACCAGTTTAGTTTCCTACACTACTACAGAACAAATCAATTTTTTAAATTCCGACCTCAATATTTTTTGCCACAAGCTTTACATCACGAAAAATATTTAGGTAGATACGTCAATTTTGGACCCTACCTGTAAACCTTGTAATCAAGATTAAATCTTATGAAATGTTAATTATATCAGTTAATGTCATTTATTTTATATAATTTAATCCACACTACAGAATTTACGAGTAGAGTCAAAGACCGAAATTTACCAAAGTATTTCCCATCCAAGCAATATTCCCCCTAAATAGCTTTCTATTATCTAGGTAAAAAGATGTTAATAGTACCTCACATTTCACGTTTATATTTTTTCAGTTTCTTATATTCAAAATAATACATAGTCATCCTTCACAAATTAAAACCGTGCTATTTCGATTTTTTGACACAGTTATAGTATATTCTGACTTGAAATAGTCATTTAAGTATCATACGATACATTTTTAGAGGTAAAATTAAAAATATACAAATTCTAAATACTAAATTAAATATAATGATTGAGTGGGGGGAATGGTGGTAGACTAATTGGGTGGGTGATTTGTGTTTAGTTATTCCCTTTTTGGATAATTTTTTATTTAGGGTTTAAAATGTTTTGGCAATTTTTTGTTGGTGGTTGTGTTTATTTATTTATTTATTTATTTATTTTGGTCAATTTAATGGATAGGGCTGTGTTGGTAATTTTGCTCCTAAAAATATGATCTGCAATCATATGTGAATATTTTAAATCATAATATACATATAAGTGTGTTAAAAGATCAAAATTATTCGTTTTAAATTTGTGAAAAACGAACATACATCATTTCAAATATTAAAAATTAAAAAAAATACAAATATAAAATATAAAAAAATATTAAACTCGTTTTCCATATCGTCTATCTTAAAATTTTGTTACATTAACTCCTTCCACAATTGCACCGAGTACCCATATTGTAATATCCGTCCTAACAAAAAATTATAGTACCATTCTTACAAAGCAAGATGTCAATAAAGTTCGAACTTTGATGAACATTTTTGCAGGAATTCACCGCAGAGAACTGATTAATTACAGATCCCTTCTTTCAAGGACCGCGCAAACTGACCATCAACACGACAACAATTGACGGCGCTCGTTGATTTATAATTAAAGAACGCATTAATTCAAAAAATTAAGGGTGAAATTCAGTAAACCTGTGAGATTTGCCCCCATCAATCGTAATCTTATATATTTTGAAAATATATGTTAAATTCATGTATTTTTAATTGAAGAATAATGTGAACAAAAATTATTAATCGTGTTTAACGTAAACACGTGGCAGGTGCACCTGGTTTACAAAAATATAACATTTTACTATCAAAATACCTCTGTTGCCATTTATACAAACTTGCGGCCGTTTTTTGCATTTTTTATGAATCATAACCCTCCCAATATACATTTTACAATCAAAATGGATAAATAAAAGAGTTTAAACTGCATTTAATTCTCTAAGGTATAAGTTATTTTCCTCTTCAATTCTCTTTTTTAAATTGGGGAATATGATTTTCTAAAAGTTTTCTATCTATTTATAAGCAGGTCTGTTAATTTGAATGATTTTTGTCTAATTACTCTTTTAGGCAAAGTGTAAGTGAGGTTCTAAAATATGTTTTTAAAATACATTAGGGTTAAGAGTTAAAGACAACATACACAGGTGTTTAAGGTATTTTATCCATAATGAAATGTTAACAATTTTAGAACATTACTTTATTGGAGAATTCTACAGTCCTGTTGAATGAATCATTCTCTTGGTTTTAAAAACTTGTACAGTACAAATTTTTAAAATATATAGTATTAGACTGTACAAACCTTTAAAATACAAAAGAATGATTCTGTAAAAGAAACCCCAAAATTTTCCTACTTTATATTGGCCTAACCTAAATATCTTCTAAAGGTTGACGTTGGCTACAATATATAGTTTATTTAAAAATCCACTTCTTCGTGTCCTTGTCATGTTTTCTAACCATTTTACATTCTTGCACGAAGTTTAAAAATTTAATAATTATGGTTTCGTGAAACTCTGAAGCATACTTGGTTCGAAGACATTAAGTGGGATTATGTTACTGTTATAGGAGAGATGGGATTTTTAACCATTTCTATACATTTAAATGTAGTTGACGAATTTATTTTGCACCTCATAACTTGTACTCAATTATAATTTTGTATTTTTAATTTTTTTGTTGGACATTTTATATTTTTAATTCTCAAATGTATTTTGTTTTAATCTAATTTTTGACACTGACATCAAATTAAATTAACGAAATCTTTTAGTGTGTATAATAAATTTAGCAAAATATATAATAATGTTAACAAAATATTTTGAGTTCACAAGGACTGAGGAAGACATGGTTAAGAATTGGTACGATGTTTTGTTACAGAATTTGATGTACAATTATACAACGTATGCTCATATTAAAAGTCAGTGAACACAAACAAAATTTAGAAGTGTTAATTAATATCTTTTACATTATTAATGTAAAAAAATTACACTATTGTGTATAGATATAAGTCAGATATACAATATTAAAATTTGAAATTCTAATAATAATTATGTGACATACATCTATGTTTATTGGTGTGCATAATTTGTTAAATCGTCTTTTTATTAAGATTATTCCAATTCAGAAGCTTCTGGCATAATTTTTTAAAAAAAATAAAGATATAACTTCCTTCTTTCATTTATTCACGTTGTAAATCACTGCCAATTATCTCAACAAAAATTAACTCCTAAAACTTTTACCTTTTTCTTTTAAGGAGATGTTCGTTTCGCATTCGAGAATCAAAACGTAATGGAAATTATAAACTTTACTTTTAGTATCAATTTATATCATTTCTCCTTACTTGTTTGGCTTAAACAAAAAATAGATTTTATGATGCTCATATTCAATTTGAAATTCAAGTCATAGGTGAGAAGTGAAAATGAACGTTTTCATTTTCTAACACTTTTATTCCAATAAAATAATTTTCATAATGATTAATAAAATAATATTTATGGACATCATTAACCTCATTCTCATTATTTCCCCTCATACTCATAAACCAAATACCTCCTAAATTTATTTTTGTAAAAGTGAGCCTAAAACTCTCGATAAAATAATACTGTAAACTCAATTTTTTAGATATTACTTAAAAATTTTATAATAAATATTAAATTTTATAAAACATTACTTAAATTTTCTAATGTTATTATTTTATAAAATTTAATTCAGAAAAAAAAAAAATCAACAAGTGACAAGTATTTCTCTCAATCGCGCCAAACCTTAACCGCACATGACTGGAAACGGAAAAAAAAAAATGAAAAATATCCATAAAAAACATGCACACTTAACTTGAGCATTTTGGAATATATTAGGCAGAATGAATGAAGGAATATGCTTTTTCTCTCCCTCCTTATTTTTATTTTGTCCATAAATCTTCATGAGTATACAAATACAAAAGAAAGACAAATAGTGGTAAGAAAGAAAAGGAAAGAGTGTCCCTAAAGCAAAGACGAAGAGGGGCACTCAAAATTTCAATCTGTAACCTTAAATTTAACATTAACATCTTCAATTTTATTCTTAATTACATCGAACCCATAATTTTTTTTATTTTTTATTTTCTAATTATAATTATGGGAGGAAAAGGAGGAGCTGCTGTTGCTACAGCTGCAGCGTCAGCTGCGGCTAATGGGAAGAGCAAGTACCCGTTGACGTTTTGGGAAGTGATGGGTGCATGCGGCGTCGTATTGGGATTCCTGATGGGACTTGTTGGTGTTTATATGACCATGCCACATCTGATTATGTGTCCTTAAGCTCCCAGTTCCCTTCAAGACCTCCAAATTCTCAGGTTTTAATCTTATATATATATATATATATATAAAGTTTTTATAATTTTGCTGATATTATTGTAAATTGTTAACAGCTAATTGAACTTGATTGGAATATTATCTTGTGATGGAGCACTGTTTTATTAGAATAGTACCGATCGAGGCAAAGATCTTGGAATTTGAGTGGTAATTATCTCACCATTTTGAGCAAATTGTTGAAAGAAATCAAGATTTTGTTGGATTATTATCATATGATAAGAGGCTTAATTAGGATGGCAAAATGGGTGGATGAAGCATAGTTAGTGAATGTAAAGGATATTCTCTGGTACGTGATGTAAATACGAGTACATAATGTGTCATTTTGTTAAAAAGATATATATAATGTATATATACATTCTATAAGAGATAAGTGATAGCATGAATTGGTACGCAATTAGTTATCACGTGAATTAGGTAACTATGAGATGAAATAAATTGGATCAGCTGAAAAAGCTTGGTGCTTTACTAGATTGAACTACTTCATTAATTGGAACTAGTTGGAGTTGATTGATCATGGAAAATTTTGGTATTGGTTTCAAGTGGAATAGTTGCGATATTGTGAACCTGAGCCAGAGTGGATGAGTAGGAAAATTGTAGTTTTTATGAAGTAGTTTGTTCAAATCCAATCTCAATAGTGAAATGAGCGATATAATGCAGCATCTAACGTATACCTTCATAAACACTGTGTTAGTTTGTCGGGGGACTTATTCTGACTCTGAAAGGCTTTTTGTATATTGATAAATCAAAAGGAGTTATTCAGTGAGTGATCGCCACTTGTTTCATGGTAGAATATGATATCTGACAATCTAAGAGATTTTGAACAAAACAACCTGCCCTCCTCTGGAGGAGAATTCTTATTATATATAAGAAATACAAGCTGCTAAGCTAATAATCAGCCCCTAAATTAGCTAAACTATAAGAGACAGGTATTAGTTCTTAAACAATAATTCAAATCATTAGTTCACACTTTTGCTACCATATATATACAAATCATCTTACATTTAAGTGCAGAAAATGAATGCGAAAATAAGCTATCAAAGTCAGTAAAAAGCATAAAACAAGGCATAAAATCTGCTGGCCTTAATTGCCACTAATTCCTTTGCACAAAATCTGCTAGCATTTGATTCCAGCTAATTCCTTTGTGCATCCCCCCTCAAATTGTTGATGCGGGTAAATCTTATAAGCATCAATGTGCTATAAGGAGATTATGGCGCTGACGTGTCATAGATTTGGTGAAAAAATCTGCAATCTGTAGAGTAGTGGATATATGTGGCAGAGTAATAACTTGGTGAAAGTGGCCCGATACTCTGCCTCAGTAGAAGACTTGGAAACGGAGTCTTGTTTCTTACATTTCCAAGAGACAAGAGCATCACCAAGAAACATACACCATCCAGTAGTAGATTTCCTTGTGTCTGGACACCCTGCCCAATCTGCATCACTGTAGGCTTGGAGCTAGTTGTTAGATAGATAAGACTACCAACCAACTTTCGATAGAAAGTAGGATCCTCAAGAAGTTCTTATTCGTCACGTCGATATTTCACATTAATTTCCATAGGAGTGTCAACAGATGTAGTGTTGGTGAGGCCAGCTACGTCAACCAGATCCTGAATATACTTTTGTTGATTTAAAAAAATACAGGAAATAGTTTACTGCCTCTGATACACATCTAGATGTGTATAAGAGACAGTAAGTGAGCTGCCCAAGGTCTTTCATGTGGAAAGAAGAGTGCAACAAATTTTGAATTTGAGAGATGCCATCCTTGTCAGAACCAGTGATAACTATGTCATCCACATAAACAAGAAGTATAACTAAACCCTTAGATGTCCGTTGAAGAAAAAGTGAGGGATCATACTGGCTTTGAGTAAATGAACTTCAGTTCTCCTGGCTTATGTAGCACAAGGCAAGCCCTTGGTGCCTGCTTCAAGCCATATAAAGAACGTTTTAGTTTACAAACAGTATTAGGTGAGGAAGTAGGCATCGACCATGTGGAAGTTTTATGTAAACTTCCTCTTTTAGATCACCATGTAAGAATGCATTCTTAACATATATTTGATGTAGAGACCATGATTGAGATGCAGCAAGAGCCAGTATGGTTCGCACAGTTGTCATCTTGGCTACCGGTGCGAAGGTCTCATCATAGTCTAGACCATACTGTTGCTTGTTGCCAAGAACTACCAATCTAGCCTTGTAACGATCTATGGATCCATCAGGTCGAAACTTTATAGAAAACACAAGCTTACTTCCAAGGGGTTTCACAGAGGGGGGACATGAAACAACATCCCAAGTCTGATTTTCTTCAAGTGCCAGAAATTCTGCGTCAATAGCTTGTTGCCAACACTCATGCTCCATGGCCTGTTTATATGAGGAGGGAATAGGAATAGGTGACAAGGTAGCTGCCAAAGAGAGAGGAGGGGTGAAACCATACCTATCTGGTGGTTTATGAACCCGAGTACCGCGTCTAAGAGGAGCAAGGGTGGCTGTTGGATCAATCACATATGCCCAAAACCTTTTTGGTATACTGAATACCCTAGAAATGCACATTGAACTGATTGAGGTGTGAGTTTTGTGCGTTCATGGGCAGGAAGATGTACAAAACACACACAACCAAAGGTACGAAGATTAGAATAATTTGGAGTGCGACCAAATAATCGAGTGAAAGGAGAGACATGGTTCAATGAGGAAGAAGGCAACTGTTAATGAGGTGTACAGCGGTGGATAGAGGTGTGAAGCTCCTGTCTCTGTATCTGTATACAGATCGGCACCAGTTTGCCATACCCCACACATCACTATGTATCAAATCAAAAGACTGAACTACATTTGGTGTGTGAGTGGGAAATGGTAAAGTTTTACTTTTGCCAAGCTTACAAGAATTGCAATCAAATTGAACAGCATGAAGAGATGGTGACTCTTTATTCCCTAGTAAACCAGAATTTAGTAAAACACAGGAGTACATTAGAGTTTGGATGTCCAAGACGTTTATGCCATGCTCGGTAATCAACCCGAGCAGAATTACAAGTGATAGATGGCAAAGAGAAACATGGAGACAGGATTCCATCCGGGAGCCAGTATGATTCATCAAGTCCATTACACTTCAACAAATATAAGAGAATAGTGCTCAAGTCTGTCTCTTATACACATCTAGATGTGTATAAGAGACAGTTCTCACTGAAGTAGATCTTTGTTGTTCCATTGTGGATTAGATGAGAATTTGTGCGAACCTTCTAAAGCTATTGAGTGTATAAGAGACACAAGTCCAACACATCAGACTAGACTGGTTATGACACATCTAGATCTGTCATTCCTAAGACAGCTGATTCTGGGATGTTGTTTCATGTCCCCACATCTAGAAAGGAACAAGAGACAGGTTGGAAGTAAGCTTGTGTTTTCTATAAAGCTTCGACCTGATGGATCCATAGATCTGTCTCTTATACACATCTATCGAAATAGAGAGCGCCTGTTGAACAGTGGCTAATTCATGTTCAAGTGAAATCTTGAGCAGTGTTGTGTTGGTGTAGAGTTTCTTCAAATAATTCCACATTTCAGCTGCAGTCTTAAAGGGTTGGAGATTCAAGATGATATTCGGATCCACAGATCCCAGAATCCATGCCATGATTTGAGCATCCTTGACCTCCTACTTGGCATGCTCATCCTTCTCTTTGTCTTTGTCTGGAGCAGGTTTGCTGCCATCAATATATCCCCATAAATCTTTCACTTTGACAATGTGTATGAAGTGAAATCTGTCTTGATTCGTTTTAATTGAATCTCCAACCCCTGTCTCTTACTACACATGATGGATGTGTATAAGACAAACAGATTAAGAAGATTCAATGCCAAGTAGGACTGTACTAGGATTGACATCTAAACAAGTATAAGAGACAGAATCCTTGATCTGACAACTCATAATCCTACAGAATCGGACAATTAAGAACCTGCCCTCCTCTGGAGGAGAATTCTTATTATATATAAGAAATACAAGCTGATAAGCTAATAATCAGCCCCTAAATTAGCTAAACTATCATATACAAATCTGTCATACAATTAGCATATCGATTAATACAAGGAAAGAATATAAATGCTACCATACTGTACAAATCTGTCTTACATTTAAGTGCAGAAAATGAATGCAGAAAATAAGCTATCAAAGCTGTAAAAAGCATAAAACAAGGCATAAAATCTGCTGGCCTTAATTGCCAGCTAATTCCTTTGCACAAAATCTGCTAGCATTTGATTCCAGCTAATTCCTTTGACAATATCGGGGTGTAGATAGAACCCGGAGGAATATGGTTTGTTAGCATACTAATTCAGTTGGAGATGTTGTTAAATTGATGACTTGATGCCATTTCAAATGCTTTAGCTTTCTTGTGAACGCCAAACAAGGTTCAGGAGTAGCATTTAGGAATATTTATCAAATTGTAAAGTTTTTGCTTCTAGCTTTGAGGAAATAAGATTTGAGTGAACACAAATTGAAAGTTGAATAGCATTCAATGTGACACTCCGGTGATAATGAGAGGCTGACGGGTGATTGACCATTATAATACGTCAAGGTTGCGCCGGTGTTTTTGCTCCCACCAAGCTATTTACTTGGATACGACTTTTTTCAGCATCAGTTTCTTGTCTTGAATTTTGAACAGAAGATGAGAAGTTTAGGTCCTTCAGGGTGGTGTTTCTAGCCATACTTCTATTTGTGTGTTGTATTTATTGGATAAGCCTGTTGAAACTTGCTTCTATAAAACTCAAAACAACTTGAGCATTTCTTGGAACATAGAAATCACTAACCCAGTTGTCCTCGTTGTGTCTTCTATCAAGAAGTTTGGAGAACAAGCATGTCATTTTTTCTGGTAATACAGCATCTAGGAATTCTGTTTGCTCCTGGTTTATATTATACATCATATTCTTCATTTCAGTAGACTTTGTACCGTTTCCTATGTCCACGTGACATGTGATAAGCAATTATCGCAATTATAATTATATTATCCCACTGGGCTACACAGGACTACTGATTTGGCAATGAAACACTATTAGGAGCATGCTCATGTTGCTTCGTGTTTGAAATTTTAGATTGTACCTTTTTGTTATCCTTGTCTATTCTTTGATGTTCCCTTTACTTTCTTCATTCTTATTCTAGTTCTCTTGTGTTTGGTTACTTCATTAACTCAAATTGGTTTTTGGCAAATCTAGTTCCTTGATGATTATAAATGAAAATTACTTGAAAGTTTATTCATTCTGGTTTTCCATCGTTTTGTAGGGATCACTTAGAGAACTATACTAGCGATTACACGGTACAAGTTCTTATCGGATATTGCATGGTCTACATTTTCATGCAGACATTTATGATTCCAGGAACTGTTTTTATGTCTTTGTAAGCGGGGGCTCTTTTTGGGGTCTTCAAAGGTGTAGCTCTTGTAGTGTTTCACTGCCACTGCCGGTGCATCATCTTGCTACTTCTTATCTAAATTAATAGGGCGGCCACTTCTCTTCTCTCTCTGGCCTGATAAGTTGTCATTTTTCCAGGACGAGGTGATTATTGCTCTCCACCATCATCTTTCATACATGAACTGGACTAATGGAATGCTATCTCTCTGTTTCCTCAGGTGGCTAAAAGAAAAAAACGACTCCTCAACTACATGCTTTTCTTAAGAGTAACACCAACATTGCCAAATACATTCATAAATGTTGCTTCTCCAATAGTAGATGTTCCTTACCATATTTTCTTTCTGGCAACTGCCGTTGGGATCATGCCTGCTGCTTTCGTCACTGTCAGGGTATTTACTCTAGAAACTGTCATCTTCCTTGTAAATGTATGGGTGTACCTAATGGAAATTATAAACATCTTGAAAGAAAGTTGATGAGAACTTAAAATTTTAACTGAAAATGCATATCCATGCCTGTAAGGATACCCTCTCAAGAATTTAAACTGGACTAAACCAGCCTAAGCTGGTAAAAAATGTGAATTCCTATCGTTTGAAAGAAGCAAAAAAAAAAAAAAGGTGCAGAAAAACTGTAACGTGTCTTCATGGTTCAGCATAGATTACCAATAGGCTAATCTTTCTCGTTCTGGTGTTTATGTGCAGGCTGGAATAGCTCTAGGTGAGCTGAAATCGTTGGGTGATCTCTATGATTTCCAATCGATAGCAACTTTGTTTCTTATTGGGGCTATAACTGTTACTCCTACATTGATTGGGAGCAAGAGTGAATAGTAACACGAATCGGCTAAATGTGCCAGCATTTGATTTGTATTCTCTTGTTCTTGTACATATTTGTATGAAATAAACCATCATCTTCAGAGGTCTACCATTATAGATGGGATGGAACGTGAATGAAAATGGTCATTGATTTTTAGTTGCATTTTTGGTGAAATCCCTGAAAAATGTCAACACTCAACATTGGGAGCCCGGTGGAGCCTTGGTTTGGAAAGAAATTACACTTATTAAGATCAACTTTATGTAGCCTAAAACCATGATAAGGTTCAAATTGATGCATAATGTATTAGCAGTCGGTGCATATTAACAAGAAGTTGAAGAATATTAGTGCATAATTTATATCTTTAGTTGTTGGTGCAAAATTTGGCACTATAGTGTTGATGGAAAAACTTACTGATGAGCGCAAAAATGCTGATGAGAATTGTAGAACGTGTCAGTGCAAAAATATAGAGAGAAAAGTAAGACGCACCAATAAAAATGACTTATAAAAAATTGTTGTTCATTTGCTTGAAAAGTGTGAACTAATGATTTGAATTATTGTTTAAGAACTAATACTGGTATATGAAGAACAAGGAAACCTAAACTTGAAACTTTGATTCAATTTGTGTATTCACAATGCTTGGATAGGAAATATGCAAACTCATAATTTTAAAGTATTATTGCTAAAAAGTACATGAAATTGAATAGAAACTAAATATGAAATTGAGAGAATTTTGAAGAGACTTGTCAACAGCATCTTAATTGTCCGATTCTGTAGGATTATGAGTTGTGCATTGGATGGCCTTCATTTAAAGTAGTACCAACAACAGTCTTTGGCACTAAATTTGAATACTATGACGAATCTAGGTACCAACAATAGCAATTTAAATTCGTTCTCTATTCAATAATATATCTACTATGTCCCCTTAACTTTTCATAATTACCACATTGCATCCCAATTTGTTCCTTTAATCACTTTGCATCCTAAAACTTTTCTTTCAGGCCAAATTAATAAAAGTGAGAAAAGTGACAGAATTTTGGCGAGTTTACTGCACGCGTAGAAAAGATAGTTTGATCAAAAAAGTAGTTTGAAGGGAGGCATCTTAGACACCCAAAAGATTTATTGCATAGAGACTAAGTACATAATTTATTGGAAAATCATTTTTTAGACTATAAATTTAAGACTACTTGCAAAAATAAATCTAATAGACAAAATATTATTAAATTATCAACTCTTGATTTTAGATATTTTGTTAAATTTTATTTTTGTTTTTTCACATATCTATGAGATGTTAGTGTTTTATTACGTAGTCAATTTGTATACTGTAATTTCTTAGCATTTGCTTGTTATTTCTCTTCATTCAAAGAGCAAAATCTTAATGGTTTTTGGTCCCGCATAAAACATTCCTAGAGGCTTGCATTATAATTAAGGATTATTATATTTATGTAGATACACAAACAGATCTCAATGACTAATTAAAAATTCTATTAAATAGTTTTTGGAAGTTATACTTTGTATCGGGAGCTCTCTGCGCTTAATGAAGTTTTGTTATTCCTCACATTGCAAATTGAGTCATTTTTTATAACCAAGAAAAAAAAGAAAAATTTCATGTTGCTAGGGTATATTAGTTTAGTACACAACTTTAACAATTTAATCAAATATTTAATTTTTAATTTTTTTTTTTTTTTGTTTATCAAGTGGAAGACGATATTTTACCAAAGATTTTACTTTTCTATGGTGCATTATCTAATATTTTATTGCAACTTTAGTTGAGATGTTTGTAGGAATATAGCTAACAACGGATTGAATAACTGTACTCTCCATCATTAAAAAAAATCTTACGCTCCTAAGACTTCGTTTTGGTTCTTAGTTTTAATTTGCTTCAATTGAACTCTACATATCAAGTACATATAATTTTTTTTCTTGGTTGAAAAAGAAATTGTAATTGCTAAAAAATTCAAGATGTGATTGAATAAATTTGTGTATTCTTAAATTCTTCATAGCCTTCATTAGGCCTTTTGTGCTTTTACTTCAATGCATACAAAATACAATTTGAGCCAGAATCAAAATAAGAGTAAAGATTGATTAATTTTACATCCAACTTAAATAATGTGCATAGAAGTCTTTACAGTTATCAAAAAAAAAATTGTAGTTATGTACTCCAATCCAGTAATACAATTTTATTTCTCTTTAGTCACATCATACATTTTAATTCTCTACTTGAGTAATAGTCATTCTCACTACCATATGATTTGTGTTGGGTAGATACACATCTCTAGATGTGTATAGGGGAAACAGGAGCCTCCTATCCTCATATAGATGGTTACATCTTTCTCCCGAGACTTTTTTGCACAACACTCAAGCTTTTAATTTCCAGATTTTTACCCTAGGAAATTTTTAAATTTTAATTACACCTTTATAAAATTATACTTTAACCCTTAATATTTTACAAAATTATAAAGTTGTTCTCAAATACATGTCTATGTAGACTTAAATCAAGACTAAAACAACTTAATCAAAATTCTAATAGTATGATTTAATCATTTCAAAATATTTTTTCAACTCTGATTTTCTAACTCTATGTTTTCTTTTTATATTTCATCTTTCCTTTCCAAAGTATCATCCTTTGTTATATATTATATAATAGAAATTAAGTTACTTTTTACAATATTATTGTTTTTCATGTTAATTGTTTATTAACTTAAGCATATTGAAATATCAACTAAATTATGTTTAAATATTAATTTATCTTTGAATAATTCATACTTCGTAAGAGTAAATTTTTTTATCTATAGCTGCCTACTTGGAATTCAATTAAATTACCAAGATGTCTATTTATAATATCTTCCAATAAAAAAATTGGTGATTTATTGTTTTGTTTAAAACTCTTATACACATTAATTACAAGTAGAAACATGTTTTAATAATGCGCAGTATAAATTATCTAATTAATTGTTTTTCTTAATAATTTTTTTACAAGTTAAGTTATTTTTAATATGAAATTAGCACATTATTAAAAACAAATCTCATACTACATTATTAACTATTAGGTTGTTTATTAACTACCAAATAAAGTCAATATTGCCCCCCAAACAATTAAATCTTTCATGGAAAAATAAGTAATCAATTTAGTTAATAATAAAAAAATTATGTTAATATTCTAAAGTTATTTTGCACAATTATATTCTGGTACAATTTTTTTTTTTTTTTTTTTTTTTTGGGCAACTTGAAAATCACGGGTTCAAGTTGTTGTAACTTGCAAAAATACAAGATAAGCTTAAAATAAATAAATAAATAAAAGAGGAAAGCTACATTCTGCTTCCATCCCTGGTCACTCGAGTAATAAACGTGAAGGTTGTGACAAAAAAAAGGTTGAATCCACTTTTCCCTCCTTAACTTTTCACGATATACCGTATTGCACCGCAAACTATTTTTATCACTTTATATCCCAAATTATAATTTCTCCAAACAACTCATGCTATAAACTTGCTAAGATTCCGTCACTTCTCTAACTTCCATTAAAATTTGTTCTACAATGGCAAAAAATAAAAACTTTAAAATGCAAAGTAATAAAAAAACAGTTAGAGATGTAATATGGTAAATCTTGAAAAGTTAAGTGAGGTAAAGTGAATTTAATATTTCCTCCGTCCCATTTTATTTGGTATGGTCAAACTTGCATATAGTTTAAGAAAAATTGGTATTTAACCCACTAGTAAGATATTTTTTTCATAATTGTCCTTCAATAAAGACACAACAATTGTTAGTTGATTTTGAAGTTTCAAATTTGGAAATGGCTTGTGAGAGCAATTAATCATCTATTGTGTTGAAACATGAATTTAATGCTATGTCTTTGGAATTTGCATGAAGGGTAAAATACATAAAATAATATTTAAAAATTTGTCATTTTAAGGGGTGATAAATAAAAATAGAAAAAATGACATATAAAATGGGACATAGGGAGTACCATGATGAGGGTTGTTAGTGTAAAAATACGTTTTAAATAAGGTCTAATATTTCCTAGACTGATGGGGTATATATATATATATATATATATTAGTGGTTGTGGATGTTGGATGCATGTCATGTAATTATTGTTTTAATTTCAATTGTTAAATTTGTACGTGTGGAATGCATCTATACTTGATCGTATGAAAAAATTCTACACCGATAATGTAGTAAGTTTTCAAAACTAACTATTAAATTACTTTACTTTATAGGAAAAATTCTACGATCCCTTAAGAAATCATCTTATTATACTTTAAAAATTTATACAGTACAATATTTTGTGCTTTAAAACTTACACTATAAAAGTATTAAAGTACATAGATGTGATAGTTTCCTAAGTGGATTTAGAACTTCCATTGTTCCATAGTTTATAAATCACTTGTTATCAGTGTACCAATTCAACCTTAAACTAAGACTGTTAATGTGATCAAACCGCCGGCAAATAAATATCCAAACTTTACATTAAAGTAAATTGAGTTAAATTTGGGTATAAATGTTATATTCAATTAAATTACGAGCTAAATTTGGACTTTATTAAGTCCGACCCAATATATATATATATATATTATTTAATTTTATTTTATGTAGATAATGATTAAAGATTCTAGTATTCTATTAGCTTAACTAAACTCGGTTAACTAAAAATAATAACCCAACACCATTAATCAATTTAATTGAAATGTTATTGCCAGAGCAGTTTGTATCTTACCGGAGCAAATTTACTGAGTTTGACAAAAATGCCCCAACAATAGAAAAGCTTCCAATTTAATTACCGGGTTCACAGCTTCTTCTACCAAATTGCACATCACTATCACATTATTCTAAAACTTCTGCAACTTTCCGTCAGTGCAAAACACCATCACCATCAATAGAGCGAATCCATTCTCCTCAATTTCAATTTCCCGTCACTCCTAATTAACCATTCAACTTCTGCAACTTCAATCGTCTGCTCCGTCTCCCTCCTTATCGATTGGGTCCTTCTTTTGAGTCCACTTTTATTTTTCATGGCTATAAATATTTTGAATAATTTTATATTGTTGTAGTATATACTATTCTATATTGTGTTGATCGGATGTAAAAAAATAAAATTTTAATAAATAAATTATAAAAATTTTTATTCGACAATGTGAGTTTGGATAAGTCCAATTAAAGTTTAAAATTTGAATAATTTTATGAATCGAGTATGAGATTTATGTTTGTGAGTTTAGACTGACCTAATTAAAATTTGAATTCTAAATAAATTTATGAGTCAAGTTTGAGTTTTGTAAATTTTAACTCACAAAACTCTATTGAGACCCAACTTGAAACTATAGTCATCCTTATTATACTATAATTACCATCCCTAACGTATGGTAGTAATGTTGGCGATGAAGTAAATTATGTGTTAAGATATTTTCTCTATAATTCATTAATTATAAGTATGAGTCACCAAAGAATAAATAAGAATTAAATTTAAATTCTCTTTTAAAAATAAAATATATATATATTTTTCATTTACAATGTTATTTTGTTTCTCTTACCAACTTTATTGGGCAAAATCACCGCTGTATTTTTTGGGCTTTTTATTTTTATTTTAACTTTACCTTTTGTTTTTTTTTTTGTTGAACTCTTTTTTTATTTAACCTTTCTTAATAGTGCCTGAAGGTATTGTTTATCGGGGTATTATTCAACCAAGAGTGAAATGAAGGAAAGAGATAAAGAAAAAGAAAAGGGGAAGGAGAGGAAAAAATGAATAAAAAGAATATTAGAAAATCTTTAAAAAAAAAAAAAAAAAACAAGGCTACATTTGTTGGTGGTAATTGAAACAAAACAAAAACTTAGGAAATTAAAGGAAAAGTGAATTATAAAAATGTTGTGTATGTCAAGAGTTGTTGCTGTAATTAACCCTTCTATTTATTTAGAATTAACCTCTACTGCTTTTATTTGTGTTAGACAATAGGCTCTTATTAGAAAGCACTTATTGACTGCATAATGAGTTTCAAACAAAGTTACAAGAACTTCACAGACATCTTTTAACTTCAAGCGTAATTTAAATATATTTAGAGTAACTTTTTGGTTTGATTAATGTTTAAATTATTATCATATGATTTGTAAATTTATAATCTACTTCTTTGTGATTTGACTTTTTTACTATATATAAAATTGATGGAATGTTAAAAATCTTATATATTTGTGTAAAAAGCAAAAATACTTCAAAGCCAAGTATCCTAAGATAAGGGTTTTGTTTTATGTTAAAAACTATATAACTAAAATTGATAAGAGATTTTAAATGAGTAAAATAACTCTTTTTAACTCAAAAATTTACAATTTTCTAACAATCATTTAACAGTAAATTTAATGGTTCCTTGTTTAATTTATAAAATAATAAAATCAATCAATGGAATGCAAAAGAGAGCAGTCTTCTTTGTTTCCTATGAAATAAAAGACAAAAGACTATTCCATCCATTGTCAATCGATTTTGAAATAGAAGTCAATGTTCTCTAACTGATATCAGAGTTAATTTTAAGTATTTTTCTGTTCATAGATGACTTATACTCTTCTACGCATTGGCTTGGCCTAATGCTTCTTATGTTGTTTATGGTATTAGGCTTAATTTTATAGATATAGGTCATATCAATATTTGTGTTCACTAGTTTGGGTTAAGTTTTCATTTCCTTGTTTCAACCCTCTCATGTGTGAGAAAGGGTATTAAACTACAAATATCCCGCATTCATTAGACAAGATATCTTAAACCAATTAATAAAGTTCATAAGTTACTCTACTCATTATCAATTAATTTTATGATGAAAATTCATGTTCTTTAACAATTACAATAAAAGGGAGTGCCATGAATCATTATTGGAGTGCCAATATGGCTATTGATAATTCTCCCTCTCAAACAATTATGTACATGCAGCAGAAAGAAATAGAATTCTATTAAAAGAAGGGTTAAATGTAGAAAATTCCAGAACTTACACTTAGTTTTTTTTTTTTTTTTAATATTCTTTCTCTTTTATTTTCACCTTTATTTCTTCAACCGAATTTTATCTATGTGCTTTCTTGCCAAAAAAAAAAAAATGGGAATAGGAATGACTTGTACCTCGTAGCCCTTCCACCTCCCCTGCGCCGCCAAAAGTAAAAATGATCGACTTATACCTAAGAAGAGAAATAACAAGATACATGTTAAAGAAGGTTGTAAGCTATTCGTCCGGAAACGGTTCACAGAATAATATTGAACTTTATCATCTTTTGATACAAAATAAGTGGAACAACAGCCACGCTAAGGCTAAAAAGAAATGTTAGAGTTGATATAAGTTTGGGGAAGGAAAATCATATGTGGATGGTAAGAATACAGCTTTCGAATAAATATATCTGTATAAAATGATAAACTAAGTTATTAATATATCATTATATTTGTCACAAAAAAAATGAGATCTAATTAAATATTTAAAATGAAAAGTTAATCATTAAATATAATTTTATTACGAAAACTAATTTTAACAAGTAATCTTCAATTTATACCTTTATAAATCATTATCATTTAAAATTAATTAAATAATTGGTTACGTCTAAGAATATTCTGCATTATTGGCATCAAAGGAACGGTATCCCTTTTATTCATTCGACAATCTGCAAAATAAGGGAAGAAAACTCGCGAAGACTTTATGACCAAGGATGACAAATAAAGGGTTAATAACACTTTCCCCCGGTGAGTAATTATATTTTGTCCCTTAAATTAGAATAATGTACATTTTGCCTCTTATTCACATTATTCATCCTTAAAAAATTTTAAAACATCAATAAAATCTAATTAAATAACTGAAATACCTTTAGTACTATATTTTAATTTTTTATGTATTTAAATTTTGATAGTGATATGAGAATTATTTAAAAATAGTAAGAAAACTAAAATATAAAATATTTCAATATAATCCATATCAATATATTTCTTAGTCAAATATTTTTTTAATTTTGGATTTGATTTGATATTATTTTGAATTTGAATATTTAACTATAGTGGTAGAACAATTCCCAAATGGGCTTATTTTCTATTGAAAACTTTTCTTTAATGGTTTGTTTGAAAATATATTTTCTATAAAATTTTTGTGATTTTTTTGATGCTCTTAATTTTTTACACTTTTAATATTTAACTTAACATGTGAATAGGGGCAAAGTGTATTTTATTTAGTTTAAAGGAGTAAAGTGTAATTATTTACCTAATTCAGGAAAACAAAGTGTTATTAACCCAAAAATAAATTGTGACACCAATTATGCAAAACCAAATGAAATAGACTAGGCCCTTTTGTGACACTAAGTATGCAAAACCAAATGAAATACACTACGCCTTTATGTTATCAGTTGAATTTATATTTACACTAGGCCCTTTTGTTATCAGTCGAATTTAATATTTTAATCATACCATTAGCAACATAATCATAATTTTCAATCATATATACCACTAGCAACATGAAATAAGCCCTACATAACATCTAAATCAAGGCATTAGCTTACAAGTGAAGAATTGTTCACCCACCCCATCCCCCATTTTATCCCTCGTCTTGAATTGCATGTCCCTCTTCATCAGGCGTGGATATTCGACTTAGACATGTCTATCGAAATTTAATCAAGTGGTCGACAGCCTAACAAAATACGTTATACAGTAACGAAATATTTTTATCATATATTTTGTTGTATGTCAATTCTTTTGATCACTCTTTGACTTTTAATGTAAACGCATTGTCCACTCCAAAACATGTGGGATCAATTGTTTCACCTTGTATTTCTATCACTGGTGTGTATATATAAACTTCTATTTAATGAAATGCTATGCTGTTTAATTTTTAAAGGTTAAAAAAAAAGAAAAGAATTGTTCACTTGTCCTTAGGGTTTTAGCTTTTCTCCAACCTTTAAAAATATGCCAACGAATATTCAGGAGCTTTGGTTCTTTAAAGATAAGTAATTATACTAAGCTTGCATTTTCATTAAGATTGTGGCATATAGGTTTTCTCTTTTTTTTTTTCCCCCAAGAAAGAAGTTTGAGATGTTTAAACAACCATTTGCAGAATCACGATAGATTATCTAAGTAAACCGCAAAATGATAATTCAAGAAAAATTTTCCTGAGCTCGGGTGTAGACAATTTATTACTGACTAAAGTAAAAGATTTATTAGGGAATAACTTTATAACATTTCTATTAGTATACAGTAATATGTTATTCTGGAAAGAAAAACACTTATAAGATCACAATTCAAAATAATTTGTCAATATCAATGTTGTGGTAAGATCTTATTAAATCATACCTTAAGGGTGTATTCATTTGGATTGAAAATATTTTCAAAAAAATATTTTTAAAAATTTTTTTTGGTGTCAAATACCGGAAAATATTTTTCAGTATAAAATATTTTCTAATTTTCTTTTCTTTCTCGCTGAAAATAACTTACGGAATTTTAAATTGTAAGTTATTTTTGGATAATTCAAGAGTGACATTAAATTTCAAATATTTACTTTTAAATCTCAATTCTTTTCCATTTGTTTTTCTCTTAATCATAGGTCCCACACTAATATAATTGTCATTATACATATTTTACTACTACTTTGTACTATCATTTAATTTTAAACATAATCAATCTTTTATTAATTATAATTACTTGTAAGGTATTTATTACCGCTGTTATAAGTTTTTTTTTTTAATTTATATTCATAAAATTAAAGATGAAACCGTTAAAAACTTTTATTTCAAAATATTTTTATTTTGTCAACCGAATACCGAAAAATTATATGAAAAATAGATTTTTTTTCATATAAAATATTTTCCAAACAAAATATTTTTTCAAATACATTCTGAATTTAGAATATTATTTCGATTTTTTTTCCATCTTTTTTTAACAAATCAAGAGACATGACGATGATTTGGTCAAGTCATATTCTATAAATTGCAACGCTTGGAAAAATAACGTTACACAAGTCTACATACATCAATAAAGGGTGGCATTCATTTAAAATGTGTGCTTATGAGTAAAAGAGTGGAGATAGTACATTTTCTATTTTTGTGACATTTGATTTTTCTACCATTGATCTCTAACATAATTAATTTGAGGTTCTCGTGTTGGAATGGACGTAAGCTTCATAAGTATGGCTTAATTATATTTACCTCCCTTTAGGTTTAATTATATTACCAAATACACCCTGTAATTTAGAAAAATTGCAAATAACCCCCACTACTTACTTCTATTAACAGAACAAATCAAATGACTAAAATACCCCTATTACTTATTAACATTAATTACTAAAAAAACAATAAATTTTAACTAATTAATTTTCCTAAATTGCATTTGCTAACGGCGGTGATGGATTGTCGAAGTCGGAGAGGTGGTCCTTTTGTTGAGTAAGTTGAAAGTATAGCTTTTCAAGTTGACTCGATGAGATTGAGACAGAAAATTCAAATATGGAACTGAATTTGTTATTTGCTTATTACACTTTATTAGTCAGTTCAATTTCATATTGTTTTTGTGGGTGATTGACTGTTTATTTATTTTTCTCTATGTTTTCTAATGTATTCTTGTTTTTCTTTTTTAATTTTTGGAGTCTAATTTTTATTTGTGCTGTTTTGAATTGGTGAGAAAAAAAAGGTGTGTGTGTGTGGTGGTGGTGAGCTAAGTATTTTTGTTGTGTGGATAATGGAGAATACAAACAGGTGGAGAGATGGCGCACAAGAGGAGAAAAGGGAAGAAAAGCCACTGGAAGATGAGGGAAGGAGATAACAACTGTGAAGAATTGGAACAAACAGCCAACAAATATTTCTTCCCTAAATTTTGTATAACAACCCAAATTTTCTGATAAACCCTAATAAATCTCAAAAGTTTGGTATTTTAAGGTATTTGTAAAAACACAAATTAATTCTAATTTGTTAAGGGTATTTTTGATTGGCCACACTAATTTTATGCTACATAACATCACTGGTAAGTCTAACGTTCTAATAACAGTGAGAGCATATTCGTTAAACGTTAATTATAAATTTTTTAAATTATAAGATATATTTAGTAATATAATCAAATCTTACGAAAAATAAATGTAATTAAGGTCATAATTATCCTTCTCTCCCCCTAAAACAAAAGAAGAAAAATATCTTTCTAACCCCACAGACAAGATGCCTATCATTTGGCACCTTCAACATTTTTTATTCACTTCATTTATTTAGGTGTCGGTCGCATAGGTGTGCTGTTGAGAAATTCATTGAGCATCTGGTCCAATGCCACGCCTTTGCAGTATGGTGCGAGTAGTCAATGACTTCACTCATGGCTCCGAGATCTTTATCTAAAGCGCGGTTTCATGAATTTAGTTCTTTCTTCGCCTTAAAAAATAAAAAAATAAATAAAATAAAAGTTAATTGTAACATGTACCTTTTGAAGTATCGCTGCTTTGTACGTTACGTCTTAAACTATTAATTTTACCGATGTATATACTTTAATATTTTGTGCTATTAATTGTTGGCACATTATTTAAATTAGTTAAAAATTAGTAAATTTTTATTTTTTTTTGTAGTGAAAATACTTTAATATCAATATATAAATAACAGTATTTTAGTAATCAAATATAAATTACGGTTTTCAAAGTCTTTTCACCCAAAAATGGTTTGAAAAAATCACAAAATTTTAATCAATTTGAATAATGTGCTAAACATTGATAGTATAAGGTACTAAAATGTTAAAATTAATAATTTATGATATAAAATACAAAACAGTGATAGTTCAAGGGTGCATGTTACAATTAACCCAAAAAGAAGTTGACTTTAATTAAGGGTGTCAATAGGTCGGCAGGTTATCGTGTCGTGTCAAATGCGACTTATTTCTCATAATGTCGTATTCGTATCGTGTTATGTGGGGCTCGATTCTTATTGTGTCATATTCGTGTTTGACCTATTCGGATTCTATAGGGTTCGAGTCTGACCCGTTTACTATTGACAGAAACGACGGTATCAAACTATTTGACAAATTACATAACCTGCGATCCATTTGAGTTAAATCTAAACTTTTAATTATTTAATAACTTAAATAATTATTAATACTAACATTGTTATCATAGTAATTTAATTATTAAATTTTTCAGATAATATTTAAAATAATTATTATATTTGATTTAATAATCTAATATTAAATTTATTATTCACAATTTTAAAGTGTACCATATTAAATTATAATAAAAAAATTTCAGTAAACTCTATTCGTACAGTAATTTAACGGGTCATAGTGTTAACCCATGGGTTGATCTAACTAAACTCGTTTAATTTCATGTCATTAATGGGTGGCAAAGACTTAGGTAGACCTGATATTTGACCCCACTTGTAGACCTTGCTGTGTGGATTAAATTTTAGAGAATCTATGACATCAACTTATGTAAGCAAGATTCTTTAAGATTTAATACTGACCACAGATTCTACAAGTGGAGTCAAAGATTGGGTCTACCTAAGTATTTTCCTTATTAATTGATGGGTTAACCCAATAAATGACCCGATAAATTTCGAATTGTATTATAACCTATAAATTTAATGTCGTGTTATCGGGTCGTGTCAAAAATTGCCAACCCTAACTTTAATGTGTCATTCAAGGATGTAGGAACTTTCCAACACTAGTAGGCTTAGACACTTAGTTACACTTTGTCTACTTGCAAATATAGGTCCGTTACAAATTATTTTCTGTATTAGTCTTGTCTACACAGTGTTTTCAAAATTTTAACGGTGTTAAATCTTTCATCCAAAGATAATGGTGAATATCATAATTATCCCCAGCTCTTTAATTTTAATTTGCTATCCAAAATTAAGGTAAGTTATACTATGATAACCTGATAAGTTATTCGTCCTTCAAAACCAGTGATAGTTTTTTCCATTCATCATTATTAAATAGAACTTTTTACCATTGCTATTAAGTGCACAAAATAATTCTAGAATAAAATATCTTATTTATTTTATTACATTGTCTTTTTTTAGTAAATCCTTAAGTTAAATTTTTTTGATAAAGGGATAGGACTTAAAACATTAACAAGAGCAAGGTTCAAAATATATTAGGCAGGCTGCCAAACAATGGATAAAACTGGTATAGAAAAATTGTACAAAGTACTATTGTTGATCAAAACATTTGCGAGTAAGAAAATAAGAAGATTAGAAACTATAATCTTTTAATAAATTACAGACTTCTTTTAATAGTTACCTCTTATTTTTAAATTGTATGCTGACTTTATTTCTAATTTTTAAAGATACTCATCCGTCAAATTAAAAACTCTCTGATAAGAGTTATAAATATTGTATGTAATCTTAAAAATTATAATGTGTCTAATGCTATTGTGAGTAATACCCTATTCCGTGACTAGTTCCCATTTCATCTTGGTTAGCGGAATCTTCCTCCAATGGCAAGGAGCTTGTTGAATAGCTTTCCTTATCTCAGCAACAATAGTCTTGTACTTTTACATTGTTTTATTTCTCTTAACTTTTTACTTTAGTTTTCATTATTATATCAATTCATCACTTTGTATGTAAAAAAATTACATAGTTTGAGTAATTATGTTACTTTAATATATAGAAAAATTCTATGGTCTCGTTAAGATACCAAATCGTTGTACTTTAATACTTGAACTGTACAAATATTCAAACCATATAGTCTTGTATTGCGCAAGCATTGTCAAGCACAATGATATAATATTCTAATGAGACCATAGAATTTTCTTAACTTATAATCAATATATTCTATAAAACTTAAGTTCAGCAACTCACTCATTCATTCTCTCAAGAAAAATATATAAAACAAGAAGACAAAATTCAAAAAAGTAAGTTTAGTTTATTTCGCTTTTAAGAGAACAATTTTGGTATAAAAAAAAATCACAATTATCAACTACTAGCATCAATCAAATATAAAAGAACATAATTTTAACCAAAATTTAGCAATATTCATTAAATAGAAAAATATCATTTATATAATGAATCTATTTAAAAATGAAAATTAAATTGAGTTGTAGTTATATAATAAACTAAAAGATATTCTAAATATACAAAATATAGTTGACAAGATCTATGAAAGAAAATTGTATTAATCTTGTGTATGTAAAATGATATAAAGAACACGCTTAAATAAACTAGGTTAATATACACATAAGGCAGATCTTACTAATCAAGGCCCATCATTGGAGGAAATATAATATATACTTAACTAATACAATCACAAAATATACCATATGTCTAATATGGTAACTT
Organism: Cinchona pubescens; assembly: GCA_025175665.1. Lineage (NCBI taxonomy): Eukaryota > Viridiplantae > Streptophyta > Magnoliopsida > Gentianales > Rubiaceae > Cinchona > Cinchona pubescens. Next base: position 938,604 of record JANKKI010000105.1, read on the forward strand.
CCCCCTCAAAGTCAAGGTGGTTGAGCACAAACTAACTTGAGTCTAAAAATATAAGGCAAGAAAGCGACCTGGTGAATGAGTCTTAGTGAAAATATCCGCAAGCTAATCCTGAAAGGAAACTAATTATAATTGCAGAGTACCACGAGCCAAATGCTAGCGAACAAAATGACAATTGTTTTTAATGTGCTTTGTGCGCTCATGGAATACATCGTTGTGAGCAATTTGTGTAGTACTCCGATTATCACAACGAAGTAGAGTGGCAGATGAATGTAGAAACATGCATAACATCCCTCCAAGCCCTACTTTGGAACTTGCTAGAGAATAAGCTGAACTTGTAATTTTCTCAGCTATGGATTTAGCCCTAAATCAAACCGAAAAAATGAGTGATTTTGAAGAAAGACAGTTACCAACGAAGCCAAATGAGTTCTTGAGTAGCATCAGTAATTGCTCGATATTTAGCTTCAGTACTAGAATGAGATGTAACCGACTGCTTCTTGCTTCTCTAGGAGATAAGAGAAGTATCTGTGGGATCACCAAACCAATCAGCATCAGAGTAAATATGTAGATTAAGTGTGGAATGGGAAGAAAAATGAAGATCATGAAACGGAGTACCCTTGATATATTGCAAAATGTAAAGAACTGCTGCAAAATGAGTGGTATGAGGAGCAACCATGAACTGACTAATAACATGAACGGCATAAGTGATCTCAGGTCGAGTGACAGTAAGATAGACAAGACTGGCAATTAACTGATGATACAATGTTGGATTAGAGAGAGGACACCTGTAGAGTCATCTCAAGGAGTAAAACGAGCATTGGTTTCAAGCCGCAGTAGAGACAATGGTACTATCAATTAAACCAGTCCGAGCAAGAAGATAAGAGATATACTTGGCTTGAGTAAGTAAGTAGCCATCAGAATTGGAAGAGACCTCACGACCAAGAAAATAACTCAAGAGACCCAAATCCTTCATTTCAAAATGTTGATGAAGATAATGTTTTAATTGAGTGAGCCCATCAGTATCAATTGGTGGCATGATAATAAAATTGCAAGAAATAAGAAAAACAAGAGCAAGGGGAAAAAAATAGTCCATGCACTTAATGTTAAAATGCGAAAAATCTTTTTATAATAATGATGGATGTAAAATTAACCATGTTAGTTTCGAAAGGAAAAGTATTTATAAAATAAAGTTGGGTATTAAAGTGTAACTTATCTTACTTATAGGATGACAAAGTATAGCTAAAAGATTGAGGATGATAATATCATATCACCACTCTATTTAGATGAAAAAAGTACATCAATTAATTTCTTAAAATAAAGTTGGGTATTAAAGTGTAACTTATCTTAAGTTTAGGATGACAAAGTATAGCTAAAAAGATTGAGGATGATAATATCATATCACCACTCTATTGAAATGAAAAAAATAATTAATTTCTTTAATCGTACTTTTAACACCTAATCATCAAAATTATTTAGGCCACCTTATTGGGACTACATAGTTAATTCGGTGATCTTATTGGAGTTGGAGATGGGACAAACTAAAAGCCTGTTCCAAGAGTAGTGCCAAAGAAATAGGTACCACTTGACAAGATGCTAGAGTTAGATCATTGAATAGCTCTATCTTGAAACGGAAAAAAAAATCCATTTTTCTTACAAGTCATAGAAACTATGGCATAACAATTCTTGTACATTGTCTCCAAAAAAATTTGATATAAATCTGATTTACGGTAGGTAAGTTAGATTCCTATTCATTCACGTCACTCTAACTTATTAAAAATAAATTTCTTTAAAGTGATGTCAATGAATATAGACCAAAGAATTTATCTCATCTACCGTAAATCGAATCTATGTAAGAATTTTCCCATTATCCACTATCTTTCCAACAAGTTGTTATGTTCAGAGCACTGTTTGTACAAAATAGGGTACACTCTAGACACTTCTTATCTACGTACTTGATGTTCTGGTATATTTACATAACTAATAAGCTCCAAATGCTTGAAATATTAGCTGAATCAAAAGGAAGATGAGCAACAAATTTGACAAGCTTGGTGGTTCCTATGTAACATTCTATTAAAATGCTTGTTCAGTAAGCTTCAATTTGTAATATTAGGCATTGATGGTTTCCTAACATCATAAATATCTATCTTCCATCAAACTTAATTATGTTCCACTCCTGTAGAGTGTAGACCAGTTTGCTGCCAGGGAGAATGCTCCCACCATGTACAGATCTTTTCATTTTCCAGATGTTGTACACTTGTGGTTCAATGAAAGCATGGGCCCTTCAACCCAGCCACACGTAACTCCCAAAGTTAAACATATCAATCATAGTTTAACATATCACCCAAGCACATGACTCTCCTTGCTTAACAAAAATAAAACAAACTAAAGTAAAAACTGAGCAAGAAAACTTGTCCTACTTGACAATTTTCGCACAGAATAATCATGAATTCTAATTCCCCCCCCCCCCCTTATGGGTCAATTTGGTTGGAAGAAAATTGTTGTCCTTAAAGAAAAAATTTTCCTTCAAAAATATTTTACATAAAAAGAAGTCGATTTTTTTTTTCAAGTTTTTTGATGTTTATATGCAAAATAAAAATATTTTAAAATATAATTTTTGTACTTTTTTCATCTATGATTTTATCAATATTAGTTTAAAAAAAACTTGTAATAATTGTAATAAATATTTCACAAGTAATTGTAATCAATAAAAGATTAATTTGGTTTAAAATTAATTATATATTACTGTAAAACCCACAATGAAGAAAAATAAATAGACAAAAATTGAAAACAAAAACAGGTACAGCTTTTGAAGTTAAATATAAAAGTAGAGTATTTGAAATTTAATATTAATGTTGAACTATTTCGAAAATAGAATACATTCAATAATTCTGTAAGTTATTCTATCAAGAAAAAAATTGAAAAATATGTTTCAATATTTGCCACCAAAACATATTCTAAAAAATATTTTTTTTGAAAATATTTTCAACCTAGCCAAACATTACTGATTTACCCTTGTTTGTTATTTTCAAGGACTAGTGCAAGTGGGATATACTTACTTGAACCCGGTCCACGGGTGGGGCCGTGGCCCTCTTGGTCCAGGTAAGTCCACAAATGTTCTTCCTTCAAAAAAAAAAAAAAAAAATTATTTTGGAAGAGAGAATTGAGAAAGACTTATGTGGATTTACTTGGACCAAGGGATCCACGACCCCACCTGTAAACCGGGTCTAGGTTAGTATCTCCTATAAAAGTCTATTAAATACATTGTGATCAGGAGCTCAACTAATGAGTTTCAATTTTCAAAATTTATCTTAAATCTTCAATTACTTTTTGTTTATAGTTTTAACTTTTTTCTGAAATTAATAAATAATTTTAAAAAAAATATTGTTGACAAAAATTGAAAATTTATTTTTTGTTTTTCATGTTTACAAAAGCTAAAAAAATTGTTTTACAAAATAAATGTGAATATGTTTTTTCAAATTTTTTTTAAAAAAAAAACAACTCATAACTTTTCATAAACACTCATGAACAAGGCTGAAACATTGAGGAGGAGACCACGGGTTATGGATACTCATAATGGGGGTGGCAAATGAACAAGTTGCTCGACAGTAATTCGCGAACTATTCAATCTAAAGTTCATCTCGAGTTCGCGTTGATTGAACTCAAGTTGAATTTTTAACAACCATGAGTTCAACTCAAATTCGAGAGTGTGTGTATTTATATATATAATTTTTAACTATTCAAAGTCAATTGAATTTGAGTATGTTAAAATTTATCGATTATGAATTCAAGCTCAAACATTAGAAGCTTAACAAGTTCGAATTCGAGGAAGCAGTGTAAAAGTTGCACAATTGATCTTGAGACAAGAAGGCAATGTTTGAATTCGAGTCGATTTGTTTATATCCCTAATTCACAAGTTTTTTTCCTTAATTCACAAATTGTCTCAAAATACCACCACATATTGGTATGAGTAAAGAATTAAACTTTTTCTTTTACTGAAAATGTAATAATGTTTGGAGATTTTAAAGTGAAGACTGAAAGAATTTGCCTTGTTCAAATAATAATTTAGAAGTGTTTATGGTTCAATTTGAGTCGATTTTTAGTATTTTGAACCAAATCTTTTATAGCAGTTATTTAAATCTCAAATCTCTCAATTTTAGTCTGTTTAATCGGTTTTTAGATTAGCATATTCTTAAGATATATCTATAGTCCATATCTAATAGTGCACTTCAAATTAATTCTACTATAATATTTCAAGTATTTGGAAAAAAGCTCATAAAAAGATATTACAAATATTATTATTTAATAATTTAAGATATTATAGAATAATTAGTTGTGTAGTTATAATTAATTCATACTTATTTAGATTGACATTGTGCTAATATCTACACCGCAAGCAAATGTGTGTATGTGTCTATAAACGAGTTCATGCATACCATAATATATATATATATATATATATATATATACTCGTTTATCTATTAGCAATTATTATCTTCATTTATTTGATTGAATTTTGAAAAAAAAATAATATAACAAAGTTAATTATGAATTTATTTTATCTTTACTTTTAAATTTTAAATTAGATATGAATTTTTTTTAATAAAGCTAAAATGAATTTATTCGATCTTACATTTATTACGAAGGAATTATACTCTTTAGCATTCTCTCTCAGTTATATACAAAATTACATATATTGAAATAAATATTTATTTAGTAATAATATCTTCATTAACAATAAGTATTTCTTTTGTTAATATTTTTGCCTTGTTCTCAACTATCTATGAAAAGTTATAAGTTACTTTTTTGAAATTGAAAAAAAACACTTTTAGAAATTTTGGTTCAAAAGTTCTTCTGAAAACAACTTTTAGGTCCTTATATTTAAATATGAAAAATATTTTTTTTCCATTTTTGTCCACAAATTATTTTAGAAAGTGATTTTTCAAAATTTTTTTTTTTTTAAATAGGTATGAGCAACTTTCAAAAAACTGTTGAGAACAATCCTTTTTATCTCTTACTAAAATAAGCAATTCAATAATATTTCACTAGCCATTGAACAAATATATTCTTTGAAGTTTGGAGTAGAAGAACATGAAAATTCCTTTAAAAAAAAAAAACAAATTACATTAATTATGAACTAGAAGTATTAAACTCATGGAGATTTTGTCTATAACATATTGTTTGAAATATTAAAAACATTTGAAAAAAACATGTTCTTAGTTCGGACTAATTTGTTTCCATTTCTTATATTGTAAATTGAAACCAAAATCAATAATGGTTGGTTTCAATTAGTTTTATTTTGGTGCATTTACTTTATTGAAAAAACCATTTTATTGGTTTGGTTTGTATCTGTATAACCAGTTTTTAAAAAGAAATTAAACAAGCCCTTTAATCCAATAATTTTTAAATGTTTGTGGAACACGTTTTTTAAATACTTTATCATACTTACCTTATATACAAAAAAAGCTTTATTTTTTACACTACATACCAAAAAGTTACACAATATTTAGTAAAATAATAACTCAAAAAGTAATTGTTTAATCAGAGTCATTGTTATAATATTCTCTTTTTCTTTTTTAACTGAAACAATATTCGTTATAATGTTATCTTAGAGGCTCAATTTGGAAAATCATTTTTTGTGCTTTACATGAAAAATTAAGAAACCCCTATTGTATTCTAATTTTAATTTTACATTGAAAAACTCTAACAATTTTGTGTCTTACATATAGATTAATTAGTAATTTTTCGATTTAAAGAAATACAAAATGTTAGTAGTTTGTTTTCATAGAAAATGGTAATCTATCGTTTTCTGATTGGGGCGCAAAAACTCACAACGGCTCCTATCAGAATAATAAAAAAAACACAAACACCAAGCGGGCAAGCCGCGAAAGCTTCTGGACGGGTCACCGGTTTTGACCACTTAGCACGTGAAACCACGCAACTAATTCTACGACCCAGAAGTCCCATTCAAAGGCCCCAGTTGAGAATTTTCCATTATTAATGATTCGAGTCCTTGGCGGAGCCCACAGCTTCGGGACTCTCCGTTGAACCCAATGATTCGCGCGTTAACGACACGCACCTCTCTCGCGCGTGACCAACCATCTTCCATGTTAATTTCCTTTCTTTTCTTTTGGGCAATTATATGATTGGAAGATTGTTTCATTAACGGGAGTTAATAAAAGTTTCCAGCATAGTAAGGTTCACAAAGGAGTTGCAGCTTCACTCACTGTTCTCTTGTCTGTCTGTCAATAAAGAAAATAGTTAGATGCAGTTTTTAATTTTATTTATAAATTTTGTTATTAGAATTAAATTCAAAAAATTTTACTTACATCAATTATAAATTTTCTAAAGTTTATTTTATATTAAAGGATTTACAAGTGGAATCAAAAATCGAATTTATTTAAATATTTAGATATAGTCTAGCTTATATGCTCCCATCACACACAGTACACCTCCACTGTGTGTTATTATTATTATTATTATGGTGTTGTGGAGAGAGAATAAGAGAGCAGGAAAAGTGTTGAAATAAGGACAACCCTTTTTTGGTAGGGAGGTGTTGAAGAGGAAAAACATGGAAATGAGCAATTGCACAAGCTGAAAAAGATCCTAAAAGCGAAAGGGTATTTGGTTCTTGATGCCATTTTATTGACAAATTGCTGAGTGAAAAAAAAAAAAAAAAAGAATCCATTTTTATTAGATATTTGTGAGTGGGAAAGAATCTTTGGTGTTTTTTCAGGCCATACTAAAGGTTAGTTTATCTTCTTTGCTCATACTTGGCTTTTTTATTAGGAGTACTAATATACTATTCTAGTTGAAACAATTTGTAATTGGTTGTGTGGTTCTGTTTCTTTACTTTGCACTGTTTTTTTGATAGTTTTTGATGGTGATGATGATGATGATGCCTACTTTTTAGTACCACTTGCAAGAGTAGTACTTCTCCACTACAAATTTTGATGCATGTTCCCTTTTGGCTTGCAAACTTGACTCTTTTTCACTCTTGGAGGCTTTGGAGGGTGGGTTGAGTTGAGGCCTTTTTAGTGAATTTGGATTTTGGGATCAATATTCTCTGTAGATTGACTTCTTTAGCACTGATGGATTGTCTGGTTTAGATTCTTTTTGGCTTCTTAGGTAATGTTTATGTGTGTTTGATTTTGTACAGTATTTGGTTGGATTTTGATATTATCAAGTGCTTGTGAGAAATCTCTTGTTTTTTCTTGTTTGATTTTGTTATGTATTCATCCTGATATGTGTTCTGAGTTTCCTAGATTTTCTGGGGTTTAATAATTCCTCTGTTTCTTGAGATTTTTGTCTGCTTACTGGTAATGGCTTGTTTAATTTCTACTGTATATGCTTTTCATATCTCATGTTTTCTTGTTTGAGTTTGTGTTTTGGTGTGAATTGTCTTCCTAGTTTCTTGAAAATTTTCTTTGCTCCCACTGTACTGAGCTTATTGCTGTACTGTGGGATCTTTAAGTTGAGTTCTTGTTCAGCTTTAGATCAACCTTGTCTTCATCTTCTCTTCCTATTCTTTTTTTTTTGGGGCGAAAGGGGGGGAGCATGGGTTGGCACTACATTCAAAGTTCGCTAGAACTTTAGCTGCTTTTTAATTGAATTAGTAAAAATTTCCCACCACCGCATCCTCAAGTGTGTGATCCATGGGGTCAAACACATTGAGACTTCTGCAATTACGGGGTGGGACTACATGCTGCTAATTGGAAGGTCACTGAAACTTCAGCTGTTTTTTTAATTGAATTAATAAAAATGTTCCGTCACTGCATTCTCAGGTGTGTGATCCATCGGGTCAAATACATTGCGGGTTTTGCAATTACGGACTTACCTTTTATTGATAGCATTCATAATGTTTATTGTCGTTTTTCTAACTCTTTATGAGCATTAATAAAAATTTTCCGTCACCGCATCCTCAAGTGTGATATCCATCGGGATTCTGTCAAATACATTGCAGTTTTTGCAATTTTGGGGGTGGGACTACATGCTGCCAATTGAAAGTTCATTGAAACTTACAGTTTCTGAATTGAATTAATCAAAATATTCCCTCACGGCATCCTCAAGTGTGTAATTATCGGGTCAAGTATATTGCGGTTTTTGCAATTGCGGACTTACCATTTTATTGCTATATTTATAGTGTCATTTGTCGGTCTAACTATGTGTTATTTGTCGGTCTAACTATGTGTTATTTGTCGGTCTAACTATGTGTTATTTGTCGGTCTAACTATGTGTTATTTGTCGGTCTAACTAACTCTTTATGAGCATTAACTCGTGTATAACGCTTTATTTAAACAACAATCCTATAAAAGAGGGATCTCATAATTGAAGTGTTCATGTCTGACAGATTTCAAGGCTTAAATTTCTTTGCAAAGATGGTTTCTAGATCTTATTCCAACCTATTGGATCTTACTTCTGGTGATTCACCGACCTTTATCCGAGGAGACGGAAGAAGCTTTCTCGAGTTGCTACTTTACCAGGGAAATTATCTGAGCTAGAGGAGGAAAGTAGAAGTAACGTTAGCTCTGATGCTCAGTCTTCTGTTTCTGAAGAACGAATGATCATTGTCGGAAACCAACTTCCTATTCGGGCACATCGAAGATCAGATGGTGAGCGAGGGTGGAACTTTAGTTGGGATGAGGATTCCCTTCTTTTGCAACTCAAAGACGGCCTAAGAGAAGATGTTGAAGTAATCTATGTTGGTAGTCTAAAAGAAGAGATCGATCCAAGAGAACAAGATGATGTAGCCCAAACTCTGCTTGAAACTTTTAAATGTGTTCCTGCTTTCATTCCTCCTGAGCTCTTCAGTAAATTCTATCATGGCTTCTGCAAACAGCACTTGTGGCCTTTATTTCACTACATGCTTCCTCTGTCGCCTGATCTTGGTGGCAGGTTTGATCGATCCCTGTGGCAAGCCTATGTCTCTGTCAACAAAATATTTGCTGACAGTTCTTAAGTAATGGAAGTGATCAGTCCTGATGATGATTTTGTTTGGGTACATGACTACCATTTAATGGTTTTACCAACATTTCTGAGGAAGAGATTCAACAGGGTGAAGCTCGGATTTTTTCTTCATAGCCCCTTCCCATCATCAGAAATATATCGAACTTTACCTGTTAGGGATGAACTTCTTCGAGCACTCTTGAACTCTGACCTTATTGGCTTCCATACATTTGATTATGCAAGACATTTCCTTTCTTGCTGCAGCAGAATGCTTGGAATCTCGTACCAATCTAAACGAGGTTATATAGGACTAGAGTACTATGGTCGCACCGTTAGCATTAAGATTCTGCCAGTTGGAATTCACATGGGCCAACTTCAATCTGTCCTGGACCTTCCCGAGACAGAAGCTAAGGTTGCGGAGCTGCATGATCAATTTAGGGGTCAGACAGTATTGCTTGGGGTTGATGACATGGACATATTTAAAGGAATAAGCCTGAAACTCCTAGCTTTTGAGTAGCAATTGCTCACTCAACGTCCAGATAAGAGAGGTAAGGTTGTTTTGGTTCAAATTGCTAACCCTGCTAGGGGCAGAGGAAAAGATGTACTGGAAGTCCAGTCAGAAACTTATGCTACAGTGAATAGAATCAACCAGATCTTTGGGCGATCAGGATATAAGCCTGTGGTTTTGATTGATACTCCACTTCAGTTCTATGAACGAATTTCTTATTATGTAACTGCCGAATGTTGCCTGGTTACTGCAGTTAGGGATGGGATGAATCTTATACCCTACGAGTATATTATATCTCGACAAGGAAATGACAAGCTAGACGGAACCTTGGGCCTGAACCCTTCAACACCAAAGAAAAGCATGTTGGTGGTTTCCGAGTTCATTGGATGCTCGCCATCTCTGAGTGGTGCTATTAGGGTCAACCCATGGAACATTGATTCTGTTGCTGAAGCTATGGATTCTGCATTGAGAGTCTCTGAAGCTGAGAAACAGATGCGGCATGAGAAGCGCTATGACTACAGGTATGTAAGCACCCATGATGTTGCATATTGGGCTCGTAGCTTTTTGCAAGATCTTGAGAGGGCTTGTAGAGATCATGTTAGAAGGAGGTGCTGGGGCATTGGTTTTGGTTTAGGTTTCCGTGTTATTGCATTGGATCCAAGTTTCAGAAAGCTGTCGGTGGAACATATTGTGTCTGCTTATAAGAGGACAAAGAACCGTGCAATTCTTTTGGACTATGATAGTACTATGACAATGCAGAGTTTGATGAGTACGAGTCCAAAAGCAGAGAATATTGAAATCTTGAACAACCTATGCAGAGATCCCAAGAATGTGGTTTTTATTGTTAGTGGGAAGGACCAAAAGACTCTAACAAATTGGTTTTCCTCTTGCGAAAGATTGGGGATTGCTGCAGAACATGGTTACTTTGTGAGGTATGTACGTGAGACTCACTGTAACACAGTTATGGAATACATAAAATTTCATCAATTTATTTAAAAAATACTTGCATCCTTCTGTAATTGACCCAACAGAATCACATTATGTTTGCACATTGCTTAGAATTCTAACTTCACAGTAATTTTGTTGCTTTATGCTACAAGGAAACATGACTAAATTTATTATCTTGAGCATATGAACGTATCAGTTTGAAAAGATGTATTTGCTTAAACTATACAAGACGTAAGATAGCACATTTTTACTATCCATTTGGATCAAGAAAAATCTTATGAAAATGGAAGAAATGAATCTCTAGTCATCACAGAATAAGTTGAGTGGGATAAGTTTAATGTGAAAAACTCTCTATACTGTAAGACAGATATAAGTAACCACTTACAGTATGTATCCTAACAATTGGTAATAGAAAAGATTCTTCCCAAAACCAAGTTATCTTTTCATTACTAGAAATGAATAAACTTGGCAAGTTGCTTCTCCACATTTCAATATTAAATGTCATCGGTACCAAGGTCTAATGAGTTGTCATGGCTGCAAGATGTGGTAATCACCAATGAATGACTTTTGATCTATTATAAAGGTGCTCTAATTTAGTCGTAATGCACCTCAGGTACAATCTAGCTTCATCCATAGATACTTGGATGGTGATGGTTGTCATCGGCAAGATGATATTGGTGATCAGCCTGAATGCATGGCCATAGCAAAATACTGCTGAATTGGGCATGATATTTACATTTAGTAGGACAAATGATGAATGGAAATTTGAGCTAGGAAGGGCAAAGGGCCTATTTAAATTTGTACTCTGTGATGGATTAACGTTATACTTAGGAAAATGTGTTTTTTCTTCCCCTAAGAAGACTAGCATGTTGTAATTAGGATCTCTCTTATTTTCCTCATGGTCACGGATTTGCTTGACTCTCAAACATATAACAGCACAAAGCATTGCTTCCCCTGCCTTCTTGTTTTGCAAGTCTCCATTTTGTCATCGACCCCAACCCACTGAAGGAAAAAAATGTTAGGCCAAGTGTGTGATACAGAAAAATTTTGTGCATGGGGCATTTTATTTTTCATCTCCATAGGCAAAAATTTCCATATTGTCTTTGCATTCTGAGTTTCAACCGGCCTAATTTGGGCTTGAGCATCCATATTGGCCAATATGAGCTGAATCAAATATCATTATTTTTCAGGCCAGAACAAAATGCAGACTGGGAAACTTGTATTACTGTGTCAGATTTTTACTGGAAGCAGATTGCTGAACCTGTAATGCAACTGTACACTGAAACAACCGATGGTTCTTTCATAGAAACCAAGGAAAGTGCTCTGGTTTGGAATTACCAGTATGCAGATCCTGATTTTGGCTCGTGTCAAGCTAAGGAGCTTCTAGATCACCTGGAAAGTGTTCTTGCCAATGAACCTGTTTCTGTCAAGAGTGGCCAGCACATTGTCGAAGTTAAACCTCAGGTTAGATGTAGAACGCTTTCTTATCTTTCTTTGAATGCGTGCAATCACTCATAGATTCAACTACTCTAGGTCCTGGTTTGTGTTCATGACTGTAATCCTACCTGTCTGGAGATGTCCTTGTGTGGAGTCTGATTTATTGATCAAGATATATACTTTTCCTGAAAGGACTTCTTTTCCTTTCATGGATAGTCTTTTATTAACTTCTGTTCCCCGTTTTCTGAACAATAGGGTGTCAACAAAGGCCTTATAGCAGAACGCCTCCTGGCTACAATGCAGCGAAAGGAAACGCTTCCAGATTTTGTTCTTTGTATAGGGGATGATCGATCAGACGAGGACATGTTTGAGGTGATAATGAGTGCAATTGCCAATGCCTCTCTCTCCCCGGTTGCTGAAGTTTTCGCATGTACTGTTGGCCAGAAACCAAGTAAAGCTAAATACTACTTAGAGGATACCCCCGAGATATTGAGGATGTTGCAGGGTCTTGCTGCTGCTTCTGAGCAATCAACCAAAACCATTTCTTGATCGTCTCAACCAGTGATCATTGAGAAGGAAGGAATGGGCGAAAAGGAGTGTTCTGTTTAGTCGTCTCCCCTAGAAATTGAAATGGCCTGTGCAGATAGATTATTGACATATTGTGTGTAGATCATTTAGCTTTCTTTAATGAGGTTTGAGTTTAAAAACTTGGAATTTCATCTGCTGTCGTTCTTGGAATTTTCATAATTTTAATATACTGTTTGTTTTAGAAATATTTTGGTTTAATTGGTGTTAAGTAAATTTATTGCTACTCTTGTTGTTTCTGTGGTGGTGGCAGTGACAAATACATCATTTGTCATCCTCTCACTGTAGGACTGGTAAAGTGGTGATTTGATCATACAGCAGGGGAACTTTGGGGGGGCTGAGGTGCTTGATCTAGAAGCTCCTGGCAGCCAACATCAAACACATATTTCTTGAAGGAAATAGAGTTCTGATTTCTCAGGTCCCTGTTTGGTTTCAGGAATTTACTGAGGAAATGGAAGGGAGGAAAAGGAAATTAAATTCTTTGGAAATGTTAAATTTCCTATCTTGTTTGATTATTGTAGAAAATAATAAGAAAAGGAAAAAGATTTTTAAAGAAGTGATTCTTGTGTTTAGTTCGTTTATTTTGAAAAGGAAATGGAAATGGAAAATATATTCATTTTGTTCTTTTTTATTTTGAAAATTAATAAATAAAAAAACATAATCTATTGAAATGAGTTTTTTGAAATATTTTAATTTAATTCTCATATTAAGTAAAACTTTCTTGATTATTTTATTTTTAGTTACTTCATTTTTTATTGTAATCAATTGACCAAATTATATTATTTTAGTTGACTCAAAAAATGGACTCAAAAAATGAGATTTTAAATAAAAATTTAACTAGGATGATATATTTGTACCAAAACATTTTCTGAAACTAATTAGGAGAATAGCTATTAAATTACTTTAGTAGCATGAGAATAGCTATTAAATTACTTTGGTAGCATGACATTAAACTTGAGTAAGACCATATGCAAAACATTTCAAAAATAACTCTTTCTTCTCAATAGTATAGATCAAAATCAAGATATTCGAACATTGATGAGCCATGTTAATCAACTTTATGGATGCCCATCCAGGAAAGATTTTTTTCCTTATTTAGTTACAATACTTGTACCTCATCAATCATGAGGGTTATATAGGATCATACATTCTATTATTGTAGCACATTACATAAAATAGAGGGCACAAGCCACATTATCTCTCTTCTTTATTCTACACGCATCTTCTTTCTACTCTGCCTCATTTTCTATGTCCCGAGGCATTCCATTGCAGCTTGTGAGTCTCAAGATGCACATCCAAGAACAGGAAGTCTTGTAAGAATGGAAACATGAGCACGTCCTAGTACCATAGAACAATCACACAATCACAAGAAGAGTGAGAAAATCAATTCCTATATCTGATCTTTACTGTGCTACACATGTATGTTTCACATCTGACGCTTGCTTATTACACGAGGCATGTTCCCAACAATCTTTATCAAAGGACCTTAGGTGCACCTGCTCAAAACTACAAAAAATACGACATCCCTCTACATATAGGCCTAGGGATTGGAGCAACACCATTCATCAGCATTATCAAATACATTCTGCAAGGCAATGAAACTGTAATGGTAAGTATCAAGGTCCTGAATCTTTAAAATTTTCCCAAGAATGAGTTGCCATCACATGCAGGATGAACATATGAGATAAAAATGAAATACCAAAATTTGCATCTAAACTAAAGACTATACTAGAGTACTGATTTCTATTCTTTTCAAATGAAAAGTTTGGAAGAATGAGCCTCTTTAGAGTACTACTTATTGCATGGGGCATTTTTAGGAAAGTCAATTTTGGAAGACATGCAACTTACACTTCCAAAGAAGTCTGCCTGTACTCCATAAGTGTTCATTGCTGTGTTTTCTGCTTTCTTTTTTATACTTAAGAGGGGTCAAAAGAAGGTATGAACATGTTGAAAAGCACAACGTAGAAAAGTAGTAGAAACATTCAATAGTGGTGTTGGGGAGATATAGAACAAGTATGAAAAAGAGTGTTTCTTTTTATTATGCATCAAAGAGAACAAATTCATCTCAGTCACTAACTTAACAGTTCATCTTTAGCATCTGCTTGAGATTTCAAAGAGTTTCTCTCTTTTATCCATGTTCAGTCACCAATTACTAAGAAGGCACTTTACCTTTGTAATCCATGAGCAAATTATGAAAAACATACCAAGAAAAATCAAATATTGAATTATCCCTCCGCCTCAAAACCCCTCACCCCCCCAAAAAAAAAAAAAAAAAAAAAAATTCATGGAAACTAGTGTTAATGGAAAAAGGAGGAATAAATCTCCAAATACAATAAAAAGTGGCCTAGAAAAGATAATGGTTTATTTAGGATAACATTTCTTGAGCAGAGAAAGCAGTTTGGCTGCAGTGCCCAGCAAATGTCATTTTTACTTTAGTGGTGTTTGAATAGGGGCTAGAATCGCAGATCAAAAAATACTCATAAGTGAAAATTTTAAATATTTAGGTTCAGTTCTTTATAGCGATGGTGGTATAGATCGAGATGTTACACATCGGATACAAGCGGGCTGGACGAAATAGAGAATGACTTTGGAAATATTATGCACTCGCATCAAAATTCCTTTAAAATTTAAGGGTAAATTTTATAAAACGACCATCAGTCCAATGATGCTTTGTGAGTCTGAATGTTAGGCAGTGAATTACGCACATGAGTAAAAGATGAGAGTAACATAAAATGTTAAGATAGATGTGTGGGTATAATAGGATGAACAAAATACGCAGTGAGCATATTCGTGACAAAATTGGAGTAGCACCTATTGATGAGAAGATGAAAAAAACATACTTAACGTGGTTAGGTCATGTACTAAGACCAGTAGATGCGAGTAGATTTTAGAGAGAGTAGTCAACATAAGAAGGGTAGAGGAAGACTGAAAAAAACTTAGTACGCAACTTGTAAGAAAGATATAGCCCATCTAAGAATTAAGAAGGATATGGCTCATGATTGAGCGCAATGGATTAGCAAGATTCATGTACTCGACCCTATTTAGGGAGAACAAGCCTTAGTTTGTTTTGTTTGTTTGGTGTTTTCAACACCATCACCCAAACTGGATCCTTTCTCTTGAAGTCAAAACAAGAAAAAGAAATATCAATTAGTGTGTTTAGTAGTCATGTGGATACATATATACAGTCTGCATGCACTTATAACTGAACAAGATAATTCCCTGTTGCCATCATCTGCCATGGAAAACAAACAAAAGGAAGGAATCGGGTAAAGAACCATAATGGCAGCAGGCTAATTAAGAATATATTGTTGCTTGTTGGGGTCAAAAGGGACATGTCTAATGAAGAAGCAAGTACAAATAAGCACTGACCTAGAAGATGAAAAGACAACCACCAAGTGAGAACTTAAAAGTGCATTATAAGCTGAAACTTAGGAAGGAAATTATTAGATGTTAGTGGTTTACAGGAGTCCACTGTAACTTCCCATTGCTTGTTATGAGTGATCAAAACAGTCAATGATGTGAATTTTCAACCAGCTGACTAAGGTAGACATATAAGGTAGACATATAGATAAGACTCATATCAACGGATAAAGAACTTGAATACAAAAGATTTTCATGAAAAAGGGCTATAAAATCATAACGATAAAGCACCAGACAATAATGTATATAGGAGATTAATTTTCTAATGTAAATCAATTTTGTCTAGTCAATTAAACAATAACATAAACTTCAAAGAACATGGAAAAAAGGAAACTTAAAATAAGATGAAATAGATTTCATTTTTGACTCTTTCTGATTTTCATTTGGAAATTTTACAAGCATTTGGTGGATAGAAATTTTTTGATGATTAATGCAAAATTTTGACAGAATGTTGCCTAAATTTTTTCAATCAAATACAAATTCTCTATAAAAGCTAGTTAGTCATCAACAATTGAAAAGAAAATAATAGCAAAAACGAAGAATTGCATATAATACGACTCAGAATTTCTATAGCTCCTAAAACTGAAGTCAAACCATCAAGAAAAAAGCTAATAATAGATTATATGACAAAAAAATTACCTCTTACTAGCATTCTCAGATGACTCCCTATTCGAAATTGTCGCCGTTTGAGAATCCAAGTTCACACACGATCGGGACTCCTCCTCACCTGATACTTCCCTCATAGGAAAAATCTCATATGACCCTTCAAAAATTGACCTCAACTTACATGATGTCTTCAAAGAGTTTGTAGTTTGTTCTCTGACTTCGGAGATCTTGATCCTTCAACATGGTTTGATTCTTGGATGAGAATAGATGAGAATTGGGTTTAGCAGAAGAATTATTTTGATAGAGAAATGCTAACAACACGTTGTTTTGTCAGAAGAGGAAGACTTTTATTTTGACCGATTTCTTTCCTTGTCTTGACGAGGAAACGTGTTTTAGACAAAATCAACTTCCAAATTCCTCCGCAATTTTTTTGGGGTAGATCTGATTTTTGACCCATTCGTAATTTTTGTGATCAAAATTAAATTTTAAAATTTTTTACATCAATTAATGTTATAAATTTTTTAAACTTTAATTCATATTATAATGTCTATAAATAAAGTTAAAGATAGGATCTATATAAATATTTACCATTTTCTTGATTTTCTTGTCCATAGCCCCTCTCTCACCACCACATAGGAGAAACTAATTTTGAGGAACTGCTTTCCATTTTCTTAGTGGATTCCTAGAACCGAACAGATCCTAACTGATCTACGAATTAATCACTCTGCCCACTATGGTTTTAATGATTATTTTGTCAAGCATGTTCGTAGCAGGAATTTAGAAGGTTTCAGCTTCTTGAACGATTTCTGTAGTTTAATTTGTCGTTAATGTTATCCGTATCTTCCGGCCAAACAAAGAACTATGCATTGACAATTGGCAAATAGTCTGTCTTTGACTAGATTATATAATATAGATTAAATTTTAAAAAATTTATTATATTAATTAATGTAAGTAAGTTAAAAATCGGGGTCTACTTTAATAATTTTCCTCGAAAAGACTTGTAAAGATAATAGTAACTCTTTTTTTTTTATATTTAATATAAATTGAACTAATGTTTTTTTTTTTTTAACTTGTTGCTGTTTTCATGTAAATTGTGTAATTTTACCACGTTGAAAAGATTCCAACCACCAGCTTTTTACTTAATCCCAAAAATACTAACACACATCCGATCTTGGTTCTCACTGTAAATCTTGTAGTTAAAATTAAGTTTTATAAAATTTTGTTAACATCAACTAATGTCATAAATTCAATAGCCTTTAATTAATTCACACCACATAATTTAGAAGTTGGGTCAAAAATCAAGTTTATCTAAGTAATTTCCTTTGATCTCCCTTTTCTCCCCCTCAACCAAAAAAATACCCCACTTCTATCTCTGTCAATTTTGAAATAAAATTTTTACCATCATCTAATACTCACAAATTTTGAAAACATCAGTATGAGAAAGGAAAATGTATAATTATTAGATGTATAGTAGTTGTTCACGGTGATATATATCTAGTCGGGGTTGTAGTTAGAGCGATGTCAGCGGGGCAAGTTTAAAACTCTCTCTTCCTTTTTGAGACGTTCTAAAATATTTGTTATGTTAGTAAAGTCAAAAAAATCTTCAATCTCTATTCTCAATATTACTCCTCGCTTTACTTTTTGGTAATACTATACTCAAATTCAAATTTTGAAAATTGTTAGGCAAAATTGGAGAAGAAAGAACTAACATCACAATAAAGGCACTATTGTTAAGAAGTTAGATTCCTGAAATGCAAAAAAAAATATGGGACGCAAGGAGTATTTGGGTTAATTTCACTTTGCCCCCTTACGTTTAAGGTCACTATCTAGTTCCTAACATTATCTTTTAGGCGCTTAAATCTTTAGATTAACAGTCAAAACTAACAATGTTAGATTTTTTTTTTTTTTTTTTACCTAAAATGATATTTTTATCCTCTTTTCCATGACCCCTAAAATAATTTATTTTATTTCCTTAAATAGCATTTGATAAAATTTAACATAGCGATAAATGATAAAAAAATTTATTGAATTATGTTGACAAAATAGAAGAGAGGAAAAAATGAATCAAGTAAAAATAAAAAATAAAAAAACAAAGAAGAGAGAATAATGGTATTTTTGTCAAAAGGAGAATGAATGTCTGAGTTAAATTTAAAGGAAGAATTTGAGTGCCTAAAAGATAACATTAGGGATTAAAGTGATAGTGATCCCAAACGTTAAGGGGGTAAAGTGAAATTAACAGTGTAAATTTCATACTTTATTACTAACTAAATGTAGATATATGCAAGTATTTTAATTATAAAAGAATTAATAACACAGTTTAATACAAAAATAAGTAGACAACTAGAATATAAAAATACATTAGCGAGTAACTTTCTTATATTTACAAAAAAAAAAAAACATACATATCATATTTATACAATTTTTTCCTATGTGTTCTCATATTTCTATTCGTTACTAGTTAAATATAAGTGACTATTTAGGTAACGAACAACAAACTAATAAAAATTTTAATAAAAAGAAGATTTTCTTATTTAAAAGCATAACAATAACAATAACTTCTAAATTCAACAAATAATTAAAAATCATTACATGAAATAATAATAAAAAATTATCTTTTTTTTGGGCAAACCATCGGTACATTGGCGGGGAACAAAAAATTGTCATTTACATATGATTTATTGTAAATTAGTTATTTAATTAAGTATGATAAATTATATATTTGAAGTTATAAAAAAGAAACAATAATAGTATTTTGCAACTTGTAACAAACTAATAATGCTTACTTGATTATTCTGGAGAAAAATTTGTGCTTTTGTGTTGATTTTGGTTAACTTCTTTTCTTTCCTTGAAAGGTGTGACTTATCCCAAAAGAATTTTGTTCTCGCTTGTTCTAGTTACCCATCATGAAATTTGGTAAAATTAGGGACATACAGAAAAAGAGTGATTAGTAGGTAATGGACCTAGAAAGGTTTTAAAATATTGTAGTAGTGTAGTGAGATTATTAGTTAGCAATATATATAAAGTAGGCCCAATTAAGTTGTACATTATTAAGAATTAAAAAATAGAGTTATAAGAGTTAAAATTTTGTGGGGGCAAAAATTAAGTAAAACCATATTTTTATCTAAATTTTGCACTATATATAGAATGGCTTTATGAAGGACAGTGGGGGGCAGCTACTTCCCATTGGCCCCTCTCTTCACCTCTGTGTCTAGTAATTGTTCAATAATCACCATGAAACTTGTCGACATATACTACTAGCTATTGTACATACCAGTGCTGAAGACACACTGGGGCAGTAGGGGCAACTGCTCCCAGTAGTTTTCCCGTGCACATTATATCAAGGACTAGAAAATTTTTCAAATTTGCAAATGTGTAGTAATTTTAATAATTTTGCCCCCACTAACAAGTAAAATATGATACGAATTAAACAAAAGAATCGTGTTTCATCCATGCTATAGGGTAATTGTGTTGATTAATAGAAAAATAATTTATTTACAATTTAACAAGCTAGCTACAGTCCTATTGCTTTTCTAATTAATTAATTAAGCATTAGTCAAATTTACAGTTCATTTTGTTTTTCCATTCTTTCTAATAATTAATAAATAATATCAAGAAGATATAAATTTTAGGAAATTCTACAATCCTATTGAGGGTAACTAACATCCTGTTGGCTTTAAGCGCTTGTATAGTACAAATTTTTAAAGTACATGGTGTTATATTGTATATGTTTTTAAACATATAGGAATGGTTCCCTCAACGGGACATAGAATTTTCCATAAGTTTTAAGGTTTTGTCTAATTTACTAATTATCGTATTCAAAAGAATACATTTAGAGCAAGAAAAACATGTATGATAAATATTATATGTTAAATTCTAGTATAATTCTTTTAAATTAGAACTTGTGTATAAGTTATAACTCAAATGATAAGACCATAATTCCTTATGACTTAGGTCATGGGTTCGAGACACCAAGAGGAAGGATGTGGAGATTTACTGTAAATCCTCTTTAAATAGCGGGAAAATTGTATGGTGTTTTTATAAATTATTATTAATATTAGTTTTCTTGTAAATAACTCTTATTATTTTTTGACTAAACGTAGAAATTTAAAAGAATTTCGAGGATTAGAAAATGAAAAATTACATTAGGAGAATGAAATATTAAATCACAACAACAATAAATTATTCTCAAATTGTATTGTAAATTTTGCCCCTAGTGTACAAATTTTCTAACTACGTCCTTGGTATATACCACCATGAAAAACTTGATGTCAAGTAGTTTTCAATAACTAATGAGAGATCTACATTTAGAATGAATTGGAATTATTTTTCTAATACAAAAAAGGAGGATATATTTTTCCAATTAGTAAGCATTTTGTTTCAAACGGAGAGTTTATACTGGTTATTGAGCAAATAGTAGGGATCAAGAACTAAAATGCCTAATAGTTATCAATGAGTAAAATAAATGTTATTTTTCCTCTCTTTCATTTAAAAGTTTTACAACAAGAAAATAAAGAGAAGTGTCAAAAAGATTACTATACTTTTAAATTATATATGTTTCGGTTATTGAATTATTTTGTGGCCTGATAAGTAACTCAACTACCAAAAACCTCGCATGTTACCCCTTCTGTCTATTCTCTTGGTAAAAAACTCTATTAGGTCCAACCTTTGACGATAGCTTTTTAAGGGGTAAAAATGTCAAACACAGCTCCTTTGTTGCTCATCATCTTCTTCCCTTATTTTTGTTTTCTTTTTTCTTACTTTTTCTCATATGACAAATGATCTGATAAAAAATATAAGGAACATAAAATCTCATTTTCAATTCCAAACTCTATTCTAAGAGATTTTTTTTACACATTGCTCTAAATAAAACAATGTATTACACTTGTGATTCTGTGAAGGACTTGGTTGCAAAATTTGAACTTTTCTCTTCTTCCAAAATCAACTAGAATTTTTGGATGGACTTGATAACAAATTCTAATATTTTATCTTCTTTACAATTGAACCTACACCTAGGGCTAGCAATTTTTCACACGATCTAATAACACGACATGAACATGACTCGAAATTAACAGGTTATGGCACGACTCGAATTTTATCAGGTCATTATTGAATCAAGTCATTTATAACACGAAAGTTAATGGATTGGGTTATCCATTAAGTTACTGACTAAACAGATTTTGCTCAATCTAAAAGTGTTATATCGATTATAATTTAATATGGTATATTTTAAGATTGTGAATAATAGTTTTAATATAATATTATTAAGTTAAACGTAATAATTATTTTAAATATTATCTAATAAATTTTAATAATTTTAATAATATGCTCTAAATTGCTATAAGAACATGGTTAGTGAATTGTTTAAATTATTAAAGAATTAAAATTTGAGATTTTAGTTCAAATAGATTGCAAGTTATTCAACTTATGAAGTAGGTTACATCTCTGTTAATAGTAAACGGGTCAGATACGAACATGACACGAATCTGAAAGTGTTAGACACGAACACGACATGATAAGGAATGGGTCATACTTTACACGACACAATAATGGATTGAGTTGTAAGGTTATTGTGCTATATTAGGGTTAATTACAGTAAACCCCCTTAAGATTTGGGTTATTTTGCACTAAACTCCCTTAAGGTTTGGGTTGTACTTTGTTCATATTAGGGTTAAATACAGTAAACCCCTTAAGGTTTGGGATTATTTTGCATTAAACTCCCTAATGTTTTTTTTTTTCACTTTGCTCCTTCCATTAGTACACATTGGTAATTTGACTATTAAAAAGTCAACAAAGACATTTTTACCCCTAGACACCATAAGAAAATATAAAAATTAACCACTTAAAATTTATTATATTTGTCATTTTAGTCCCTAAATATAGTTTTGTGTAAATTAACCTACTTTAGTCATTAATCAATATAAAAATATTATCAAAACAACTAAAAATATAATGATGCCTATCAGCACCACCAGTATTTTTTAAAAATATTTGTGAAAAAATTTAAATACAAAAATTTCCTAATACTATCAGTATTTTTCAATCTTTTTATTATATTTTATTTTCATGTAAAAGTAAATTTTTAAATATATGAGATATATTCATCTATTAAAGTTTTATCAGTCTCTTTTCTTTTTGCTTTATGTTTGTCTAAAATAATTTTTTCATACTTTTTTTCCTTTGTTAATATAATTCATCTATCACCTAAATTATATTCACGAAGTAATTTTATACATATAAACTAAAACTCAAATTAAAATAATTTAGATGAAACAGCTTTAATAATTTATCAAAAAATTTTAAAATTAATTATTTCATCATTTTTTAAGTTTTCAATATTGAAGAAAGCATAATTAGAGAATTAGAATATTAATTAATTTAGATCATACTTATATTTTTAAAAATATTAACAACATTATTGCTTTTTATTTATCCCAAGGCATTAAATGATACAAAACTTACATGAGGAACTAAAGTGAAATCTCGCTTAAACGTTAAGGAGATTTACCACAATTAAACTTTAGGGGTTAATTTGTCTTTTTAAAAAAACTAACGACAGAATTACATTTCACCATTAATTAAAGGGGTAAAGTGAGAAAAAAATAACGTCAGGATTTTGTTATAAAATAGCCCAAATCTACCCTTCATATTGATACAGAAAGACTATTTCTATGTTTGTGCTTTTCGTTTTACTTGTATTATATTAAGTATTTTGAAAATATGTTGACATTTACTATATGTCATCTATACACTATATATGTACAACATGTTTTATACAATAGAATATAGATAAAAATTAAGTGTTTTAAATGATTTTGTAATATATTTCAAATAATAATCTAACCCATTTGCATATAAGCTCCATACATAGGAATAATGAAGATAAACTCATCAATTGTTAGTATATAATTATAGAACTCAATAGTGGACACCGTAAAGGATAGATAAGAGTGACCTTATTACTTAAAAGTAATAATTTAATATTGATTTTATGTGCAACATACGTACAATATTCCTAATAACTAATCCATCCATTTTAAAATAAGTGTCACCTTTGGTTGGTGCACATACATTAAGAAAGTTACTAAACTACATCAATTTTACAAAAAAAGTGACTAAATTATCCATGTACATTAATATCCCATCTACATAATCCTCCTTGCATTAACATGACACTAAGGGTAAAAGTTGAAAAATATCATTCTGTTACAAATTCTATTAGTTGTGGATGTTTACATCATGTATTTTAGTTTTAATAAGTTATAGTAGAAGTCTATCTATATCTAAGTATCTGATAACTGTATATACAAGTTACGTTATTTACATTACTAACTTATGAATCATTGTACTCTTATAAATAGATGCACTACATGAAAAATAAAAGTACAGACTGTCATATCTTCCATTTTTATTTCTTTCTTTCTCTCTCAATTCCATGATTTTTATATATTTTTTGTTTAACTTTTATAACACTTTATCAGCATGATCAATCCATCAAAACTTGAAGATATTTAGGTATTTTCTTATCCCAATACCTATTTATTCTTTATTTCGATTATTACTTTGAATCATGTCAAATCTTACTAAACTCGAATTTACGGCCCTTGATATAATGAGCAAGAATGATCTCTCGTGGATTTTGGATGCTGAAATTCATTTAGATTCTATGGGTCTTAGATACACCATTAAAAAAGAAAATACGGCATCCAATCAGGACAAGGCAAAATCAATGATTTTCCTAAGATGTCGTCGTCACATCCATGAAGGATTAAAAAGTGAGTATCTCACCATAAAAGATCTTGCAGATCTATAGGGAAGTCTGAAAGATCGATTTGACCACCAAAAAATAGTAATTCTTCCCAAAGCTCGTTGTGAGTGGATGCATTTAAGATTGCAAGATTTTAAATCTGTAAGTGATTATAACTCAGCAATGTTTAGAATCAGTTCCATATTAAAATTATGTGGGAAAAATATTACTGATAAAGATATGATGGAAAAAATATTTTCTACTTTTCACGCTTCGAATGTGCTCCTACAGCAACAATATCGTGAAAAAGGTTTTACGAGATATTCTCAACTAATTCATGTCTTCTTGTGACTGAGTTAAATAACGAATTATTGATGAAAAATCATGAATTTCGTCCCACTGGAACTGCTCTATTCCCTGACGTGAATGCAAATATGTTTGGACATGTTTCATTCCCTGAACCGAATGCAGCTATGCATAATAATTCTAAAAATAATTATGATTATGGTGGTTGTGGACGTGGATGTGGACGATGACGCGGACGTGGAAAAGGCCGTAATAATCATCCATACCACCAGAAGTGGATTAATTCCAAAGACAATGAAAAAGGGAAAGAAAATGTTGGTCAAAATAATCTTACCAAAAATACTAAAAATTTGTTTTATCGATGTGGCATAAAAGGACATTGGTCACGTACTTGTCGTACGGCTGAGCATCTTGTTAAACTTTATCACGCATCCATCAAAGGAAAAGAGAAAATTGTGGAAGCAAATATGACTTATCAAGGTGATAATGTTATGACAAATTTTACTGATAAAGTTGATGACTCAAACTATAATGCTGATGACTTCAATGACCTCACCGATATAACACATCTGGATGCATCAGACTTCTTTGAGAGTTATGAGTAAATTGTTGTGAAGGAATAAAACTGTGGATTTTTTTTAGTGTATTATGTTTTTTTAGTTTAGTTTAAATTGCAATATTTATTTTAATGTAATTTGTTTCTTTCCAAATTTTTCTTTATTTATTTTTTTGCAATATTTATTTTAATTAATTCATTTTTTTAATGAAGAATATGAGTATTTCTCATTCAATGATTGGATTTAAGAACAATGAAAACTTATGTCTTGCTGATAGTGCAACAACATATACAATTGAATCACATGTTACAATAAATTAGAAGTTTACTGATCCAAATATTTTTAATATTTGGCATGACCGGTTAGGCCATCCCGAGAACAATATGATGCGTAGAATAATTGCAAATTCATATGGACATTTATTGAAGAATCTGAAAATTCCTCAATTTAGTGAATTTTCTTGTGTTGCTTGTTCTCAAGAAAAATTAATTATTAGACAATCACCTATTAAAATCGAGATTGAATCCCCAACATTTTTGGAACGTATTCAGGGTGATATTTGTGGGCCCATTCACCCGTCATGTGGACTGTTTAGATGTTTCATGGTTTTGATAGATGCATCTACTAGATGGTCTCATGTGTGTTTATTATCTTCTCGTCCCCAGAATATCAAGACAACCTGGCATTTGCGAGATTACTTAATCAAATAATTCGATTAAAAGCACAATTTTCAAATTATGCAATTAAGAAAATCTGTCTTGATAATGCTGACAAATTTACATCTCAAACATTTAATAATTTTTGTATGTCAATTGGTATAACTATTGAACATCCTGTAGTACATGTTCATACTCAAAATGGTCTAGCAGAATCATTCATAAAATGCCTCCAATTAATAGCTAGACCATTACTTATGAGAACAAAATTGCCTACTTCTGCATGGGGACATGCTATTTTGCATGCAACAGCACTTGTACGTCTCAGGCTAACGAGTTATTTGAAATTCTCTCCATTACAATTGGCTAATGGTCAGGAGCCTAATATATCCCATCTAAGAATTTTTGGTTGTGCGGTATATGTTCTAATTGCTCTACCACAACGCACAAAGATGGGTCCTCAAAGAAGGTTGGGAATATATGTTTGAGCTCTATGATTAAATATCTTGAACCATTAACAGGAGAATATTTATTTACGGCACGTTTTGCTGATTATCATTTTGATGAGAATATTTTTCCAACATTAGGGAGAGAAGATAAACAGTTGGATAGAAAAATTGAATGGAATGAATTATCATTATCACACTTTGAAACTCTTACAAAATAATGTGAATTAGAAGTTCAAAAGATAATTCATTTGCAAAATATTGTGAATCAACTGCCAGATTCATTTATTGACCTAAAATGAGTTACTAAATCTCATATACCAGCTAAAATGCTCCAATTAGAATTGAAATTCCAGTAGAACAACCTATAAGTGGAAATGATAGTAAACTGTGCCTAAAGCGTAGTAGACTAATCGGTTTCAAAGATAAGAATCCTCGAAAGATGAAAGGAGAAACTATTCAAGATGGTCATATAATGGAGGCAGATGCTCCCGAAGAGACCTTAGACATAACTAATCATAGAATTTTAGAAGTGGATCAGGTACTTGAATCAAATAAAAATGAAGAGATCTTTATAAGTTATGTAATTTCTACTGGAAAAAGATGGAACTGAACAGATATTGTTGTTGACAACAACTTTGTTTATAACGTAGTTACTGATGTTTTGCATGAAAACGAGGATCTTGAACCTAAATCTGTCGAAGAATGTTGACATAGAGATGATTGGCCAAAAAAAAAAATGCAATTCAAGTAGAATTAAATTCACTTTCAAAACGTGAGATTTTTGGACCTGTAGTCCAAATACCTAAAGGTGTAAAGCCGGTGGGATACAAATCTAGATATTTGTGCAAAAGCGAAATGAGAAAAATAAAATTGTGCAATACAAATCACGCCTCGTATCAGAAGGATTTTCACAAAGATTGATTATGAAGAAACATATTCTCTTGTGGTGGATGCAGTCACCTTTAGATATCTTATTAGTTTGGCAGTTCATGAAAAACTTGAAATGCGTCTAATGGATGTTGTGACAGCCTATTTATATGGCTCGCTTGATACAGAGATCTATATGAAAATCCCTGAAGGATTTAATATGCCCGACGCAGTTTTTTAATCGTATAAAGTTCTCGAGAAAATTATTCAATAAAACTATGTAAATCCTTATACGGATTAAAGCAATCTGGGCGTATGTGGTATAATCGACTCCAGTGAGTATCTCTGGAAAGAGGGTTATAAAAACGATCCAATATGCCCATGTGTTTTTATAAAAAAAATTGGATCAAAATTTGTAATAATTACTGTATATGTTGATGATATAAATATTATTGAAACTCCTGAAGAGCTTCAAAATGCAATGAATTGTTTAAAGAAAGAATTTGAGATGAAAGACTTAGGTAAAACAAAATTTTGTATAGGTTTACAATTTGAGCACTTAACGCATGAAATTTTCATTCATCAATCAACTTATAAAGAAAAGGTATTAAAGCGATTTTATATGAAAAAAGCACATCCATTGAGTACCCCAATGGTTGTAAGATTGCTTGATGTGAGAAAGGATCCTTTCCGTCCTCGGAAGAATGATGAAGAACTTCTTGGTCATGAAGTACCTTATCTAAGTGCTATAGGAGCTTTAATGTATCTTGCTAATAATACACGGCTTAATATAACATTTGCTGTAAGTTTGTTTGTAAGATTTAGTTCTTCTCCAACACGAAAACACTAGAATGGTGTTAAATATATATTTAAATACCTCCGAGAGACTATTGACATGGGTTTACTTTATTCAAGTGAATGTAAATTACAATTAATTGGCTATGCAGATACCGGATATTTATCTGGCCCACATAAAACTCTATCTTAAATGGGTTATTTATTCACATGTGGAGATACAGCTATATCATGGCATTCAACAAAACAAACTTTAACCGCTACTTCTTCAAATCATGCAGAATTAATCGCTATACATGAGACAAGTAGAAAATGTATTTGGCTAAAGTCATTAACCCCAACATATCCAGAAGATATGTGGTTTAACATTAGAAGAGAAGCTGCCAACAATATTATATAAAGATAATATAGCATGCATAGCCCAGTTAAAGGGAGGTTATATCAAAAGAGATAGAATGAGTAAACATATTTCTCCAAACTTTTTCTACACTTATGACCTTCAGAAAAATGGTGATATTGATATCCAACAGATTTGATCATGTGATAATCTAGTTGATTTATTCACAAAAGCGCTACTAACATCAATATTCGAGAAGATTGTTTATAATATCAGAATGCACCGTCTCACGAATATTAAGTGGCGTTTTCACGAGGGATAGTAATAGTACACGCTGTACTATTTTTTTCTTGACCGTGGTTTTGTCCTAATGGGTTTTTCAGACAAGGTTTTTAATGAGGCAGTGTGCAAAAGTGTACTACAAATTTTGTGTACTCTTTTTCCTTCACTAGGTTTTTGTCCCACCAGATTTTTCCTAGTAAGGTTCTAATGAGGCACATGATTTAGTCATTAGACATCCAAGGGGGAAGTGTTACAAATTCTATTAGTTGTGGATGTTTACACATATATTTTAGTTTTGATAAGTTATAGTAGAGTCTATCTATATCTAAGTATCTGATAACTGTAGATACATCAGTTACATTATTTACATTACGTAACTTATGGGTCATTGTACTCTTAAAAATAGATGCACTACATGAGAAATAAAAGTATAGACTGTCAAATCTTTCATTTTTATTTTCTCTCTTTCTCTCTTTCTCTCTCTGTTCCATATATGTTTATATATTTTGTTTAACTTTTAGAACGCATTCAATGCTTTCTTGATTTTCTAAGATGACAGATAATTTGGCATAACACAAGTTGTCTAAAGACAGTTATTTTGAAACGGATGGAATATAAACGATGGACTGATACATGTGTTTGATCAATCAACCACAGAGGAAACTTTTTTTTCCACATCGCAATATGTGAAAGAGATTTGCATACTGAGCTATTCTATGACTTGTTTTATTTCCTCTCATTCTAATGGAAGAGAATGAGCACAATTCAAAAATCTAGATTATCCACCAAAATCAATCCTAGTTTACCATACAAAAAATTTAAACTTCACTTTTCCTCCCCCCTAAAAGTATGATCCAACCTATTATTTCCAACAATTTTTTTATGAGGTATTTTTAGCAAATGATCCAACCTATTATTTCCAACAAAGTTTTCATGAGGTATTTTTAGCAAAGTTTGAATGAATTAGTTACACTAAATAGGCTTGCAATCCGGAAAACTTGATAGTCCAAATTCTTGAGTCTTTAATCTCTTACTTACCCTACTTTATCCTCCTCTTTTTATTTTTGCTAAACTCGCAACCTAGACTTTTGATATTATTGATGGTGATGACATCTCCATCGGGTAAGGGTTCGTATCAATTTTTTAAATTGGTACAATCTTGGGGTCCATCATTTTGTAGGTTTAGTCGATATGGGAGAACAACAATAATACCAATGTTCACATTACATGGACTGTGGCTAGACAACTACATCCAAAGTTTATATAGATGCATTGGCATTCCTTACAAACAATTACAATTTTACTCCTACTGGATTGGGCATTCACCCATTGTACAAGATACCCTACTACTACCCTTGTACACACACGGGAGTCCGGGCCGTGTCTCAGTCTTAATGTAGCTAATCATGTGCCAAATTGAGCAAAGGCGGCGACTTCATGATATTGTGTCAATTCTAGTTTTGAACTAACACAGACTTGTTTAACAGTTTTCAACTTCATCATATCAAGTGTAAGGTGCATGTTTGACTAATCGAAACACTTGACAATGTAAATAGATGAAATGAGTAAAATTAACATATTTAGTATGTTAATAACTTATTTGGCCATAAAAACAATTGAGTGACTAAAACCTATATAATTTGATAAGTGAGTGAAATTTTTGGCAATTACGAGAATATATTGGGTACTTCAGAGTATTTATACCTTGAGCAAACAGCCTAATAGGTCATTTAACTATACAAGGATAGTCAATTTTGGTCACTCAATTATTTTTATGTCCTAAATGGCTATTCAACTTTAAAAATGCATCATTGTGGTCATTCTTCCCATTGTCTCTCTTAAATGCTCCGTTTTATCAAACACATATTTATCAAGGGATAAAATTGTCAAAATTAAGAGTTCCCTATTTTGTTTCTATGAAACCCTAATTTCCTATTCTCCCACCACCCCCATGGCTAAGCACAATCTCCCTCAAATGCCACATTTCTTCACTTTTCTTGTTATCTCATTCTTCTCATTTTCTCTAGGCTGTCTCACCCTTTTCTACTGGTACTCCCTTAATTTCCCAGTGCCATCCCACCCCCTTCTAATCTTCAAAAGGCAGCTCCAATGTTCAACTTCAAATTGGAGAACAGTCGATAGTCTTCTCTTTCTATTCAAATTTCACAAGCCAAAACCAAAACTATCAGATTGAAAGAAAGGAAAGAGAAGTAGGAGTGACTGGGGGAGTTAGGTAGGGGGTTTGGGAAGGGAAAAGGGTTTCGAGGCTATTAGGGGTGCTGGATGGGTGGTCAGTTTAGTAGGTTAGAGGAGGCATCAGAAGGATGGGACGAAATGATGGGAGGAGAAAAAAAGTAGAAAGAGAAGCGGAGGAAGAAATAAGGAAAAAGAGGACAAAGGAGAAGATAGAAGTTGAGATGAGAGAAAGAGTAGATGGGAGATAAAGTACCCTAATTGTTCTTTCTTGTTTTCACATGTTAACACCGTATATTGAGGAAATGAAGGTTAGATTTTGGAGGTGGTAAAGGAGTTTCTCTCATGGAGTGTCCAAAAATTGTTGTATAAGATCAATGCATCCAATATCTTGGCCTTTTAAGTGTCTCTAGTAAGATAATGCTTGGTAAAATTCAAGCAATGTCCTATCATATTCGATTCTTTTTCCTATGTTGAGTAGAAAGAGAAAGATGCATATGATGTAATTATAGACTTGGGCATTTTGTAGATACTCTTGAAGGTACTAATTGGATATTTCTTCTTAGCACCTTAAGGAAATTGTATGTGGGACAAAAGATAAAGGGCTTGTTTCAACACTCCAGTTTTGTAGAAGGAGTGGCCACAAACGTGGAATTTGAGAAAAGTTGAAGAAAAAAGAAAAAAAGAAAGAAAAAAAAGCTAGTGAGGAAGATGATGAACAAGGTCAGAATTTTAATTTTAGACAATTTTACCCCTTAAAACAAAAATATGAAAGTCATATGTTTGGCTAAATGGATCATGTTAGGAAATAGACAAAATGATCACAATGGCACATTTTTAAAGTTGAATAATCATTCTGACTAAAAAATAGTTGAGTGAGTAAATCGACAATTGAGTGACCTTTTAGACCAATCCATCTTATACTTAAGTAATTGTATAAAAGTTGTAAGATGAAGTTTTAGTTAGTTGTAGGCTTTTGTAGGGTTGCAAATAAATTAACTCCTTGGCTGGCCTGCACATGACAAGTTATAAAGTATTAACTAGAGATTCTTTTAGAGTAACTTGCACTAATAGTTATCAAACTATTGGTTTGTTGTAAATGATACACAAGGTTTTTTTTTTTTGTCAAAAATGGTTTGCAAATTATCGAAAATGTGGATTTGAGGCCTATTTGACTCATTAGTGCTAACACAAATTAGTTTTTTCGAGGGTAAAATTGTCCAAACTTTATTGAACCCCAATTATGGTAATCATGTTTTGATGATGACCAAATCGTACAACGGTATGAAAACAAGTGTGCAGAAAAATAGGAAAGTTCTGAAGGAAATGATCGTCCAAACACAATCAAGTAAAACAACAAAAAATACGAACACCATACGGACGATGAAGAGCATTCGACATAAAGGAGTTCGGAAGCAAGAGAGTATCCGAAACATGACTAGAAGTTTTAGGACGCACATGACCATTCGAACGAGAAGCTGTGGGATAGGACGCATATGACCATCTGAACCAGAAGCTGTAGGACGCACATGACCGTCCACACTAGAAGCTGTAGGATAGGACGCATATGACTATTCGAACCAGAAGCTGTAGTATGCACAAGACCGTCCGAAGAAAAGAGCTCAAAATGAAGAAGTTTCTGGCAAGTTGTAGGCTACATAAAACCGTCTGTAGCACTGTTCATTAAGCTGTAAGATACATGATCGGACGTTCGATCCCATCATCCAAACTCCTAACGGCTAGTTTTTAACAACTAGTTTTTTGACTGTTGGATCTCAAATTTCAACACATCTTTCATCTATAAATAGTCTAAGGACATCCAATTAATGTAAGGAACTGCTATATTCAATACAAACACTTATAATAGCAATTTGGGGAGAAATAGGCTAAAATATTATGGGTTGTATTGGTTTGGGTAGTATAGTTCTCTTGGTTCAACTAGTGGGAATTAATGTGAGCAAGAGTAGACTAGTGAGTGATCTTCAAGTGTAAGAGTGGAGGGATAATAGTGTACAAAAGTGAGGTTGTAATGTAAAATTCTCTGACTCAACTAGAGAAATTTAGTTGGTGCAAGGGTTAGTTTACTTTGTGTACAAGAAGGTTATTGCCTCACCTTCTTGGAAGAGGCACTACTAGTGGATGTACTCCAAGTTTGAAGAGGTTGGGAGTTTGGTTTGATATTCTTCATCTCAATCTTTTTATTTGTTCTTTAAGTTTCACTAATTGTTAAATATTTATCTTTGATAATTTGTGCTTAAGTGTTCATTTGTTGCACAAAATTTACATTTTCATAAGTACATTAAAAGGTTTGATTTTAGAAGCAACCTAATTCACCTCATTCTTAGGTTGCTTTTGGGCCAACAATTGGTATCAGAACTTGGTTTCTTCTTATTTTGGTTTAATCACCTTGAGTAAAGATCATTATGGCAACCAATAATAATTTATTTTTAGAGGGGCATTCCATTACACCTCCTATATTTAATTGCATTAATTATGTTAGTTGGAGTGAAAGAATAAAAATTTTCGTACAATTCATTGATATTGATTTGTGGTACATCGTTGATGAAGGTCCTTTTGAGGCTAATATTCTTGATGAAAATACACATAGATTAAGGCCTAAAACTATATCTGAATTAAATGCACAATATAAAATAAATTTATATTTAAATGTTAAAGCCATAAATATTTTGTATAATGTTTTGGATGCAGATGAGTCTACTAAAGTCTCTTAGTGAAAGGTTGCAAATCGGCCAAGAAAATATGGGACAAATTGAAAGAAATCCATGAAAGAAGTGAAGATATAAGAGAGCAAAAGAAGTCACTTCTTGTGGCAAAATATGAATCATTCAAAATGAAATCTCATGAGAATATTGATAAAATGTGTTGTAGGATCAATGATATTGTAAAGGATTTGGAGGGTTTAGGTAAAGAATACTCCTTGGGTGAAAAGAATAGAAAGATTTTGAATGCTTTATTTAAGGAATGAGAACCTAAATCCATTGCCATAGAAGAGTTTAAAATTTTAAATTCTATACTTATTGAGTCGTTGATTAATTCGCTAACCTCCTTTGAATTGATGTTGAAATATAAGAAACAAGATGATGAGGAGGCAATGGAAAAAAGAAGCATAGCATTGAAGGCTTCACAAAATGATACAAATAAGAAGCCAAGTGAAAAATGCTATAAATATGGCCAATTGGGATACTTTACAAATGAGTGTCCATCCAAGAAGCTAAGAAAGAAGGAAGGAAGCCTCACTTCAACAACTTTCAAATCACATGGAATGATTGCAATTCGGATGGAAAAGTTGAAAAAGAACATGATGCGACTCAAATGGCTTTCATGGCCTTTGGAGATAATAAGGTATTCTCTAGTTATGATTCTTGTAATGATTCTTGGGATGATTCTTGTGATGATGATGATGATGATGAATCATTTATTTTAAAATGCATGATTGTTTGAAAGAATCATATGCTAGGAACAAAGAGTTAAGAAATTAAGGTTAATGCTTTATTGAGTGCTAACTTAAAGCTTGTGCATGACAATAATTTGTTGACAAAAGAAAATGATTCTTTAAAAAAGGGATTTGATGTGAAAACTAGGATCAAGGAAGAACAAGCTTCATTAAAGAAAAGATTAGATGATCTTGATGTACTTTTGCAAAAGAAAAAGGAAAATGTTTTTGAAAAGAAAAAAAATAGAATTATGCATATCAACAAAAATTTTGTAACCTATAGGAAAGGATGATTTGTACTTTATTAAATCTAAATCTTCCTTGTATAGCAATAAGAATATTGTATGCTATTATTGTTGTCAACATAGACATATAAAAAAGGATTGTTATGTCAAAAGAAATGAAAAGTTGGGAATAAATTCTATTTGGGTGCTTAAGCATGTTACTAACCCAATTGGACTCAAGAAAGTTTGGGTACCAAAAGTTGTTGCTTAACTTTGAGTGTAGGTATGCTTGGAGAGCACCAAGGGATTCAAGATGGATCATCAATGGAGGATGTCCAAAGCATATGAACTAAGATAACATTGAAATGGGTAACAATTAAAGTTTTTAATGTGCTTTCATTTATTAATATGAACTATGATCTCTTAAATGTTAGTCAATTATATGTTTGAATTTGTTTAGAATACTTGGATATAAGTATCCTCAATTTTTGTCTATATTAAGTCATTATTTGCAAAAGAAAGGGTGAGCATTCTCTTCTCTAAATGGATTTGCATCACAAGTTCTTTTTGAAATTGCATCACATATGCTTTATTGTTTTGATGACGCTTTTGGTAAAGAATGAGTGACAAATGCCTTGATGTTAATCCTTTGTATGAATTTCCTCATTTCTACCTAATTACTTATTCTCGAAGGGAAAAAATATTTTAAATTTGACTTATTCGCTATATACTTACTTGAATTGCATGCATAATTTAAGGGAAAGATATTTGATCCTTGACGTAGCCTTAATTAAAGAAGAGATTGTATGTATAAATTGTTTTATTTTATTATGTTTTGATGATGCCAAAAGGGGGATAAATAATGGACAAAACCACTTGTCTTGTGCTTCATATTTTAAGGTTGTCTTTAGAATTATCCAATTTATTTGTCATCATAAAAAAAAAGAGATTGTTGAACCCCAGTTATGGTAATCATGTTTTGATGATGACCAAATCTTACTAACGGCATGAAAACAAGTGTGCAGAAAAACAGGAAGGCTCGTAAATAAATGATCGTCCAAATACAATTAAGAAATTAACAACTAAAATATGACCAAAAACTTTAGGACGCACATGACCGTCCGAACGAGAAGCTGTGGGATAGGTCGCATATGACCGTTCGAACCAGAAACTGTAGGATGCACATGACTGTCCGAACTTGAAGCTATAGGATAGGACGCATATGATCGTCTGAACTAGAAGCTGTAGGACGCACAAGATCATCTGAAGAAAAATCTCAAAATGAAGAAGTTTCTGTCAAGCTGTAGGACGCATACGACCGTCCGAAACACTGTTCATTAAGTTCTAGGATGAATGATAGGACGTCCAAACCATCGTCTGAACTTCTAATTACTAGTTTTTAACAACTAATTTTTTGACCATTAGAACTCAAATTTTAGCACATATTTCATCTAAAAGTAGCCCAAGGACATCCAATTAATGTAAAAAACTACTACATTCAATACAAACACTTGTAAGAGCTATTTGGAGAGAAATAGGCTAAAATATTATGGATTATTTTGGTTTGGGTAGTATAGTTCTCTTCTAGGCTCAACTAGAGGGAATTAATGTGAGCAAGAGTAGACTAGTGAGTGATCTTCAAGTGTAAGAGTAAAAGGATAACAGGTGTACAAAAGTGAGGTTATAATGTAAAACCCTCTGACTCAACTAGAGAAAATTAGTTGGTGTAAGGGTGAGCCTACTTTGTGTACAAGAACATTATTGCCTTACCTTCTTTAAAGAGGCACTACTAGTGGATGTACTCCAAGTTTCAGGAGTTTGGGAGTTTGGTTTGATATTCTTCATCTCAATCTTTTTATTTGTTCTTTAAGTTTCAATTGTTAAATATTTATCTTTGATAATTTGTGCTTAAGTGTTCATTTGTTGCACAAAGTTTGCATTTTCATTAAGTACATTAAAAGATTTATTTTTAGAAGCAACCTAATTCACCCCCTCGTAGGTTGCTTTTGGACCAACATGAACATTTAAAACATCTTAAGGTCTATTTTACTCTATAATTTGGCAACCACTTCTCAGCCTTTCCTGAGGCCAGAATATCAACCATTTCCCAACTATCTTCCAGCCTCCTACCCCCTATATCCATAACATTCTTAGCCCTCTAACCATACCCTGCCACCCAACAATCTCCCAAACCCAGATCCAACACCTCTCCAACCCCAACCCTAACCCCTATACTAAATCTACACCCCTAGCCCTCTCAATTCCAACTTATTAGCCCGGCCCTCCACTCAAATCCACCATTCCCAGCCAATCCCACCATGCAATCTGCCCCTACCCCAAATTTGCCACCCTTAGCCCCCACCCCAATCTTCCTTCCCCTAGTCCCTGATCCTCTATACATTTATTTGTCCATTCCTGATCTTCCACCCTAGTCTTTTCACCCTAGTCTTTTCACCCCATCCCGTCACATGCTGTCATGAAGTGACCATTTGTTGACCATTAATTTAGTCTAATATGGTGCCTCTTTGGTTATTTTTGGCCAAGAATATGAGATCCAAATCATGTTCTACGAGAAAAAACAAATCTAGGATAAGTTTTTGACCATCAGAACCTAAGCAAAGGTCAGCAGTAGATATAAGTGTTTTCTTCGGCCAATTTTTGCCATGGTTGCTTCTATAAATGGATTTTTTCAAAACTATATTATTGGACTTCTTTTTCTTTTAAACAACATCGTTTTGATAAATGTTGAAGCTAAAATTCACGCCAAAAGTGATCAGATAATTTTACCTATCTAAATATCACTTTCACTCGCTATTAATGATTGAAATTGACAAAGTAACTACAAAAATACACTTTTAAAGTATTTGGCGACTAAATTTACAAAAATTAAGTAGTTTGGTGATGTCACGTGCGATTAACCAATAGTTGAATGACTATTGGTACAGTTTTCTCATTTTGTAATAGCCAAAATCATTGGATGCCAAAAAATTTGAAGGACCCAGAGTTTCTAGCGGTTTCGCAAAGTGAGTAATATAGAAGTACTCCATAAGTTGGGCTACTTAGGATATGAATTTGCAAAATGATCTGTACATCTAAAAAAAACCAACTCAATTTACAATCACACCCTTTTGTTAAAAAAAAACAAACAAAAAATCAAGTTACTCGTAAGCAGTTCATGCTGAACTTGAGAAACAGTTTGACTTGACTCACCCAACTTTTGATAAATTCAAACTCAAGTTTGAGCTATTGTAGCTTCTACTAGGGGTGTTCATCCTCACTTATCGACCCGAAAAATCCATTGTGCCTATCCGTTTTGAATCAAAAAAATAGGGTACCTGAACCACATTATAAAATCGGATCAGGTAGAGAGTAGAGTCAATCAAGTAAAGGATTGGGTACCGGGTCACATTTTAGTAACCCGTCGAATACCCGACCCGATCTATTACAGGGATAAGTTAGTAAGCTGACAAATTAGGGTTGCAAAATGCTAACTTATTAAGCTAAGATAGCCTCTCAATCTCTCATATCCCGTACCATATATTCAGATTTATCTAGCTTTCCATTATTTTCTTCGAGTTTCGACTCTCAAGCTTTACCAGATCAAATATCCTTGCTACCACTAGTAGTAAGATCTACTCGTCACAACCACTAGTCAGATCCACCTGCCGCCGCCGCCGCCGCCACCACCAATCAAATCTCCTCCCTACCCCCTGTCTCAAATCGGATCTCCTTGCTTCCTCCTTCCTCCACACAACCTTTCCACTACCCCCTTTTCAGATGGTATAGCATTTCCTCTATCATCACCACTGGTTGTCCATCACCAATCTTCGGTTTCCACAAATCATAGCAATGCTATATTCAGTACCTTTTGGGATGTAAATTTATTATGGTGTCATAATCTGTTCAAGGATATGATTTTAGTGCTTATCGAGATTAACAATTCTGAACTGAATGGGATATTGTAGTGGTTGTGTTTAACTGTGAGAGGTTTAAAATCTTGAAGACAAAGAAATGTTAAACTAATTAATTGGTATCAACTTGATTTATTGGTATAGGATCAGGTACTCTCTTCTGCAAGTACTTCATCAACTAATCGGGTACGTGCTTTGTATGAATCAGATAGAGGGTTATAATTTTTCTTGATTTAGTCAGGGAAGGTCGGGTACTTTTTTTGATCCATGAGCACCCTGAGCTTCCGCACAGCAAAAGAAATCAAGTGACATATATAATGATTGTTGTTTAAGGGTGGTGCCACCAATGGCATTGCCCAAGTCTAAACGGTATGGATAGATAGATACGAGGTCAACTTTAATCAACTAATACTACCAATAGTAAGGGTGTAGTTAAGTAGATGTTATGAATTTATTATTTTTAAGGGTCTTTTGTAATATCGTCAAACCAGCTTATAATTTGGCGAGATAAGTAAATGTAATCTTAAAATAAATAAATAAATAAAGTCCCAATTTTTTAGTGTATGGACCAATTTAGTTCTTTATCTATCAAAAAGGTTAATTTGGTCCTTCATTCTTAAAAATTAATTAATTTAAAACTTGTGACGAAAATTGTAGACAAAATAATAAAGTCGTTGACAACAAATCTATGGTAGGATAACGCCCACGTTATCATCCCGTGAATTGATACCAACTATTAATTTGTCCATAATTTCTATCATAAGCCTTAGATTGGTTAACTTTTATAAATATAAGGGACTAAATTGATTTGTTGTGATAAATAAGGGAGCCAATTGATCCATACACCAAAGATAATAGATTAAGTTGATCTTTTTACCTTAAAAATACTGAATTAGAGTTTGGCCCCATAAATAGGGAACAGTTGCAAATTGTCCCTTATATTTATTTTATCTACAAATTGCCCCTAAGATTAAATGAAGTTAAAATTTTCACCTAAAGATAACAGTAAAATGTCATAATTGCCTTCAATCTTTTAATTGCCTTAACCAACATAAAATTAGGGTGAGTTATACTTTGGTATCTGATTTTATTTTATAATCAATTTTTCATTTAAAAGTAATGATATATTTATCCAACATTATTGAAAATTTTTTTACCCTTCACTTTAAATTGTATGAATTAGTTTACTACTTTATATTTTCTTTGTCGCATCTATTTTTAGCATGTCATCACACAGATACTTGTTCCATCAATGTTATTTTTATATCTAGAATAAAGTATTCTATTTATTTAATCACATTATTTTAGTTTTATTATTTTTATTTTATTTTCTTTATTATGAATAATTAATTCATCACTTTTATTTAAAAAATCACATTCTTTGAGTAAATATACAACTTTGAGATATAATTAATATATATTTTAAATAAATTCAAATTGATCAACTAACTCGCCCCCTTATACTACTTAGGAATAAAGAAAAAAATTTAAAATAATAAATTGAGTTTATTATAATTTTGAAATTTAAGAGCAGTAAATAAATTCTCAAAGTGTAATTAAAAATATTGAGGGCAATTATGACATTTACTACTCTCTTTAGATGATTAATAACACTTTGCCCCCTAAATTATATGGGTAATTACACTTCACCTCCTTAAACTATAAAAGAATACACTTTATCGCACATTGACACTATTCATCTATTACTAATATTAAAATTATGAAGATAATCTAGTTAAATGAAAATGATGTCTAAAATACCCTTGGTACTATATTTTGATTTTTATGTATTTAAATTTTGATAATGATGTGATAATTATTTTTTAAACAAAGCAAAAATAAACTATATAATATTTCAATGTAATCTATATCAATATATTTCTTGGTCAAATTTTTAAAATTTTATTTTATATTATTCTAAATTTGAATGTTTAAATGGGCTTGTTTTCTATAAAAAAATTTCCTGTAAAGTTGTTGTATGAAAATATAATTTCTATAAAACTTTATAATTTTTTTGATGTCTCTTAGTATTTTGCACTTTTAATATTTGGCTTAATCTGTGCAAACTGCGATATTGGATATAATATAATTCAATAGTTTCTCACATTTTCATTCTCTAAAGTCCAAGATATCAATGTGTTATTGTATTTTATTTTTCCTAATTCTTTTATAATTATCAAAAATTAATTAAATATATGAAAAATCAAAATATGATACTAAGGGTATTTGAGTCATCTAACTAAATTTTCTTGATATTTTGAGGAAAATTTTTGAAGGATAAATTATATAAATGGGAGGGGGCAAAGAGTAGATTTCTATAGTTCAGCGGACAAAGTGTAATTACTCATATAATTCAGGGGCAAAGTGTTATTAACCCTAATTTTAACTTCATTAAAATTTGGGGACAATTTGTAGATAAAATAAATATAGGACGCAATTTGTAATAGTCTCATGTTCACATATGACAAACTATAATTAAGCCTTAAAAAATGGGTTAGTCCGTAGAATAATTCTTCTCAAAATAAGTATTGAAACCGTTTGATAATTGAAAAATAATGGGATTCTACTATTTTTCAATCATATCAACATTTGTCGTACTCATACCACATTACGGAATAAATAGTTAAGATTTACTCTAGTCCGTGACTTCGTGCTAAGCACAGGTCTACAAATACAAGCTAGTAAAGTACTAAAGTTCTAATATTGATAGTTTAAGGAAGGGAAAATCGCCAAAATAGTCTCTCAATTTTTGTACTTTAGCCAGAATAGTCCCGTCTCTTATCAACCTTCTTTTTAGCCAGAATAGTCCTTCAATTTTTTTAGCCAGAATAGTCCTTTAACTTTTATTTTTTAGCCAAAAAAGTCCACATCTAGATGTGTATAATTTTTTTTTTTTATTATAAATTTCACATGAAAGGACTATCTTGGCTAAAAAATAAAAGTTGAAGGACCATTCTGGCTACAAAAAAAGTTGAGAGACTATTTTAGTTAAAGTAAAAAAGTTTAAGGACTATTTCAGCGATTTTCCAGTTTAAGGAAAGGTGCAAATTATTATTAGTGATAGTTCAGGGGTAATATATGGCAATTAATCCTTTCAAAAGGTATCTGAAAACCAAATTTAAAATCTAGGGTTTTGAAACTTCTTCCCCATTGCACGTCAATGGCGAAGTCCGCCAAGAAACCTAAAGGAAAAATGCTACCAACTGAAGAATCCAACACCCCAACTGCCATGGATTCGAATCTCGAACCTTCTACCTCAAGAAACCCAAAAAATGTTCCTACTATGATTCCCAACTCGAATTCCACCGTTTTCAGTTCTCTGTTCGGAGAAATCCCTGAAGAAAACTCCACTAATTTCTCGATTTTTTCTGAGAATAATCCGTTTAAAAGAAAAGTCGAAAGCCCTTCTCAGAATTCCTTCAGTAATCAAAATGGGCAAATGGGTTTAGGTTTTCAAAGCCCTAATATGGAAAAAGCACAAAAAGTTGGGATTTTGGAGGATTCTAATGGGTCTGGTGAGCTGAAAAGTAGGAAGAGGAAGAAAGAAAAGAAAGGGGATAGTGAGGATGATGAGGAAGATGAAGAGGGTGGGAAGAAATCGAAGAGGGTTGGTGGAAATACGAGGAAAAAAGGGGAGGAAAATGAGGGAAATGGTGTTAATGTGGGTTCGATTTCAGTCGAAGGGAAAGAAAAGGGAGGGGATTTGAGGGGATTTGGGGAGGAGGGGAAGGGGATTAATGAGGAGAAAAAGGGAAAGAAGAAGAAGAGGAAGAGGGATGAGGTGGAAGCTGAATCAATATGAGGTGAAAAGATATGGGGTGGGGGAGGAGGAGGTTGGTGGTGGTGGTAACTGGTGGTGGAGTGGTGGGGGAAAAGAGGAAGAAAATGGAGAGTTTGGAAGATATTATGGTGTTTAAAGAAGGGTTTGATGATGAGAGTAAACTTTTAAGAACTGTGTTTGTAGGGAATTTGCCGTTGAAGATAAAGAAAAAGGTGTTGATTAGGGAATTTGGGAAGTTTGGTGAGGTTGAGTCTGTGAGGATTCGCTCCGTCCCTTTAAACGATGTGAGTGTTTGTTTTTTTTAGTATTATTTTTTTTATTGATTTGTGCTATGAAGTTTATGTATTTTAATATTTGGTTTGTTTTATTTCAGAGCAAAATTCCTAGGAAGGGTGCGATTATGACGAAGCAGTTCAATGAGACTGCTGACAGGTTGTGTGCACTTTTTTCTCTATCAATTAGTGTACTATGGCAAGCTGCAGTTCTTATCTGTCACCAACCAACCATGATGATTTCTTTATGCCCGCCCCTAAAGATGCTAATCCAAATAAATTAAATAAGAAATTCAAAACAACTTATATAGGAAATAAGGGGGTGACGCACTGAAATTCATTGGTTTTATAAATTTTGATTTACATATGCTTTTTATGATTTGGAAAGAGTAATATGCATGTGCTTCCTTGAGCAACTTAGGTAACTTGGGTCATATGATTGTGCACTTAGACTGCAGTTATTTTAATGAGTCACAATTATCTATGCTTTCAGTTATGCTGTGGTTGAGATTTCCTTTGTACTGACTAATGGTTATTGGTGCAGTGTCCACGCTTATGTTGTTTTTAAAACAGAGGAATCTACTCAGGCTTCTTTGGCCCATAATATGGCAGTGGTAACTTTCTTTTCCTGGATTTTATCATCTGCTTTATATTGTAGTGAGAATTAATTTTTATATGAAGTGAATACCTTAGTTGTAGTGCATTTCAAATATTAATGGATGCAGGTTAGTGGAAATCATATCCGTGTATTTATCATAGACAGGGCATGCCCACCCCGCAAGAAGCTGAAGGGAGATAATGCTCCTTTGTATGACAATAAGAGGACTGTCTTTGTTGGAAACCTCCCATTTGATGTAAAAGTGAGTTGCTTTTTAGTTCTCTTGCAATGAGTTACCCTTTTAACTTTGTCCTAAATTCCTAACGTTTTGGAGGTTTGATGGATTTTTCTCTAGGATGAGGAGTTGTATCAATTGTTCAGTAGTATTAAAGATTTGGAATCCAGCCTTGAGGCAATTCGCATTGTTAGGGATCCTGGTACAAGCTTGGGAAAAGGCATTGCTTATGTGTTGTTCAAAACAAGGGTATGAGCAGTAAATTTCAGCTCGATTGTGTTAATTATCTTCATTGGCAATTTTTTGCTGTCCCAGTTATATTTGTTTCATGGCAAGCATTAAAGAGTCTGTGTTCCAGTGTGCTTCAAGGAAAAACTTGCTATTATTCTCTTTCAAACATCATGTTAGTGTTTCGTTCTATATGTGAGGTAAATATAAGTTTTTGATGTTAAGGTCATCCCTCAGTTAAACAGCAAGAGTTAGCACATCTAGGAAGATGGGAGTTTAGTACAAAGTACATGATGATTTGTCTAGTCACTTGGAATTCATAGATTTTCTCTGTAGATAATATTTGCAGTGTTGGCCATGTGTCTTTTTGTCGCATGGTTTCTTTTCTTTGAGTTGGCATAAGAATAGAAGTGGCTAAGAAAATTTGAGGATCATTTATTTTATACGAACTTCACTGTTTAAATTTCTGGAACCAATATTCATGAAATATATGTAAAAAGATGATGATGAGCAAAGGATTAGTGCTGGACTGGCCAATTTATGGATTGCTCACCTATCAGATCGATGGAGAGTTATAAGAATAAAGATGAACTAAGTTTGTGATTTGTGGAGCACCGTAGATATTCCAGAAATGAGGTGAATGCATGTTGGATGTTGGGCATAAACCTTTAAATTTTTGGTGGTGCCTTAGGCTCGGACTGTTTTTATACCCCTGCATTGAGTTGCTCAGCCAAAGGTTCTGGTTTTGGAAGGAATTTTGTTCTGCATAACAAGATAAGCCTTTTCTGTTAAATCTTTTCC
The DNA here is from genome assembly GCA_025175665.1 of Cinchona pubescens. NCBI lineage: Eukaryota > Viridiplantae > Streptophyta > Magnoliopsida > Gentianales > Rubiaceae > Cinchona > Cinchona pubescens. The sequence goes on from JANKKI010000105.1 coordinate 982,738, forward strand.
AGTTAGATTTCTTGTACTTATCCTCTAAAACTTACCTCTACTACATAAGCAGCATAGGCCATAAATTTACTTGTGCCTGATCTGAACTCAGAACATCTAGAAGAACAATGATAAAAAGATTCAGGACATGTGATATTAAATCTAGGAGCTTTCATCTGTTTATGGAGGGTGTGCACCAGATATTGATAGGGGCAAAAAGTGTGATAGGAAAAAGGATGAAAGAGAAAAATAACTAGGGTGAAGTTCAATTGTCAACTTAAAACTTTTATTTGTGGTCAGTAGCAACTTCTATGCTTTTAATTTATCTGAGTAGAAGTAATACTGATAAAAAGCTTACTTCATTACTAGAATTGATAGAATTCACCAAAACCATTATCATCATATTTGAGTTTAACATAAGAAAAAAGTAACTTTTTAATATTTTTTGTAGTTTCTAATTATATGTAGATGATTGTAAAAAAATTTCTACAGTAACTGCAAGCTTTTGGTTGTTACTTCTTTTGTTTGGATTCGATTCATTTTTAGAAATATACCCTTGGGGTTTAAGCCCGATACGTTATGTTTTTGCCTTGTCCCACTAGAAAGTATAGCCCTTTGCCCCATCTCTTTGCCTTTAATAGCACTCATTGTTCTGGGTAAAAAGTGAAGAAATAATGTGCAAGTACATTATGGAATGTGGTAATCAAACAGGACATTAGTCAGATGTGACTTTATGTAAATCATGACCATAACATCTGAATGGGTGCTATGAGATGAAATACTGTTAGCTTAAGTTCCAGGTGATTTATCATTCAGGACAGAACTCAATGCTTGAAGCTATGCAGTGTGCTTAGTTTTGGCCTTTCTCCATGCTTGAATCCTTCAAATAAATACCGGTTGGAACTGTTCTCTTAATTAACTAATCCTAATAATGTAGGCAAGAAAATTGTTTTTAGGGACGCAAAGATTCAGTAGTGAAGAGATGCTATTTTCTGGTTATATTTCATCATGTAGCTGAAGCGTGACATTACAATCATGCACTTTAGTAGTCCGCACAGGAGTTTGTTTGATTGATGCAAACTAATACGCTTTCCTGTTTTTTTTTTGGCTGCTTGTAAAATCTTTCTAAATATTGTGATGTATAATGACTAATCTGTGGTGTAGTCAAATGTTAATCATTTTGTTCCGAAGTGGTTCTTCTGTTGCTAGTTGATTTGTTGTATTTCTACCTTAGCAAAATCTGTTTGCACATGCAGGATGCTGCAAACCTGGTAGTTAGAAGACGTCACTTGAAGCTCCGGGATCGTGATTTGAGGCTTTATCATGCCAAAGCAGAGACTACTCCTTCAAAGAGAAAAAGTCCTTTGCCAACAAAGACTCCTCCAGCCAAAAAATTTGAAATGAATTCCAAATTTTCTAGCCCTGAAAATAATAGCTTTAAGACAAAATTAAAGTCAGCAATCACTTATCAGGGTCTTCGAGCGAGCAAATCTGGCATCCAGAAGAAAACCTATCGAGCAACAAAGTTCAATGCAAATGCTGAGAAAGTGCCTATGGAAAAACAACGCCAGCAAAAAAGGCCTGCTGTGGCAGCTAGAAAGGCTAAACAAGCTGGGATAAAGCGTAAACTAGAAAAGCAATCTCCTGATAGCAGTCGTTGGAAGAAGAAAGCTAGGAAATTTACTTGAGATTTAAACTGGATCAAATATCAAGGAACTAAATACAATTTAACCTGGCTGGTATAGCATCAGCGCCTACTTATCTCTTTTTATTGCTCAGCCGTTCAAGGGGATGTTCACATTAGCATCATGCTCTTATTTGTGTACCAAAAGAACTTGATATCAGGACATGTCTCGTGATTCTACTGGTGTTTGTCGCTGTAAAATTTATCTTCGATGCAACTTAGATGAATAAAAGAACTTAGTTCTAACATTAGTGGTATGGAATTCCTTCTGGTAATTGCATTTAACTTTTTGGTAGTGCTTTGTCTACTGTCTGGTATCTGCGTTGCGAAGTTCTGGACGGACCATAGATCCTTGTCCTAACTCCACTCTGTGATTGTTGGTAATCATAGTTAAATGTATTAGTTTTTGTACTTGCAGTAGGGCTGGCAATTTTTTATACGATTTGATAATAATACAAAATTAACATGTTATGATACGATTCGAAATTTATTGAGTCATTATTGAGTCAATCTGTTTATAACACGAAATTAAACGGGTTGGGTTAGGTTAACTTGTGAGTTGATACGATAACCTGTTAAGTTACTATATGAACATATTTTGTTAAAGTTTTTTCTTTATAATAATTTAATATAGTATATTTTAAAATTGTGAATAATAGATTTAATATTAAATTATTAAATCAAGCACAATAATTATTTTAAATATTATTTAAAAAATTTCAATAATTTTAATTATGTGTTTTAAACTACTATGACAACAAGGTCAATAATTTAATAATTGTTTGCTATTAAATAATTAAAATTTGATATTTTAACTTTAATGGATCGCAAGTTTTTTAATTTGTCAAATAAGTTAATATTCTCTGTCAATAATAAACGGATCAGACACGAATATAAATGGGTCAGACATGAATATGACACGATAAGAAATGGGCTCTACACGACACGAACACGACGCGATAAGAAATAGGTTACACCTGACACGATACGATAACCTAATAACCCGATAATCCGACCTATTGACACCCCTAACTTGCAGTCCATTTATACTTAAAAAAAGAAAAAGAAAAAGAAACAACTATCTCTTCCTTCTACACACGAACCCATAACTTAAATATCATAGAAAAAATGTTTTAGCACTTAGAGTGTATTTCATTGTCAGTACTTTTATACTTTATACACCAGGAATATATGTAGTATAAGGATTATCCACACTATTTTGCTTGTGTTATTAATGTGCTAAAACTTTCTTAGATTATAGGAATACTGTTGGCATGGACACCAAAAATACGCAACGGAAGATAAATTTATTCAACACACATAGGACTCTCATAAACCCACGACATAATAGCCTTACCATTAGGGTAGAATACCATTAAACTAGAATTTCTTTATTCTAGACTCTCTTAATTCAACTCTTATCAATTAAATAAACTAAACAAACTCTCCATTCATAGGGTAACAAATTTAACTATCAAAAAACCTAATTAGAATAGAAAATAACAACTCTAAACATAATTGTATTAGAAACTAAATTACCAAAATTTAACAATAATATATTTTCTAATTGATAAGGAATTTAGTTTAATTATGTCATCAAATATGAATCGGTAGCTTTGAAATTAGTGAGCCTTTGAGTGCTTTGTAAGTTGTTACCGTTCATTCTCAGCAGAAGACTGTACAGGCCGTGATGAATCAGAATAGATGGACTAAGAGAGATCGTATACTCTGTATTATTCCATGTAACAATTCATAAAAATAAAACTAAAATAGTCCTAAATTTTACGGATTGTGACGCGGCAATGTTTGCAAATTGAACTTCAAATTTTAGGTGCATATATTATTAAAATTTCTGGATGCAAAATTCACAAAACTCAACACATTAGGGTACAAATCATTCTTTCCTTATTTCGAACATTTTTATCGTCAATGTCATAATTTTAGATGTTTATAACTTTACAGCAAAGTGTAATTTAAATAATAAATTTATTAGTGGTTTGTTCGAATCATTAAAATATAAAAAAAGAAGTAAGTATAATAATAATAAAATAATATGTTTATAACTTTCGTTGTCTTTTTTTTTTTTTCCAATAATAAAATTTGTATTAGCAGATAGCAAAAATACATGAAGTTAACATAGGCAACTACCTAGTAAATTAGACTTGGCATCACACAGTAGCCAAGTAAGGAAGCTATTCTTCCAAAAATCATTAAAAATAAAGTTTACAGCATAATTTGCTAACTGTTGTCCTACTTAATTCCCTTCTCTTCCAACAAAAGAGAAGTAGCACTCTAGAAAAATCAAGCTTTCAGTGTCTAAACATAGAGTAGTATGGTATGGAGTAGACAGTTCTTTGTGCAACCAGAATTGATCTTCTCAATAACAACCCTACAATGAAATTGAATTTTTACCTTCCGTCACCCTTCTTCAGAAGCTTTTACTAAGGCCCATCTTATTGCCAATGCATCTTCTAGCTGCGAATTTCCGCAGAACTTATTGTTAGATGCCCTTGCTGCCACCAGGTTACTTTCTCTATCCCCAACCACCAGCCACCATCCTGCTATGTTTGCCTAGTTCTTGATAGCGGATTTGTGTTAATCCTAATTACTAGAGGTTTTTCCCATCCTTTCCATTCTTTTGCCCTTGTCACTCTTCCCTCTCCCTTTCCTTTTTGTGTCTTGTTTAACTGCCTGAACTCCAATCATTCTGAGACAACTTTGTTACAACATCCAAGTGGGTCCTTCGTCTTCCCTTTTAATTGCATTTTATTCCCACACTTCTAAATCTCCATAATATTCAGGTTCACTGTGAGGATGATGTGCTACTTGCCTTCCTGTTTGCTTGCTGCTTCAATAATTTCGTTTCACCAATGCCAAAAGTTTTTCCCTCAACTCTTTTAGACTATCCCACTGTATTGGTAAAGTCTTCCATATATCTTGGGCAGATTTGCGGAAGAAAAACATATGTTCCAGTGATTCTACTTGGTCTTCACAACTCTTACAGATGGGATCACCTCTTTCAACTCTACTCTTGATTACTCCGTTAACAGGTAAAATTCCATGGAGACATTTCCATAGGAAGTGTTTCAATTTATGTTTCATGTCCAGGTTCCAAACAAATCTCCATACGTCACCTGTCTCTCTACTTCCCCTGTTACTCCCCACTTCTCCAGCTCCACCTCCTTTCCTTCCTTCTAATGATTTAGCCACTCCATACTCTGACTTACAGTATATTCCCCAGAGGTTGAGAACCTCCCAAAAAGTTTATTTTTCCCAACCAAAAACACTTAAAGGAATTTGTTGAATGACTGTCTGTCTAGAACTGTTTCTTGTCCTGAATTGAACCAAGTATTAATCAGCTCTTAATCCCACTTCACATCTTTTATAATCTGTCACACATCCTGTAAAGGACATCTCCTCTCTCTTATGGTAGTCATGTTACCACTCTTCCTATCAGGTAACCATTTTGCACTCCAGATATCCACATTCCTTCCATCTCCCATCCCTGTTCTGCAACTAGACTCTAATACTCCCCTTGAACTGAGAAGGCTCTTTTATAACCACGATTCTCCCTGCTTGGATACAGTCCTCTATATAGATCCCCCTTTAAAGTACCTTGCCTTCAACACATTGTTCACAAGGAGGTTTGGTCTAGTTATGAGTCTCCATAACTACTTCGCAAGAAGAGCAAAGTTATAATTTTGCAAATCTCTAAACCCAGACCCCGATCCCTTTTAGTGCCTGACAGCTTCCCCCCAGTTAACCTAATGAATCTTTCTCGCCTTCTTGTGTTGTCCCCACCAGTAATTTGCCATCTTTCTACTAGGCTAAGTTCCTCGCACAATCCTTTAGGCAGTTTGAAGTACACTATGAAATAGGCAAGCATAGCTACACTACAGATTTCAATAAGATTTTCTTACCAACTTGACTAAATAATTTCCTCTTTCATCCATGCAATTTGGATCTGACTTTATCTTTTACATGGGCAAACACTTGTTTCTTAGACATCCCAATAACCATTGGGAGTCTAAAGTTTTTACTTTTCTTAGCCTGCTTCATGTTATTGAGCCTTTGAAGTATACTTGTGATGTCATTTGTCTTAACATTCTTGCTGATGATTTTGTCTGTATTGATTATTTGGCCTGAAATTTTAGCATATTTTTGAAGAATTGGCTTGCTTCTTCCTCATTTGCTCTGCAAAACAATAATGCACGATTTGAAAAAAATAAAAATAAAATAAAATAAGTGAGAAATCATAGGGCAATTCCTGGCAATTTTTAGACCAGTGTTTTTCTTGTTAGCCTCAGCTTGTCTCAGCAGAGGCTAGTAAGCCCCTCAGCATAAATGAGAAAAAGATAAGGAGACAATGGGTCCCCTTACCTTAAGCCTCTAGAAGCTTTAAAGTACTCTCTCTTCTCACCATCCAAATTAATAGAAAAAGAATTAGAGGAAATACACTTAGAGATCCATGTGATCCAAATGGGGCAAAATCCCATTTTATGCATAATTTTAGTTAGAAATATTCACTCAACCCTATCATAAGGTTTAGACATATCTAACTTTAGAGCCATAAAACAAGTTCTTACAAGTCCTCTTGTTATTTAGAAAGTGAATAAATTCATGTCCAATCACAAAGTTATCTAGATTTGTCTCAAAGGAACAAAGGTAGATTGGGTAGAAATGATACAATGATTAAAAACAAGTTTAAATCTATTCACAAGGATTTTGGGATGATTTTATGGAGGGTATCAAAGACTTATAGGTCTAAATTGGCCAACATTGATAGGATGATCAATCTTGGGTATCAGAGTAATAATAGTTTTCATTTATAGCGTTCAAAAAGTTCCTAGTATGTAAAAAACTTTTAATAGCACCTACAATATCTTTGCTAATAATATTCCAAAAATAGTGAAAAAAAAAAAAACAAGAGTCATACTATCTGGTCCAGGTGCTTTGTTTGGATGCATTGCAAAAATAGCTTTTTTAACTTCCTTTTAAATGACTTGTTTGGTTAGCTGGGTATTCATCTCATCTGTGATTGTTTGTGGAATACCAATGAGTATTTCCTCAAAGTCTCCTGGTTGAGAAGAAGTGAAGATTTGGCTGAAATACTCAGCAATTTCCTTACCAAGATCCTCCTGAGATCTACACCATTACCCGTCCTCTCTCTGGAGTACAAATATGTTGTTCTTTTTTCTCCTTTCCTCACTGATGCATGGAAATATGCGGTATTTTTGTCCCCCTCATTGAGCCACTTAATTCTTGCTTTTTGACTCCAAAATAATTCTTCTTTTTTATAGGCCTCACTTAATCTTCTTTTAAGTTCATTAAGGAAGAAAGACTTCCCATTTCCTATTTGTAGAATTTCCTAACCAGGTTTTTCTAATACATTCCTTCAACATTTTGATTTCTATCCCTTGGTTTTTGTTGGAGCTCCTATTCCAATCCATGAATCCTAATCTACACTTCTTGATTTTCTAATGGCTTGTAAAGAACCAGGACCTCTTAATGTTATCTTGCTAGGCTTGCTTCACAACTTCTTCTGCACTTGGTTGTTGTAGCCACCCTCTATCAAAGCAAAATCTCTTTTTCTTCTTGACCGTCTATGGTTGGGTATCAACCAGGAGCATAGCATGGTCAGAAGCATCATTTGTGATATGGATGCACTTGGCACTGTCAAAGGTCCTCTCTCACTATTGGCTATGAAGACTCTATCTAATCTTTCTTCAACTTCACCCTTTCTTCTCCATCCGTTGAACCAAGTCCATGGAACTCCCTTATATCCCCGGTTTACCAACTGATTACTTCCTATAAAATTTCTAAAAGCTCTAAAGCTACACTCAGTCTTAGGTCTCCAACCTCACTTTTCAAGCATTGGAAACCAAATCATTTGTGTCCCCCAAAATGACCCAGTTATCCCTCCAAATCTGCTTTCTCTGAGTTATAATGTTGTATTGGGAGTTTCTCATTTGATTATTAGAGCTTGCATAGATACCCAATATCTACCATTGAGTGTTATTGTTCTTATCCTCAACATAGGCATCAATAGTAAAGTCAGTATATAGTATATTCAAAACATTAACTTTAGCCTTCTATGACAATGTTAAACCCCCTGCTGTTCCTATTGGATTTACCACAAAAAGTTCATTGAATCTCAACTTATTCTTGACTTTGTCCAAAAATTTTTTATATTTTTTGCTTCACAAAGGAAAATCACTTCTAGAGATGGCTGCTTAATAGCTTCCCTCAACTGGAGAACTACCAAGGCACTCTCCACCCCTTGGCAATTCCATCCAAGAACTCTCATTGGAGAGTTCGGGGCCCCCATTAAGGTAGGACTCTAGCCATCTTTAGAGCTCCTTCAACCCCTTGAGATTCTCAAATAATCTCAATTTCTTCAATCTCTCAACTTTTTGATCTCCATGTTTCTCATCATCCCTGATTTTACTTTTACCATACATCAATTTCAGGTCATCAGAGGTATTTCCCTTAATTTTCCTCAAGGGTCTTCTCTTGGCCACATCATGTACCAGTCTTTTCCAGCTTTGTGATCCTTTATAGTTCTCTTTCGTGATCCCTCCAGTTTTCCTTGCCTTCCCTAGTCCTTCATCTGTTTTGCAGCTAGTATATAGAGCTTATGGGCTCATTGATGTAGAGTCAGCTATTTCCTTCAATTCTCCATCAATCCACATGGTATCCATTTCTACAGCGTCAGGTCCTCTCTCTAATATCTCTAAGTGAATTGATGAGATCAAAGATATGGATCTCCTGCATCAACATCCTTAAGACTTCTTGCTCCCTGACTAGCATAAATTATCTTCAACTCCAGATTCCTATTCATCTTGGAAGGTCTTGAGACACTTTATTAGATTCTAGATCAACACTAAATTTGTGTGGCTCAACCTTGTTTCCCTGGTTCAGTTGAAGAATACTCTTGGAGCCCTCACTAACACCAATTGCTGGTTCTTCATTCTGAACTTCCTGATTAACAATTTGATCAGCAATGTCTTCATTCCTGTCAACCTGAGCAGACGTTGCAATTGTAGCAATAAACTTAGCCTTGGGATTCCTAAGGAACGTACTCCTTAACCAAGCCCCAAATTGGGGCTCTCTCTTCTTCCCTGCCCCTATCTTATCCTTTTTAAAATTCTTCCATGTATGACCCATTAATCTACAGAAGTAACAGAAATCAGGACACCTCTCATATCTAAACTCAACCCATTTCTCTATTCCATTTAATCTAAGAGTTGTTCCCCTTATCAAAGGTTGGTTAAGATATAATTCCACAAGGAGTTTGATATGCCAACCCTCTTTACTTCCATTATGTGGTATGATTACCTCAAGGATAGAGCAGAAAAAATCCTCCCCAATTTTCCATCCTATCTCTCTACTAATCAAACAAATAAGCAGGCTCCAAGCTTGGACCCAAATGAGCATCTTACTTGGGGATTCTTCATTTTTCTCAATTCCCTCTACCCTGGGTCTAATAATAAAAGGCTGACCATCAAAATGCCATGGTCTTCCTCCTAAAATTTTATCATCTCCTTTTTATCATAAAAAATAAACTGGAACACATTGGATCCTAGTTCCACCACATTCACTTTTATAGAGCAATTCCACAAATTGGCTACAAAACTTTTTAATTCTAGAAGCATTGATAGTCTTATCACAAAAGATTTTTCCAATAAGTCCGAGTTTACATACCTCTTTTCGACCCGTAATATCACCTAGATCCATATTGATCCCTCTTGATTCTATGTTGGAAAGCTCAGTTCATCTGAAAGTTGTTGTTAATTCGTCTAGATACTACTGAAGTTCTACAACAATCCTAGGTGCCGAAACCCTAGCCAACAGCTGCAAGGTTCTAAATAAAGGGTAAAATCACAACCACCAAAATGAGCAAGCTTATAATGGGGATAGAAATATATAAAAAAAAATATTTATTCTAAAATATTTATTTATAAGATTATCTTTTTTTTTTTTTGAAAAACCCCTTTAATTTTTTGAGGATTACTGAGAGAACCCCAAGCTTAGATCATCTAGCCAAAGAAGCAAGGACTAGACAAGTGGAACATAAGGTAAAAGTGATAACATTTAGGGTGTGTTCGTTTGGATTGAAAATATTTTCAGGACATAAGGTAAAAGTGATAACATTTAGGGTGTGTTCGTTTGGATTGAAAATATTTTTAAGAAAATATTTCACAGAAATTTTTTTTGTGCCAAACACCTGAAAATATTTTTCAGTGTAAAATATTTTCCAATTTGAAAATAACTTACAGAATTTTTGAACATAAGTTATTTTTTGGATAATTCAAGAGTGACATTAAAACTCAAATACTTACTTTTAGAATTTCATTTGCTAAACTTATTCGGTGGACTTCGTTTTCAATTATTTTTTATTCATTTTTCTCTCAATCATGGGTCCCACACTAATATAACCATCATTATATATATTTTACTACTATATTGTACTATCATTTAATTTTGAACAAAATCAATTTTTTATTAATCACAATTATTTGTAAGGTATTTATTACCATTGTTATAAGTTTTTTTAAACTTGTATTCATAAAATTAAAGATAAAATTGTTAATTTTTTATTTCAAAATATTTTCATTTTGTCAACCGAATACCGAAAAATTGTATGGAAAATAGACTTTTTCATCTGAAAAAAATATTTTCAGTCCAAAAGAACACACCCTTAAAGAAGAAGAGAAGAAGTAATTACGAATAAAGTCAAAAAAGGTGCAGTAAAAGCTTAAGGGAAGGAGGTTCGATGATAAATTTTATGGATCTAAAGTTAATGTTAGCCTTCAAGATCTCACGACTCACTCCCGACAAAAAGAAGAAAGTGGTGACAATCACTAAAAAAAAACCCTAATTACTCTTACATGGATGAAAAGATAGGTTGGCTTTCTTTTAAGAGAGAACACACTCACAAAGGAGAGACCACTCATGTTGATTGTACTACTTGAACTTAGTAGTTCAATAGCACACAGCTTCCCTTGTAGCTTTCATTGTCACTTTGTAAAGATGTGGTTCTCAAGTATTAATCCATGCTAGACAAGTTAAATGACCTAATCTCACGTTCCTACTAATATTCACAAGTATACTGTTATCTGTATAGTAGGGTGAATAAGGGTCGATCTCATGAGAATTGGTAATAACTACCGAAAATCTAATCCAATTTCTATATAGACAGTTGGTTTGCAAAGCATTTAGATTTTAGAATTAAAATTACTAAAGAAATAAACTACTGAATTTTAAAGAACGATTGAATAAAATTAAAAATACCAGCAAATGATAAAAATGGGTCGAGTGTTAGGCTAGCAATCATTTTGGATTTAATCGGATCTCAAGTCAATTAATCAATTTCAATTATATTTAATGGCAGTTCTCACCATTCCCATGTTTCAACCCAACCCCTAAAACTTTCGGTAATTGAATTCTTTCAAATTAATTAACTAGGGTTTGAGACCTTCTCTTACCTAATTAACTAATTTGAGTCTTTATCTATATGGAATTCTAGTTTTCATCCGGGAATACTCGCGAATCAACTAATCAATTCCACCACATGGTTTGGAATAATTAGCCTAATATTCTAACACTAGCCTATAACAGAGTTTCAAAAACCTTATCCCCTTAGCCAAGCTAACCAAAACTAAGGTTAGATTCCCCTAAAATTGTCTATTTATGTTAATTATTAGCCTATTAATATAATTTTACAATCAACCCTTAATTTTGAATTAAACCATGAACAATTGCGTCACCCGCACCCGCACCCGCACCCTAATTAATTTTGTAATGCATAGTGTGTGGAAACGAAAACAAATTAATTAAATTGTTAATAGTCATGATAAATTGAGAAACAAAAATTAAAGTGCAATTGTTAATAAATAAATAAAAGTACAAGTTACTGGAATTGACATTAGTGCAAAAGAACTTGAATTAAATACTTGAACGATCCAAAAGTTAGAAATTAAACTACAGAACTAACCCTAAAGTATGAGAAAAGTAGTTCTAAAAAGTCTAGCCAAATGACTGAAAATAAAATTTGAAAATTGCTCTCTCTTTCAATCTTTACAAAGGTCTCTTATTTATAAAAATTGTAAAATAGGCCTAGGCTCAACTCAGACTACCTGCAAATTGCGGTTGGTTTAGCTTTGTTCTCTCGTAGTCTACAACTCACTTGCGGACTGAGTGATGCTCTTGATTTAGCCGCAGTCTACGGCTATGCTTCTGTTTGTGTCACAATTAGTGGTTGGTCTTCTTCATCATTTCTCAATTTCTTTACTCTTCTACTTTAGCTCTGTATTCATTTGTCAATTGACTATTTTTCCCTTTGTTTCATCTGTACAAAACACAAATCAAAGTGAATGGATAAATATACTAATAAAACACACATTTAACTAGGTAATAAGGGTGTAAACGAGCCGAATCAAGCATGAATAGTGCCCTACTCAAACTCGAACTCGAACTCGAACTCGAAATTTTTTCTGATACTCGAACTCGAGCTCGAGCTCGAACGAGCTTCAAAATTTGAGCTCGAGCTCGAGTTCGAAAATTTTGACATAGTTCGAGCTCGATTCGAGCTCGCTCAAAAATAAGTAAAACGAGCTCGAACTCGAGTAGTTCGACTTTTTGTAGGTAAAATATGTAATATTTTTAAAAAGTATGGATATTTTAGTAATTTTACATATAATAAAAAAATTTAAAAAAAAATTATATAATGCTCGAAAAGCTCGACGAGCACTCGAGCATATTATACATATGCTCGAGATCGGCTCGTCAAGAGTTTCGAACTCAAGCAGGCTCGACTCGAGCTCGGTCAACTCGAGCTCGAGTCGAGTTTTTGACCGAGCTGCTCGTGAGCAGCTCGATTCGTTTACACCCCTACATTTAACCACAAAAATGACTTAAAATAACACAGTATCAACTATGAATATCCTAAACATGACTTTATTTCTCTAAAACACAAAAAATGGGACTAAACACGCCTAAATACGTAATAAAAGAGACAAAAATTACTCTAGATATAGAGTTATCAACTCCCCCTAACTTAGTATTTTGCTAGTTTCGAGAAAAATTAACTAGACATAACCGACACAAAATAAAATAGGAATGCTAAAATCGCATTGATCTAATTGACTCGTCAATCTAGTCCACATCCGACTAGCCACATGAAATCATGTTCCACTTTTACTCACACCAAAAATCCACTTAATAGATGTCAAATAAGCTTCTTCAAATATAAATACAAGAACTCATACTTATCAATATGGGCCACATCACGCAATAAATTTTTCTTACCCACAACTAACTAAAAAGATGTACAAAATTGATAACCATTAAGAGGTAAAGAAGGATCAATAGACCTTAGAATGTAAGCACACAAATGTCACACAAAAGCTAAACATTATAGTACTATTATAATTTCTATGTTTAACTCAAAAACAACAATATAACCTTTTGTAGTTCCTTTATGACCACATTTTATTTGATTCATTATTTCATTTTTTCTAGGTTTAGTAACACGCATTTTCACATAAGCTGCCTTATGATTCTCATTTCTTACCATGCTTACAAATTTTATGTAAAGCACGCTTTTTTTTATTCTCTTTTCTTTTTCTTTTTTTTTTTATGAGTTCATTGGAGCATTTAGAGCGCATAAGGAACTAACCACAGAAAAAAAAGGTTATATTCATGTAAATCAATTAAACAACCATAATAGAACCTAATACCTCGCCATGCAAAGCATACAAATAAAAATACAAGAGTCTACGTCATGTCCTACTCTATACCAATCAACAATCATAAAGAATCAACTCCAACAACTTCAAATAAGTATGGATATTAAAAATAAACTACGTGACTCCTCTCTAATAGTAATGAGTTCAAGAATTTATACGAAAAAAATACATTTAACAAGATGCAGATGGAACATAGTTCTGTTGCTGAAGTTTCTTCCAAAACTGTGCTCCACATCTCGGTGTCATAATTTCAAAGAAAGGTTACTGAATTTTTATTCAAGAATTACCTAATGCCAACTATAAACTACATTTTCTTATCATTCAAAATATTGATTGTTTCTTGTGATACACCCAAGAAAGCACTAATCTTTCGTTTTCTTGTAGATTATGTACATCAATTATACACGTGATGAAAACTATTCTAATCTCATCTTAGTATGTTATGACGATTTACTATTTCATTATACATGTTTCAAAATTATCATGAATTTTTTATTATTGTTGTTAAATAAATTGAAGTTTTTTCCAATAAAACTTTTATTCATTAGTAATAATTTGTAGTAAACTAAAAGTTTTGTAACTCTCTTTATACTTAAGCCATATTTATTGCTTTAATCGAATTGTACCATTTATTTAAGGGTGGAAAATGCCTAGAGTTTTTATCACTTTCAAGTTGAAGATTATACACTTCTTTGTTTCTCTTCATACTTCTAACTTGTTCCAAAGGCCTAACTCCTAGGTACTGATTTAGCATTGATTTAGTTTTCTTTAGTTTAAATACACATGCTAGCTTGTTCAATTTAGATTATCCTTTATCTATTTTCATTTGGGTTCTTCACATTCAATCATATTTATTGGTTTAATGCAATTGTACCACATATTTATTTGGTTTATTTAAGTACATGATAGGACAACAACCATCATGGATAGTGTTGTCCATGGAGAAAATCATACATTAAAAGTTGGACAATGAATTATATTACATGCATCACTTATTGGTAGTTCACTAGATATGAAAAAGAGATGTGTTGATGCAATGACTTTAGTTGAAAGATTTGGAAAACTAGATATTCTTGTCAATGGCTTGTAATCCATCATGTCTAGTGATCAAAGACACTATATCCAATACAGATGAAGTTGAAAATAGAGTTGATCATGTGACTCGAGTTGTCCATGAAAAACTTCAACAATTGAAGGAAGAGCAAGTAATATTTAGCAAACAAACATTTGGTCAAATTACAACCTATATATATGTGGTCGAATTCCAAAAGCGTGGATTTCCGTACACACCTTGCTCACCATGAAACCCAAATCCAAAATGTCATGAAGTTTTTTTATTAAACTTATTTTCTCTTGGTGCATGCATCTTGGATGGTTTATCAAGTTCATTTACTATCTTATTATTGTGAATAAGTGTTTGTCTTTTATTTATATATCTTGGTTTAAACAAATGACCAGTACCTATGGATATGGTAACGAATGATAACTTTTGGTTTCTCTCTATTTTAATAAGCTTGTGTACAAGTACTTGGTTTCTAATTATGTGTAAATTGTTCCTCACATAATCTTTATTTGTGTCCTTCAATTTTACCTTTTGGTAAGTTAACCCTTTTTTGAAATCTATAATGATGAGGTTACTTGTCCAAGTTACATACAATACTGATGCGCATCATTCTTATCCAAATTACACACAGTTGCATACCTAATGAATCAGTGGAAAATTTGTCATAAGATACATGTTAGACAAATAAAATTTGATCTTCCTACCTTTATCTAACCTAACATTTTATTCTATAATTTTTATACACATTACTAAATAATTTACACACAGATACCCAACCTCGCTTATTGCACAGGGCAAAAACTAGTATATATATTATTTTGATGTTTTATTATATTTTTTTGAACAAAATGATAAATGATAACTAGCAATATTAATAAGTTTGCAGGGGTGTAAACGAGCCTAATTAAACAAGTCAAACATTTCTGTGTTTAAGATTGTTTAATTATTTTAATGAGTTTTAATTTGTTCACGTTTGGCTTGTTACCTTTAGGCAAGCTCAAATGAGTTTTTATGGAATCTAAGTTCAAATCGAGTTCAAGTAATTTAAAGTTTTAGTTTATCGAGTTGAGTTCAAACCGAATTCAAAAATTTTACAAACGCTAAATTATGTTCAAGTTTAGTTTAATTACTAAGGAATTAAGATCGAACAAGCTCTTATCCCATCGATTGGTCAAATTCAATTCTAGTATAGTATAGTTTATGTTCATTTACCGTCCCATTTATAAGTTTGTAAATCAATGTTTTATCGTCTACATTTGTTGTATATATATATATATTATACAATATACCCTTTGGTTTGGTAAGATTAACTGCACCTGGAATGAGGTCCAACCCCAAACTTTAACTTCCCAAGGCCAAAAAATAGAACTTTGAAAGCGGCAAAACTAATAAACTTAGAAGATTTTTTTGCATCGTCTCTTAACCTTCAACAAATATCAACCACCATAACATTACTCAAAACAGTGACACCCCACATAATCTCAAAGAAATCCTAAATTCATCGACTTATTTCTCTTCCCAAAGGTAATACAAGACAATTGTCTCTCAAACTGAGGTATTCACCACTTTCATACCTTGCATTGAATTCGGATTTCTTTGCTTCGTTTTAATTTGTCTAGGTTGATCAGAGTAGTTGTTATATGAAAATTGAAAATCTGGGTTGTCTTTAATTTCAACTATCTAAAAGTTCAAATTTTTGGGTTGGAGTAGTAAGGCATGGCCTCAATTTAGAATACTATGGAGAAGGGCATTTCTTGTTTTTTAGACTCAGAAATATTGTAGTAAGTTTGGCTGCGTTTGAAAGAATTAGGGCCAGAATTTTTGCTTCATGGGTATGTGCTTATTCGAGGCTAGAATATACCCCTTGACTTGATTTTTACTGGTTTATTTGAATTGTGATTGTTTAAACTGCTTGTTATTCTCAAAGATAGCAATTTTTGCAAACTTCACAAAGGTGCTTTTGCTGTTTTGCTATTAGATGATTCTGATTGTGCTCAAATAGTGATAGCTTTTTAGTTGTAAATGAAGTAGTTGTTCCTAAAAAGAGGTTGCAATTGTTTTAAGGGCTTAAGTTGTTTTCTATTGTTGTTAGAGTATTTATTTAAGTCCTTGAATTGGTGGTTCAGAGGAGCTGTGTAGAAGTATGGTTTTTTCTATTCTGTTGATGCATTTTAGGATGATTGTGCATATATTTTTTGCTCGAATGCCTATGGAAGTGCTTGCTTTGCTTAGGGATATTGTTTATTATTATGAAGATATTAGTTTTGATTCATTTGAGTTGCTTACGACTATACTGGAATTGCTTAATGATGCACAAATCTTAGTTGTTGAATGGCTATAGCAATCATACTGGTGGATGAAATGTAAAGAATCAGTAATGTCTCTCTTGTGTGGTGACTTATACTGTTTTGACTCATGGATACATTCTTCTCTTGACTTATACACAAATAGAAGATGCATTCATGGTTTCTTTTTCCCAGTTTCTTTTCCCTGTCATTAGACTCGTGGAATGGGAGATTGGCTAGTGAGAAAGCTGATTTGTCTCTTTTTGTCCAAGGAGTTGTACGTTTAAAAGAGCCAAGTGTGATACAAAGACCATCTTTGGTATGTTATATTCTTCAGATTTTACAATTGTTTCTATATATACATATGTCTCATCTCATTTGCATTTGTTTATCAAATTGAATTCGTTTATATGAGGTGGCTGCATTGTTATATTCCACTTCTCTTTCTGGAGGAATTTCCTGGATTGACGCAATTAGTAAATATGAGGGAGAATAGTTAATATTGTGAAAAGACAATTAATATAGGTTGGTCTTTTTAAGTACATATCTTCAACTTGCTTTAGATTAGAGAGTTCATGTAAAATAATTAGGTGTAATAGTGCAATTTGATGTAGAACTTGTATGGAATATTCACATTGAGGGCTCTGCAGTATAACATTAAATATCCTGGATATATATTATAGAGCCTGAAATATTGGTAAAATATTTCTCCATATTTACAAACCAAATCTCTCATCTTTCGGGCATAGGATGAACAAGAACTAAACATACACTCATACAATTATACGAACAGTCCACACACAGATGATGAATGAGAAATAGATATTTCTAGTGATCTTCAAGGTTATCAACAATGTTTGGCCCCTTAGAAGCATGCTTAATCATATCAATCAGATGGGTTGTCCCAAGCCATTGAAGCATTATAATTTGCCATAATATTGCATATTCCAACTGTATAAAATCGAAATTATCCACATCTGCTTTACTAGTTGATTGATATTGAGCATTTAACTTACATTAATGTGATGCAAATATTCTTGTCCATTTATACATTTATTCTTTGTACTTTTCCAGGTAAATATAAAACAAGAAAATTTAGAGTAAAAGATAAGACAAAGACAAGAAAGAGAAGTCTACATGCTTTAGCAAGATTCCGATTCTCATCATAACCAAGTGCCCAGAAAAAATACCCCCAAGACCCTTTGCGAACCTTCTTTTATTTCCGATTGATATGGTATCATCATATCTAATCCAGTGGGTTCCAGAATATGAATAGGCTGATACAGTTGTGTTATCATATACCACAATAGCTTTATTTGCCGAATTGAAATCAACTATATCTTTATATTGCATAATCCCTTCATTTCCAGGGCCAACTCCCACGGCAGGAGCTCCAATTCCATGATCATTTGGATCCTTCAACTGTCATGTAATCCTACGGTATGTTAGCAATCCCATGACTAACTTTGTTGAGGGCACACAATTCTTTTTCCATGAAGAAATACCATAGCTAGTGCTGACTTTACTAGATTTGTCATAGATAAGTGCATGAGCCCTTGTTGTCAAAGTGTTCCAAGCACCGTAGTAGTCGAAGCACATTGGGTTTAGAGAATCAACGTATTCCCTAATGGCATTACCAGGGTAGGTGTATGGAACATTGGCTAACAAGAAATTAGAAGCAAAGTAAACAGCTGCGGATATCAGGAGTCGAGGTTTGCCTGAGGTAAGCTGCTCTTGTTCTAACGAAGCACACCACTACTTGAAGAGCATACCGAGGTTTGTCATGTCTTTTTGGTTGTTTGGAAATTCCCAATCAAGATCAAGCCCGTTGAATCGATACTTTTGTGCCACATTTATGGTGGATTGTATGAATGTGGCGTGGTTTTCTTGATTGCTTACCATGTTGGAGAAAGTGTAAGGACTTGCTGCTCCTCCCCCTCTTCTTATTGCCAGGAAGGTCTTTGCTGATGGAATTCTTCTATGGAACGTGGCTGTGAAGTTTCCCATCCATTGATCATCCAGTTGGGTTATAGAAAGTTGGTAAGTTGTAGCATCAGAAACCACAAAGGCACAGAAAAGATAAGTGAAATATGTGGTTGGTATGCTTGATGGAGGAAGTGTCCATGCTAGCCAAGAAGGCCAATATGCCCCTTTGATCCCTTGAACAAATGCAGAAGACCTGAAATTTTTGTGCCAACCAAAAGAAGGATGGACAAGAGGAAAATAAATTTGGTATTTGCCATTTTAGTCTTTTAATTTTGCTTTGCTTGTAAACCATCTTGCAAATTAAAGGGATTTATAGATTTTTGTGCTCATAAAGCTACAAACTTATGCATCCATCTGATCTGCCTGTCTTTTTTGTTCTTTTGTTCAAGTCGTAAACATGCTTTTATTGATAAACTTTGAACTGTAAAAGTCCATGAGCCACAAGGGAAAGGAATCCTTCCACTCAAATATATGATTTCAAACTCTTACTAAATCTAGCTAACTTAGTAGCTAGACAATTTGGTTTACAATTATAATAGGAAAAAGAGCACCATAAAAACAAACTCTTCAAATATTCAATATCCTCTAACAAGTTAGCAGCTTCCATATCTTCTACATTTCTAGCAATGACTTTATCAATTAAACTTTTATTGCTGGGTTGGACTTCAATAGCTGAGAAATCGTTAGCAATAGCAATTAGCATTGCCTTAGGGATAGCTTCAGCATCATCCATGAAGGAACCTTTGAATCCATCTCTTCCTTCAGCTGCAACAAGTTTGAGTTCCCCTTCTTCATTGAAGATAATTATACCTGTTCTTGCCCTCGGATCATATTCCTTGCCATTTCTACTTGTGATGATTTGGTTGCAATTCGGCACAGGTGAGAGGCAATGATTAGGATGTTGAGAATCATTTGTTTCTAGGTTGCTCTTGTTTTGAACTTCCTAAGTTCTTGTTAAGTATTCACACCATTTATTCAATATTTCTAATGGTCTCATGAGAAGGCTGAATAGTACCTTCAAAATGAAACCTATTCCTGCATTTCCAAATTTGCCAGAGTATCTGGGCAGTGATAGTAGCCTGGTTCATGTCATTCCTAGCTTCAGTAGCATTGATCACCCCTTCCTACCAACACCAAAAATCCCTTCTCAAATTGGACAAACCATCTCAATTAATAAGGGCAAATTTCCAAACCTCCGTAGCTCTGTTGTAAAAAATGAATGTGTTCAATTGTTTCTCTGTTAACTTCACAAAATTTACACAAAGAGGTGCCCACTCCAGTTCTTCTAGAAATATTTTCATTAACTGGAAGACAATCTGGTAAGGCATTTCCACAAAAAATGTCTAATTTTATATTTTACCTCAATGTTCCAAATAGCAGCATTTTGATTAACTCTGCTAGACTCTTCCCTAGATCTATCCCCTTCAAAAATCATATTGCAATTATCTTCGCCTCTAAATAGCTGGATTTAACTGAATAAACTAATACTTCCAGAGCTATTAAGACCCCAACACCACCTGTCAGATTTCCTAGACATGCTAATAGGAATCCTAATGATGTTTCTAGCATCATGATCACTAAAAACTTGTCTTGCCAGCCTAGCATTCCGTTAATTCCCTTGGATAAGCTGATCAACAGTTTTAATCTGGCATCCAGCAGGTTTAGGACTCGTTACCCTTCCCCATTCATTCTTCGGAACCCATTTATCTTCCCAAACCTGGATAGTAGCACCATTCCTTACTCTTTTCCTAAGACCACTGTGCATTAAAAATCTAGCACTACAAATACTTCTCCAAACCCAAGATGCACTATTGGGGAAGCTAGCAGTCAAAAGGTTACCTGAAGGGTAGTACTTAGCCTTCAAGACTCTAATAACAAGAACCATATCTGTTTAGATAAAATAGCTAATGTCCCTGAATCTTAAGCCATCTTTTGATTTTGTCTCAATCATTTTGCTCAATTTGATCCACTGTAATTTTTTCTCTCCCTCTCTAGATATTTGTCCCTACCAAAATCTAGCCATCATGTTGTTAATTTCTTTGCACAGCCCAGTTGGGAGTATAAAAAAAGACATTGTATAATTAGGGAGGGCCGTTACCACATCTTTGAGTAGAACTTCTTTCCCTGTTTGACTGAGAAAATTATTCTTCCAACCAAGGATTTTTTCCTTGACTCTATCCTTAATATACTTGAAGACTTGATTTTCCTTCTAGTTACAACCATAGGAAGTCCTAAATATTTCCCCTGAGTAACTAGTTGAACCCTCCCTAAAGTCTCACAAACTTTGCTTCTCACTAGGTCATCAGTATTCCTATAAATAGAATTGAAGATTTATCAATGTTAACTTGTTGGCCAGAAGCAAGCTCATATTTGGAGATAATGTTCTTGATTTCTCTAACTTCATGGATAGAAGCCTTACAAAATAAGAAAGAATCATCAGCAAAAAAGAGGTAGGAAATGCTACGGGCACCTTACAAATTTTCAGGCCAGAAACAGTTTGCTTATTCCAGGCATTGTTTAGCATGTTGGAAAAAACTTTATGGCAAATAATGAAAAGGTAAGGAGATAAGGGGTCCCCTTGTCTAATACCTCTAGTGGGTTTGACAAAACCAACCTTCTCACCATTGAGGTTAAAACAAAAAGAAACAGTGGAAATGCAATTAAAAATCCATTTAATAAAAGTAGAACAGAAACCCATTTCAGATATTGTAGCACAAAGGAAATCTCATTCTACCCTATCATATGCTTTTGCCATATCAAGTTTTAAGGCCATCACTCATTCTTTTCCTTGCCTTTTGTTTTTCAAGACATGAAGACATTCATGGGCAAGTATAACATTATCTAGAATTTGTTTACCAGCAAGGAAAGCATATTGGTTTTCACTTATGCAATGTTTTAGAAGAGGCCTATTTCTGTTTGCCTAAAGTTTAGTGATGGCCTTATAACTAACATTGCACAAAGAAATGGGTCTATATTGAGAGAGATTAGTAGTAGTATCAACTTTAGGGATAAGAATGATCCATAATAGTTTCATTAAGAGTGCTAAGCATGAAGCCAGCATGAAAGAAGCTTTGAATAGCTAAATTAATGCACTTTCCCACAATATGCTAGAAATGTGTAAAGAAAAGATAGGACGTACCATCAGGCCCTGGGGCCTTATTAGGATTCATGGAGAAAAGGACTTGTCTGATCTCCTCTTCATAAAACGGCCTTGTGATGTGTTCATTCATTTGAGAGGTTATTGTGCAAGGAATTCCACAGAGAACATCTTCAAAGTTGGATGGATTTGATGAAGTGAATAGCTTCTCATAAAATTCATTCAGTTCCTTGACTAGGTCGTCTTTGGCAGAACATCAATTTCTATCTTCCTTTTGTAAGCCAATGATCTCATTTCTCTTCCTTTTCCCCATTACACTTGCATGGAAAAACTTGGTATTTAGGTCTCTTTCTTTGAGCCATTGAACCCTAGCTTTTTGGCTCTAATAAGCCTCTTCCTTTTTGTATGCGTTACATAGCTTGCTTTCAGTTCTGCCTCTCTTTCCTCCAATCTCCGTGTAGCTCTTATGCTTCAACTATTTCAATTCTTATTTTATCTTCTTGATCTGAATTCCAGTATTAGAATGTTGTTTCTTGCTCCAACATAATAGTGCAATCCTACAAGCTCTTACTTTCTGCATAACCTTGAGCATTCTTGAACCCCTACTGTTAATACTTCATGCTTTCTTGATGATATCTTCCACTTCATCCTTGTTGATGCTCCTTTTATCAAAATAAAACCTTCTTTTTTCTTGAGAATTTGAAGTTGAGTATCCAGCAGTAGTATACTATGGTTAGAGGCCTTCATAGGGATATGTTGACAAGTTGTATTTTCAAAATCCTAAACCCAGCATATACTGCCCAAGGCCCTATCTTACCTTTGTTTGATTTCTTCCTCTCCTTCTTAGCTGTTGCACCAAGTCCAAGATGCCCTACATAGCCCAAATTCTGCAGTTGGTTGTCTTCTATGAAACTCCTGAAGTGTTCAAAAGACCAGTGACTTCCCTATTCCCCCCCATTTCTCATCTTGGGCTTTGATGTCGTTAAAGTCCCCAGTAATCACAAAACTGTCTCTCCAAATTTCCTTTCTCCTGCTGATCACCCTCCATTGTTCTATCCTAATTATAGGATCAGAATTTGCATATATTCCTACCATCCACCAAGATTTTTGTTTCATCACATCAAAAAGTTCTACTTCAATAGTGAAAGCTATAGATAACAAACTAAGCACCTTAATGTCATTATTCCAAAGTATGGTCGTACCCCCTGATTTCCCCAAGGAATATACAGTGAAGCAATCATCAAAACGTAGCTTCTTCCTTACTTTCTCCAAAAAAGTTTTTTTATTTTTGGTTTCACTAAGAAAAATCACTTCTGGGGAGTGGAGTAGCACATTTTCCTTGAGTTGGGGAACCATGAAGGAACTCCCCACGCCTCTACAGTTCCACACTAGAGCCCTCATTGGGTTTTTGGGGACCTAATAGGGTAGGTCCCTATCACCCCATCCTTAATCAAGTATGTGATTAGTTCCTGCACTTCATTCTCAAAACTTTCTATGCCCTTCCATTTTTTGGGGAAAGCTGTATCTAGCATGTCTGAATCCTCAACCTCTCTTGCATCTATCTTTCTCTTGTGATGGCTAACATTCACTTGCATATTTGAGCATAATTCAGCTAAAGGTAATCTATCCGATTTGTGAATTCTTTTGAATTTTCTTTGTATTGTTTTCACCGAGCCTTCTGTCTTTAGCATAGATTTTTGCATATGCTCCTCCTTCTGATTTTTGTAAGCCTTTTCCATAGTGGTTCCCAATCCTTCCATCTCTGGTGACAGTGATTTCCCTTCCTATTGCTGACCACTCAAATCCTTATCTTTCTAATCCTCTTGCATTTCCTGTTGATCGTGGAACACAATAGGTAGTTTGTTATTTGGACCACATACCCTATCCTCCTCATTCCTTTTGCTAAGTTGACTTGAGTTCAGTGAATCTTCACTCTTTTTTATATTTCTTCCAGTTGCAATGAGGCCCATCTAGTAATTTTTGAGAATCTTATACAATTTGGCCTTCGAACATTCCTAATTGATTTGAGCTAGTATATGCCCGACTTTTGACTCCCCCATTCCTTGAAGAACCTTCCACTTCTTCTTGAGCCTTGAAAATTCTATGGCTTAGCCTCTCCTCAGAGACCTTACCCCCACTGGCCCTCATCCAATTTCCAATCTGAGGTTCTCCCTTATCTATATTCAAATCTCCTCTAACACTGCAATTTTTATCTTAATGCCCAATTATGCCACACTTATAACAAAAGTCAGGACATCTTTCATATTTAAACTGAATCCATTTGCAGTCATTCCCTAGCCTGGCTATAGTACCTCTCAGCAGAGGTTGGGAAATATCTAGCTTCATCTTAATCTTAAGATGTCTACCCCCTTTTTCCAACCTGAGGGATAATAACTTCCTCAACTTTCCCTAATACTCCCTCTATTTTCATCCCAACTTCTTTAGATAACCAGTGTATAGGAAGAATCCATAGTTGAGATCTACCCAAAGGAATTAATTTTAAAAGCATCAGGGTTAGATTTAATATTTTCCTCCCAATTTTTTGGAGAGAGTAGTTGATTATCAAGGACCCAAAGACCCCCAGACAAAACTTTTTTGAGTTCTTCTTCTTTGTCAAAAGTAAAATTAAAATAGATTTGCACGTATCTTAATAGTGTGAAGATTTTTTTGGAAAGCCCCATATCTGGTTGATAAAGTTCCTGACTCTCACAAAGTTTGCATTTTTCTCTCCAACTATTTTCCCAATCAAGCTTTTTTTGTAGTTGGATACGACTATTTTAACATCCTATTCCCCCAGATCTGCAACTATTGCTTCTTTTGAAGATAGAGAAATTTTTTTCAAGATCTCTTCTAGTTCTTCAGCCATAACCCCAAGGGGGATCCAAGCACAATAACTAGAAAATAACTATCACATCACCCGGCCTCAAGATGAAAACTGTCCCAAAAAAGCTGAGGAGGAAAGAAATTGTGCAAGGGTTTTTGAAATACACTGCAATCCCAAGAGGAGAGAAAGTGTAATATCTGAAAGCCAAACAAAATAGAAAAAATTAATTAGATACAGACGATACTAAATAGAAAGCTTCAGAGTTTAAAATAAGATGGAATTTCAGTTAAAGCAAGCAATTGTAATAAATGATCTAAGGAATCAAGCATATCAAAGGCTAAAAGGGATTTCAAGTTTGATAGTAATTTTTTTTTTAAGAAGATATTTGAATTTAAATTTAAAAGTAATTTAAAATTTTAAAAAAAAATTAAAACCAACTTCTACAGTGAGAAGGAAAGTTCTCTAGAGAGAGAATGTCCTCTCATAAGAGAGAGAAAAAAGCGATGTCATCTGCTCGTTGTTGAGTTCAAATTAGCATATCGATGATGGCACAATGGATGGCTTTCTTGATCTATGCTACTGTTATGATGCTTCTAAGTTCTAAAATTGTTGAAATAGATTAAAATTTGGTTCTTTTTGGTTTTTTTGATGCATCCATACATGAAGTTGCCAAGACTGTTGTTTTGGTTCTTTTTGGACAAGCTATTTTCTTCCTAGGAATTAATGGTATACTTTACATTCAGGTAAAGACGATGGATAGCTTGGTTAGACTACTATTTCAATCAAGATTGTTCCACAGGTAAGCTACCTCAAGTATATTCCCACCATTTCTAAATAAGTGTCATTTTTTGTTAGTGCAACGGATTAAGAAAACTATTACATTGCATCAATTTTATAAAAAGATAATTTAGAGTGACTAAATTATCCTTTTACATTAATATCTTAATTACATAAGTTTTGTTTCACTAACATGGCACTAAAGGTAAAAGTTAAAAAGATATAATTTAATATTTTCTTAATTTTCAAAAATAACAGATCTATATCTATACTATTATATATATGCGAGTTGTTTCTTACAAATTTTGTTTCTTCTCTTTTTTATAATGTCCAAAATAGCCACCCTTAATGAAATACAAATCCTTATAGTAAAACATTATTAAATTACTCTTCATCTATTTAATTACCTATTTTTAGCTTTAATACTACCAACTAGTTTTTGTCATGCCAAATATACCCTTCATTAAATAGTTTCATACCTAACAAGTGCTTAATGAATTGTTTTTCATAAGTCGTCCTTAATGAAATATAATTGACCTATCTAAAATATTTCCTATTTAATCTAATAAAACTATATTTTTATAATTTATATTAATACTATAAATTTATTCTATACATTTCAAATTAATTAATATAACAAAATTTCTTAGATTTATGCAAAAATTTAGAATAAATGCATAATAAGATGGTAGAAGTTTTTACTTGTAAAAAGAAATTATATTTGAGAAAAAATAAAATAATTTATAACTATTATGTATGTTCAAATTATTTCTTCCTTGAGTTTTTGCATAATTTTGACATAAATACATAATAAGAAAGTAGAAAGTTTTAAAAGTAAAAAAATCATTTATAAGTTTTAAAAGTAAAAAATCATTTATACTTTAGCAAATATTAAAAAAATATTATTTATAACATTTATATACATTACAAATTGTTTCTATTTTTATAACTATTATATATCTACAGTTTCACAATAATTATTTTTTTTCCTCTAATTGTTCATTCAACTACACTCTTATATTTTTAGTTAATTATACTCATTAGTTGCTTTATATATTTGCATATGTTAATAACATATAATAAATATCTTGAATAAAAGATAAAACCTTTGATTCTATTGTAATTGATTAATCATGTATTTGTTTTTAATACAAAATGAGGTTGTTATGCTTTATGATCAATATATAATAATTAATTAGTTATTCATTATAACAGATAAGTTAAGTTGTTGAATTTTCAAATTTATTAATGCTAATAGCTCCCTTTCCTCTAGAAATTAAGTTTTTCCTTGCCAAAAATATTCAACTTCACTAACATTTAACAACAAAATAAATAAAACAATAGGAAATGCTCCTAATAAATTTTATACAATATGTTTGACTTTATTTGGTTTAATTCAATAAAACCTCTTTTTCATATCAAATTTTCACTTTCAACTTAAAAATCACAAAGCTAATAATCATACCAATACAAAGTTTACAATTTATATAAAAAATTCCTAATCTTTAATTGAGATAAAAATATTTGTTATTTTATATCTCTTTAATATTATTATTATTTTTTAAAAATACCTCTATACTCTTTAGTTACTCGAACCCCATAACCAGTAAGTCATAAAGAAAGCGTCTTACCACCTAAACTGTTGGCCCCAAAGCAACCTAAGAGGGGGTGAATTAGGTTGTTTCTAAAAACAAACCTTATAATGTGCTTAATGAAAATTCAAACTTTATGCAACAAATGAACACTTTAGCACAAATAATCACAAGTAGAGATTCAACAATTGAATCACAAAGAACCAATAAAAAGATTAAGATTAAGAAATGCAAACCAAACTCCCAAACTTCTCAAGCTTGGATTACATTCACAAAGAGCTTCTCTCAAGGCAACTACCAAGTTCTCAACTTGAAGTTCAGCCACTAAAAGTCTCTTCAAAAGTAGGTGAGACAATAACCTCTTGTACACAAGTGAGGATCACTCTTACTCACACTAATTTTCTTTAGCTGAGTCAAGAGTTTTACACTCACAACCTCCCTTTGTTACAATTGTTATCTCTCCACTATTACACTTGAAGAACTTTTGCACTTCTAAACTCTTTTCACAAAAGTACCTACACTATTACAACACTTGTACTCACTATATCTCCCAAATAACTCAAGAATTACTTGTAATCAATGTAGAAGTCTCATTTATTTAATTCAGGCTTAGGGGTATATATAGTTGCCCAAAATATGCTTCTAACAACTTTCCAACGGCTATTTTCTGTTTACTGGAAAACTAGCCGTTGGACCATTCGGACGGCCGCTGCAAAATCCTGCGTCCGACGTTGCATCCGTTCTCTGAGGGTATTCGTTCAGACGTTCGAGGAAGCGTCCGAACCTGTGTCCGGTCGATACAATGTCTTCTGGAAGTATGGTCGGACGCTGTTCTTCGTCCGAGACAAACTTCAAGTTCTTTGTGTCGGACGCTTATCATCGTCCAAATTGTCTTCCTTTCGGACAATCATTAACGTCTGTAGAGTTTTACTGGTTGTTTTCTTGATTTGTGTTCGGACAATCATTTACGTCCGAAACTCCCTATTTTTCTGCACACTTATTTTCAAACTGTTAGTGCTATTTGGTCATCATCAAAACATGATTATCATAACTGGGGTTCAACATAAACATCACTTCATAGAATATTGGTGATTCAATCTCTTATCTTTATGACACTATTTTATAGAATATTAATTTAGAGTAGCTATTAATGAGAAAGAAAAATATTCAACCTATGATACGATGATACCCGAAATATTCTGAAATAATCATTTTAATACATAAGACTTGTACGCATAATTTGTGAAGTGGCAATATAGAAAAAGTACTTAGCTAAATAATTAGTACAAAAACAACTCATATTATGCAAATTAAGCACATTATCAAATACTCTAACAATATTGGAGCACTTGAGATAAAAGAACAAAAAAATTGGATTAGAGTAACCATTGATGAGGGAAAAAATCAACTCATGGTACGATGCATACTTAAAATATTGTATAACAATCATATCAAGACCTATAAGAATACTATATATGTAAATGGTAGGAATGACAATTTAGCACGAATAAGTAGGCAAGTAATGTAAACAAACAACACAATTTAACAAATAAAATCATATTATTTAATATTCTAAAATAATTGCAAATACAGAATGAGTTTCCATGTCAACTTTAAAAATTACAATGTAATTGTTACAGTATAAAATAAACTAACAAAGATTTATATTAAATGTCTGCGTAACCAATACAAGGAATTGATGGAAAGGGTACGCAAAAGATAAAAATTAAAATTCATACATTTTTACTATCTTTACAAAAGATAAAAATTAAAATTCATACACTTTTACTATCTTTACATTTAGTTTATGTATTTAATAAATGAAAATTAAATTTCATAGTAAAATACTATATCAAAATAAAATTTTGAAACTAACCACATTCGACGGCATTTATGATGAATAAAAGAACTTAGAAAGTAAAAAAAAAAAAAAAAATTAGAACATCAATGGAGTTCTGAAATGAATGCTATCATAGGTTAAGAAATATTAAAAAACAACATATTCTTTACATGCATACATATTTTACATAATATATTAAAAAAATTAATTCTGATAGAAATTATTAAAAACTGCATTATTTTGGATGTTGTTGGAGTTGCATGTTTTTCATGAGAGTTGTGTGCATTTTAGAGTAAGATAAACGTTTTTTTTTTTCACTAACATTCTGTACATTTCAAAGTAAGATAAAAGAAAATTTTCTTATTTATATCTTTTTATAATTATCTTAATATACTGCTTGATCCTTGTCCATAATATGGAGAATATATTAGCTTAATTTATTTATTTTTATATAAGTTATAATTTTGTTTGATTAATATTCAAAAATTAATCAAGAGTGTTACACGTACAAAGCACGTGCTATTTTCAAATGTATTAATAGTACTATTATAAAAGTGTGAATTGTATTTTTTTTTTTTTAGTTGTTTGTTCCCTTTTTGAACTACCTAAATTTCCCATAATACAATATCTAATTAATTTAAAGTTTTGAAGTTTTAGTGATCTGGGAATTATAAATGTAGAAGTTGTATAGTCATCTATGAATTACTAATTATAGCCAATAGTGTGTTAATTGAACATTAGGACTCTTCTAAATATATTACCTTAGGATTCTTCTGAACAATATCATCGAAAACCAAACCTACGTATAGTAATACAACATAACATGTAGAATTATATGTGGACTTTGTAACTTATTGACTTAATATCATAATTTCGATTTAACTTGCGATTAGGGATGCCTGATAGGACTCGGATCCCTTGATATTGGTCGATACAGTCCATAACCTCATAAAAATATTAAAAAAATAAAAAATAAAGTGAATAATATATTGTCTACCGCTAGAGAAATGGAAATTGAAGGATGCCAACATCCTGCTAGAGCTGGATCCGATGACTGTAAAGGTTGAGAGAAAGATGAAAGAAGGCACATGAAAGGTAAGTACTGAAAAGGGTGACAAATTCCCAAGCAAAACTCGTGTTCAATCTCATACATATCCACCATCTATGATTAACATGTATTGGGCATTCCATAAAATTGTTTCTAGAAAAATCTAACAGTATATGCAAATTGCCCAAACTTGACAACCATATAAACTTAAGGTCCATACGGAAAATCAACTATTATCTATAAGCCTTCCCAATTGTGCTGGAATTTATCTAAAAAATAACAAAGAGAAACAAATGAATGTCAAAATCACCAATATAGCATGTCTTGGAAAGGGCTAAGAAAGCTCGCTTACCTTTTGTAAACAAAAACTACATCTTCATTTAACCCCAGTACCTCTAGAAACAAATAACCACAATTATTAACATCAACAGTTTTCATCTGATAATCTTGTTGATCCTGGTATTCATTCCACTTGAACCACATCTTTGCAATCAACTCCTTTCTATGAAGCATGTCAAGTGGTCTTTCTCTTCTGGAGGACCAGAGGCAACCAACCTACAGGTGTATATCTAGCACAATGATACGTTATGCTCCAACAAGCGATATCCTTTCTCCACAAGCTTTAATGGAGCCAAAAAAGACTAGCGCATCCGAAGAATTTTTAAATTTCTCCATGGATGAATCCCGAATGTCAAAATCTAAGTCTCCAGTAATCAGAAAAATTTCCTTACCAACACTATAGTTTTTAACCTTCACAGTCAATCTCTGCATTGAGAGAGAGAAGACACTGACTGAAAACTAGTTGCTTTTATCCCGTAGATTCACATAGTTGGAGAAGAATCTTGAAGTGAATATTATCATAAGTTTAAGAAATATGAAAAACATTAATATATTCTTTATATGTACACATATTTTACATAATATATTAAAAAATTTAAGTTTGATAGAAATTATTAAAAACTACATGTCATTTTGGATGTCATCAGAGCTACATGTTTTTCATGAGACAAGTTGCATGTCTTTTAGAGTATGATAAATAGTTTTTTTTTTTCCACTAACATTCTATACATTTCAAAATAAGATAAAAGAATAATTTTTTATTTTTATGTTTTTATAATGATCTTAATATACTGTTTGATCCCTATCCATAATATGGAGAATATATTAGTTTAATTTATTTATTTTTATATATATAAGACATAATTTTGTTTGATTAATTTTCAATAAATTAATCAAGAGTGTTACACGTGCAAAGCACATGCCCTTTTTAGTAATTTGTTATAAGACAAATTGTCTAAACCAACCATTTTTAGAAATGGAGGGAGGAGATTATTCGTTTATTAGACATTGCAACAAACCAAAAATTTACCATCTTAGTCCCTGATTATTTGGGTGTGAAATAATTTGGCATCTCATGCTTTCACAAATTAGCCTCTTACGTTGATAATTTTGACCAATTAAGGGCATTTGGTTGTTGAAAATTTTTGTAAAATATCTTTGCCCCAATTAGTTGTAAATTAGGTTTTCTACAAAACTATCATCTTAGTGGGAGAATTGAATATGTGATGTCAACCATATGTTTACTAAAACGGTTAAAGATTGTTTAAACGTGTTTAATGCAATTGTTCAAGATTGGTTAAACGTGCTTAATGCAATTGCTCAAAATTGAAAAAATATAAAGGACTAAATTAATGTTCTTAAGAATTTGATGGCTACAGTGGTAAGAATTAAGAATATGAGGGACTAAATTAGTTTCAATGACCAAATCAATGCACACTCAATTTATTTGGGAATCAAAGTGTTGATTATCCGAAAAGTTAAAAAATAAATATAAATAAGACATTAGAAGTATGAGAATACTCTTTGCTTTGACAACGAAGTATAACTTAAGTAATAACATGTTTTTCCTATGACTTATTAGTTATAAGTTCGAGTCACTAGACTGCTAGAGGATAGGTAAAAGGGGTGGGTTTTTTTATTTTAAAAAAGGAAGAAACCTCCTTGCTATTGACTATATGTATTTTGGTTTGGTGTAAAATATTTTCAGAAAAATAGTTTTAAGAACTTCTTGTGAACCAAGTACAAGAGCATTTGTTTTGTAAAATAGAAATAGCACATTTCATGCCAGTGTATAGTCATTAGTAGAAATTACACTCCCTGTAATATTGATGAAAATTATAGCAAACACTATATACAATGTCCCCTAATTATATAGGTTTCTTAATCTTTCGTAAAAATGTTTTTCCTGCATCGAAGTTTTATCCAAGATTCTCTTCATGATATTTACATAGAGTGTATGATTTTTATTTCTTCTAAAGAAATCATAAACCTTGTTTTTTTTTGTTTTGTTTTTTATAATGATTACATTTGCTCACAATTGCAGGATTGAATATATTGAAGCACTAAGATCCATACATGATAGGACAAATACTAGTATTTTGTCAGAATTAAACTCACGTATAGTGAAACTATAATCTTATACTACCTGCCTTACTCTTAATCTACTATTTTCTTGTTAACTGTTGCGGACCGTGCAAGTGTTAGAATTTGATTCCTGAATCTCTATCTCGGAAGTGACTTATCATGTTCTTGGTGACAAGTAGCCTAACAGACTATTGATTATCATGAACCTTGCTTTAGTCTCTCGTTATTGTCATGAATTGCGTTGGAATTTGGACCATTAACTGAAGAGCATCAAAATCTTTAGATGATTAAAAAAAAAAAAAAAAAAATTACATCTCTTCCTAAATTTTAATGACTCGAACTCATGAACCATTTTATCACCTAAGAGACACTTGGCTGTCATCTTCAAAATATATGAGTATACCTAGTTGGACTGATAATAACTAAAAAGCAACTGCTTCCCATAATCATTTTTTAAAACATTTTTCTTTGTAGAATTTGATACTCCGTCAAAAATAATACACTATCTTTTTTTTTTTCTTCTTTAAGAAATATAATTTTTCTATTTTAATAAGCACAAGTCAGTTTAAAGGATAAAAATTACTTCAAAATTTTGAATTCATGATATATATCTAACCATAACTTGCCAAAATTTCAAGCCAAAAAGCCATATTAACTGAAAAACATGACACGGTCATAATAGAACACCTATTTAGGGATTTTAGTGCTCAAAACATGATGACGATCATATTCTAACTTATTTTTCAACTAATTATGACCAAAAAATCTAGCAAAAATGTCAAGTTCAACTTTCGAACATCTCTGCAGATCAAATTGTATATGAAAAAAATATTTTATTAATAAATAATGGATTCAAGGCCAAAATAAACCCCCCCCCAAAAAAAAATAGAATAGATAAAATTAGAATAGTTAAAATATTGAGTTGACTTAACGAAAGGACTTTTTGTTTAGAAAACAATGTTAGGGATTAAAGTGTTAATGGTGCTAAAATTTAAAAGATAACGTTAGAGATTATTGTTAGTGTCACCAAGTTTAAAGGGTTAAATAATAATTAATCCTAACTAAACACAACTACTTCCATAATCACTTTGAATGCATTTTTATATGGAAAAGCTAGGTCCTCCCACGTAGCTCTCCATTTGGAGACCATGTTTAAATTAAAGAAGTCGCAAAAATCATTTGATGTTAGATGATATTATCATATTTTTTATGAGTGATTTTATCTGATATTATATGGCATATATTATTTCTTAAATTGATGAGAGTTAAACTAAAAAGAGAGTAGAAAGAGAATGAATTTGTATTAATAAAGATTGAATATATACAATGAAGGGATAAACCCTATGTATTGGTAATCATCAACCATGGTCAGGGGTCCCGAACTGCCATGGCTGACTTACCTTGATCGATCAAATGTTAAATATTATCCAGACGGCATTAAGGCTGAAGTGACCATTGCCTAACTTGAAAGATCGATTTATAATATTGTCCTTGGTATTATTAATTACATGCCATGTTGGCATATTTTGTTGAAAGATCATTTCCTATATCATCATAAATGACCATAAAATCTACCATGAATTCATACACCGAATTAAATATGTCTTTGTCGGCATAGTTAAACTAAACTTCTTAATTGAGAATACCAATAAAAAATATATTACTATTAAGTTTTTTAGTTGATTGAGGTACTAATTGTTATTTGAAGAAAGATATTGAATGGAAAGGTGATTTTTCATGTTAGATTGTTGCGTCAACTATTGTAAATTCTGATAGTGATGTTATACATGCAATTCGATATTTATAATTATTCATAATAGTTATCGTATGTGGAAAAAAAAAAAAACTTGATGCACCAACGCATTTGCACCATTTACACCATACACTCAATGCAACATTCCACATATTTAAAAGTTAGATTACCAAATTGATTCATTCTAAAATTTTATACAACGAAGTTGAGAAAATTACTCAAATTGCATATTTTCTTTCCAAAATAATAATAATAATAATAATAATAATAATAAAAGCACACTAAGACAAGGGCAAAAATGTCATTTCACATCCCCATTATGATCACGTCCCCAACAAAATGATTCAGTAATTCAATCCCGTTTCCTCCTCCTCTGTTGTCTCTCTTTTTACCTCCCTACGGATTCCAAACACTCACACACTAATACACACAGTAGCTGCGTTTTCCTAGGGTTCTTCTGCATACCCCAAAACCCTAAAAAAAAATCTCTTAATTTCCTAAATTTCACAATTAAAATAATTAATTGATGATTATCTTAGTCCCACTGGGACTTTATTATTAATTATTACTTCATATGGAGGCGTCACAGCCGAACGGCGGCAAGGGGAAGGCGGCGTCAGCGGCTGCAGATGGCGGAAGAGCAGGTACTTCTCCGGCTCCGGCGCCGGCGCCGATGCCAAATGCGAATGCGCCGCCGCCGTTCCTGGTGAAGACGTACGACATGGTGGACGATTCCAGCACGGACAAGATCGTGTCGTGGAGCGCTACGAACAATAGCTTCGTGGTGTGGGACCCGCCGGAATTCGCGCGAGATCTCTTACCCAAATATTTCAAGCATAATAACTTCTCCAGCTTCGTTCGCCAGTTGAACACTTATGTGCGCATTTCTCTGCCTCAAAATTTTTTTTTTTTTTTTAAATTAAATTGGCATAGTACTTTATATATGTGCATAAATGGAGTAGGAATTTGGATATATTGATTTTTCGAGTGAAATTTTGCTGATGATTTGTTTTTTTTTTTTTTTTCCTCGGAGTGAGATGAAATATTTGGTTGTTAGACGTAATTTTGGGGGTTTTAGTGTTAGTTTAGTTTTGATTGTATGTTATATGGTAGTTGATTATTTGAAATGCAGTTCCTGGTTCGAGTACATTTTGCACTCTTATAGATGTAAAAGTGAAGCCAAATAGATTTATATAGTTATATGAGTACTTGAAACAATAGAAAAGAAGAAGAAAGGGGATTTTATGGGTGGGTGAAACATTCTTTGCTAAGTGGAAATTGTTTAAGGTTGGATAGATGTGGAAGAAATGATTTATGAAAAAATCAATAGTAGTTAAAGGCGCAAAGCGCACTAGATCGCAAAGGCCTTCCAGAGTTTAAGCGTAAAGTGCAAAAGTGAAGTGTTGCACTTTTATAATGAGATTATTATTATTCTTAGTGAAAAGTTTATATCTTACAATTATGTAATAATAACATATGCGAACATCTTAAATAACAAAATGTGCATAATAAAAATAGAAAACTCTTCAAATAAGTTCAGCCCCACCACATTTTATTCATTCAGTGATCGAAAGGTAAAATAAAAAGACATCCATCTATCAAAATATAGAACAGAAAACATAACAAGTCCAAAATTGAAAAAGCTTGCTTTTTCTGCGCTTTGCTTTTGTGCTTTGCCTGTGTTTTATTATCCTCGCCCGCTTCAGGCACAAAAAAGTGACCTGATTGCGCTTTGCCTCGCTTCTCACTTGAGCACTACTTTTTGGCTTTTTTAACTACTATGGAAAAAGCTTTTGGTGGGCTGGTTCTTCAATGAACTGGGATGGATGATTTGAAATAGGTATTGGAGAAAGAAGGATTAGAGGAAATTAAAACAAGGTCATCCTCTGAGTATGAAGTAATATGTATTTCCCGGATGGTAAGAACCAAATATGAATTTGGTTATATTTTCTGTTTCTTCTTTCCCAATGGTGATGTTGTTGACATGGTACTCTTATTTTGAGAGATAGGATAGAAAATTAAAAGTGGTTGCGATGATGCTTTGGAGCTTCTGAATGTTATTTAAGTTCTTGTGTGCTCCTAAAATCAAGTTCTTATTATTATCTGACATTATCAAATTCAGTTAAAGGTAAGACTATGAGTTATTCAAGGGGACGTACTTGCAAATTAGGATGGTCAGCTGATACTCTAGTTCCTTGTCTGGCAATGTAGATAAATGAGGAATTGAAAGAGACTGAACTCATAATGTTTATTTTTCCTGAATGAAGCTGTATCTACTGGGCTCGAGATGGAATTGGAGAACCGCAGCTTTTGGTTAGGTCGAAGCTCTACGGATTATTTTGTTGGTTGTATTGATTGTTGGAGTTATATTAAATCTTTCCAGTGACCTTACAACTTTATTTTGGTAGTCTCATAGAGACAATTGTCTTTCACATAGGCAATAATCACTATCCAATGAACTTTCTACTATTACTTTCTTATGCTAAGTTTCTTATCAACAAAGAAGTTGGCATGTGAAATTTCTGCTCTTTTGCCTCTTCTTGGAGAAGGGCATTGTCGAACTGATTCTGTTTAATGCATCCTTGTCCTAATTAAATAATCTTCAAACAGAAGCATTTATCCTATGTAAACCTTGGATAGGATCAGGTTGCATGATTACTTATAATAGAAGTTTTCATTTAAACCTTGCATAGGATTAGGTTCCACTTTTGGTTGTAATATAAATGTATTCTGACATTAATCTAATGTAAAACATTGAAGGATCTTGAAGAGATCAGAGATGGATAAATTTATTTCACAACAATCCTTCTGGCATAACATGACTTCAGAACACACTCATTCTGCTCTTTATAAATCTAAAATTTTGTTAAATTTCCCTTCGCTTAACAATTTTGCCCTTTATCACATCATATCGAGTCTTCTGCGCACTTTCAATTTTACCAAGAGTTGATCCTTCCCTGAGGACTCATAGCCTCCTAAATGGAGAGGAAAATGAAATTAGAGAAGTTGAGGTAACAGTTAAACGAGCTGAAATCTTAGATTGCAATATTGTATTTGACAGTCTGTTATTAATTCTGCAATCATAGCTTATCCTTCTTTTGTCTTAACTCCCCTTCTTATCTTTGAAGTTTGAACAATTCCTTAACTGTTTGATTTCTGTTACATAACTACTCAATTTAACTCTACTCAGATAATGCTCTGTTTCAAACCTTATTTTCCCTCTGTGATTGTTGGTTTTGTTATTTTGGCATGTCTTTTAACTGGTAAAAGTAAAAGAGGATGTATTATTAATCCCAAATGAAAGTGACACATGCTATTCTACCAAAGAGGAATTTGCTTATGACTAGGAATATTTTGTTGCAGAATTGGAAGCTGCAGTTGTATAAAGAATATTGTAAAATTGACAATGACTGCCTGAATGTTCTAGAAGTTTATCGTTTGTGCATGAACTGTTCATCATCACCAACGAAAATATGGTAGTCATGCTTTTCGTCCTTATTTGTCATCCCATAAGGATATGAATTTGATGGAGCTGGAATTGACATTAGTATTAAATAGATTCCATAAATGTGCCACATAGGATATTCCAATACAACAAAAAAAAATCCATTTAGTAATGTGGCTTTAATGAAACTTGGTAGTTGCTGGTTAATCCTTCTTTTTTCTAGCATGAGAACATGAGATGAAGTGTGTTGAGGTTAGAATCTTTCCTGACTTACAAAAGCAAAGGAGGAGAAAAAAAAAGAAATAAGGTTGGAAGTGAATGGATTACTTTCTCGTCCAGTTGGATCTCGAGAACTTTAAAACTCCCTTGCCACTGCCATGTTGATTTTATTCCCGGCAGGAATTTCTCTTGAACTGTATAAAAATGTTATAGTTTACAAATTTACTTATTGTGTCTGTAATCTGCTAATATACCTGGCACTTTTTGATGGTGAGCAGCAGAAAATGTGCATAGATTTCAATGGAGTTTTATTCGATTTGAATTGCAATATTAAAAAAATGAAGAGGCATAATGTCAATATACAAATGCGGGAAAGTTTTGTGTGGATACTCTGTGAAGAATGAAACTGTTTGAGGGGTTGTTAAGTTGTTTGATATGGTTTCTGTATCAAGTTGATCAATTTTGCCAAGAGAATGTAATAGTTTAATGTTAAAGTGTAAAAAGTTTCCAGTGTCAACTATATCAACTTGATCCATTTGGCCAAGAGAATGCAGCAGTAGTTTAAGTTAAAGGTGACCGACCATTTAGCAAAGATAACTTGTTAGATTTGCAATGTTAATTGTTCTTTATTCAGTTTGCAAAGGTGAATGATATCTTTCTTTTTTAGGTATAACCGTAGAGACTTCTACCCCTGATATGCGGAGGTTAATTTGTCAGTTATTTTAGATTTTGTCTTGTATATTTGGTCAACCAAGATGGAAGGGGAGTAATATTTGCAATCTCATGGGTGTCTGGGTAGCATGGTTTTTTGTTTGTTCAGAAGACAGATCTGTTTGTCTCACTTTCTTATGTTGGTATTTTTCACGTCACTGTCTGCAAACTTCTTGTTATCAATCAATGCTAGTATGTCTTAGTGTTTGTGTTTGTGCTTGTGCCACTGTGAATAAACAGGGGTTTAGGAAGGTCGATCCAGATCGCTGGGAGTTTGCAAATGAGGGATTCTTAAGAGGTCAGAAACACCTCCTTAAAAGTATTAGTCGTCGAAAACCTGCCCATGGACACCCTCAGCCGCAGCAGCAACCACACGGACAGAGTTCATCAGTTGGGCCATGTGTTGAGGTTGGGAAATTTGGGCTTGAAGAGGAGGTTGAGAGGCTAAAAAGAGACAAGAATGTGCTTATGCAGGAACTTGTACGGTTGAGGCAACAACAACAGACCACCGATAATCAGATGCAAGCAATGGTGCAGCGCCTCCAGGGTATGGAACAGCGGCAACAACAGATGATGTCTTTCCTGGCAAAAGCTGTGAACAGTCCTGGATTTTCAGCCTTTCACAGTTTGTACAACAGCAAAATGATAGCAGTCGGCGCATAACTGAAGGCAGCAAAAAACGAAGGCTTAAACAGGATGGTGTTTCAGATGATCATTCTGTTGGTCCTACTGATGGACAGATAATTAAGTACCAACCCATGATGAACGAGGCAGCTAAAGCAATGGTCAGGCAGAAAATCAAACTTGATTCTTCACCTAGATTTGAGAATTTCAGCAACAATTCTGATAATTTCTTGCTTAGTAATGGCTCGACTCCGTCTGTGGCATTGGACTGTGGGATTCCTGACCATGTTTCAGGAGCGACTCTTCAGGAGGTCCCACCAACTGGGCAGCCTTTCACGCCAGCAGCAGCATCATCCTTAATAGGTCAAAGTTCTTCAGCTGTTATTTCTGAGAGTCGGCCATCCTCTATTGGTGCAACTTCAGATTTGAATACAATGGTTGGAGCACAAGATTTGCCTCTAACACTCCCCCCACCAGAGATGATCATGCCCGAGATTCTTCTCAACTACAGGATGTTGGTCCAGAAAATAATGTTGATATTTTAGGGACTGAAACAGAGAATGGTGCTTTTATGGATGCAACGTCACTGGCAGCGAACAGGAAAATTCCCTTGGAAATTGATGATCATCAGATTGAATGGGATTGTCCATTGCTTGATAACATGGAGGATCTTCCTGGTTCAATAGACTTGTTCTTGGAAAACTTTCTCCAGAGTCCCGAGCAATCAATTGAGACTCTGGATATGGACTCGAATCAATTGGATGATATTTCCAAGGGGGATCAAATGAAACTAGTTACTAATGGATGGAACGGGACTCAGCATATGGAACAGCTGACAGAGCAGATGGGACTTCTCACATCTGAAGGCAAAAAACTTTGATCTTGAAAATATGTACATTATCTTACTAATCTGTCTGGTCATTATGTGTCTATAAAGTACCTAAAAGAATAGTTAATAATTACATCTCTTTTTTTTTTTTTTTTTATTTATTTATTAGTGTTATTATGTTTTTTTTTTGAGCCTGAACGTCTTTATACTTGTATGGACGAACCATTCTAGCATCTGGTTCTTACCATTAGCTTTCAGTTCATTGTTGCCCATAAGGCTCTTGTATCCTCCTCTTTCTGTTCTGTTGGTGCCAAAGATGGATGGACTTGTGGGTTAGTAGTGTCGAAGCTTCAACTGAAGAGTCTAAATTTTATTCTTATCTTCCTTTTTAACCTTTATTAGAGTTAGGTACTCTTTTTTTGGTAAAAGATACGAGTAAACTACTTATGAGATTACTGCCTAATGTGAACTGACGTCATTTTAAAGTTTTGGCCCTCAACTGTTAGTATAATTTTCAAGTAACCTATGATTCAACCTTAAATTCTACTAGTCATTTCCATTTTCATCGTCTAGTTTTTTTTATTCTGTTCAAGTATAGGATCCTTGTGTTTGTATGAAAGAAAAGAAATTCAGCAATCGCCTCATACCATAGGGGAGAAATAATGAAAACAAATAGAAAACTAAGATATGGGAACAGTAAAGGAAAAGGCAAAGATTTAGGATGATCAGATTTTTGATCTCACTTGCACATCTTGTAGTGTGAATTAAATTTTAGAGAATTTATGACATCAGTTGATGTAAGCAAGATTCTTTAAGGTTTAATTCTCATTACAAGCTCTACAAATAGTGTCAAAAATCGAATCTATTTAAATATTTTCCAAAAAAAATATGTTGACATTCTCTTTAGTATCTATCTTTCTTTTCCTTTTGGCTTATGTTCTTTCAATTTAGGATGCCCCTTTAGCGCCTCAGACGCATGAAGCGTCTCATTTTCTGACATTTGACCACAGGGAAAAGTGACCTTTGACCGGAATAGAAAAAGCAACCGACTTGTCAAATGAACAAAATAATGAGTGTTAAATTAAATAGAAATTAAGTTTTTGGACTCTAATTTTGACAAAAAAAATTTATATATTGGTCTGACACTTTCTCTCAATTGGTCAATAGTTATAGTCAGTGTTTTGAAAGCTCCCGGACCAGACCGGCCGGTTCGACCGGATAGGCCGGTTCGACCGGAAGAATCACAGGTCCGGTCCAACTACCTATCCGGTCTGTCCAAAAAACATGACAGAACCGGTAAAAAATCGGTTTTTTAAATTTCAGAATAAAAAATGATTTAAATAAAGAAAAAATTAAAAAATCGTGAAAATAAACTCCAAAATAGCAAAACATTGAACACAACAAAGACTAAACTATTAAGTTATTATTTTTTTTCATCTTTTTTATACTTATTTTTGTATAAATTTCACTTTTCTTATTAGAAATTTGATTAGTAATTTTGGGTATTAGGACTATAATTATCCAAAAATAGTGTTTCACTTATATTTTAGATTTTATATAAATATATTTTAGGTCATTTTAAATTATATTACACTTTGGTAAAAGAAAAAAAAAAAACCTTAATTAGTGAACCGGCCGGTTCAACCGGTCGAACCGATTGAACTGCGAACCGGACAGGCCACCGGTTCAATGGCCGGTCCGGTTTTCAACTCAACATTGATTATAGTCTGTTAGTCTTTCCTTCTTTTTCACTTTTTAGTTTTGATTCCTTTCCTTGTCTCTTATTTGACCAAATATGTCTTTTATTTTAATGTTTTCAGTTTGGTTCTTATGTTTTAAAATAAAAGATAAATTAAGCTAGTATTAAATTAAGGTTTAATTAGTCATTTATTAGACATTAATTAACTCTTAAACTAATATTATGAGAAAGAAAAACTTCAATAGTTTAATTTGTTTTAATTAATTTTACTATCGTTTTCTTTTAGTATTCTTAAACTTTTTAATATTCAAAAATCACATTCTTACAAACGTAACTTTTCAACCATATCAAATAATTAAATATTGTTCCTCCACTACTAATTATAGGCCTAATTCTCTATGTCTATAGTTTGAACTTACCAATTTTTATGTTTTTCGGTAAATTTAGTGTGAAATATATACCGGTTATTATAGCAATAATACAGTTATTACATAATTTTATACAGATCGATTCACCCTATTAGTAGTCTAAAGTTTTTTTAATAATCACCAATCAATTTGTATATATTTAACTTTTCAATCATTTCAAACTAGATGTTGCTCCTCTACCACTTTATTTAGGCCTATATTCTCTATGTATTTTGTTTCAGTTAACAAATCTTTATACTTGTTGGCCCCAAAGCAACCTAAGAGGGGGGGTGAATTAGGTTATCTCAAAAAACAAACCTTTTGAAGTGTTTAATGAAAATACAAACTTTGTGCAACAAATGAATACTTAAGCACAAATGATCAAAGATAAATATTTAGCAATCAAAGCTTAAAGAACAAATAAAAGATTGAGATAAAGAATATTAAACCAAATTCCCAAGCTTCTCAAGCTTGGAGTACATCCACTAGTAGTGCCTCTTCAAAGAAGGTGAGGCAATAACCTTCTTGTACACAAAGTAGGCTCACCCTTGCACCAACTAAGTTCCTCTAGTTGAGCCAAAGGGTTTTACACTACAACCTCACTTTTGTACACTTGTCTAACTATCCCTCCATTCTTACACTTGAAGATCACTCATTAGTCTACTCTTGCTCACACTAATTCCCACTAGTTGAGCCAAGAGAACTATACTACTCAAACCAATACAACCCACAATATTTTAGCCTATTTCTCCCCAAATAGCTCTTACAAGTATTTGTATTGAATGTAGTAGTTCCT
Source organism: Cinchona pubescens (assembly GCA_025175665.1). NCBI lineage: Eukaryota > Viridiplantae > Streptophyta > Magnoliopsida > Gentianales > Rubiaceae > Cinchona > Cinchona pubescens. Next base: position 1,025,570 of record JANKKI010000105.1, read on the forward strand.
TTTTTGTTAATTCAGACCTAGGGGTATTTATAGTTGCCAAAAATCTGCTTCCAACAACTTCCCAACGGCTATTTTCTGTTTACTGGAAAACTAGCCGTTGGACCTTTCGGACGGCCGATCTGACAAGAGTGCGAACGAACAAACATTCAATTGGACCGTTTGTAAGAGCTATTTGGGGAGAAATAGGCTAAAATATTGTGGGTTGTATGAGGGTATTCTCTTCGGACATCCGAGGATGCGTCCGAACATGCGTCCGATTGAAGCAAAGTCTTCTGGAAATATGATCGGACGCTGTTCTTCGTCCGAGGCTTGCTTCAAATTCTTTGTGTCGGACGATTACCATCGTCCGAAGCTAAAATTTAATTCACACTACAAGATCTGTCCGTGAACACTTGTGGTTGTTTTGTTCGGACAGATCATTTGCGTCCGTCACACCTGTTTTTCTGCACACTTGTTATCAAACCATTAGTATGATTCGGTAATCATCAAAACATGATTAACATAACTGGGGTTCAACAATACTGTCAGTACATTTAACATAAAATACATATTGGTTATTATAACATGAACATAGATGTTGCATTTTTATTTTATTTTTGGTCTAATAGTTGTTACATAGTTTTGTGAAAATTTGCACTAAGCTTACCGAAAAGCATAAGGATTGATAAGTTGGTCATTGTGAAAATTATTTGTTCCTTAAAAAAAAAAAAATTCTTACTTTGACCCTATTAGCCACTCCATGTGACGAACCATATACAAAACTTAATAAAACAAAACATTTAGAATCATTACCATGTTTGTCTTTGGCTTTCTATTCATGACAAAAGTTTGACTAGTACTTCCATCTAAAGATACGTAAAATACAATCAGATTATGACATACTAGAAGAAATAGAAAAATTACAGTTCATAACTAATACATTTAATTAGTTATTGAAATAAAAAAAGAGTTTAGTTATAGTTGGCCCCTTATAAATAGGAGACAGTTATAAATTGCCTCCTATATTTATTTTATTTACAAATTGCTCCCTAAGATTTAATAAAGTTAAATATATTATTTAAAGAGAGTAGTAAAATGTCATAATTACCCTTAATATTTTTAATTACACTGTGTGAATTTCTTTACTAAAATTTTTCTCTTAAACTTAAAAATGATAATAAACTAAATTTATTGTTCTAAGTATTTTTCTTTTTTTTTAAGTAGCATGAGGGAGTGAGTTAGTTGATCAATTTAAATTTATTTAAAATATATATTGATTATATCTCAAAGTAGAATATTTAATCAAATAATGTAATTTTTAAAATACAAAGTGATGAATTAATTGATGATAATAGATAAAATAAAGTAAAAATAATAACGGTATTCAAAATAATGTGATTGCATAAATAAAATAATTTATTCTAGATAGAAAAAAACAATAATGATAGAACAAGTATATGTGATGGCATAATATAAATGGATGCGAAGAATAAAAATAAAATAGAAAACTAATTCATACAATTAATATTGAAGAGTAAATTTTTTTTTTCAATAATATTTGATGAAAAAATTTTGTTATTCTGAATGACAAATTGCTTGTAAAATAAAATCAGATATGAAAGTGTAACTCACCCTAATTTTATGTTAGTTAAATCAATGAAAAGATTGAGGATAATTATGACATTTTACTACTCTCTTTAGATGAAAATTTTAACTTTATTAAACCTTGGGGGTAATTTGTAGATAAAATAAATATAAGGGTAATTTGTAACTGTTTCTTATTTATAGGAGGCAAACTGTAATTAAACCTAGAAAAAATAACCAAAGATATTATATGTTCACAGCTAATACAAGCCAAACTACAAAATCAATTTAAAAGAGCTAACAATAATCACAAAGTATTAAACTATATAAAAGTACTTCACTCTAGTCTCTATATGTATTATAAAGAAATTAGTATCCATTTAATTAGATATTGAAATAAAAGTGTTAAATTAATAAGTTCTACATTTATATTAACGTAAATAAATAAATTGTAAATAATGTGAAGTATTACACTCATAACTCTAACGATTATAGTAATAAAAGATATTTAAGTTTTAAGAATTAAGAGTATTATCAATTTTTAAAATATTTAATTATTAAGAATTAAGAATATTATGGCTAAAATATTATGTACACAAATACATTAATATGTTATTACAATATATGATTAAAATATTAAAAAAATGTAATTGTTCAACTTATTCAACCAGCAATATGACTTAGAAGCTAAATTCAAAGTCCAGTCAACAATCACATTATTACAGATTTAACTTTTCAATCTTTTCAAACTAGATATTGCTGCTCCACTACTAACCATAGGCCAATATTCTATGTGTCCATAATTTTAGACTTACCAATCTTTATGCTTTTCAGTAAAATTAGTGCAAAATATATGATTATTATTATAACAAGAACACAATATTTACTTAGTTTTATACAGATTCATTAGTATTCTTAAACTTTTTTAATAATTACCAATCACTTTGTACACATTTAACTTTTCAATCATTTCAAACTAGATGTTGATCCTCCATTACTTTGATTAGGGATATATTCTCTATGTCTATAATTTTAACTTACCAATCCTTATTCTTTCGGTAAATTTAATGTGAAATATATAACAGTTATTATAACAAGAATACAGTTGTTACATTGTTTTACACAGATCGATTCATTAGTATTCTAAAACCTGTTAATAATCACCAATCACCAATCACTTTGTACACAGTTAACTTTTCAATCATTTCAAGCTTGATGTTGCTCCTCTACTATTTTCGTTAAGCCTATATTCTCCATGTCCATAGTTTCAACTTACCAATATTTATGCTTTTCGATAAATTTAGTGTGAAATAGACACATATGCCGATTATTATAACAAGAATACAGTTGTTACATAGTTTTACATAGATCAATTCATTAGTATTTTAAAACTTTTTTAATAATCACCAATCACTTTGTATATAACTTTTCAATAATTTTAAGCTAGATATCTTTCCTCCATTACTTTGGTTATGCCAATATTCTCTATGTACGTACTTTCGATTAACAAATTCTTATGCTACAGATACATTTTTCATGAAATATATATTGGTTATTGTAGGCATTAAAAATAAATAAATTAATTAATTAAGATTACAAATGATTAACCTTGATCATTTCTTGGTCCATCAAAATCGAAACCATGAACGTAAGGTCTCAAATCGTACACGACAGAAATGATTGGTTGAGTCCATATCCCTTGCGAATTGGGCCAAACATGACGTCTCAAATCGTACACGACAGAAATGATTGGTTGAGTCCATATCCCTTACGAATTGGTCCAAACATGCAAATGGAGTCTGCTAGGCACTCTAAGCCCTACAGATTACTCTGTAGAATCAATTAAAGCGATAAAACCTCTCTAATCGATTAAATTAAGAAAAATCAGTCAGAGCTAATGAAGGGATTAATTTGCCATTAATTAAGCCAATAATTGAACCTTTCTAAATTAAACCCCTCACTCTTGGCCTATAAATACAAGGCCATTCTCATTGGGAAAAAAAAAAGATGGGGGAGCACTTCAACCACATGAAGAGTATGGCTCTAGCAGCGCAGGGATCAAGAAGCATGAAAAAGCAAAGTGCCACATCTTCTATGACAATCAAGAGTCACATTCTTCACGGACATTCTTTGACTCGGGATCAAGCATAAAGCCCTTGGTATACACTCTTCGATTAATTTCTCCTACGAGAAATTGAACGAGTTCAACAGTTCGAGATTAAGCCTGTTGCGGCCCTCGAATTATTTATCAATACCACGACGCTTCAAGATCAAGCCAATCACGACCCTTGGATCGTCGTCACCAAATCAAGGAAAGAATCAGAGGTCTTCATCATTGCCTTCCAATCGACGATCGAAATACCACAGAGTTGTAACCCAATTTCACCTGATCTAATAAAATTTTGAATTTGTGAATTTTATTTCTTGTCTTATTATCAGACACGAAATTTGCGTTTACAAATTTCTGGCATGCTCGGTGGGACATCTCTGCCTTCATCTCGTTCATCAAGTTTTCGAAGATCCATGGCTTCCAAAAACGTCTCAAGCAAGGTCGCTGGGAAAAGCTCTTCTACTACAAGGAGCGATGATGCATCTTCAGTTTGTCCATGGACTCATAGCAAGTCCAAAGCAGCAGCAACAATAGTGGATCGCATTGGTGATGACTAGACAAGGACACGAACTGTCATCACCCTAGGGTCAAGGAAGGATGAAAGTTCTGAATCCAGGAAGTTAGCGTCAATTTTGGAGGATTCCGTGTCCAATGAAATCTCGCATGACAAGTCCCAACATGCTTTTGATACTGATTCAAGCACAAAGTTTGCTGAAAAAAGCAAAAGAAGTTAGATTCTGCATTGTTCCGCAATATCGTACACTTCTCCGCTTTATATGCAAGCTATGATGACAGGTGCATCATCAATAGAAGAACAATTAACATCCATGGCTCGCGTTGTTGAAAATTTATCTAAAATCATCAAAAAAAAGGATCTGCAAATTGCCGCTTTAGTGGGTAAGTTAGAGTATCAAAACATTGGAAAGACTAGCCAAGTCAATAATAACAAGTCAAATCAGAATCCACAAATGGATGAAGGTGCAAAAATCTACTTCGGGTCATCCTCCAGACGTCCAGTGGATGACAGCATGAACCTTTTGGCAACAGGTGCTCTATCAATGCAGTAGATACAAGGAATGATCACTAACGCAGTTCACACACAATATGGGGCTCCGTCATAAAATACTATGATGTACTTGAAGCCTTACAACAAATGAATTGATCACCTTAAGTTGCCATTGGCTATCAATCTCCCAAGTTTCATCTACCGACGGCAAACGGAACGCCAAGCAACATATGCCTCATTTCATGGAGCTTTGAAATCAACAATTGCAACAATACCGGTATAGAAGGAGATGTTTTGGTAAAGCAGTTTGTCCGCTCCATAAAGGTAACACATTTGACTGGTACACTATCTGGAACCAGAATCAATTGACAGTTGGAAACAAATGGAGTTGGAATTCTTAAGATGATTTTACAGCAACCGTCATGCAGTGAGCCTGTCAAAACTCAACAACGCCAAACAATGGAAAGACGAACCAGCCATGGATTACATTAAACGTTGGCGTGCATTGAGTTTAGACTGCAAAGAAAGGCTCTCAGAAATTTTCGCGGTTGAGATGCATGTAGGGGATGCATTGGGAGTTACTTTATATCCTTCAAGGGGTAATGCCACATGTCGAAACTTCAACAAAAGATAACTCACCTTCCCTTCTTAATGCATTGGGAACATACTTGAAGATTTGCGGGGCCATTGAATCTTTACTTATAGGCCTTTCTTTTATCATACTCGTCTGTTGTATTTGCTTCACATCTTTTCTCACATATAACAATTCAGTATTATTTGTTGTCTACCTGTTTCTTAGATTTTCCACTAAGTGGGATTTTCGCTGATCAAACTTCTTCTGCCGTGTCACCTTTTATGTAAAATTTTGCATATGTAAAATGCGACTCTACTTCAATGAAGGGCTTGTTATTGGCGAACACTGTTTTCACACCATTCTTGTAAAATTTAAGGCATTGATGAAATGTGGAAGGCACTACCCCATTGACATGTAACCATGGTCGTCCTAACAGGAAGTTGTAGGAGGTTTTTGGCTCGATCACATGGAACAATGTATCTGTCTGCAGTTCTCCAATGTTTAGTTTCAGATGAATCATCCCAATGGCTCGTTGACCTCCCAGGTCAAACCCCTGAATGACTAGGTGGCTCTTAGCCAATTCTTCAGTAGGAATGCCAAACTGCCTCATTGTGAACTTTGGCATGATGTTTATAAGGGATCCACCATCCACCAATATCCTAGTGATCTTCTACTCTTTCATATATCTGAAAACAAATAATGGCCGGTTGGCTTAAGAGTGAGGCTTAGACCCTAACTGCAAATCTTTATCGATGAAAGCAATGGTTGAACAACATGACATGCATGGGGTGGCTTCTGCATTTATCTCTACCAAAATGGTCTTGTACTTTGACGGTTCTTCCAACACTTTTACTAAAACCTTTCGATATTCTTCTGGAAATTGTCTGGCTTTACTTAAATTGAGCTATGTTGGTAACCCTTGTACCGTGTGCATTACTAGGTCAATTTTCTCTTGGGTAGATAGCTCCCCTATTGCAATTTCATGATGGGATGTCACCATAAAACTTGGCTCAATCTTGTTTACTTGGCCAAAGTATCTCTTTGGGAAGAATTCGAACAAGGATGTCAAAGCATGGTCAGTGATGGCTGTGACTTACATCTTTTTGGTTTTCTTCTGATTGTATTGATAATTGTACGTCTCCTACCCTGCATCATTACATCATTCGAGATCATTTATGTCTCTCGAAAGGCAATCAAAGGACAAGCCCTTGCTGACTTCTTGGGCTGAATATGACATCAGACCACCCTATTCCCCCGGATTGGGAGATTTTTGAGGATTTTCCTGACGAAGAATTGATGTTTATTGAAACATTACCACCATGGATGATCTATTTTGATGGAGCTGCAAGATCTGAATGAGCGGGTGTTGGGGTAATGTTCGTTTCATCACAAAAGCATGTTTTACAGTTTGCCGTTGTTTTGGGACATAAATGTTCGAACAATGTAGCTAAATATCAAACCTTGGTCATTGGATTACAGATGGGCATTGAAGTGAATATCTTAGATCTTGAAGTTTATGGAGATTCAAAACTTCTCATCAACCAGTTGTTGCGTGAGTATGAAATTAAAAAGGATGATTTGATTCCATATTTCAATTATGCCTCTCACTTGATGGGAAAGTTCAACAGCATTCTGATAGAACATATCCCAAGGAAGGAAAATCATCTAGCAGATGCTCTTGCCAACTTAGCCACGACACTAGCTCTGGCCGAAGGTGAGACAATGAAAGTCCTTGTATGTTGTGAGTTCCCCTTGGATAATACCCGAGCTTTTACAGTATCACGTTAAGGAAAGCAACCCTCTATCAATACGGGTAGTTGAGTAAGAAGATTGGAGACATCCTTTGATTGACTACTTGAAATATGGTAAGTTACCAAAAGAGCCCGAGAGAAGGACTGGTGATCGAAGACGAGCCTCGAGATTTGTCTACTACAAAGGTACCCTCTTTCGTCGGTCATTCGATGGTATTTGGCTTCGTTGCTTAGGGAGAGATGAAGCAAATTAGGCTATGGAAGAAGCACATTCAGGGGTTTGTAGAGCTTACCAGTTAGGACCCAAACTCCATTTTCGTATAAACAGAATGGGTATTACTGGCCTACGATGTTCAAAGACTTTATGGAGTATGCTCAAAGATGTCAAGTCTGCCAGTTTCACGCAAACTTTATCCATCAACCACCACAGCCTCTGCACCCGATAGTGGCATCTTGGCCATTTGATGGTTGGGGTTAGATGCTGTTGGCCCTCTCCCTAAATCCTCACAAGCGGACACCTCTATATCCTGCCTGCTACGAAATATTTCTCCAAGTGGGCAGAAGCAGCCCCATTTAGCAAGATCATGAAGAAAACAGTTATTGATTTCATCAAATCAAACATCATCTACAGGTATGGAGTGCCTCGATACATCATCACTAATAACGGGAAGCCATTCGTCAACAATTTGATGGACCGATTATGCGAGAAGTTCAAATTCAAATAGCACAAGTCTTCCATGTATAATGTACCAGCAAACGGTCTCACTGAGGCCATCAACAAAATCTTAGACAATTTTCTTAAGAAGGTGGTGGCAAAATCTAAACGTGACTGGCATGAAAGAATAGGTAAGGCACTTTGGACATATCGAACAACTTACAGGACACCTACTCAGGCTATTCCTTACTCGTTGGTCTATGGGGTCAAAGCTATTTTGTCACTTGAGCAGCAAATACCATCACTCAAGATTGCCATCCAAGAAGGGTTGACTAGTGATGATAATGCGCAACTCCGGCTACAGAGAGTTAGAGGCACTAGATGAAAAAAGGCTCGATAACATTTGGAATGTTACTAGACTCGTTTGTCTAAGGCTTTCAACAAAAAAGTACGACCAAGGTCACTTCAAGTGGGAGATTCTGTGCTAGCTTTTTTAGGCCAATCTCTATCATGCTACGGATGAAAAACAAGTTTATGCCAAAGTGGGATGGTCCTTATGTGGTGCAACAGGCGTACACCAACGGAGCCTACTTTTTGACAAATCAGGATGGTATGAAGATTGGACCCATCAATGGAAAATTTCTGAAGCAGTACTTCCCTTGAACCTGAATTTCACAAAAACCTTTTTTGTCTTTCCGAAAAAAAAACTAGGTTGAAAACCCTAAAAAGGATGGCCTAGGCAAAAAAAAAAAATTGGCGAGGTGGATTCGGTTGATGTGTGTTAAAGTACTGTGCCAACTAGATATAAACATAATGTGCCGGAAAAGCATAATAACCCTTGCCAGGTTGGAAAGAGTTTGCTATTCCATTTAAGCCGCAGATAAATACTAGCTAATGCGGGCACAGCTAAACAAACCCTTATCTCTTCAGCAATCAAACTTGCTGTCACAAAAGTTCCTGGTCGAATAGGAAGAGCAAAGACACAAATCCAGCAAGAGATCAAGGTAGCTAAGTAGGTCTCCTCCCGATAGACATCGTCAACTCCAAGTTTGACGAATGCACCATGCTGAGTGTCATTCTTTCTTCCACCGTGCTCTGCAGAAACTTGGTACTTAGGAACTCCTTTGTACCAAAAGTTAATCTATTTAAATGCACTTACTTTTGAGGTTTTCTTGATGCCCTCACATAGATGACAGAAAGCGGCACATAAATATTGGCAACTAAGAGGGATGACTTTCTTCCCTTGCTTGTCAATTGTAGAAAATAGCCTTTTTGCAAGGACAACCTCGTCGTAAAATAAGCTGCTACAAGGCAACCCGCAAAGTGTAGGTAAGTCCCAAAGAGATAAAGATATCTCTCCTTGGAAAATGTGAGCAGTATTCGTGTCTCAGGACACTAGCACTCACAAAAAGCCATGAAAATGTTGGCTTTGTGGTCATATGTGAACAATGATGTATAAACAGCGTCATGAATGTGTGCCTTCATGAGTGTTTGCTGACTTCGACTAAGGATATCTTCTAGCCATTCCTGGTAAAGAGGTACGTGTGTGAACTCACCATTGACCTTAAACGAAGTTCCCCAACTCGCTTCGCCAACAATAATGCAACGTCCCAAAGTAAGATAAGGGGTTTGGCGTGAAACATTGTAGTGGTTGAAAGCCAACAAAAATAGAGAGCGGTCATCTTTTCTATGAGATTCCCTCGACCACTCTAACAAATCTTTGGGGTCATACTTGTTTTCTAACTTCTTGGGAAGTTTATCAAATGCTGAAGAACACGCAAGGAGAGTAGTTCCGCATTCAATATCGTCATCCTTGTCATCTACAATCACGAGGTATGGCCTCTTGGAAATGATTGTCTCATTGAAATAAACCATGTTCTTACGTGACTTAAATAAAAAAAAAATGACATTAGGGGGTTCATGCAATAGGAAATTTATTGATAAGCAAAACCTAGATAACTATTGTGCAAGCCACATTCAAATCAATTTTTAACGAGGTTCGAAGGTTAATCACGAGCCATGCGAGTGCACCGAGGATCATCAACCATTATCCCGGGTGTGTGGCATTCCAGTTTATGATCCAAGTCAATGCCACTCTATAGGTGCGTCAACAACACAACCGTAAGAAGGTATGGTACCTGAGTTATGGTATTCCAGTTGACAATCTGGGTGTGAACCACTCCATGGGTGCGTCAACAACACAACTGTAAGAAGGCATGGTACTGGAGTTGTGGTGTTGTAGTTGATGATTCGTGTACGAGCCACTCTAGGGGTACGTCAACGATGCAACCGTAAGAAGGTATGGTACCGAAGTTGTGGTGTTCTTGTTGATGATCCATGTACGAGCCACTCTGGGGGTACTTCAACGACGTAACCGTAAGAAGGCATGGTACCGAACGCCTTACCACGTGTGGTGTTCTCGTTGATGATCCGTGTTGGAACCACTCTAGGGGTACGTCAACGATGCAATCATAAGAAGGCATGGTCCCAGAGTTATGGTGTTCTAGTTGATGATCCATGTACGAGCCATTCTAGGGGTATGTTAACAACGCAACCGTTAGAAGGCATGGTATCGAGTGTGCAACATTCTAGTTGACGATTCGGGTACGACCCACTCTAGGGGTACGTCAGCAACGCAACCGTGAGAAGGCATGGTTCTAGAGATGCGGTGATCTAGTTTATAATTACGAGCCACTCTAGGGGTACAACAATGACACAACCGTAAGAAAGCATGGTAATGGAGTTCACATGGTCAAGTTTCAAGCCGCAATAAGTGCACATTAGAGACACAAATAGTAGAATACATCTAATTACAAGAAGATTTGTGTGCAATAATAATTTTGCCATGGAATATTTTTAGAAAAAAAATAAAAGAAAAAAAGAGTTCATACGTACCTCAAGCCAAAGGCGTACACATCTAGACTGAATTCAGGAAAGATTGATAGTTCACAGAATTAGGGGCGAAACAAAAATAAGGGTAGCCACTGACTCTAGAATTATTATCCAATGTCACGATCAGTGTCGAGCCTAAAAAAAAATGGTCATACAAAGTTGTAGGCATATTTGAATTATTAAACTACAAATAAAGCTTCTGATATACAATGTTCTAATAGATTATTTATACGTTGGCTTGGTGTTAGCTTTGATGGTGATGCGTGGTGCAGTAAAAATGTTTGGCTAGTAGTTTTTGTATACACACATCAAACTTTGATCCAGTAATAAAACACAAAAAATCACAACGGCTGTTGAAGTAGGCATTGATAATATTTAGAAGTTTGTGAATTCAAAGGGAAATTATGAAGACAATAGTACATTGATGCAAGTGGTAATGACTACCAAGGTCAGTGTTATAGTAGTAATAGTAGTTAAAAAAAAAAGAGTTCAATATTACATTACTTCGCGGATGCATGACGTGAAAGTCTCATCTTGGGAATTGAATGTTCTGTGTTGATGTGAGGGACGAAACTTTTCAAAGTACAGCTTTAGCCTTCGGGATTGGTCAAAAGAATATCATAATCTTGAGGGTAATATATCTGCGGCTTAATGATCCTTTATGCGTAGACTGTGGGATTTTATACTAATTTTCATGGTAATTGCATGGGTTCGAAAGTGCTTGCTCGATTGGCCAGAATCGAATGATGTGGAGTTGAAGCAAAGAAGTTAACGGCTACGAAGGTTGATAATCTGCAAATAACAACATTCAAGATCAATACAAATATTATTGCATAGAGAAATCAAGGACCATTAATATATTGAAAATTGGCCTACAAAATTAACAGAAGACTCCAGTTGACTAGTGAATATTATATTGAGAGAATTGTTAAAGCTTTAACATGAAGAAGTCAATATTAACATGACTATTGGACTTAGAGATTTGTAACTGTTTATCCTTCACGTGGTTATGCGACAAAAAACAATAAGAATTCGTGTATAAATATGCATAATTCTCTTGACGAAGGAAGTTTCAGAATGGGCAAATGGGCAAGAAAAATATCTCCACCAAGATATTTTGTATCTCCATCAAGATATTTTACTGCAAATACAAAAATAATCTCTCAATCAAGAGATTACATTATGATGCCATCCTATGAGAAATAAAATAATCTCTCAATCAAGAGATTATACTATGATGCCATTCCTTGAAAAATGGCTGATGGACAGGAATGAAAAATTTAGAAATGCATTTAAAGAAAGTTTTCCCATAGAAGTAGATTGTGATTGTACATTCTGTACACATGGACAAGGCACTATATTTGACACGCAAGTCAATTAGTTTATTTTTTGGGAGGCTTACCAGTAATAACAAAAGGGAGAAAATGATTGGAATGACCAATTGACCAAGTTAGAATCAATAAGTCTCGGATTTAATGGGACTTTTGAATCAATTCTGGGCTTGAATTTTATCTTCTTTCCATCAAATTAACAAAAAAATTAAAAAGTGACAGCTACCATGTTTTGAAACGGCAGCTCGGCTTAAGATGTGAAAACCTGGACTTCAAGACTTGCATTCTTGTACAAGCAAGCGTGTACCAAATTCAAGCCTTGAAGGGGGCAATTTGTAGGCATTAAAAAATAATACATAAATTCATTAAGATTACAAATGATTAATCTTGATCATTTCTTAGTCCATCAAAATCGAGACCACGAACGTCTCAAATCATACCTGACAGAAATGATTGGTCAAATCCATATCCCTTGCGAATTGGGCCAAACATGCAAATGGAGTCTGTTGGGCACTCTAAACCCAACCAGTTACTCTAGAATCAATTAAAGAGATAAAATCTCTCTAATTGATTAAATTAAGTAAAATCAATTAGAGCTAATCAAGGGATTAATTTTCCCTTAATTAAGCCAATAATTGAACCTTCCTAAATTAAACCCCTCACAATTGGCCTATAAATACAAGGCCACTCTCATTGGGAAAAAGAAAAAGACGGGGGCGGTGAAGCACTTGAACCACACGAAGAGTAAGGCTCTAGCAACGTAGGGATCAAGAAGCACGAAAAAGCAAAGTGCCACATCTTCTACAACAATCAAGAGTCATATTCTTCACCGACATTCTTTGAATCGGGATCAAGCATAAAGCCCTCGGTACACACTCCTTGATTAATTTCTCTTGCGAGAAATTGAACGAGTCCAACGGTTCGAGATTAAGCCTGTTGTGGCCCTCGAATTGTTTATCAATACCTCGATGCTTCAAGATCAAGCCAATCACGGCCCTTGGATCATCGTCACCAGATCAAGGAACGAATCAAAGGTCTTCGTCATTGCAATCGATGATCGAAATACCACAGAGTTGTAACCCAATTTCACCCGATCTAATAAAATTTTGAATTTGTGAATTTTATTTCTTGTCTTATTCTCAGACACAAAATTTAAGTTTACAAATTTCTGGCACGCTCGGTGGGACATCTCTGCCTCTTATCTCGTTCATCAAGTTTTCGAAGATCAGACATGGCTTCCAAAAATGTCTTAAACAAGGTCGTTGGGAAAAGCACTTCAACTACAAGGAGCGACAATTCTTCTTCGGTTGGTCCATGGACTCGTAGCAAGTCCAAAGCAGCAGCAACAATAGCGGATCGCATTGGCTATGACTAGACAAGGACACGAACTGTCATCACCCTGGGGGCAAGGAATGATGAAAGTTCTGAATTCAAGAAATTAGCATCAATTTCAGAGGATTCCTTGTCCAATGAAATCTCGCATGAAAAGTCCCAACATGCTTTAAATACTGATTCAAGCACCAAGTCTCCTGAAAAATAGCACAAGAAGTTAGATTCCGCATTGTTCACAGAATCGTACACTTCTCCGCTGTATATGCAAGCTATGATGACAGGTGCATCTTCAATAGAAGATCAATTAGCATCCATGGGTCGTGCTGTTGAAAAGTTATCTAAATCCACCGAAGAAAAGGATCCACAAATTACCGCTGTAGTGAGTAAGTTAAAGTATGAAAACAGTTTGGAAAGACTAGCCAAGTCAATAATAACAAGTCAGATCAGAATCGACAAATGGATGAAGGTGAAAAAGTCTACTTCGAGTTATCCTCCAGACATCCAGTGGATGACAACATGAACCTTTTAGCAACAAGTGCTATATCAATCCAGTGGGTCTTCCTCCGTCGTGCAGTGAGCCTGTCAAAACTCAGCAATGCCAAACAGTGGAAAGACGAACCAAACGTGGATTACATTGAACGTTGGCGTACATTGAGTTTAGACTTCAAAGAAAGGCTTTCAGAAATTTTCGTGGTTGAGATATGCATGCAAAGGATGCATTGGAAGTTACTTTATATCCTTCAAGGCGTAATGCCTTGCACCTTTGACGAACTAGCAACATGTGCTCATGGCATAGAAATGAGCATTGCTAATCATGCGAATGCAAGGGCCCTATTCCTGAACCTAAAAAAGAACGAAAAATGTAAGAAAAAACGACAACAAACCGAAAGGTAGCAAATAGTCAATGGTTGTAAGCTCTGTTTGCTCCCTGAAAATTCCCAGAAACGGTAAAAAGAAGCAAGAAATGGTCAATGAGCAATCACTGGAAAGACAATGCCCTACACTTAAAGAATTGGAAGAAAGAGTCTATTCATTCCATGATTCAGATGTACGAGATATTCTTTGGATTTTCTTCTTGAAAAGAAAGTCATAGAACTTTTGGAGTCTAAGTGTCCTGAAGAAATGGGGCGTGTTGATGATCCAAGATATTGCAGGTATCATAGGTATGTCAGCCGCCCCACCGAGAAATGGTCTGTGTTGATGGAGTTAATCGTAAACTTGTGAAAAAAGGAACAATTTTACTGGATATCGAAGAAGTGGAAGAATACAATCATATAAGTATAGTGTTTGACTCTCTTCCTCCGACAAATTGTCAAGGTGAGAGTTACAAAATCATTCAGTTTGGAACAATGGAACCAGTTTGAGTTCATACCAAGAGCCCTGACGTGGGGTCAAATAAAGATGACAAAAGATGGAGGCTTGTAACTAGTAGAAGAAGAAGGCTATGATGAGGAATTCTTAGAGAGCCCATAAAAGAGCTACAAAAATTCCTGATGGCAAGCAGGGGGGGCATTGAAGCACGGAAAGAAGCCTGTCAAAGAAGACGTAAGTCACGGCCATCACCGACCACGCTTGACATCCTTGTTCGAGTTCTTCCCAGAGGGATTCTTTGGCCAAGTAAACAAGATTGAGGCAAGTTTCATGGTGACATCCCATCATGAAATTGCAATAGGGGAGCTATCTGCCCAAGAGGAAATTGACCTAGTAATGCACACGGTAAAAGGGTAACCAACATGGCTCAATTTAAGTGAAGTCATACAATTACCAGAAGAAGATCGGAAGGTTTTAGTAAAAGTGTTGAAGGACCCATCAAATTACAAGATCATTTTGGAAGAGATAGATGCAGAAGCCATCCCATGCGCGCCATGTTGTTCAGCCATTGCTTTTATCGATGAAGATTTGCAGTTAGGGTCTAAGCCTCACAACTGGCCATTATTTGTTCGTTTCCGGGTATATGAAAGAGCAAAAGATCAATAAGATATTGGTGGATGGCAGATCCGTTGTAAACATCATACCAAAGTTCACAATGAGGCAGTTAGGCATTCTTACTAAAAATTTGGTTAAGAGTTGCCTAGTCATTCAGGGATTTGACCAGGGAGGTCAGTGAGCCATTGGGATGATTCGTCCGAAACTAAGCATTGGAGAACTGCAGACAGATACATTGTTCCATGTGATTGAGGCAAAAACCTCCTACAACTTCCTGTTAGGACGACCATGGTTACATGTCAATGGGGTAGTTCCTTCCACATTGCATCAATGCTTCAAATTTTACAAGAATGGTGTGAAAATAGTGTTCGCCGATAACAAACCGTTCACTGAAGTAGAGTCGCATTTTGCGGACGCAAAATTTTACATATAAGGTGACATGGCAGAAGAAGTTTTACCCGTGAAAATCTCACTTAGTGGAAAATCTAAGAACAGGTAGACAACAAATGTGAATCGTTATGTGTGAGAGATTAAGTAAAATGTGAAGCAAATACAACATACGAGTATGATAAAACAAAGGCCTATAAGTAAAGATTCAATGGCCCTACAAGTCTTCAAATACGATCCCAAGGCACTGAGAAGGGAAGGTGAGTTACCTTTTGTTGAAGTTTCAACATCTAAAATATCAAAACCAGCAAACATGAGGGCCTTGGATGCAGTGGATCGTGGATTGTTAGAAAAATATTTAACTATGTCGTTGACAAAACAACAAACTGTAGGAAAGCCACCATTAGAGGGTTTTGTCAAATCGGTTCGAGATAAATCCCTACCTCAAAAATGAACCACAGAAGGGTTTGATCTGAAGGCATATAAGTTGATGGCAAATGTTGGGTATGACTATAGAAATCCTCCATCCCTCGGAGAGCTAAATCTTGAAGTCACGGGTGAAAAAATGCATGGTTTAAATGAAACACAAAAGATGCTGAGGAAAAAAGGGCATCGAATAAGTTCTCCAAGATCAGGACTTGGATTTATGCCCTGCTCCAAACCAATACGAGTCACCCTCAAAGGAAGAAAAGAGAAAAAGACCACTCATTACATAACGGTTGAAGAGACGAGTGATAAACAAAGCAAGCAATCGTCGCCTCGGAGATCAGTTTTAGAATGCATCTAACCACTTGGTGCACGAGCTTCTGTGTTTGATAGGATAGGTACCTCAGCACAGGAAAATGATGGTTTGTCTTCAAGATCCTCTGTGTTCCAAAGAATACAAAGGGATGGCCTTCCTAGTCAGGAGTACTCTTCTGTCTCTGGTCATCTAAGTTCACCAATCCCACAAGATGATCAGCTTGATTCAGGCCTTTGTCCATCAGTATTCCATCAGTTGACGAAATCTAAAGATTATGAAAGTAAACCTGAAGGGTCATCACAAAAGTCTGTGTTTGAAAAGATTGGGACAGAGATATTAAAGCAGATGGCAAAGGGCTTAAAATATTAAGAAAAGAAGCAAATGATAGCAATGAAATTCGTAGTACAGTGCCTTCTCGTATGACCCTACACACTGTTGGCGTAAGACTCGTTTGGAAATCCAAACTAAAGGAATGCTCAAAATTAGGAGACGTACAATTATCCATACAAAACTAGCTCCGCAAGCCATGTTGGATGACGATAACAATGACGAGTAGTTGGTTTACGTCACCACATGCCATATTATAGTAGAAGAAAATCCTTCAACTGATGTTGCAGAAGAAGATGTCTTAGAAGCTCCACCACAGTTAGAAGATGGGGGGAAACCCACGGTGAATGACCTTAAGGAGCACAACTTGGGGACCCCTAATGATCCAAAGCCAATTTTTATGAGTGCTCAGTTAAGTCCTTCCGAAAAGAAGTAGTATCTTGAGTTGTTGGACGAATTCAGGAATGTGTTTGCTTGGAGTTACAAAGAAATGCCTAGACTGGATCTTAAAGTAGCAGTTCATCATTTATCATTCAAGCACGGAAGCTCGGCTTAAGATGTAAAAACTTGGACTTCAAGATTTGCATTCTTGTACAAGCAAGCGTGTACCAAATTCTTACTCCAAGAAGTCCTGAAGGAGAGACATTTGTAGGTATCAAAAAAATTAATTAAATAAATAAATTCATTAAGATTGCAAATGATTAATCTTGATCATTTCTTGGTCCATCAAAATTGAGACCATGAACATAACCTGACAGAAATGATTGGTCGAGTCAATATCCCTTGCAAATTAAGCCTCACATAGAGTCAACAATGATGTAAATAAATTACTCCTAGCCCACATGAGTATAAACTATGAATGGCTAAAACAATGCAAAAGAAATAAATGTATTTCAAATTCATTCTGGACGGGCATTCAATATTAAGTCTTGATTGATCACAAAATAACGGGAAAGTACATATTTATTAAGGACACTAAATTAATAGAAAGAAAAAAAAATTGATGACAAAGAAAAAGAAAAAAAAGTAACAATTAGACTTAATCCATCCACTTTAATTGTGCGACTTCAGCTCGTTCTTCCTCTAGAGAAATATGAAGCGCTTCCAAATCTTCAGAATCCTTGGAAGATACAACCGGAGTGTTCTTAAGGTTGGTTGCTCAGTTGCAAGATGAGCCATCAAATGTTGATCACAAGACATCTCGTCATTAACCTTGATTATCTCAGCATCAACCCCTTGCATCTCGACTTCTAACTGCTCTAGTTCCTCAATCAATTCAACTTTCCTACCCTCGAGACTTAATCGTTTAGCTTGGATGGACTCAAGATGCCTCAACTTTTGCTCACTTGCCGAAGAAGCTTCCTCAATCTGTCTTTGAATGGCAGTAAGGCGCGTAGAGAATGCAATTTCAGTAACCTTCCCAGAAAAGTTGTTGTGCAATTCCTGATACTTGCTAATATGAGTCATAAGGTTCTCCACTCGAGTGCGCAATGGAGAAGGGTCAAATCCATCTAGTTCAATCACATGAAATAATTTAGCAAACCTATCAGAGTACTCCAAGAGTTGCCAAAATGAAGTTCCCAAGATTTGCTACTGAATTCTTTCTCCAATACCTAAAGCTGTTTTGCAATGTTGTTCTATCAACGTGATGGCAGTAACACTAAATATGGAAGGCACAGTTCGTGCACACAAGACAGGCTGAGCAAGGACAGGCATAGTGGGCATTACAGGTAGCCTCTTTTCCACATTTGAAAATGGGGTAACATCAGAAGGTTTTTCCAGGTTGTGCGTAACCAATTCAAATTGGCTGGGGCCTGAGATAGTATTATCAATGCTTTCCAGCCCATCCAATGTTGTGCCTTCCGTGATAAAATGAATGCTTCCAAGCTTGAAAGTAAGCTAAGAGCATTTAACAAGAGAAGTGTTTTACATGTTAGAGAAGTGAAGAAGAAAGTGAATGCAATAAACTTAAAAAAAAAGAGGTAATACTTGATCCCCTATGGCATTTAGAGTTTGATCAGAACTATGGGCACCAAATCAACCTTTTTAATTTCATACTCATGCAACAACTGATTGATGATAAGTTTTGAATTTCCATAAACTTCAAGATCCAAGATATTCATTTGAATGGCCATCTGTAGCCCAATGATCAATCCAGCTTGATATTCAGCTACATTGTTCAAACATTTCTATCCCAAGACAATGGCAAATGGTAAGACAGCTTTTGTGGTGAAACGAACATTACTTCAACACCCGCTCCTTCAGACCTTGTAGCTCCGTCAAAATACATCGTCCATGGTGGTAATGTTTCAATGAACATCCTTTCTTCATCAGGAAAATCCTCAAAAATCTCCCAATCTGGGGAAATAGAGTGGTCTGCCAAGAAGTCAGCAAAGGCTTGTCCTTATCGCCTTTCGACGAACATAAATGATCTTGAATTCATTAAATAAGACCGACCATTTGGCAATACATCCTGAGAATATTGGTCTTGACATCACATATTTAAGGGGATCGACCCTTGCAACTAGATGGATCGTGTAGGCCAAGAAGTAGTGCCTTAGCTTTTGCGAGGAAAATGCCAAAGCCAAACAGATTTTTTCAATGGGAGTGTACCTTACCTCCAAGTCTGTTGGTCTTCGACTTAGGTAATACAATATCTAGCTGTTTCTTTACCTTCGTCATTATTTTGTGCTAACATAGCTCCCACAGACTCTTCTTGTCCAGCAATCCTTGAAGACTCCGAAGCTTGTAGAGATTTCTTGGTGGAGGCATTTTTTGTATGGCATCGATCTTGGATTGAACCACCTCAATGCCTCGGTGCCGAATAATGAACCTTAAGAATTTTTCTGACGAAACCCCAAAAGCACACTTAAGCGGATTCATTTTCAACTAGAATTCCCTTAAACGGGTGAACACTACTCAGAGATCCTCTAAGTGGTCTTCTCTTCTTCTCGTCTTAACCATCAAGTCGTCTACGTAGCATTCTACCTTTACGTAGAGCATATCATCAAAAATCTTTTGCATTGCATGTTGATAGGTGACTCTGGCATTCTTCGGGCCGAAGGGCATCACTTTGTAGGAGAATATACCTTTTGGTGTACGAAAAGATGTGAGCTCCTTATCTTCTATTGCCATGCGTATCTAATTGTAACCAGCACATCCATCCAATAAAACTTAGAATTTCATGCCCTGTTGTCACATCCACAATAATATTAATGATTGGTAAAGGAAAATCGTATTTTGGGTAAGCCTTATTTAAATCACGGAAGTCTACACAAATGCGGACTTTTCCATTTCGTTTCTTGACAACTACTATGCTAGAAATCTACTGTGGATATTTCACTTTCCTTGTAAAGCCAACTTCATGCATTTTATCTATTTCCTCATTCACTTTAGGTATAAGATCTGGACAAATAACACGCTGAGCTTGTTTGATTGGATGAGTGCCGTGCTTGACTGATAATGATGAACTGCAACTTTAGGATCCAGTCCAGGCATTTCTTTGTAGCTCCAAGCAAAAACATCCCCTGAATTCAGCCAACAACTCAAGATACTGCTTCTCTTCAGAAGGACTTAACTGAGCACTCATAAAAATTGGCTTTGGATCATCAGGGGTCCCCAAGTTGTGTTCCTTAAGGTCAACCACCGTGGGTTGCCCCCCATCTTCTCACTTTGATTCAAGTGGAACTTCTAAGACATCTTCTTTCGCAACATCCGTTGAAGGATTTTCTTCTACTGTAATATGGCATATGGTGACATAAACCAACTGCTCGTCGTTGTCACTGTCATCCAATGTGGCTTGCAGAACTGGTTTTGTATAGATAATTGTACGTCTCCTAATTTTGAGAGCCTTTCTGACAAAGAGTAAGGCTCTAGCAGCACAGGGATCAAGAAGCACAAAAAAGCAAAGTGCCACATCTTCTACGATAATCAAGAGTCACATTCTTCACCAACATTCTTTGAATTGGGATCAAGCATAAAGCACTCGGTACATACTCTTCAATTAATTTCTCCTACGAGAAATTGAACGAGTTCAACGGTTCGAGATTAAGCCTGTTGTGACCCTCAAATTGTTTATCAATACCTCGATGCTTCAAGATCAAGCCAATCACGGCCCTTGGATCGTCATCACCAAATCAAGTAACGAATCAGAGGTCTTCGTCATTGCAATCGACGATCGAAATACCATCAGAGTTGTAACCCAATTTCACCTGATCTAATAAAATTTTGAATTTCTGAATTTTATTTCTTGTCTTATTCTCAGACATGAAATTTGTGTTTACAGTTATTATAACATGAACATATTTGTTACATAATTTTATACAAATTCATTAGTATTCTAAATTTATTTCATAATCACAAATAACTTTGTATAGTTTGACCTCTCAATCATTTCAAGTTAGAGAATATAAAAGGGAAAGAAAAAAGTAAGGGTAGTTTTTCTTCAAAACATGAATGGGAAGGGTTAAAGTTTGTTCATAAGTTGATAGGGGTAAACTTCAATTAGTGAAAATTCAAGGGTTTCCTTTTGCATTTAAAATTCATATTATGGAACAACACAAAACAGCCTCAACCAGTGGTTTTTCAATGAAAACCCACAAAAAATTCACTGTCTTTTTCTTCCCAAACCGCTTCTTTTTCAGCACAACCACTTGTCACGATTTTATTAGACTTTGAGCATTTTTGTCTGTCTACATTTAATGCGACGTAGTGTGTCTCTGTACTTTTACAGGCACACTTCAGACACTTCCTTCAATTTATGCAACTTTTAGGTTTAAATTCTATATCTCATAGGACTGTCCAAGGCAACAAATATTCAAAAATCCCTTGTTATCTTTAAAAGCTCGCAGTAAATTGGGGTTGTATTTAAATTGGCAAATTTTGGAGGAAGTCTTGTACATATTCTCTTGGCCATTCTAATTTTACAAGTGAGGCATCTTCCTACAGGTGGTGGTACTTTCTTACATGTGGTGATATTTTTTGAACTAAGGATCCTTTATTTCAATTCTTATTTCACTCTCTATCTCATTACTTAATGAAAGGGGAAATTCCTCTACTAAAACTTTTAATATATTTAAAAGGAATCTCGACAGTTCTTTTAATAGTGGGATAGTAAGTGAAAGAAAATCTTGTGACTATTTGTTGTCTATTATTACTATACTTTTTGGCATCCTACCTCTTCTTCGCTATCTCGAGAACCTTCATTCATTGGTTTGGGAGAACAAATGATAGATATTGTATGGGTTTTCTTTCATAACTCAAAATCCAATCATTACAATATCAAATAATCATCCCAAATTCATTGTGAATTTATCAATACCTCAATTTGCTACAACAAAGTGTCTATTGTATGGCCTTCCTAAGAATCCTAGAATCTAACCTCCAACTATCAAAAGTTTTAATTGAAGGGATTAATAGTAATGGAGATGGTTTTTTTTTTTTGTACTCCTATCTATCTAGATCTAAGGGAAAGGAAGAGGCTCAACTAGACCAAGGGACAGAGATCCTAACCTCTATCCTAAAAATATAAGGTAGGGATTCAAACTCCCTAAAAATGGAGATAGTTGTGAGAGTGAAATACAAATATGAGGGACCAAATGTTAAATGTTTAACTTGATTGGAATCAATTAATTGGATTAATAAACTTGAGGAAAGTAGTAACAAGAGGGGAAGAGTACCACCACCTATTGGAAAATCCCCATAATAAAATAGATGTATATGAAGAGTTAGAACGGCCACAAGAACGAACGAATGACCAAACATCAAGTTCAGATCGAACTAACAAGGGCCATTTTTGTAATTTAGGCATACAAATGACAAACAATACTAGCATCATTACCCCAAAATCACTTTTTCCAAAATTTATGTTTCTGAGTTTCTGAGTTTCTTTTACCCCTATTCAAAATTTTCCCATTTAAGTTGCGTTCTTCTAGCATGGAATCATTTCTCAAATAAATGTCAGTAACAAAAAATAAAGAAAAAGAAAAACCAGAAAGCATGCGCACTATTCTACTAAAAAGGTTATCTTACAAGTACCTTAGGGTAATTGATAACATGGACCCAATGTTAGTTTTTATTTTAAGTATCACTTGGTTATTTTTTAATTATTGTCATTTGTTAAGTAATAACTAATAAGTATCACTTCCTTCAAAAATAAAAATAAAAAGGAAAAAGTATCACTTGGTTTTTTCCCCTTAGTTTCGAAAGTGATAAGGGAACACAGGATTTAATTCACATGTGCATTTCAATTCCCCAATTTCAGGTTATAGTTAGAAATCCCCTTCATGAAGTAGAAAACACATTCTATTTTGAAGTGTGAAGACTAGATTTGGAACATTACACATATTCTTAATCAATGGATATGCCTTTCTGATTCTAAACTTTGATTATATAATAATCATAAAAAAAATGCACATGGTAGATCTCAACTCACCATAAACCCTAACTCGACTCATAGCTTGAAATAGGATTATGAAGTAACCAAAAATACTTCACTTGCCCTTGATTATTGATCTTTATTTCCATATGTCAACTTTATAAGGGTCTTAGGCCATGCATGTTTTGGTCTAAAACACTCTTTTCAGTACCATTTAACGTATAAAAGGAGGCTTATTAGATTGACAGACTTGAAAAGTCATTTTTATAGTTTTATTAGTAATTTTTACATATGACACTAGGAAGGGAAGGAAGGAAAAAGGAGGCCCTCAGGCTCACTATACCCCTTGTTTCTAGGGGTTCTTGCCAAAGATTTCTATCACCATCATCACCATATCATCTTCAAGCTCAAACTCTCCAGGCATCAATAGCCTCACTGATTTTGAGAAAGGTTACCTCTTGATTCGGAGTTACAATTGTAGCAGAATTTTGAATCTTTCGGATTGAATCACGTGCTTAGGTCAGTGCAAAATCACAAATAGAAAACACACATAATCCATAACCCAAATCCTTATTATGATTTTTGTTTGATGAGAGAGATAGGAGAAAGAAAATCTTCAAAAGTTCTCTTCTACCTCAGCAAGCTCTTTAATCTCATATTTATAGAGACACTTGTCTCTATCTTCTTGGAAGAAAAGAAGCTAAAGGAGGCTCTTTCAAGTATGAGGTGTGTGAGGAATATTGAGGTGGTGATGCCTCCTCCATGCTTGTGATTAGTCATTCACTTCCTTTTTTTTATTTAGAACTTGGGTCGGGTTAGCCTATCATGGGCGACCAACCCATTTATTCTAACACTATCCGATGTATTCACACATGATGGGTAGACCCATCAAATATCTCATCGATCTCTCTAAAAATCAAAATTTTTATACAAGAAATGGGTTGTGCGACTTACAAGCACACCTTGGGAGCTCAAACTATGCACTTGTAAGGAATAACATAGTGGCTTCAACCCATAAAAATATATTATGTCTTGTTGTACCCCAGACTCATTTTGTTACACCAATCAAAGTATCCCCAATCTCTCAAAGGTCATATTTGATGTCCTCAATTCACTATGCATTCACAATCATGTTTCAATCACTATGCATTCACAATCATGTTTCAATCTAAACGGAAATATAATTGGTCAACTAGTGAATGCATGTTAAGGGTGTAATCAATATAGTCTTCCCTTCGTACACATGTTACTCAGTAATGAATAAATTGCTTTCCCGGTCATGCCCAAAAGGTCAAATCAATCATGACCATAAGGAATATTCTAAAGTAGCGAAGATTTACTCACCACCTCGTATCATAGTCAAAAGTCACAACAAAGGACATAATCAAAGGGACTCATACAAGTGAGAAGACAGAGATTTACGTAAAGAAAAACTCACTTACTTCCTTTCTTTGGTCGTTTATAGCACATGTGGTATGAATCACATGTTATGGTGGAAAAGCTCTATACATAAGAGCGTATGTCAATTACCATATATATATCACCATACGTATCTTAACTCAGTCACAACATCTCATGTAAGCCTAACTCGAGTCTTTAACTGGTCACTATCACAATTGATCACCGTAGGCACAGAAGCATCGACAACAACTTTCAGATTTTGTAAAAATCTTTGAAGGCAGATGGCCTCTTGCATGGCTGATACACATGCCACAAACTCAACCTCCATGGTAGACAATGCTATGCATGTTTATTTCTTGCTACTCCAAGATATAACACCATTATTTAGTAAGAACGCATATCCTGAAGTGGATTTTCATTCATCTAGGCCCCCACTCTAATCTGTATTAGAGTAATCTACCAGTTGTAGATAATTTTCCTGATAGTATAAGGCGTAATTGGAGGTATCTTTGAGATATCTCATTATCCTTTTGATTGCTCGCTAATGAGCTAGTCCGGGATTTGATTGATATCGACTTACAATACTGACCACATAGCAAATGTTAGGACGAGTGCACATCATGACATACATTAAACTTTCATGGCACTTGCATATGGAATTCTTTTCATATTTTTTATTTCTTCTAGAGTCTTAAGGCACATTTCTTCACTATGGGGATCATTTTTTGCAATTGGTTTGCAATCTTGCATATAAAATCATTCAATATTTTTTAAAGTATAAGGCTCCTATAAAAGAGCAAGAAACTTCTTTGAACGATCTCTTTGGATTTTCACTCCAAAAATATATGGTGCTTCGCCCATATCTTTCATTTCAAAATTTGAAGATAATCATTCTTTAATAGAAATAACAACACCTATTTTGTTTCCAGCCAATAGAATATCATCCACATAAAGTGACAATATTACAAAGTTATCTGTGTCAAACTGCTTTATATAAATGCAATGGTCTTCATTGATCATCGTAAACCTATAAGAAGTTATGGCTCGATGAAATTGAAAATACCATTTCCTGAATAAGTATTTAAGGCCATAAATAGATCTTCAAATCTTGCAAACTTTGAACTCCTAATCTTTAACAGTGAAACCTACAAGTTGTTGCATATGGATTTCATCATCCAATTCTTCATTGAGAAAAGTAGTTTTGACATCCATTTAATGCAATTCTATATCCAAATGGTCAACAATAGCTAGGATAAGGTGAACTGAAGCAAACTTCACAACAGGCAAAAAAGTTTCTTCATGATCTATACTTTCTTGTTAAGTATAGTTCTTAGACACTAAACGTGCCTTGAATCTTTCAATAGATCCATCTGCCTTGCTTTTAATTTTGCAAGCCTACTTGTTCCCAGTAGCTTTATGCTCTGGAGGCGGATCAACAAAATCCCTAATATGATTTGTTTTCATAGGCTCCATTCCTTCTTCAATTGCCCCTTTTCCATTCTTCTTTAATTGTTGATGAAAGTGCCTCCTCAAGTGTTTTAGGCTCACTTTCATCTGACAGAGCTATCATAAAAGCTTCTGCCTCAATCTCAAAATGACGACAAGGAATACTTTTACGAATGCTTCTACGCAATTGAATTTTCAACAAAATTGACTTATTTGATGTCATTTCGCTCCCCACTTGGTTCAAGACATAGAGGAATTTCCTCTTGTCTCACAATTGAACTACTTGGGACGCTAATCTCATTTGAATCTTCATTTCATACAAGAGAAAGTCTTTATCAATGTCACTCCTCGATGGAAATTCATTTTCCAAGGCTGTGACATCTCTTGATTCTAATTCAATTATGCTACCATCTGTTTGTTCGCCAATGAACACATATCCCTTTGAATGTTCATAGTGTCTTATAAAGATACATTTATTTCCTCTAGGACCCAATTTTCTATATTTATGGTTTGGATCGTAAACATATGCTGCAGACCCC
This sequence comes from Cinchona pubescens, assembly GCA_025175665.1. Taxonomy (NCBI): domain Eukaryota; kingdom Viridiplantae; phylum Streptophyta; class Magnoliopsida; order Gentianales; family Rubiaceae; genus Cinchona; species Cinchona pubescens. Next base: position 1,051,928 of record JANKKI010000105.1, read on the forward strand.
TATTGTGTCACAATTTATTTAGATTAGGTTTTCAACCTGTCCAAATTTTGTAGGGAGTGAAAGTAACGGATTTAGATTTCACATGGTTAAGCACATAGGCAATAGTCAACAAAGCATCTCCCCAATAGGAGATCGGCAAATTTTCTTACGCCATCATTGACCTAACCATGTCCAATAAAGTTCTATTCCTTCTTTCAACACCACCATTTTGTTTCAGAGTATAAGAAATAATCAATTACCTCTTTATTCCTTTTTCACCACATAGATCCTTAAATTGATTTGAGAAATACTCACGTCCTTCCACAATCTATCTTTAATGATTTAAATGTTTTGTCTAATTGAATTTCAACCATATTCAAATATAGTATAAAGCAATCCAATGCTTCTGACATATGGGAGATCAAATAAATATAATCAAAATGCTGAAAATCATCAATAGAAATGATGAAATATGAGGCTCCATACCTTGCCTTCACATTCACTGGACCACATATAACAGAATGGATTATTTGAGAGGATCAATGGAAGTTTTGCTCTGATTCCTTTACCAAATGGTTTTCTCGTTGCTTGTCCATCTAGACAATGTTCACAGACTGGTAACTCCATTTTTGAGACACTTCCTAAAAGTTCTTCTTTGGCTAGTCTGTTAATTCTTTCTTGCCCAATATGGCCAAGTCTAATATGCCATACATTTGGACCCACATGATTGCTACTAGAAGATGCAATCAAAGAGAAGCAAGCACCATCATAATTTTCATCATTTTGTACTAAATTTAGTACAAGAAATATTTCCAAAGGACGTGCGAAAATAACATATTTAGTGCCATAATAAATATTTACATTACTACCATGAAGATACGTATCAAAACCCAAATGCAAAAGTATAGTAACTGATACTAAGTTATGCCGAATATCCAATGCATACAACATATTATGTAAGAACAAAGTGTGGCCACCTTTCAAAATAAATTTACAAGTACCAATGCCTTTTACTTCAACTCTGGCATATTGTTCCCTACATAGTATCAACTTCGAATAGGAATTCGATGATATTTGCAAAAGTTCCTTTTTTTCTAGCCACATGGTTGGCTCCCGAGTCAAGAGTCCATAAAGGATTTGATTCAATGAGAATGATAATGTTAGAAATAGAACTATAACACAGAGGAGATAGAAATATCTTTTTTGCCTCAGTGCATTCACGAGCATAATGGCCTGATTGATTACTCTTGTCCTTTTTCTAACCATCACGCTTATTTCTCTTACAGTGAAAAGTTTGAGTTCTTTTGAAGCTTTCTTAAAGAACTTCGTGTTCTTATTTCTTTTGAAGTTTGGAGGTTTACTTGAATTGGATTCAACAACCTAAGCTTAACCATCACGCTTATTTCTCTTACAGTGAAAAGTTTGAGTTCTTTTGAAGCTTTCTTAAAGAACTTCGTGTTCTTATTTCTTTTGAAGTTTGGAGGTTTACTTGAATTGGATTCAACAACCTAAGCTTAACTTCTAACTCAACACGACGCCTTGCATCCTGTCTGTACATCTAGAAAGGTTTTGATGCTAGGATTGTGAGTCATGTTGACTTTCATGCGTTCCTAACTTTGGGGAAGCTACATTGCTAAAATGACCAGACAAGGAAGTCACTCGTTGACTTTTCAACGACCCGACGGTTGAATCAAATCGGGTACCCAACTGATTAAACTGTGATTCACTAGATCAAATGTTGTGAGTTGTTGCTGCTTGGGTTCGAATACTAGACTTCCCAGCGAGCACACGCATGCTTCAACCACCAGGCCACATATTTGGATGTGATAAAATTTGTCTTTTACATATTTAAAGTACTCGTTTTTTCCCTTTTTTTTAAGATTCCATGTTTTAAATAAAAAAACTAACTTCTTTTTTTTTCTTTTTTTTTAAGCTATAAGTGTCTTGAAACAAGAAACATATTCTTATTTTTTTACAACAACAAAGTATTCTAAGAAACATTAAACCACTAAAACTTTGTGAATGAAATATATTTTTTGAAAAAACCGAGACAAAAAATGTTCATTCAAAAAAATCAATGAATATATATTTGTTCAAATTAAAACTACAAGTACAAAAACTTAAAATTAACCACTATCTTAATATATTTAACCATAATATTTGCCAAATTATTGCAAATTCATTTATAATTAAATAAAATTTTGATATAACATATTTTGTTAATATTTTTATTATATGTTATGTATCTAAAAATTTCAAAGTATTATATATTAATAATAAAATAGTACATTTTTGTAATCCACCGGTTGAATAAGTGACTCACCGGTTGAACCAATAACCCATTGACCCACCTCTTCTACCGAGTTCCCTCCCAGACTGAGTTTAATAATTACGAGTATAATAAAAAATGAGCAAACCTCCCAATCATCTCCTGTTATTTAAATGTCTGTATAATATTATTTTAATATATTTGCGCTAAGTTTCAAGCAGGAATCTTAATCAACCAATCCTTGCTCCCGCTGATATATGATATAAAATTCACACATATAAAAATTATTATATCATTACCAAAACAAATTACATCATTTTGCATTAATATATGCCACAAATTTACAAGGATAAATAATTCAAAGAAATATTTTCCTTGAATTTTCATAAAATCTAATTTATCCTTTAATTAGTCATGAATAAAAATAAATAAGACATTCCCTAATAATAATAAACATTCAAATTAAATATGTATGTGATCTCAAATATAATCACACAAAACCAAAAAATTAGGGAATATAATTCAAGCTTAAATTCAAATTTTATCACAATTTCATGAATAACAAAATATACCACAAAATTAGGACAAATATATAACATGTACAAATATTCCAAATTTTGTGATATTCATATAGAGCATAGAATCAGAAAATTTTGACGCAAGAATCACATTTTTTTTTTATATGATTTTTCAAAGGAAAAAAACACAATTCTTTGTATTTTCCAGTTTTTTTTTATAAAAACACTTGTCCACTCGCTTGATGACATGTGTCTTATTCCTATTTACCAAGTCGTTTATGGCAAAAAAAAAAATAGATTTTTGACAAAGATCATTGCTTTGAACTCACTTTTCTCTCAATCCAAACGTCCGTTTAGTGCATATAATATACCATTGGAAAGATATTTTGCATAGAATCAGAATATGTTAAATTTACACCTTCATGTTGCTCATATGAATCACTGAAATCCAATCAAATAAGTCAGGTTTTATGAAAGAATACCTCGTATCTCTCTCCATCGTGGAAATTAATTCGCCAAATCTTACAGGAAAGCTCAACTACCAAATAGGAGCTTATGTCTGTAATTTCATGTATTGAAATAACTTGTGCATGAAGTTGCCATGAGAGAGCTTTTCTCATGTCTCATAAAATTCTAACAAACCCAACACTTCTAAACATGAATTTCGAATTTATATAGCACATAAAAGCATGAATTCAATTATAAAAAGCTCTGATACCAGTGTTAGAAAGGTTACCTCTTGATTTGGAACTTTACGATTGCAACAGAATTTCAGATCTTTCGAACTGAACCACATATTTAAGTCAGTGTATAATCACAGGAAACAAAAAACACACATAATCCACAATCCAAATCCTTATTGTGATTTTTGTTTGATGAGAGAGAGAAAGAAGCTTCGAAAGTTCTCTTCTACCTCAAAGAGCTCTTCAAGCTCTTATTTATAGATGCCCTTGTCTCTATCTTCTTGGAAGAAAAGAAGCTGGAGGTGGCTCTTTCAAGCATGAGGTGAGTGAGGAAGATTGAGGTGGTAACACCTCTTCCATGCTTGTGATTAGCCATCCACCACCTTTTTTTTGTGTTTTTAATTAGAACTTGGGTCGGGTCAGCCCATCATGGGCGACCCACCCATTTATTCTAACATTCTTGGACATGGAAATGAAGGAACATAATGTTTTCCACAAGCCAACAAGTGCAATATATGCTTTGATAGTGCTTAGGTTCGGAGAAGATATTGAAAGGGTTCAATTCAACAGCAATCTTTGTGCATGGAGATCCTCAAAAGACTGGACTCGGAATCTGTTGTACTGTGTCATGGGGCGTTTGAGCGAGTCCCAGAATGGTTTTGCTGATAAAGATGGAGGTGGTGATCTGGGCTTTCTTATGGAGTACATGGTAGGAGGATCACTCCATGACCTCTTACAGAAACATCATAGATTATATGAGGAAGCTATCTCTGGCATTGCCAGAAGTGTTTTGAAAGGACTAAACTATTTGCATTCAATGCAAAATTATATGAGGAAGCTATCTCTGGCATTGCCAGAAGTGTTTTGAAAGGACTAAACTATTTTCATTCAATGCAAATTGTTCATAGAGATATTAAGCCATCAAATTTGTTGATGAAGAGCAAAGGAGAGATAAAGATTGCAGATTTTGGTGTGAGCTGACTCGTGGAAGGTACTGGTAAAGAACAGTGTGATTCATTCATGGGTATTTGAATGAAGTTTACTGATCCAGTGAGGTGGAATGGAGTTTACTCTGATGGCTTTGCTGGAGATATTTGATCTCTCGAAGTGGTATGTGATGGAATGCTGCACAGGTCATTTTCCATTGATTAACTAATGTCCAGGGGGAAAACCAGATTGGTTAACTGTCGTGTCTGCAAATTGTTCTGAAGAGACGAGGCAACTGCCAGAAACGGCATCGGTGGAGCTTCAGAGCTTTTGTGAGGAGGTGCTTGGTGAGGGATTGGAGTAGAGGAACCGTGGAGGAACAAGAGTGTCACCCCTTTCTGACTAAATTTCAGCATAGTGCTTTCGAGCACCTGCTTTATCATGCTTCATCTTAGCTTAATAGTATTTGATTTATGCAACCCTCCCTATCAATGGGATTTTGATTAATGGCGAAGAAAACAAAGGCAGTAGAAGTTTAAAAACAATAAGTAAATTTATTCCTAATCTAAAGTAAGGAGCACAGAATCTTTGCTGCAACTGTTATGAAAATTGTAAGGAGCACAGAATCTTTGCTGCAACTGTTATGAAAATTGTAGTACAATGAAGCTCCAACCACCTTAAAGGACTGTGCATGCATATCCATGCTTCATATCAGATATCTGTATCGTTTCCCAAGATTTCCAGTCTTCGTTTCTGCTAAACCTTTTTGGTCTACATAAATCCAATGTAAAAGACTGAATAAAAAGGAAAGAAAATAAAAGAAAAGCTAGCACTTTATACGAACTCTCTCCTTATTTTTGTGCGCATACAATTACAAACTCATGACATGAGTTAGGGGTGGTGAAGGATGAAACTGGCTCAAACTAATGCAATAGTGACAAGATGTGGAGGAAAAACAGAGCTAGAACATGAAGTTCTGAATTCAAACAAAGTCTGCAAGACAAGGTAGGGATGGAGAGATTATCACAATTGAAGAAGCAATATTTGATGGTAAAAGCACCATATTTCAGAATATGTTATTATCAACATTCCAAGCTTATCCTGTAAGCAACTGAATATTTGTATTTAACAAAATGTTTCAACACTTTCTAAGTATCCATCACTCTACAGAGCACAGATGGCAGCTGCAAACTAATGCGTTAACTGTTGCAGCTATTTAAAGTACATCAGAAAGCAGATAAAAAGCAGCCCCATGACAAACTTCAAGTAGAGTGCCACATCCAAGCATCTTCCTCCTAAGACAGTACACTCAACAATACATGGCATGAATCAGTTCAAGACACTCAGAAGTTAGATTCTTGCAGGCCCATTATACACATCTAGATGAAGGATATGCGATCATTTTCTAGAACCAAAGTTATGATGCTTCGTAATTTCAAAACGCTTGTGTAAAAGGCCACCTGTAACACAAGTGAATTATAAATTTCATGCAAGTTGGAAGACAAACTCTACTTAATGCTGAAAATTAATTGGTAAGAGGTTTGAATTCAACATGTTTGATAACAAAATTCTCTTATCACTTAATACATTAAGCACCAGGTAAAAAACACTTTTAGTCCCCAAAGTTTGGACTGTTGACATATTTGGTACCCAAAGTTTGACAAAAAATGAATCAGTCCCTCATCTTGCAAGTTTCTACTGAATTAGCACAATTGACCAAAAAATAAAAATTTTAGTCTAACGCCTTTATCCCAACAAATATTTCATTCCTTATCTGATAAATTAAAAAGAAAAAAAATTTACCCTCTATCTTTTACTTTATCTTGACTAAACCAACAAAAGTAGCTATTTTTTGTAAATTTTAACCAAAAATTATGCTATTTTTTTATTAATTGTCCTAATCTAGTAGAAATTTGAAAGATAAGGGGTATGATTTGTTTTTCATGGACCTTTGGAAACCAAAAATGTTAATAGGTAAACTTTTGGGACTAAAAGTGTTTTTTTACCTTAAGTACTAAATTTGTATTCAAAATTTAAAAGAAAAAATTTCACTAAATCTACTAAATTTTAAATAAATGTAGAAACACAAAATCTTAGACACACTCTCTCTCACACTCATACGCACACACTTCCTCACTTACCCACACACACACTCTCACACAAACACATACTCTCTCACACACATAAACACACACTATCTTACAATATATACACACTCACCCACATATATACATTGTCTGTCTCATACATCTTCACACAAACACACTCAGTCTCTCCCAAACACTCTCTCTTACTCTTTCATGCACACACTCTCTCACATACACTCTCTCTCAAACACACTCGATAATATATACACACCTCTCTCACACTCTTTCATACATACTACATCTCTCTCACACACTTTCACAAACTCGCAAACACTCTCCCTCACAACCAGACACACACCTTTTCACTCGCACACACACGGTCTCTCAAACATACTCTATCACATACATAATGTCACTCTCACACACATTTTCACACGCCCACTCTCTCTCAAACATTGCACACTCTCTCATATATATACATACTCCCTTAACCATGTACACACTCTTTCTCACACATGTAAAAAAATTTTCATTCTCACACACATACACTTACACACGCTTTGTCTTTCTCTCACACATCCTCTTTGATGCACATACACAAACGCTTTCTATATCTCATGCACATCCTCTTTGACACAGATACACATATTCTCTCTCACACACATTGCGATGCAAAGAATACAATGTACACTATCATTCAAATACACATTCTCTCTCACACACATTTACACTATCATTCATTTGTTCATTTTCTTTTTCACACTTGCATATGACAATTATTTAGAATAAATTAACATATGTATGAAATAAGATATTTAATTCAAAGTTTGAATTCAGCTGATTACCTAATAGACATAAACTTTATCAATTTGACAATTAATACTTTCGCAACTTCAAATTCATACTTCAAAATTCAAAATTCAAAATTCATCAAATAGGCCCTAAGCAAGAACTACCTGGCGTAACAAAAGTAGAAAACAAATTGAGAAGCTAGAACACCTCCACCACCCACAATCCCAAGTAAAAATGAATGCACAAACCAGACCAAAGAAAATGTTTGCTATTCAAAAGGAAAATGAAGAATTAAGTCCAATGAATCTTTGAAGCCCAACCCTATATCCAGATGCTTAAGATACAACAAAGGACTGATTCCACTCTTCTTACCAATTCTCACTTTGAACCTCAAACTATTTTTACTCAAAAGACAATAACGCTAAACCCACCGACCCATCCCAGATCACCAAAATCATTAACATTGTTAGTGAAAGTGGAAGAAAAATAGGCAAAGTGCACACCATGTCAATCTTCATTGGGATTCGTCAGTAGGTATTAAGATACTAACAATATGCATGAAAACAAGCATGTACGTGCATCTATGTCATTAACATTCTCAGGAATTGGAGTAATTTGGTATGTTTTACCAGTAGTGTAATGTTTTACCGGTAGTGTAAAAGTATTCTAAACAGAAGATGAAGGTGCAAAGACTAGAGGTACAAGATGACATTTAGTCCATTGATAAATTATTTTGCTTTATATATTTAAGGAAGTTGCAATCATAAGAACTGTAATACCCGACTTTTCTGATCATTTCACACATTTTCGTATTTGATTTTATACTTTTAAATACTCATTAATATCCCTTTTAAATATTAAATAATCGTTTTACCCTTTTTAAACATTTTCTAAAATTTTACGGGTTAGAATTTTACAAAACTTCAGGGACTAAAGTGCAAATATTAAAAATCTATTAAAACGCCGTCTCGATGTTTCCTGATACATTTTCCTTCTGCTTCTCCAAGTAACCTTCAGAGCTAAGTTTACTTTTAAAACTCAATCAACCAATTCTTCAAATCCTATATTTGGTTTGAAAATTTACTCACAAATCAAATTGGTGATTCAGGAATCCTCGTAGACCTTTAATCCAACTTCAAAAGTAAGTTTTACTTCCAAATCTGTATGATTTTTATGTTAAATTCCAAATTCCTTAGGAAATTAATTTGTTTAATTTTGTTGTTTATGAATTGATTTGATTACCAAATATGTTTATGAGCTATTGGGACTGGATTTATGGTTTGAAATGACTTTTTCATTATTGTTTTTGTGAGATTTGAATTAGGGTTTTGACAATTCTTAACCTAGTGATATATTTGAAATTATGAACCCTAATTCTTAGATTTTTATTTTATTTTCATAAGATTCATTTAAGTCAACCCTTACTCTTTTGTCTTCAATTATTATCTAATTTGAGAATTTGAGTGATGCCCAAAAGTGAATCCCTATCTCGATTTTTATCCTAATGGTATAACACCCTCCTGGTTTAGGTGATTTGGAATTAGAGTTTTAGACCATCGAAATTAGAATACGTCTACGACATCGATTTTCAAGGTAAGTAACATTTACGCTTTTTTTATCGATACCCTGTATATGATTGGTATTGTAATCATAGAATAATTGATATTAAGGTAAGTATATTTATTTCGATTAATATTTATAAGGTAAGTACGTTTATAAATTATATGTTTGTTATGTAATGTATCAATTGTTCATTATTGTACTATGTGTTAATGAATGATTACTGTGAAGAGCTCAATGGGTCACTTTAGTGGACTTGGATATGAGTGAGTGAATGAAATGATATACTGAGTACTCTGCTTCGTAAATGTTATACCCAATCTATCGGAAAGACAAGTGATAGACACTCCTGTTGGTTATGCCTTGTCTACTCGGGCGGATAATAGGTAGACCTGGATCTAGTGCTGGGAAGACTTTTGTGAACCATGAGCTCCTTGATTGACATTTGGATTTTAATTGTTCGAAATGTCTTGTATATTGTTCCCTTTACTAATTATATACATGTTATCTATAATTGGGTTTAAATGTTATTTACTAAGCACGATGTGCTTACTCCGTTATTATTTTCCCTTTGTTTGCAGTCGAGGACCAACAGGAGATGTTAGCAGGTCCTGAGTCGAGTACTGATCAGGGAGGGGATTATAGTACAGACCCCAGTTATTGGAGATAGAGTTTTCCTATTTACCATCCTAGTGTGAGGTTGGTTTTTAATGCTTGGACCTGTGTGCCTATAGATTTGTTAGGTTTGTCTTGTGATCGAATTTCTGACTGTTGTGGGATTGTGGATTGTTGTTTGTATATGACTGTGGTTTGGTTATTGTGGATTGTTATGAATATGGCTGTTGAATATACTTTGTGGTCTAGTACCTGTATTAGTTGATTTTGAGGTCTAATGACAGGTATTATGGTTTGTATATTGCTCTTGTACTGTGCCTTGCATGCTTGGGGTGATCCCGAGGTGCGGCGTGTCATTGTCCCGTTTTGGGGGCGTGACAAGAACAGTGAAGAAATGAGAAGCCAATATCCCATAAACACATTTCTAAATCTTTATAACTAGAATAGTTTATTGTCTACAATTGCACATAGCACATATGATGACCTTCTGTTCAAAGAGCGCCTAAAGTGTTCTAAACAAATAATGAGAAATGACAAAGAGTGGCAAAGTTACAAACTCAGCATCACAAATAACTAGAGTTTTCATTTACTGTTGCCAAAAGAACGTAACACTCATAGATTAGCTAAATATTTTTGGATTGAATAACAGATTTGTGGTGCCATTGTCAAGAAAAAATGCCTTAATAACAAAGTCAACTTTGAATTGTAGCGCATCAGATGTAGAATATCTCTCCTTTGTCTTATACTCCTACATGTTCTGCATTAACTACAACCAAAATATATTGCAAGCCAATTTCAGGTGACAAATCCTACGCCCAAGAAATTGGCAAAACATACCAAAGGATGGAGGGAGGATGGAGGGAGGATAGAGGAGAACAAAGGAGAAAAGCACTTACACATAATAATGTTGCTTCTGCCTTTGTATTCCCTTATAAAATAAAACTTCGTAAATAGTCAAAAGATGACTTCAACAAGGATCGTTAAAAACAGGAAAAAGAAGCACCAAGGAATATTAAGTGACAAGCCAAAAACTAAAAAAGCTTTTAGGAGGAAGTGGCAACAATATATAGTTAGCATCTAGTGGAGAGACGTTTTGGCAGGTAGAGCTTGAAGACATGGGAAAACAAACATGAGCTTTGTATATTCCTAGCATAAATTCAATAGAATAAACAAGTAATAGTTCTTGAAACTTGAAAGGCAGTTTGCTAGAGTTAGACTATTACGTGCGGTTCGCCCTTGCATGACAATTGCCAAATTCTGGGTAAAGGCCTCCAATGCAGAAAAAGGTTCATTGAGACGACAAAAAGGTAAAGGGAGTTACGAGTAAGTGAAAAACTAAATTCAAAGATTAGGCATTAACTAAACTCGGTGAAACGTCTCAGACATCACAATTCATAGACGTAAGAGTGGAAAGCACTATTTTGACCATTATTTCTATCCAAACCACTCAGCATAGATCTTTAAACTACAAATCATCTCAAAGCCTGGTTATAGATCCTTCCCAATGCAATTAAACAGACATCAACTGTATTTTGGCACAATATTAATATGCATAATCAAGTAAATCATAATGGTCAAATCATATGCTGTATTGAAAGCAGATATAAGAAACACCTAGTGTAATCAAACAACTGACCTGGTCTTGAAATAAGATGGATACGAGATCGGGGTCCCTCAAACATCCAATTATCCTCATCAAGGGATTTAACCTCTTTGTTTAGAGCTACCATCAGGTCAGCTTTCAGAACTGCATAGATAATTGACATTGAACAGAACCCTTCAGAAAGTCAAGGACAAAGTTTGAACAAGTAACTTGCAATTGAAGGCTCAGAAGAGCAGTCAACCAGCCCAACACCCTAGAGCAGCTCAACTCCTATTGAACTTTGCTCCTGAATATGGGTTGACCAGTCGATTTCTATATAAACTAGGCTGAGTGACCCGTTTGACATTCTGATAATTCTTTTGAAGCGAAAGCATATACAAGTGCGTTCTCAAAATTACACTTACGTATGAGAGCTTAGAAGATAAGACAGGATAGGAGAAGTCCACATAGAAACCAAAGCATATGCTCGTGCTGATCTCTGAAGACTATGATCAAGTGAGGGATCTTGGTCATACTGAAGTCAAATATCATGAACTAATTCTCCTCGCTAAAAGCTACACCTCAAGCAATATTGATTTCAATACACTTAGTGGTGAGAGTTTTCAACCTTCTTGTACTCATGACTTTTATGGTGGGATTTACACTTCTTGCGTAAATGGTGTATACCTTCTCCAGCATTGTTGACTGAAAAGAACTTAGCATACCCAATTTACTTGAACAAATGGAAGAACAAGCAGAAGTTTCTGAGGTGGCCCCATTGCTTTTCTCCACCTTGGATTTTTCCACGTTAAATCTTGTCTTCTCTGTGTACGAGATGCAGAGTCTTGAGGCCTTGTTTGAAAATTTCCACCAGACCCAAGCTCTTAGACGTCAAAGCTTAAGTTTGCTATCAAAGGTCCAAAAATCAAGGATTCTTCAATTTGCTACATTAAGCTAGGATGGGTATGTAGACAATTGTTCATTTTGATTACTTCCAGCTTTTTAAAGTATTTACTTGTATAACTAGGCTATGTACACAAACAAGGATAAAGTTTTTAGAATTAAATGCTCAATTTGATGTAACCTAGAAAATTACTTATTATTGAAATATTATCAGTTACTTGCCAGTAAAACACACAGTTCCACCATAAATGGCCTGGAGCAGCATATTTTGGAAGGGGGACTATTGTCATAATAGAAATAAAATTGAGTTTTCAGATTTGGTATGAAAATAGTCTTCCTAAGGAGAAAGGAGAGAGAAATTATTTTACTATTTGTGGTTCATCGGCTTTCAATATCTCAAGTTCTCAAACAGTATAATTTTGTCATAATCTTCAAATCATATTGATGTTCTTGCTATTAGCAGAATAAGACGTCATATATTAATCTACAGAAGCACAGCTACATCAATATGGTTTAAACATAGTGCCTATTCAACACTTTCTAGACACTGCTTAGATGTACTTCCTATATAGGCATTGGCACTTGGCGCTTGCCCACTTGAAGCTTTCAGCACATTCTTTCTACTCTATTCTCCCAAAACAGCTTAATAACCTAAGCTTCAAAGAGAATTTGCCAGGGCAAAACACATTCACCTATTTTCTCTTTTTACTTTATATTAGATCTAACAGCTAAGGGCCAGTTTCTTGCAGCTTAGCCGAATGGAATCTTGAAAACAAGTTATCATAGAATAACTTCAAACAAAATTTACAGTAGGTAGCTATTGGACTAAAAGTACATTTTAGACTCTAGACATTCCAAATGCAACTAGGATATCTGTTTGCCTAGTTGGCAAGATAACTCCATTTTTTAGAGTTGTGGAGAACTTTTGGTAAAAAAATGTACAACGTTTAACGATAGAAGCACCAAATTTTCTCAAAAATGTACTACAAAATTAGCATGTTTGTACACATTCAACAGATTTTATACCTGCATTTATACATTTTACCAAAACTTTCTGCAAATTCAAACAATGAAATTGCAGTTCGCCTAACATGCTATTTGCACTCCAAACACTTCTTCCAAAGGGCTAATAACTACATGGACCCAAATCTCGTAGATTGGATTACTGTTTTAGAAGCTTGTACATTTCTAGAAGATACACATCATCTTTTCCCTTAAAAAGGTATAATTGAAATTTGCACCCTAAACTATTATCAAAATACATTTGTATCATAAACTATCAATTACTATTACACTTGAGTTACTTAGATGATAGCTTATACTACCAATTTGTAACACAATAGCTCAAATCGATAAACATTCATTAAATTCTAATGGGAAGCGTTTGGATCGATAAATTTGGTGAAAGATTTGAAATCCACCCATTTGTTAGTAAGGCTTTGTAAAGTTAAAATGAATAAATTCCAAATAAAACCAAATTAGTAGTTATTTAAAAATTTTCCTTTCAAATTTTTTAATTTGGGTAAATTTAAAATTCATAAATTTTAGCCCTTAAAATTACTCGAATCAATTGATAGTTTTCCTTTTCCAAAGGCATCCTATTAAAATGACTTTACTATCTCCAAAGAAATAAGACTAATTTCGTGAACACATGTAAATTAGGGTTATTAAAGTATTTTCATTCAGAGTTACTTACAAAAAAAATCATTAATTTTCAGTTGATTAGTATTACAATTGATATTTAATGCGCAACGGAAAAATCATGTTTTATACCATTAAAATTTTAAGGAAATCCTACAATACCATTAAAAGATCTAATGCCTGTAAAATACAACATCATATGCTTCGTATATTGTAACTTTCATTTTATACCGTCTAGATAATATTTTCTATTATTATCAAATATAAAATTTAAAAAAATAAATAAATAAATAAATAAGCCCCGAATGGTAGTAATAGAGACTAGAGAAGAAGAAACTAACAAAGAAGTGCTTCGTCTTTGCGCTCCAGAATGGAATTGAGATCGGCCGAAAAGTGGTAGTCCTCAACGGACAGAGATGACCCCGCCACACCCACTGCGGCATTTCCACCTCCAATCGCCGTCGACGATGACCTCGCCGGTGATGATGACGACAGCGAACTGTTACTCATCTCCTCCCCCTATTCCTTTTCCTTTTCCCCCAGAAACCAAAAACTATTCGAATTCAATTCAAACAAAACACCACTTCATATAAAAATTTACTAAATCCCCACGACGTCGTTTAAGTTGTTAAATCACAACCTCTAATTCTCGAGAGATTTTCAAATTTGGTATCCAAACTATTATTATGACTAAATTGCATTTCGATATCTCATCTTTTAATTTTATCATTTTGGTATTCTATGTTTATAAATAGTGTCGTACTATTGTGATTGTTCAATTTCAATTTCCGAAAAGCGTTGACAATCGTCGTGTATCTTGCACAAAAGATTAATAGGGATGATTTCCGAAGATAATGAACAAAATAACGCAATTTCACTATCACAAATTTGAAAATACAAAGTTACGTTTGAATGGATAAATTTGAGAAAAAAAATCATTCTATTTGTTAGAATGATTTGTAAGATTAAAATTAATTAATTTTAAATTTATCTAAATTAAAAAGTGTAAAATGAATGATTTTAAACAATTTTTTAATTTGGATAGATTTAAAATTTATCTATTTTAGCCTTATAAATTCCTCAAAGAAATGGATAAATTTTAAATTTTTCTTCAAACTCATCAATCCAAACATAATATAAAAAAATTAAAAATTGTTTTAGTCACTTAACAGTTTGGGATTTTTCAATAAGCCTTAGCAATTAAATGCAACTTTTTACTTTTTTTTAATTTTTATTTTAACTTGTGATAATCAAATTACGATGTTTTGTTTGTATTCAAAAAATTATCCCTGTTTTCTTGTTCAATGTGCATGACGATTTCTAGCACTTACCAGCCACCAGAATAATTGAACAAATTAGATACTATTATTTATAAAATTGAGTACTAAAATAATATAATTAAAAGATATGGTATTATAGCGTAACTCAGTCAAAAGTTTAGGTATCAATAATATCATTTACTAAAAAAAAACTATACAGCACATCACCCCAGAACTCCCAAGCGATCCCAGGCGCAAAAACGCCGCAGTATCATCTGATGATGGAAGTTATTGAAGCTTTCCAAATACAGAGTTTCTTCCTATTTGGATTACTATTATTCAGCCAGGTCAGTGGAAGTGGACCCCACCCCCATCCCCCAAATGCTGATTGATTTTTTTTTTTCCCCTTTTATAGTTTTTGGTGCAAAAACTAATTTTTATTTATTTATATCTTATTTATTTATTAGGGTGTTGAGGAGGAGGAGGAGGAGTACATTTCGAAGCTATACTTTGAACAAAACGAAATATTGGATGATTCAAAATTTGCAAGATATCTAGAAAGTGAGATCTCCCCTGGATGCCTTATAATGCCAAGACTGGTGGGTTTGAATAGGAATTTGATTGGAGAAGGTTCGCATCGTGGTTTATTTTCGACCATCAGATTAGAATAATTATCGTTATCATCATCATCAAAGGAGGAAGTAGTTGCAAATGCTTGTGAAGTTATTCTCATTGAAAGACTTCCGTCTGGAGTTTTTGCGGATCCATTTGAGTTACAACATCTTATACACCGAGGAGGTATAAATGCTTCTCATATCCTTTTTCTTTTTCTTTTAATATTTTTTGTATGTGGAAATTATCCAAGTTTTTTCCGATATGTATTATTGTTTTACTAGGGTTCTTTACTTTGTATTGAATACAATCTAATGTTAAAAACTAAATGTATGACATCCTACCTCACGGGTACAAACGAGTTAGCTCGGCTAAAATTTACATTGCTTGGTTAGGATATAAATTAAAATGTTTTAACATATTAGACCTCGAGTTCGAGCTAAGCCAAGGCTTAACTCGGCCTCGAAATCAAGCTTATGCGAGGTCAAGTCAAACTCTTGACCGAGCAGCTCGCGTAATGTTAATCACTTGCAAAAGTCAGTTGTAGCTTGTTAGTTATCCCAGTGGCCAAAGGTTAATTTCAATTGTAGGTATAGAATTTTCCAAAAAAAAAAAAACCTTTTACCCCTCTACTTTTCAGATGTGCTCCTGATGATTTAAGGAAAAGGTTTGGGATAGGTATTTGGTTGTAGAGGGAAAAAATAAAAATTTACACGCACTAATTTGTAGAAAGTCAATAATAAAGTGCCTGTGATTTGTTGAATATAGTTGTTAAGAAAAGGAGCGAGTAATTTATTTATTTAATGGTGATTGTTAGCAGTTCAGTCCAATGCTTTAAGCTACTGTGGTTTCATATAATTACACCCAAAAAAAAAGATCACTCTATAATGTGTTAGAAGGCATTAATAGGTTTCTTTGCATCCTCTTATGTTATTTATTAAATTAATATGTTGCTAAGCTATGTAAATATTAGTATTATAATCACAAAGCTAAAATAACTTTCTATTATTTTCTGCTTCCACTGAAGAAACTATCCTTTTTGCTCCGATCCAATGATCTCGATGAGGATGCACAATTTCACATTTTTGTTTACAGCATTTCAAAATTTGTTGCAGTATTGAGTGATGCGACTGTGTTTGGAGATACAAATTTGGAATTGCCTTCGTTTCGGTCAAATAGGTCACTAGTTGAGGTTCATATGGTGATTACTTCTAGTATGTTTTCTCAAGATCACAAGCAACTAGAGATCATCATTGAGCTACCATTGCACGCACGTTATCAGGTATTGCGATTTAGGGCATTTTTTGTGCAAGGATTTTGATACGATTCTGTTGTTTACTTGAGTGCAAATAGGTGGTATGAACTCAGTGATATTGTTCATTTGAGCTTGTTTCAGCCACTTGGTTCATAAAAGAATTTATTTTACCTGTATCTTGTGTGGGATCTTCTTGTTGTTTGTTGGGAGTGACAGCATTTTATTGAAAACTGATTCCATGATTTTCATCTTTATACAGCCATTAGGCCATGGCTTTTCAAGAGTTGAGTTCAACCTGCCCGACATATTGTTGCGCTGCAGAACTGAAAGAGATTTGCACAAGCAGAGCTGTTTACTTATTCCAACTGATCAAAGTGTCAAGTCTGAAGAAGCCGCTACAGTATGGGAGGTGCCTTGTGGAAAAAAGGAGCATGCAGAAATTGTGTCAATTGTAACTTTTATCTCAGCTATTTTGTCAGCTTTGTTGATTGTCTGGACATCTGTTTCTTCTCCAAATGTTGCATTTGGCATTGAGCTGAAACAATCTTGATATATATTTACATTGTTTCTAAACATACATGATTTTGGCTGAAAAAAGATCAGAATAGATTGAGGGAAAATTTTCCCATCCTCAGCTATGCACTTTATCCATGTATCGGAATCATTAGGTTGTTATACACACACACATACATACATGATATCCACGACAAGAAGTGAATCATGCATATCTTTCAGTATGAAAATAACACATGAAGCTCTGATTGAATGATTTTATGCAGACTGTGAGCCAAACCAAAAATTCTTGCAGAGTTTGTTACTGAAGCTTAGTTTTACCGCAATTGCTGAGGAAGAAATGCTTCTCAGCTTTTGGCCTCCAGAGTCTTTAAAATGTACTTATTGTACTTCACGAGTATTGCAGTTTCCTCTGTTCTTACCATGTTCTTTTGAGCAATGTAGATGATGTAGATCGTGGAGATTAAAGTGCCCGATATCTGGAGTAGGGAGTCATCTAGGATAGTTTTCCTCTTACATGGGTAAATACAGTTTGCTGGTTAATTCCTGCTTCCAAGTATACTTGTGCTTAGCCTAGAGACATCTGTTCGAAGCCTGCAGCACAACTATGCTTTGTTTTAAGCTTTTTCTATTCAGAAGTTTGCCAAGGTTGAAGGACAGTCCAACCTTTAAAAGTTCTTAGAGTTAAAGAAATCAATATACATTTGGTATGTAGGAAGAAGATTCAGACATTTCAGGAGATTACTGGAGATAATGAATCCAGATGGTTAGTAATATTTGTTACTATATCAAGACCCAAGATCAAGCCATTACCCTGTTAGATGACCAGTATCAAATCCCACAAAAACAGATTGATAGTCACCCAACAAAAAAATCAATTTTATTTCTAAAAGTCTTGGTACATGAGAAGTAATAGAACCCTCCATCTCAACTACACAATTACCATAACTTTATATGGCAACTAAAGTCAAAAATCTTGTGATTGATACAATTTCACCAACTGGCCCAACAACCGCAGCAGACTTCATTTCTCTATCCAGCCGTACTGAACTTTTCTCTCACTAGGCAGCAGGTACTATGATGATGGAGAAGCACAATCCCAAAAATGACCAGAAGCAAGCAGGTCTGCAGCCTTATACAAAAAAAAAAACGAAGAAAAAATTCGCAACATAGAAGTTATAACATTACCTAAAACTATATGAAGAGTAAGGGAGTGATCTTTTCTACCAACAGAAAACCTGCTTAATACTAATAAATTCTCAGTGGAAGCACACCAAGTTTATACTAATTAATTGAGCGTGGGATGAGTTTCAATGTGCGAGACTTTGATTACAAGCAACAACAACAACTCATCATGCCCACCATAACATAATATTACTCTTTAAAAATCATTCTGGAAAGGAAAAGGACAAAATCTTTTGTATATTTACCAGACGAGTTTGATTTTTGTGTCTTCCTTAGCAAGTTGTAATCTGTCTTGCACAGCAGCAGCAGCAGCATGAGCATAAAAAAAAATAGGGACCAATACGATCTGCAAGTACAATTGCCTCAATTAGCTAATAATTAACCCAAAAGAATAAATCAAACTCTTATTACAAAAACTCTAAGTTGATCTGTACCAATCATATTTCCTTGTTCGTGAATCATCACTACTAGATCTTTAAATACGTTATTTACTTCACCAATCTTTTGTTATATTTCTTGTATACCATGTTCTCTTTCCTTTAGTAGGGCCTCGTTGAGAGCAATCTCATCATCCAACAATAAAATCTCGTCCGCAGCACAAACGCTGATGTTTACTATATATTTTATGGAGAGTAATATCAGCACTACACATACCTTCTAGATTCCACATGAAGCGCTCGATGTTCTGGACTCTTATCTCAACTTACATATGTCATCCGTCTCACCTTCAATGTAGCTGTTGACCAAATACAATGGATTTCAAAGTACATGCAACAAAGCAAAATAGAACTTGAATTAAGAAACCTAACAACTACCCATATAAAATTACATGAACACACAACATACATCCACCATTTACCTAGATTGTTGGGCAGTTTGTAAACAAATGGTGTATATGCCGAAAGCTGTTGAGCTTTCTGAAACTCTTTTTTCTGTAAGAAGGCCTGAGAATCTTTAGCAAGCCTAGCATCTGTTTTTTCTTGCTGGTCTGCAAATACACAGGTACTGTACTAAAACAAACTACAAGAGCCAATGTTAAAAGGGATTTTGTTGTGGGAAGGGGGCAGGGGCAGAGGAAACTGATCAATAGAAAGAGGGGGGGAAAAAAAAAAAAGAAAAAGAAAATTTCAAGCATGTTACAAGACCATTGAATATGTTACTATCAACTGGCACAGTAAATCACCACAAGTTTGAAAAGCAACTCGTATAGATTGCTCAACAAGAGCCAAACATGATTGTGACAGTACTAGAAAAGATGATGAAGAAAGACATAGCAAATGATGATGCTAAAGGGAATAGGGTCTGCCTGAAATTAGCATTCCACATCAATGGAGAGAGCATCAAAGAGAGTATGCGATAGAATAGAAGGAATGGCAGCAGAGAGCGAGGAAGGAGATAATGGATAGGAGGTCGTACCCCATGAATGAGGCAGACTTACGCTGACAATCAGACCTTTTTACATGATGGTCTGTTTCTAGCTTGCTAGCTGTGCTGAGGTATGCTTAGCCAGCTGCCCAAAATGCAGCCTTGTATTGGGCTTGCATTTGCACAAAACAATGTAATTACCCTATAAAAGGACACCATTTCCTATGCCAAAGTTTTTAATCAAGTACAAGATCATAACCCAGTTTAGCTCATAGCAATCGAAGTATGAAAATTAGAAAGCCGGGTACAGATAAAATCATCTGGTATTAGTACAATAGGTTGTGGATTAAATGCTCAATCTCAATGTGCTCAGCTCAAGACACATACTAATGGAGGCAGCAACACCCCAGATTAGCATTAAGAAAACAAAGACTATCAAATTCTACTTACTACAGCATAGAACACAATCAATTTTCATGAAGTTCCTCCAAACATACCTACCATTTTCATTTCATCGTCCCTCTTTCCTGTCCCTGGGGGAAGGCAAGGGGATTTGACTTCCTGGCCATAAACCAAGGTTTCAGTCCTTGATGCCACATACCATACTGCCTCCAAAGAGGCTTGACACCTTGATACACTAGGCCATACCATAAACTCAGGTTACAATCATACCCCATTCCAGGGAAGAGCTTTCTTTTCTTCAACACGACATTTCTAGAAGGATCCTGATACGGGTTGATGCCCAGGGTATGTAGAACTTGGTCACAACCGTAGGGTTTATATGCACAAGCGAAAGGTAGTTGTTAATAGACCTCCTTGATTAGCCACAAGGCAATCTTTTAACTATTTAACTATGAGCAAGGAAATCTTGAAGCCCCAACTAGATTCCTAGTCTAGACAAGACTAAAGAGAATCTAAAATTCTAATTCACTCATATAAGAGGAAAAAGAAAAACTGAAATCTTATTGCCAAAATTCATTCTTCAATTGTGTACAAGACCCCTCTATTTATAGTTGAGGGTGGAGGATTCTAGAACTAAATTATTCAATGTGGGATAGCTAGTTTTAATAGTTGGGTGGATCCTACACCCATTAGCCTTTAAACCCAATTCTTGTACACTTAACTAATGGCCGAAATACATGGCCCAAAAACAAATAATTACGTCTTGAAACCAGCCCAATTAAACACACTAACACTTAAAACAATTGGGTTCAAAATAAAAGACTAGACAACTAAATAAAAGAATATTCCATGGCCGAAATAATGAGGCTAAATTTCGGCTCTATCAAGCTTCTCATCCTAGGCTTAATCTTCAACAACTTCAACTAAGCTCAACATAGCTTCATTGAGATTCTTAGCTCTTGATCTCGTAATTGGACCTTGTGGAACTTGAAGTGCGGATTCCGTGAGCCTATATCGAGCCTTTGTGGACAATTGATCACCATCAAGTCAAGAGCTGCTGGCCTGACCCTCCCCAGCGGGATTCGTCACGAATCGTCACCTATATCAAAAACAAAGGGAGAAAGATCGGTGGCGTTAAAAGTTGCGAAACTTGATAGTCACCGGTAAGGCTCGCATTAACGACACGCATAGATGTAGTATAAGAGACAGAGGTACACATTGATGTCTAAGACCTGCTTGTGTATTAGGATGTTTATTTAAGCTGGGATTCACGTGACTTCTCCATGATTCATAGTACCTGTCTCTTATACACATCTAGATGTGTATAAGAGACAGGCATTCATCCACTAAGTATTTTAGCATTTGCTTCCTCAATGTGCTTGCGGGCCTTCTCGTGCAACTTCTTGACCATTTCAGCCTTCTGTTGTCCATCTATATTGACAATGAAGAAACTGGTAGTGGCAGTAAATTAATCCCAGTAGTGGTTTTAAAACCATACACTAATTCAAATGGTGAAAACTTAGTGGATGAATGCATAGCACGGTTATAAGGAAATTCAACAATTGGCAAACAATCTTCCCAAGTTTTCAAATTCCTTTTCAAAACAAAGACGCAATAAGGTGCCTAGTGTACGATTGAAAACCACAGTTTGAAAACTGTGGGAAGATTGTAAGCCAATAGAAAATAACAATTTAGTACCCAATTTATTCCACAATACACGCCAAAAATGTGACAAGAATTTAACATCCCTATCAGAAATAATGGTATGTGGGATGCCATGCAAACGCACAATCTCCCTAAAGATTACAGATGCTATATGTGTCTGCATCATCAGATCTAGATGCATGGGGATAAAATGTGCCATCTTGCTAAACCTATCTACAACCACAAAAATGCTATCCTTGCCAGGCTTAGATCTTGGGATACCTAACACAAAATCCATGGAAATATCAGTCCAAGGATGACTCGGTACAGGCAGTGGCATATAAAGACCATGCGGCTTCAATTTGGACTTGGCACGTTGGCAGTCAATGCACGTAGAATAGATATGCCACTGCCTCTAACTCATGTTATACTAATGAAACCCCTCTTCGAAAGATGACAGACCCTGGATAGCAGCCAAGAATGTCCCATCAACCCTCCCCCATGTGATTCCCTAACAAGAACTTCACGTAAAGTCCTTCAAGGCAGAATACACAGCTTAGTCTCAGTGTTTCAGATGTAGTTCGTGATTTCATTTTGGTTACATCGTCTTTATATACACAAGATTTAATATGCTCAAATCCAAAGAAATTAGCATGCAATGTAGTGATCAAGGTGTACCTACGGGACAAAGCATCCGCTACAATGTTATCCTTCCCACTCTTATATTGAACCACATAAGGAAATGACTCAATGAACTCACTCCACCTAGCATGTCTACGACTCAATTTGTTTTGGCCCTTTAAGTGCTTTAGAGACTCATGATCAGAGTGAATAATGAATTCTCTAGAGTATAAATAATGACTCCAATTTTCCAAAGCACGTACTAAGGCATAAAGTTTTTTGTCATTGTATAAGAATAATAAAGAAGCTGTCTCTTTATTTCTCAGAAAAATATGCAATAGGTTGCTTCTTTTGTAACAATAAGTGCTCCTTACCTCTGCCAGAAACCAAACATTAAGATTTCATTTGGTATGTCTCAAAATCTGGTCATCTAGATCCCCTAGACGTGTACAAGGAGGGGATTCACCGGGGTACAGTCATCCAAACCCAACGTGGCATTTCCGAGTTCTAGCATACAACTGGGCCAACCCGTAAACAAGCAAAAACGGCACGAACATGTTCAATATGCTCATTAAAGCTTTTACTGTAAATCAAAATATCATCAAAATAGACAACGACAAATTTACCAATGAAAGCTCTAAGAACATGATTCATAAGCCTCATAAATGTGCTCGGTGCATTAGTGAGACCAGACGGCATGACTAACCACTCATACAAACCATGTTTGGTTTTGAAAGCAGTTTTCCATTCATCACCTTCTCTCATCCTAATCTGCCAGTATCCACTTTTTAGATCTATCTTAGTGTAAATGCTGGATCCATGTAACTCATCAAGCATGTCATCAAGACGGGGAATAGGATGGCGATACTTTACCGTGATTTTATTGACGGCGCGGATATCCATGCACATTCTCCATGAACCATCAGGTTTAGGTACTAGTATTGTAGGCACAGCACACGGGCTCATACTTTCTCTTACACGGCCTTGACTAACTAGTTCTTTGACTTACTGTTGAATCTCCTTAGTCTCCTCAGGACTAGTTCTATAAGTAGGACGATTGGGGATCACGGCTCCAGGCACTAAGTTGATTTGATGCTCTATGCCTCGAAGATCAAACCAGAGGGTATGTCTTATAAAGACATCACTAAACTCCTGCAAGAGAGCTTTAAACATACTTGGCAGAGAATCATCTAAGTCAGTAGTTCATCTTAGGGTTAATTTTCCATCTTCTTTCACTTTAGACTTAGCAAACTCCCTTTCATTAATCTTCTTTGACCTAAGTTCGGCCAAAGCCTTGTTATGCTCATCAACATTCTTTTTAATTTGATTTTGCTCTTGAAGGACTTGTTGGGGAGGTAGAGGATGCAACACAATGATTTTACCACCCTCTTCAAATCTAAGACAATTAGTATGACCATCATGCAGTGTTTTCCTATCAAATTGCCAAGGGCGTCCAAAAAGTAAATGACTTGCATTCATAGGGACGACATCACACAACACTTTGTCATTATATTTGCCTAGGTTAATTGAGACATGCACTTGCTTAGTTACTTTTAGTTCACCATTGTCATTTAACCATTGCAGTCTATAAGGTCTAGGGTGTTTAAACGTTGGCAAATTTAGCTTATCTACCATGTATTGTGAAGCTATGTATGTTCACGCAACTCCCATTATCAACAATTAAACCACAAGTCTTACCTTGGACATGGCATTTGGTGTAGAATATGTTCTCACGTTGTACCTTAGTAGGGTCGTCAGTGGCTTGAGCATGCAAGTTTCTTAGTACGACCGACTTGTCCATCCATGCCAGTCTCATGGTATTCATTGTCTTCATCACTCAAATCAGGTCCTTCTAATGGTGGCATTTCGTCTTCACTTTCACTCGTCCAATTGCCATTAGGGTGAGTGTATAAGACTTTCTTATTCGGGCATTGGGATGAAATGTGTCCTCTCCCACTACATCTGAAACACTGAATATCCCTTGAGCGGTTAGGGGCCGAGGTATTACCTTGTGTTTTGGGCCATTGGCTTTGCAGGAATGGGTTCTCCTTGAGTTTCTCCATTCTCTTGCTCTTATCAGGGTTAGTTCAAGGAAATCTCCAATTTGAACTGGCCAAGTAGAGCTAGACTTGGACACACCTCGATGTGTATAAGAGAGTTTTATAGTTGTTTGGCCTTTGAATTGGTTTTATATCACCAAGGGCTGTGAAGATGAAAGCTGTCTATTATAATCATCTAGAGATTCGTTGAAGAATCAGTCCATGTGGTGTGTATAAGTTTCAAAACTAAGTGAGCTTTGCTCATTGCCATCTCCATCTCTCGAGCATACTCCTCCACATCGATTCCCTTGTCGGAGAGATTGGAGGTTCCTTAGTCATTCCCTGTGATAATGAGCGGTACAAACCTCTTTCGAAGAAGGGGTTTGAGGTTAGTCCAACGAGTTATAGGGTAATCACCTATTCTACGTCGTTCTTTTATTTGAGATACCCACCAAGTCATAGCATAGTCGGAAAAGCGAGGATACGGTAACACATCTAGATGTCACGCTCAGAGACAAGTGGACCTCTTACTAGTAGTCTATTGTTGCTAAATCAGTTGGATACACCTTAGGAAAAAATTTATGCATTGGAACGTTTGAAGCCTTGAATTGGAACATCTAGATATACACATCTGTGCATCACTCCCCCTGGGTAGTGAATCCCCTCTCTTGGTTCTCGTCGAGGGTTAGGCCTTGGAACTTGTTCTCTTCTTTGGATTTGTCGTGGACCACGCCTCCTATCAAAAGACAAATTGGTTAATTCATCAATAATCTAAATCATAATCAGACTCTCCTTTGTCTTCTTCAGTATTGGTTTTGCGTGCGGTCTCTTGATTTGGAGGTAGTTGAAGTAGATGCTTGTGGTTTGCCTCGAAGTTGTTGAATTTCAAGACTCATAGTGACAAACTTCTCATCAAAGTCCTCCATCTTATTTAAGATCCTTGCCATTACACTTTGCATAGCAGTTTCTTGCATCTCCTTGTTCCTCTGTTGCACGTCCTTTTCCTGTGCCATAGTCACAAAACAAAGACTAAAGAGAAGAGGTAAAAAAAAAAAAAAAGGGTTAGTGATAATCAATAAGAGAGGGTTTCACTCTTTGGGGAGTGATGCACTCAAGTCCTCACTTTGGGTTTTATCACTCTACATAATGATCTCACCTTACTCTTTGAAAATCTCACTTCACTCAAAGATTCTCTTATGAAGCCTTGTAAAAACTATGAAAATAGCCAAAGGGTTCCAAAAGTTGATCCTCAAAGCAACCAATCGTATTGATTGGAAATAATGTCCAAAAGGATCTCGGATCAATATAGTTTGAAAATTTTAGGCTTAACCTTTCGGATATGAGTCAAGGCAAAAATCCGAAAGTAAAAAGGACACAACGAAAAGCACAAAAAGAACAATAAGATCACAAAATTTAGTAAAGAGAGTTTACTAAATTAGAGAAGATAATTTCAAAAGAAAGAAAAGAAAGTAAATATTTTTTTTTGGCAGCAACAACAAAGAGAATAATGAAGACAATTAACAAAGAAGCAACACAAGATCTTTTTTTTTTTTTTTCAATGAACAGTACCCGGTGAACAGTAGTGGTGAACAGTATGATGAACAGAACCAGGTTTTTTTTTTTTTCCCGGTGAAAAGTAGTGGTGAACAGTACAGTATACTAAACAGTATGATGAACAGAACCAGTTTTTTTTTTTTCAATGAACAGTCGGTGAACTGTAGCTGTAAACAGTATGATGAACAGAACCGGTTTTTTTTTTTTCAATGACCAGTACCTGTGAACAGTACGGGTGAACAGTAACTATGAACAGTACTGGTGAACAGTATGATTAATAGTACGGTGAACAATACTGTTGAACAGTCGGTGACTGTTCACCGGTACTATTCCTGTGAAAAGTATATGATCAGTATATGAATAGTTGATGAACTTACAATTTGAGTTTGACCAAAATTCTAGCCAAGGCTCTGATACCACGATGATACTCTTATGATACCCAGGGTATGTAGAACTTGGTCACAACCATAGGGTTTATATGCACAAGCGAAAGGTAGTTGTTAATAGATCTCCTTGATTAGCCACAAGGCAATCTTTTAACTATGAGCAAGGAATTGATCCAAAGCCTAATTGGCAGAAGATCAATACTGGTGTTGGTTATAATCTCAAGTGCTCAATCTTGAAGCTTCCCCAACTAGATTCCTAGTCTATTCAAGACTAAAGAGAATCTAAAATTCTAATTCACTCGTATGAGAGGAAAAAGAAAAACTAAAATCTTATTGCCAAAATTCATTCTTCAATTGTGTACAAGACCCCTCTATTTATAGTTGAGGGTGGAGGATTCTAGGACTAAATTATTCAATGTGGGATAGCTAGTAAGAGACAGGTTGGGCTGGATCCTACAGCCCATTAGTCTTTGGCTTCAAGATTGAGCTAGAGATTCATGTCTCTGGTAAACTCATCTTGTAAGTGCAGAAAATAAATAATTACGTCTTGAAACCAACCCAATTAAACACACTAACACTTAAAACAATTGGGCTCAAAATAAAAGACTAGACAACTAAATAAAAGAATATTCCATGGCCGAAATAATGAGGCTAAATTTTGGCCCTTCAGCTTCTCATCCTAGGCTTGATCTTCAACAACTTCAACTAAGCCCAACATAGCTTCATTGATATTCTTAGCTCTTGATCTCGTAATTGGATCTACTTGTAGAACTTGAAGTGCGGATTTCGTGAGCCTATATCGAGCCTTTGTGGACAATTGATCACCATCAAGTCCTTGGGATGTATCAGATCCTCTTAAGATGGATATTTTCTAGCCTCTCAAGTCTCTAATGTCTGTGTAATGATGGATTTGATATATGTCAAAGATGCATTTCAGAAGATACGAAGCTGTAACACAGCTACATAAAAACTGAAATTATATTGGAGAATCAATATGTCGTTAGACAGACTGAGGGGAACTGAAATTCAAAATGCTGCTCAGATCAGAAGAACTTTCATTTCAGATGTAAACCAAGAGAGTCAACATACAAAAACCAGCATTTTCCAAAATGCAAAACCCCAAATTCCGTTCTACAAGGCCAACAGCCATTCCTATTACACCATACAACAACGATTCCGGCCTCCTTTAACCAACTGTTTCCAACAGAGGAAATACAACATTCCAAACAAGATAACGAACCACAACAATGAACAACGATTGAAAAGAAACGTGCATCTTAGCAATAGGAAATTGTAAGTTTCTTCCTAGCATATATTGTATCCTCTCTTAGCCCATTTGCATCCTAAATTGCCTATTTGCCTCAATTGACACCTACATACAACTCCAAGAAACAACCCTCCCCAAAAAAAAAAAAAAAAAAGAAAAGCAAATATTAATACCAAATGAACTAGGAGCCTGATGTCAGTAACAAAAATTGGAAGCCACATTAAAATAGTCTGCATTCAGTTGAGACCCAAATGCATAGCCAGCTCCTTGAGACGATAAACCCTGAAAATAAAACAGGAGTCATTTGGTATTCCAGAGTCTAATGGAATAGAAATGCATGCAAGGCAAAACATTGTAAAGAATCCGAAGTTACAGGTCAACAGAAAATGAACTCTAAAAAATAGAAGACGGGAAAATGAAACAAAAGAAAAGTATGGTCTTTTCAAGTAAAACAGGTTCTTTGTCTTCAAGGCTTCAAAAATTCATGATAAGAAAGGATTTAAGGGCCCTCCAACTGCATTTAGCAACACAGACTACTAGTAAGTGTGTCCAGCTAAACTGCTTCATGTAGGAGAACATTCACTGTAAAAAAGAAAATCTATTGCAGTATCTGATATTGTTTTGATGTTGATAATTTATATTCAACATACTGATATTCCCATATTACATTCTCTGGAATTGTCTTAGATTAGAAGCAGATTTCTCAAGGAACTAGAAGTACTTTTCCTGCGAACTAACATGAAGCTTAATGCTCCAAAAGGGTGCATTCAAATCATTCAAGGCAGAGAACTTCTGCTGATACCTTACGAGTGCAAGAAATTTTTCCTAGCACCAGTGACCATGACAGATGATACAATTTATCACAATAGTCTTCAGCAGTGAAATACCTTTCAGCATCGATCCCAGACTGAAGGATATATAATATCCAGCATCAATTGGCATACTTCAGTTGTTTTCCTACAATAAGCATTATGGCCATATGGTTAAAAAAATCTAAGCACAATTGATGGTTCTAGAAGAAAATTCCATCAGTCTCATCAACTACTTGCCAGCTAATACTAACAGCTTATATATTTCTACTAAGCATAAAGGTTATCAAGCATCAGACAGTATAAATGTGCACAACCTCCAATTATACCTAACATATCATATGGATAATCAAATAACCAAAATTACCCTAGCAAGCAATTATTTACTTCAAGATTGGTGTCTTAATTCTTATCAAGAAGACGAAAAGTATCAGTTGAGGAGTGTTATATGAATTCTCAGATAGTAAAAGAATATCGATCAATATTCAAGCAAAGAAAAATTTTAATTTGCAAATAATGTCCAGTTGATATGCTATACAAGGAGATTGCACAAAGATTTTACTGACACTACGTGCTCAATTGTTGGAAACTGGATCAATACCTTTCTTTAATTTCCCAGAAAATCACAGCTCCCAAATTACAAAGAATCTTACATCTGAACCATGATATTGTCCTTTATCGTGATGCTAAACCAATCAACAATAAATTCCTTCAGTTCCTCAACAATAAATAAAACAAGTTTGGTTGTTGATATTTCCGAGAAAAATAACTGTCCAACTTCCAAATCTCATCAACCATTTAAATTTGTTAGCATGGAGTGATTTACCTCTGCAAGTGACAAGGATGGTAAAGTCTGTCTTCCAAATGTCAATCTGTTTCCCCACAAGTAGAATGATCGTTCCAAATAAATTACAATTCACAGGGTGGACTATTTTTTGACTGCCATCAAAAGTATGATCCTTGATTTCCAGCCACCACAGGAACAAATTTTGCAAATACAAAATTTTTATCACCATGTCCTCTTCAATAGTACAGTAACTTAACCAATCGAATTTTTGTCTGGAGCTTCTTGGCTTCATGACTGAAGCCTGAAGAACGAAGACCACAAATAACAGCCTTTTGATCAGACCGTAGAATTCTCATTCCACTTTTTATACAAGATTGGAGCAGCTTAGCTGGCAAATGAAACCTTCCAGCTTTGCAGAGTCCACGTACCATGGAGGAATATGTAAATTCATCATGATCCTTCACTTTCAAGGATTCAAACACCTGCATTGCATGATCAACCTGACCAAGTTTACATAAACCATCAATAAAACAATTGAAAGCAACCAAATTTGTCCCAATACTCATCATATTCATGTACTTTAAATGACGTTGGCCCCCTTTATATTACCCACTTTGCACAACCCATCAATCAAAATAGTGTGGGTGTACTTGTCACACTCCAAACCCATCTTTTCTGCCTCATCCAACAACTTATAGGCATCGTCCAACTTACCTTCCTTACAATACAAATTAATTAGGGTATTATAACACACCATGTCAAGATCGATGCCACTTCTAAACATAATTCCCATGCACTTGTTACCCTCTTTTATCCGACCAGTTCTAAGTAAAGCACCAGCGACTGTGCAATAAGTAAAACCATCAAAAGTATATCCTTGTGCCTTCATCTCTAAGAAAATCTCAAGCCCTTCATCAAACATCCTATTTTTAAAGCTGCATTTCATAATTGTAGTGTAAGATTAATTAATGGCATTTGGAATATGGCCAAAGTCCAGCATTTCCTTAAGAAACCCTTTCACTGTCCTCCACCTTCCTGACTTGCATAACCCATCAATAAGAATGTTGTAAGTTACTAACTCGGGCCTAAATCCATTACGTTGCAAATTCCTAAGTAACATAAGGGCATTATCTATGTACTTATTCTTACAAAGTCCAGTAAT
This sequence comes from Cinchona pubescens, assembly GCA_025175665.1. Classification (NCBI taxonomy): domain Eukaryota; kingdom Viridiplantae; phylum Streptophyta; class Magnoliopsida; order Gentianales; family Rubiaceae; genus Cinchona; species Cinchona pubescens. The sequence goes on from JANKKI010000105.1 coordinate 1,082,344, forward strand.
CATGATGTTCAATGTGGCTGGATCAGGAGTAATATTCCTCAAAAATATATCTTTAAAATCCATGTAGGCCTCAACTGGTTGCCCTGACTTGATGCATCAATATATTATAACTCCAAACATCAGGAAGAATGCCCATATCAAGCATTTCCTCAAATAAATCAAGAGACCCAGACAACAAACGACTTCTACTAGCACAAGATAGCAAAGTATTGTATGTAATCACATCCGGATTTATCCCAGCTTCTTTCGTTCTATCAATAACTGAATAACCCGAATCAATGCCAAAAAACTGACAATAACCATCAATCAGTGTATTGTATGTAATCACATTAGGTGGTATTCCTACTCTGGTACCATCAATTAAAACCGCTTCAGCTTTCTTCAAAGTTTTAACTCTACAAAGTGAAGCAATACATATGTTTAACGACTTGGTCGATAATATCTGGTACATTAATTACCTCTCATCTATAATTCAACCCCAAAACCTGCAAGAAACATTTTTTAAAGCTATCATCAAACAAACTTTTGCACGAAAAAAAGAGTTCCAAACAGCCAAATTCTGAACTGAACTTTATATTACCCAACATTTCCCCGAAGCAATTTGCAGAAATTCTAAATCCTATTAAAAGAAAAAGAAAAAGATGGCACACTTAGACAAAAAGTTACAATTCTTGGGATTTAGGAGATCCAGTAAATTCTTCGATAGCACTAACGTCCCCATGCAGTTATACACATATATTATGAGCCCATGGGGTCATGATGGGTGAATGTGGACCTTAGTCTATGCAAGAATTTGTCTTTTTTTTTTTTAATTTCATTAATACTTCATGATCCAATAAAAGTAAGAAAAATGGTGGAAACTTCAAAAAAAAAAAAATTTGGATTAATACAAGCAAATGAAAAGAACACAATATTATGACATTTCATTCTATACTTTCAAAGAATGCAAATAAAAACACACTATGACTAAAAATTAAAAGAGAAATTAAATAAAAAAGATTAATCAAAAGATTAACAGAGGTATTGCCAAGAATAAGCTCCGAACTCTCCACATACCCTTTATTTGTGCCTTGCAGCCGAATTTGTTTGGGACATGAGTGAGCACAAATCGGTTAATCGAATTGTTTTCACTTTGAATTTGGAATTTTAAAATTAATTATTGGGAATTCAGTTAATAAATTAATTTTACTGAATTTTAAAATTAAAAATTGGTTATGAAATTAAAATTGAATTCTGAATTTAAAATTAATTGATTTTACAATTTAATTTAAAATTGAAATATTAAATACCTTTTTGAAAATTTTTAATAATTAACTTGTAATACTTATATCTTCTTTTTAAATAAATATATTTTTTACATAATATAATCTTATAAACTAATACTAAAATTTTACTTGTAAGATACATATATAGAGACACAAATAATATTATACTAGAAAATTACACGTGTAACACTTGTATATATTTACTACAAATATTCATTTTCTCTTATACAAATGTATAACACAGATGAAGTATAATGAGTATAAACTTATACATCATTCTAAATCTAGATGTTACAAGATTTATAATATAGAAAATATATTTTTATATTTTTTCTCTTTCATTCTAATTATTTTCACTTATTTTTTATTATTATTATTTTTTAATATTTTTATTTGTTAGAATGTTATATATAAGTCTTATTTTTCTTAAAAAATTAAATCAATTTTCTCTTTTATGATAACAACGTATGATAATTTAATTTTCTTATAAAATTTGTATTTGTATTTGTATGATTATTAGTCTTGTAGTTTTAAATTGAAACAAATTATTTTCGACATTATTTGAGGTTTTATCCCATGAATTTAAATCAAATAAACACAAACATAATGCATAAATTTATCAAGTTCAATCCTATTTCTTTACTATTTAGCAAAATAATTAAGATGTAGATTAATTTTTTTGGTAAATAATAAAATGAATTAATTAAAAAAGTATGAAAAATGAAAAAATAAATCCATTCACTATTATTAGCCTTCATTTTGTTTATATAATTAATAAATACAAATTTAATTCCATACTAAAATACTATATTAAAATACAATGTTGGAGTTATACACATTCAATACCATTCAAGATGAATAGAAAAGTTTTAACGTGCTTATCACCACCAAACTCTAAACTCTTATACACATCTTTATTGGCATAAAATGTAGTTTACTCCAACCTAAAATAGTTTTTATTTTTCTTTCAGGTTCCTAGGTTATAATTTTTTATAACGATACCACCAATAACTTGATTAATTATAGATGAAGACTTTTTTCATAATATTAAACTTTTTTTGGATATATCTATATATTATTCATCATTAGTAAATGATAAAATCGCTATCAAGCAGTATCAAATATCATTTAATAGATGAAACATGTCAAAATTCTTTTATTAATGAAAACATTTACAGGAGATTAAATAATATAGTGATAATTATAAAAATGATTAATTAAAATTTCAAAAAAATAGGAAAGAATAAACCTAAGTATAAAGAACAAAGATATCAAATCAAAATTATATTTCCTATATAAGAAAACCAACAAATTAAACTAATATGTTTTGTATAATATAGATAGGTATCACACAGTATATTAAGATCATAAACAAAAGGTAAAAATAAAAATTTATTCTTTTATCTTACTCTGAATTTTCCAAAAAAATAATGAAAAAAATCCTCTATATTACTCTAAAATAACCGCAACTCAAATGAAAACCATTTAGTTCTAAAGACATACAAAATAACATGTAATTTCTATAATTTCTATTCTAATTACACATAACATATTGTGTAAAGTAATTATGTATCCAGATAGTAAATATATTGGAATTTTTCATGTTTCTTAATCCTATGATAATATTGATGTTCTAAACTCTTCCATTTATCCTGAATAGTATTGAATGTGATTAACTCCAAAATTGTATTTTGATGTAGTATTTTAGTATGAAATTAAATTTACATTTATTAAATATATAAACAAAATGAAGGCTAATATGTATGGATCTATTTTTTCATTTTTCGTACTTTTTTTATTAATTCATTTTATTATTTACCAAAATATTTAATCTACATCTTAATTGTTTTGCTAAATAGTAAAGAATTGCATTGTAATTTCCAAAATCAATGTAAAATCAATCTATATCTGTAATTATTTTAGAACATTTAATAGTATGATTATATTTGAATAATTTATGTTGTCTTTTACAGTACTTACCTGCTTATTTTTTTTTCTATATTATCATTCCTATAATTTATATGCAATATTCTTATTAGTTTTACAATAATTATTCTAGACTATTTTGGGTATGAATCATATAATTGGTGTGATTGAACGGTTTTTACCTTATCAATAGTTACTCTACACCAATATTTCTTTATTGTTTTATTATATATTGTAATAACTGGTGTTGTAATTTCCATATTTGACATTTAAATACAAATATTATCTTAGAATATTTTGGGCATGTGCAGTGTATCATAGAGTGATCTTGTTTTCTAACTCATCAATAATTCCTCTAAACTAATATTTTATAAAATGATGTTATTAAAGATAAAGATTTAGTAATCAAAATACTATTAAAGAGATATAAATTAATAAATACTTTAAGATTGTGAGTTTTCTATTTTGTTCCTAAACTTTACTTCATTGCCTGGTTAATTTTCTATGCTTCATACAGACAGAGAAAAACAAATTTAAATTAATTGTAACACAAACTTAAAAGAAATAAGAAAATAGTGTTATATATTCTACTAGTTTTTTACTTGATAAAATTTTAATTTTTTTATTTGTATGATTATTAATTTTGTAAATTTTAAGTTAGAACATACTCAAAAAACAAATTCTATACTCATGGGTGTATCTATCATGTCAACCAAAATTTCAAGTTAAAAAAGTAATTCTAATCAAGAGTTGTGAAGTTATTATAGTTAACCGTTAGTTAAGGAAAGTTTTGTTTAAAAAATGATGTCGGTCAGATTTGTTATTTTCTTAAGTTAATCCTAGCCAAAAAGGTGAACAAAAATGCCAAATTCAACTTCAATGTATCTTTTTATCAATTCTATATGAATTAAATATTCTCTTTATGAAAAGTTTATTTATCAAAACAAAATTGAAGAAAAAAATTAAAATATAATAGGGGGTAAAATGGTCAACATATTTAGTTGACATAACATGACTTTATTGGTCAAAGGATAATGTTAGGCGTTAAACTGTCAATGACACTAAAAAGGTGTAAAGTGTAATTAACCTGATATATAAAACATGTAGGGGGAATGATCTAATTAAGTTTTCCAGGTTGGGTGTACTTGAATGAACAATTAGAGAAAAGGAAATAATTGTAGTGAATTTACCGAAATATTTATAATAGTTATAAAAGATTGGTTTTATTATGAATAAAAAATAAATACAATTTGAAAATATATAACTACAACAGTTACAAATTAAATATTAATATTTTTATTTTATTCTAAATATAAATGATTTTTCTACTCTTAAAATTATATACATTCTTATTATGTATTTATACAAAAATTTCATAATAAGTTAAGGAAGAAACAATTTATTTCATTAGCATTTTGTGCATTTTAGAGCAAGATAAAGGATGTTTTCATGAGCACTCGATATATTTTAAAGCAAGACAAAAGAACAAATTATTATCTTGATTCTTTAGAATAAATTTAATATACTATATGATACATATCTGTAATATGAAGAATATATTTGTTTAATATGTTTAATTTTTTTGTGCATAAGATATAATTTTTGTTTGATTAATTAAATCTTTACATTTTAATTAGATACATTTTTAGTTTTTGAAATTTTAATTGTAATAAATATTTTTATACAAGTTAAAATAACCTTCTGTCTTATTATGTATTTATGCCGAAATAGGTGTTTGTATCCTAAAAAATAGGTAGAATAGATGATGAGTAGTTTAATTATATTTTGCTATAAGATACAGGAAATATAGAATATATTCTTTCATATTTTTTTTCATATGTATTATATACCTGTCTATTATAAATTTAGATGTTTATAAGAAATATGATTACTTTTTCTATTTTTTGAAATTTTAATTAAATAAATATTTTTATACGAATAAAAATCTTTCATCTTATTATGTATTTATGCCATAATAGGTAGTTGTATACTAAAAAAATAGGTAGAATAGATGATAAGTAATTTAATTATGTTTTCCTATTCGGAATTTGAAATTATATTTCATTAAGGGCGGGTATTTTAGGCATTACAAAAAAACAGTAGAGAAATAATTAAATATGTTTTCCTATTGGGAATTGGAAATAATATTTCATTAAAGGCGGGCATTTTAGACATTACAAAAAAGGGAAGAAATACTTACATATGTTTTGTATCAATAAGAATTAGAAATTATAATTCATTAAAGGCGGGTATTTTAGTCATCACAAAAAATGAGAGAAACATTTTGAGGGGAGAAACAACTCGCATATATATAATAGTATAGATATATACACGTGAATGCAAACACACGTATGTATATTTATAATCCTATTATATACTTTATATATATAAAGTATTAAGAAAACATTGTATCCATTCAAGTAAAATTTAATTTTAATGATATGAAATTATGGACTATTTTATTGTTAGTTGGATTTTATATTAGATAGGTTTTTCAAATTTTGTATAAAAAATTTTATTCCAATGTCAATAGGCCTAATTAGCAAATATAGTTAATCAAATTCGAAACCGATTACCGAATTCGAATTTGATTAACTAGATTTTATTTCGAATTCAATTTAAAATTGAAATTAGTTAATAATTTTAGAACTCATTTCTAAATTATGACCGAATTATTTGACTGATTCATCGATTGGTTAACCGATACACATCTCTAATATGCACACTAGAAGTTGAGATTTGGAGAGAAGAGAAGAGAAGAGATGAGAACAGTGAATCTCTTTACTTGTTTGGGAGTTTAAAGTAGGAAGAAAATAAGAGAAAGTCTCTTTACTTTGAGAGATTAATTGGTTAAGAAGTTTTTCTTTCTTTTCAGTAAAAATGTTTAAAAATTTTCTCAAATACACAATAAAGCTTTTAAAATACTATTTTTTCCTCAAAATTTTAAACAATCTAAAATGTATAATTTTGTTGTTTATAAATCCAAAATCAAAATATTTCTTTCCAACCAAAAAAAATAAGAAAATATACATTTCCCTTCTCTTCTCTTCTCTTCTCTTCTCTTCTCTTCTCTTCTCTTCTATCATAACTTAACTTACTCTTTTTTTTTCTTCTCTCTAAAACTCCCAAACTTACCCAAGTTAGGAAAGAAAAGAAGAGAAGAGAAAGGGATTGTAATTTCCTTCTATGTTTGGGAGTTTGTGGAGGAAAATGAATGAATTTATAAATTTATCCTTTTAAGTAAAATATTTTGTAAGGTATTTAATGGGTAAAATTGACATTAAAGGTTTTAAAGAATAAATTTTACTTTCCTTCCATTTTCCTCCACATTTGGAAGAAAAACTTCTTAAGTTGTTTATGTTGAACCCCAATTATGATAATCATGTATTGATGATGACCAAATCATACTCACGGTTTGAAAATAAGTGTGAAGAAAAATAGGAAAGTTCGGACGCAAATAATTGTCTGAAAGGAAGAAACTTCGGATGATGGTAATTGTCCGACACAGAGAACCTGAAGTAGTCTCGACGAAGAATAGCGTCGAATCAAAATTCTAGAAGTCACTGACATCGACCGAACGCAGGTTCGGATGCAGTCTCGGACGTCTGAATGACGGAAGACAAAACACCCTCTAGAGAACGGATTCAATGTCAGACACAGAGCTTAGCAAGAACTGTCCGAAAGGTCCAACGACTAGTTCCTTCGGACACACTTGGCCGTCCAAAATCTCTAACGGCTAGTTTTCTATCAATAAATAGAAAATAGCCATTGGAGAGTTGTTGAAGGCAATTTTTGGACATCTATAAATACCTCTTAGCCTGAAAATAAAAAAAACTACTACATTCAATACAAATATTTGTAAGAGTTATTTGGGGAGAAATAGGCTAAAATATTGTGGGTTGTATTGGTTTGAGTAGTATAGTTCTCTTGGCTCAACTAGAAGGAATTAGTGTGAGTAAGAGTAGACTAGTAAGTGATCTTCAAGTGTAAGAGTGGGGGGATAACAGGTGTACAAAAGTGAGGTTGTAATGTTAAATCCTTTGGCTCAACTAGAGAAACTTAGTTAGTTCAAGGGTAAGCCTACTTTGTGTATAAGAAGGTTATTGCCTCACCTTCTTTGAAGAGGCACTACTAATGGATGTAAGCCAAACTTGATAAGTTTGGGAGTTTGGTTTGATATTCTTCATTTCAATCCTTTTATTTGTTCTTTAAGGTTCAATTGTTAAATATTTATCTTTGATTATTTGTGCTACTAAGTGTTCATTTGTTGCACAAAGTTTGCATTCATTAAGTACATTAAAAGGTTTATTTTTAGAGAACCTAATTCACCCCAGGTTGCTTTTGGGCCAACAATTGGTATTAGAGCTCAGTCTCTTATATTGAGCTTAACTAACTTTTGAGAAAAGATCGTTATGACAACTAATAATACTTTGTTTTTAGAGGGGCATTCTATTACTAGACCTCTCATGTTTAATGGCATTAATTATGTTGTTGATGAAAATCCTTTCGAGGCTAATAATCTTGATGAAATATACATAGATTAAGGGCTAAGATTATATATGAGTTAAATTCTCAATATAGAGTAAATTTATCTTTAAATGCTAAATCCATGAATATTTTGTATAATGTTTTGGATGCAGATGAGTCTTCTAAAGTAAAAGGTTGCAAATCGGCCAAGGAGATATGAGACAAATTGAAAGAAATCCATGAAAGAAGTGAAGATATAAGAGAGCAAAAGAAGTCACTTCTTGTGGCAATATAAATATAAATACTTCAAAATGGAACCTCATGAGAATATTGACAAGATGTGTTGTAGGTTCAATAATATTGTTAAGGATTTGGAAGGTTTAGGTAAAAAATATTCTTTGGGTGAAAAGAATAAAAAGATTTTGAATGTTTTACCTAAGGAATGAGAACCTAAATCCCTTGCAATAGAAAAGTCTAAAAATTTAAATTCTATGCCTATTGAGTTTTTGATTAATTCACTAATCTTCTTTGAATTGAAGTTGAAATATAAGGTACAAGATGATGAGGAGGCAAGGGCAAAAAGAAGCATAGCATTGAAGGCTTCATAAAAAGACACAAGCAAGATGTCAAGTGAAAAATGCTATAAATATGGCCAATTGGGACACTTTGCAAATAAGTGTCCATCCAAGAAGAAGGAAGAAGGAAGAAAGCCTCACCTCAACAACTTCCAAATCACATGGGATGATTTCCATTCGGATGGAGAAGTTGGAGAAAAATATGAGGCACATTAAATGGCATACTTTTATGGCTATTGGAAATAATGAGGTATCCTCTATTTATGATTCTTGTGATGATTCTGTGATGATGATGATGATGATGATGATGATGATGATGATGATGATGTTGAATCATTTATTTTTAAAATGCATGAATGTTTGAAAGAATCATATGTTAAGAACAAAGAGTTAAAAATTAAGATTAATGCTTTACTCAGTGCAAACTCAAAACTTGTGTATGAAAATAATATGTTAACACAAGAAAATGATGTTTTGGAAAAAAAAAGGATTGGATGCAAAACCAAGATCAAGGAAGAACAAGCTTCATTGAAAAAGTGATTAGATGATCTTGATATACTTTTGCAAAAGAAAAAAGAAAATATTTTCGAAAAGAAAAGTACTAGAAATATGCTTATCAACAAGAATTTTACCACCTTTAGAAAGGATGGCTTATGCTTTGTAAAATCTAAATTTTCTTTTTATGGCAATAAGAATATTATTTGCAATTATTGTCATCAACATGGACATAGGTGAAAAATGATTGCTATGTTAAATAAAATGATGAATTTGGAATGAAGGCAATTTGGGTGATCAAGCATGCTACTAACCCAATTGGACCCAAGAAAGTTTGGGTACCAAAAGTTGTTGCTTACTTTGTGTATAGGTATGCTTAGAGAACACCAAGGAATTCAAAATGGATCATCAATGGAGGGTGTTCAAAATATATGAACTAAGATGACATTGAAAAGGGTAACAATTAAAGTTTTTAATGTGCTTTCATTTGTCAATATGAACTATGATCTCTTAAATGTTAGTCAATTATGTGTTTAAATTTGTTTAGAATGTTTGGATATAAGTATCCCCAATTTTTGTCTATATTAGACACTATTTGCAAAAGAAAGGGGGAGCATTCTCTTTTCTAAATGGATTTGCATTACAAGAAATTGTATCACATATGATTTATTGTTTTGATGATGCTTTTTAGTAAAGAATGGACGGTAAATGTCTTGATATTAATCCTTTGCATAAATGGGGTGTTCCTCGTTTCTACTTGATTTCCTTAAGAAGGAAATGTTTTCAACTTAATTTTTTCCATATACTCACTTGAATCAAATACATAGTTTAATGGGAGATATTTGATACTTGATGTGGCCTTAAATAAGGGGGGATTGTGAGTATAAATTGCTTTATATTATAATATTTTGATGATGCTAAAAAGGGGAGAAATAATGAACAAAAACTCTTGTCTTGTGCCTCATATTTTGTAGTTATTTTTTGAATTGTCCAATTGATTTGTCATCATCAGAAAGGAGGAGATTATTGAACACCAGTTATACTAATCATGTTTTGATGGTGACCAAATTGTACACACAATTTGAGAATAAGTATGCAGAAAAATAGAAAAGTTCAGATACAAAAAATTATCCGAAAGGAAGAGACTTTGGACGATGGTAATCGTCTAACACAGAGAACCTGAAGTAGCTTTGAAAGAAGAATAGTCTCTGATCAAAATTCCAAAAGTCATTGACATCGACCGGACGCTGGTAATCTAGACTGGGATGCAGTCTTGGACATCCGAACGAAGGATGACAAAACACCCTCTAGAGAATGGATGCAGAGCTTAGTAGCTGCCGTCCGAAAGATCCAACAGCTAGTTTCTTTGAACGCACTCAGCTGTCCAAAAGCTCTAATGGCTAGTTTTTCAGTAAATAAAAAATAGCCGTTGGAGAATTGTTGAAGGCAATTTTTGGATATCAATAAATGCCCCTTAGCCTGAAAATAAAAAAACTATTACATTCAATACAAACACTTATAAGAGTTATTTGGGGAGAAATAGGATAAAGTATTGTGGGTTGTATTGTTTTGGGTAGTAAGTTCTCTTGATTCAACTAGAGAAAATTAGTGTGAGCAAGAGTAGACTAGTGAGTGATCTTCAAGTGTAAGAGTTGAGGGATAACAGGTGTACAAAAATGAGATTGTGATGTAAAAATCTTTGGCTCAAGTGAGATTGTTGAACCCCAGTTATGATAATCATATTTAGATGATGACCAAATCGTAGACCATCTCACGGTTTGAAAATAAGTGTATAGAAAACCAGGAAAGTTCGGACGCAAATAATTGTCTTGAAGGTAGAAACTACCATCGTCCAACACAAAGAACCTGAAGCAGCCTCAAACGAAAAATAGCGTCTGATCAAAATTTCAGAAGTCACTGACATTGATCGGACGCAGGTCTGGACGCAGCCTTGGACGTCTGAACGAAGGAAGACAAAACACTATCTACAGAATGGACGCAATGTTGGACGCAAAGCTTAGCAGCAGTCGTCCAAAAGGTCTAACGACTAGTTCCTTTGGACGCACTCAGCCGTCCGAAAGCTCTAACGGCTAGTTTTTCAATAAATAGAAAATAGCTGTTGGAGAGTTATTGAAGGTAATTTTTGGACCCTTAGCCTGAAAATAAAAAATGGCTACATTCAATACAAACACTTGTAAGACCTATTTGGGGAGAAATAGGCTAAAGTATTGTGGGCTGTATTTGTTTGGGTAGTATAGTCCTCTTTGCTCAACTAGAGGGAATTAGTTGTGAGTAAGAGTAAACTAGTATCTTCAAGTGTAAGAGTTGAGAGATAACAGGTGTATAAAAATGAGGTTGTAATGTAAAATCCTTTGGCTCAACTAGAGGAATTTAGTTGGTGCAAGGGTGAGCTTACTTTGTGTACAAGAAGGTTATTGCCTCACCTTCTTTGAAAAGGCACTACTAGTGGATGTACTCCAATCTTGATGAGGTTGGGAGTTTGGTTTGATATTTTTCATCTCAATCCTTTTATTTGTTCTTTAAGTTTCAATTGTTAAATATTTATTTTTGATCATTTGGTGCACAAAGTTTGTATTTTCATTAAACAATTAAAATGTTTGTTTTTAGAGACAACCTAATTCACCCCCTCTTAGGTTGCTTTTGGGCCAACAGTTTATCCTTCCACTTCCTTCCAATCCTTTCTTTTGTTCTCACTTAAAACTCTCAAGCTAAGGAAAATGCCACACTTTCTCATCCTTGCTCTTCTTTTCTTTCTGAATCGCAACTCCCAACGACTAAGCTTGAGTGAGACATTTTGGTTAACAACTAGCCCAACATTAGTTTGTTTTAACTGCAATCAAACCAAAATTTTCAGTTTAATATTCGGATAATCAGTATTTGGTTAAATTGAATAAAAACCAAACAAGGAAATTAGTTTAACTGCTTAGATTTGAGCAAAATACACTAGTAGTCATTATACTAGAATTAGGCAGTTGTATATGAGGTCATCAAAATATTTTTTTTACAAAAATTGTCACTAAACTATCAAAAACGTAAATTAGTGGTCATTCTGTTTGATCCATTAGTGCCAACAGGATTTCTTTTAGTGTTAAAATCGTCCAATAACAATGAAATAACATGTCTAAAAAATTTTAAGGTCAAAATTAGAATATATAAAAATTAATTAAAATTATAAGAGAGGTCATACTACAAAATTAAAAAACTTTAGGTCAAATTTAAATTATTTAATTTGTCATATTTGCAACTCAAGTCTCTAACCTCCCTACCCAGCCACATAGTCTCTACCCGTTCCCTCACCCAACCCACCTGCTACCTTCCTCTACATATAGCCCCACCTCACCACCACTATACCTTGCGTCCTCTCTCCAACACCTCTTCCCTCTCTCTTCCCTAGTCCCACAATCTAGATAAGGGTGTCAATGGATCGTGTCAGGTCCTTATTGGGTTCATGTCAGAAAATTTGAACTTGTACATGATCCATTAAGCATTCGTGTCGTGTCGTGTCGTGTCGTGTTATGATTCATTTATTACAGGCTATCCCCACAAGACCCATTAACCCGTTAAACTTTTTACACTAATACAAAATTACTTAGTTTACCAGAATGACACGATAACCTACAATTAATCCGTTGACCCAAAGAACACGATATGACATTAAACTGTGTGTATTATTATGTCAAATTTTCACAAATTTTCCAATTAATTAATGGGTCATTCAGGTTACCCGATATCTCAACAGGTTAAACAGATCGTGTCAGGTTATCTGATAAGATAACAAGTTATCGGATCGAAAACATCAACCCACGGGTTGACCTGACACGACCCGTTTAACTTTGAGTCATTAATAGGTCAACACGATAGTTATCCAATTAAATTCGGGTTGTGTTTAGATCTGTTAATTACGTACCATGTTCGTGTCATGTTGTCGTATAATATCTGAAATTGCCATCCCTAATCTAGGCCTGTCAATGGATCAAGTCTAGAACTGGAACAGACCTGTTCTGCATCCATTTATTTGGGTTTGGATCCATGTATAAATCGGATTGCCAAGATTCAATCTAAATCCGTTTATTTATTATAATAAATAGACTGAGTATAGATCTTGTTGTTTCTCATTAGGACCCTGATTCGATTAAAATATTTAATATATTATAAAATTATATATATTATTTCTTCTATATACACACACAAAATATAGTTTATATTCTAATGTAAAACACATGCATAAATATTAATTTGAACTAAATATTTTTTTATTATAAAAGAATTTTCTATAAAAAATGTGAAATTTTTATATAAAATTAGATCAATCAAAATTATAAAATAATAATGACCCCAACTTGAATCCGGCAAGATTCGATGAATCCATATATGAATATACTTTTATAGACTCGTAAGATATGTGGATCTAGATCTGGATTCGATAATATTAATTAGATCTGGGACTGAATCTACAAAATCAATCCTGATTCTGACTTGTTTATAGGCTACCACTATCTTTTTACCTCTCCATCCCTTTTCTGCCATCCCATTATTTCCTATTTTCCTATCCTTCTTATCCATCCCTACCTCTGTTTCCTCTTATTTCTCGTCTCCCAACCTTGCCGTTCCCCATCTCCCTTTCTCTCTCACTCCTTTCCTCTTCCAACACCTTTTTTCTCCCTCTTTCCCTAGTTAGCCATCCTCTTCCCTTTCCCTCCATACTACTATTGTGATGGCCCATCCTATATCGAAAAGTGGAAAGGGATGTTATATATATATATAATACCTTGAGTTCTAGGCTACGAACAACTTGGTTTAAATATTTTGAATCCAAATTATTTTCGCTCAAAAGTTATTAGGCTAACCTAGGACTCGGGGTGTTACAGTTGGTATCAGAGCGAATCTCTTGTGATTTCTGTACGGGGTGAGACTGGGTTGGTGGTATTGGGCTATGCTACGCAGTGTATTTGATGTGTTATTGGGCCCCAACTTAGGTTTTGTGAGAATGCAAAGCCTGAAGGAGGGGTAAATGTGATGTCCCGTCCTACATCGAAAGTAGAAGGAGATATTGTATTGTTTATAACACCTTGAGTTCTCGGCCATTAACAACTTGGGTTAAACATTTTGAACCCGTTCTGCTCAAAAGTTATTGGGCCAACCCAGGATCCGGAGTGTTACAGCTATCATTCCTCACTTCAACTATACTGTCCCTTTCTGACCATTCTCACCACTTTTTGACCATTCGTACCTTAATCCGACCGTCCCCATCCCCAATCTGATCCCTCACTCCTAGGTCTAACTAACCATTTTTTCAATATGCTATTTCTCTTTCTCGATCTGACTATGTAAGTGCATTTTTTCAAAATTACGTCGTTTTTACTTATTTATAGTTTAACCTCTAAGTTACATTTGTTTGATAAATGTTGAAGGTAAAGTTGTGCAATAAGTGATTGAACAATTTTATCTCTTAAAATATCACTTTTTGTCACCACAGACAGTGGACGGAGTGACCACAAAAGCAAATTTAAAGTTTTTCAGTGATTATTTTATAAAAGATATTATTCGATGACCGCATTTCCAACTAACCAATAGTTTAATGATTGTTGGTGAATTTTGTTCTTATTGAAAATTAGTAGTCATATAATTGAAGTTTAGTTTTAGAGCAAACGGTTTAAATAGTCATTCAACTATTGGATGGTTGTAAAAATGGTCATCAAACAATTCTTGTGGCCTAAAAATTATCCAACTTTTAAAAATTTGTCTATAGATCACTCCGTCTATTTTCTCCTCTAACGGCTCCATCAGCCTAGTTTCATGTGATTTTAGTGGCAGTAAAATTGTAACCACTTACACTTTGCGTTAGTTTTACCTTTTAACATTTGTCAAAATAACATAATTTACAACTAAAATAAATCAAAACGCCATAGTTTTTAAAATATCCACAAAAACAATCTATCCTCAACTCTTTCACAACAAATCAGGGAGACGGGCTGCAGGATATACTGCAGAAGGATTGACGGGGAAAAGGAAGGTGAAGGGGCCTGAATGGGGGACAGATAGGGACTGACGGTAAGAGGGGAGGGAAGAGGAGTGGAAGAGGAGGGGGTTAACGAGAGAGAGGGAGGGATTCCTAGACAGCTACACCACGCTATTGATCTCATCATCTAGCTAAAAAACTCAACAATTTCATATCAACAAAATTGATGGGATATCTTTCTTGTGTTTCTTTCTTTTTGCTTATGTGATTACGGGTTCAATAACAAAATGAATGTTGGGTTCATAGATGAAGTTATCAGATTTCTGAATAAACCTTTATTCGTTGAAGGATCACATGTTATTCAGCACTAATCAAATATAGAAATGAAAAAAAAACAAGATGTTTCTCTTATATTCTCTAGTACTAGAGAAATTTTGATTTATGATGCCTTTTATCGAAATTCTAAATATCGATCAATCATTGTTTTCTTTTTTGGGGATTTCATTTGCACCAGATTTCAATGCAACAGAATTCTTTTCATGTTTGATGGGCTGTTAGTTTTGGTGAAGAATTGAAGCTTTTAAAATAATAGGAGAGAAAGAGGGGAGTTTGATGGGTTGGTCTGGCATTGATGAATAGAGAAGAGGATGTGAGGTTGGGTAGGAATGGTGGACTGAAGGAGGGAAGGGGCTGATAGGAAGAGGGAGTAAAAATGAGTAGGCAGAGGGAAAGTGAGGAGGAAAGGTTGGTTAGATCTAAAAGACAGGAAGGGGGTGGCGAAAAATTTTCCGGGGTGGCCAACCCTTGGCATCTGGTTCTCTAGGAACAGGGGTGGGATGGGGGTAGGTGTTCCAATTGTAAATTTAGTACTTAAACCTTATTTAAGATCCAAAGTTTTTCAAATCTTCAATTATGACCTCTCTTATAATTTAACTAGTTTTTTATCATCAATTTTGACCCAAAAACTTTTTAATAATGTTAGATCATTACAATTAGAAGATTTTAACCCTAAAAGCTACTTTTCGTTAGAGATTATTAGTTTTACTTTTTTATTTTATTAAATAATTCCATATTCCTATTTCTGTTGTGGGGGAAGAAGGAAGTATAGAAGGGTGTGGCATTTTACTCAAACAGGTTATTGCGCTATTAAGTACTTTAAGTCTGGTTATTGTCAACCGAAGGTTAATAATTTGTCAAAAAAATTTTTTCTAAAGAGTAGTTCTACTGCTTCATCTTCTGTATCTCATAAGCCTATGCGGAAATGGTTATGGCATTTACTAATAAAAAATATAATTAAACATTTTCTGTGAAGATGCTTGCATGAAATAGTTACAGGGGTGTTGTTTCACTAGATTCAAGATTGAGGAGGATAGATGTCTGACAAGGTCGGTGCGGTGATTGTGTTGAATCCTTGGAACATCTCCTTTTCCAATGTTCTTAAGCTAAGCATGTTTGGAAATTATTCCGTGTTTTGGCCTAATCTTTATCAATTTCAAGATGATGTCTAGACTTGGTGGAATAAACTTGAAACTCTGTCTATTGTTGCTGATTTGTCAGGTCAAATCTATTTAACTACTTTTATTATGTGGTATTTGTGGAAATCAAGGAATGTTTGGTTATTTGATTCTTCTTAGATTTTTGAGATTGATGTGGTTTTTTCAGCTCATACTGAATGCTTGGAATTTAGTAACATCAAAAACCATTCTTCTTCTTTGTCTCCTGTTGTTTCTCTGTCAGATATTTCTTGGACATTGTCCTCAATCTAGATTAGTAAAATTAAATATTTATTTTACTGTAATCCAATAAGAAGAATATATCTAGATGAGGTAAGTGGCCAGAGATTCAGTTGGTGAGTTTAAAGGAGTTAGGATTTCTAAAACAATTGATGGGTCTCTTTCTGATGTAAAAGGTTACGGAAGCCATAGCATTCAGAGCTCCATTGCTTCTTGTACTAAGGCATTCCTGGAATGATATTCAAGTGGAGTCAATGCCCTTGTAGTTATTCAGAGGATTAACAAGCAGAGAGAATTGATGATATTTCCATTGGACCATTCTGTCAAATATTCCTTTTTTGCTAGATTTGTTCCTTTCTTGTTCTTTCTCTTTTACTCCAAAAAATGGGAATAGACTTGATCACTTATTAGCTAGATATTCTCTTGAGTTCTGTTGACATTGAATGGAAGAATTACTTTTCTTTGTGGCTTCAAAATGAAGTACAAAATAATGTAGGTTGTTTGGCAAATACTCTCTCTAGATAAATAATATATCTACAGATTCTTTTTTAAAAAATAATTTCATATTTACATTCATACACAATTTGGGATTGTTTTAGTTTTTAATCATTTTTTACTAGTTTTATTAGTTGTAGGTTTTAGTTTATTAGTTTTATTAGATTTATATGTGTAAATTTTTAATTGTATATGGATTTTCGATTGGATGAAATCCAAATCAAAAGTACAAAAATAACGATTATCTAATCAACAGGTAAAAATTTAGTTGAATTTAATTTTCAAAAGTACAAAAATAACGATTATCTAATCAACGACTAAAAATTTAGTTGAATTTAATTTTAACTTTCTTACACAAAAAAAAAAAAAAAACTAAATAATCGATGACTCGAAACCATGAACAACCCCACCCTTCCCTCTCCAAATAAAAAAAAAAAAAAAATAAATTTAAAAATCTCGATCACCAAAAGAGATGTTTAAGGTTAAGGTTTGGAAAATTAGGAAAATCCTAATTTGTGTAGTTTGTTTAGGACACCAGCCAACACTTTTTCGAATTGGGCTTCTCATACGAACAACATCTCAGGCTGTGGTAATACACTCAGACTCACAATTTTACGGATTGGGCTTCTGAAACCAATAGCCATAGGGCTAAAAATAATATATCGACTTCCATCGACGGAGCGTGAGAATATATTTTTAATTAAAATATACTACTTAATAAGCATTAGTCAACTATTCAAAAAAGAGAACATATTTTTTAAGTTTTGTTTGATGTTGAATTCATTTGGTATTTCTTATTTATATAACTACCGAAAGAACATAAGAGATGTTTGAAAAAGTAAAGATTTGTAAAAGCTTTAGAAATTTATTGATCTCAGAGGAAGGATTAGCAACCAAAAAAATCAACATATTAAAAGCTAGAGATAGGAAAATCCTGTCTATTGCTACTTCTCTCATATTGATCATGACTGCGTTTGGATCAATGATTTGAAATGCATCAATTTGTTAAAGCAAGTTTTAGCGCTAAAACTAATGAATTTAAATTTATCTAAATTAAAAAGTATGACACGAAGAATTTCAATAACCTCTAGTTTGAGTGGATCTGAAATTTATTCATTTTAGTCTTACAAATAGCGATGCTTTATAGATCTGAATGTTAAGTACTGAATTATACACATGAACATGAAGATGAGAGTAGCAGAAATGTAAATGTTAAGATGGATATACTAAGATGGACAAGATATACAATGAGCATATTCGTGAGAAGATTGGAGCAACACCTATTGATGAGAAGATGAAAGAAACATACTTAAGATGGTCAGATCATGTGTTAAGATATCGAGTAGAAATGCCTGTTAAACGAGTAAATTTTAGAGAGAGTAGTTAACATAAGAAGAGTAGGGGAAGACCGAAAAAGACTTGATGGTAACTTGTAAGAAAGATATAAACTATCTAAAAATTAAGGAGAATATTATCCATGACAGAACGCAATGGCATAACAAGATTCATGCATCCAGGATTAAGCCTTAGTTTTTTTATTTTGGTCTTACAAATCTCTCTAACAAATGAGTGAATTTCAAGTCTTTAAATCTATCAATCCAAACGCAATGTATGAGTTTCATGATTGGACCACTTGTTAAGGAAAAATTGATTTCATGATCCGGTAATATGCAAAGAAGAATATCTTCAAGGAAACAACCAATCTAAGTATAGCAACCACGAGACTATGAGAAGAAAAATGAACTTTCTGAAGGTCTTTGAAAGAATTTGAGTACAACCATTAGTTTTAAATGTCCTTGGCTTATGGTTAGACCTCCCCAAGTATAGACAAATGAACCTTGAATATTGTCTTCACATCCATCAGACGAATAGAGTCGCCCTCACTTTGATTTTTCAGGGCTCCCATTCAAACAGTAAGCCATTGTACCTAGTCAGACCAATGAACATTTTTTCAGGGCTTCCATGTCTTGGTTTGCTTTAAGCTCTTTTCATTCAAAATGTGCGGAGTTGAAGGACAGACAAACATCTATAAGTTCTGAGAGTTGAAGAAATCAGTATACGTTTGGTATGTAGGAAGATTCACACATTTCAATAGGAGATTATAGGAGGTAATGACTCCAGATTACTGCACTTGGCAACAAAAGAAGAAAGGTATCCACATATAGGAAGTACCAAAAAGAACTTGGCCTAACCAAACCCCAGTACCAGTTCAAGTTGCCTCTCAAACCTCCATCTGCAAGAATTTCACTGCCATAGTGGCTACAAAACCTAGCAAAGCCTCACCATTCACATCACTCAATGTGTATGCTACTATATACATTAACTGGCAAATAGTAAGAAAAGTGTCGAGGCGTTGAACACTTGCTCCAGCACTTGGGAAATGTGAATTCCTTTAATCAACCATAACCACAAGTTTTCATTGACTCAGCTAACTGAGGACTCAAGACAGTCCAAGAAGTACCATCATTACATTGTCATGTAGAAATGAAGGCTCAAGCTGGAAGCAAATATGTTATGTCTATCATTATGCAAATAGTTGTCATATATCCAGATCCAAGAACAAATCTGCATTGAGTTAAATAAGCAGTCCAAAATCTCACACAAACTGATTGACTCACCCAAAAAAAATCAATTTTATATTCAAGAAGGGTTTCATAACATGACAAGCAACAGAAACCTCCAGTTCAACCACCCAGTTACATTCTGAACAAATACAACAACACCAACACCCACCAAGAAAATAAAAATTCAATATGGCAATAAAGTAGCAAATCTGGTGATTTTTACAATTTCAACGAGTGGCATGATCCAATCAGCCACAGTGCTACTCAAAACAAATTTCAGCACAATATGAGATCAATCTCATTGTCAAACAGACTTTTCCCCATTCAACCATGCTCAAAACTTCACTCTGTGCTAGGCAGCAAGTACTATGATTACAATGAGAATCACAATCCCAAAAATGACCAGAAGTAAGCAGGTCTGCAGCCACCCAAAAAACAAAAAAAAAAAAAGGAACAACACAGTAAGTTATACGATTATCTAAAATAATACGAAGAGTAAGCGCGACTGATCTTTTCTACCAACAGAAAACCCACCTAATACAAATCAATTCTCATTGAGGATTACCAAGTTCAAACTAAAACTAATTCTCATTGATGGAATGAGTTTTAATATGTGAGACCATGCATGAAGAAAAGTAACATCCATTTAATTACAGAACGAAAAGTGCAATTCCTCATGTCCACCATAAGTCCAACTGTGGAAACATAACATTACTCTTTAAATATCATTCTTGAAAGCAAAGAACTCAATCTCATATATTTACCAGTGATGAGTTTGATCTTTGTGTCTTTGCAGCCTTAGCAAGTTGTGATCGGCCTTGTGCTGTTGCAGCGTGAGCATTCTCAACATGGGAACCAATATCATCTGCCAGTACAAAAGTTGCCTCAGTTAGCTATTATTTTATCCCCTGAAAAAAATTCAAATGTTATTATAAAAACTGTAGATGTACCAATCATATTTCCTTGTTCATGAACCAGAACTGCCAAATCTTTAAATATGTCATTCACTTCACCAATCTGTTGTTGTATTTCTTGTATACCTTGTTCTCTTTCCTCTATTATGGCCTCATTGAAGGCAATCTCATTATCCAACAGTAAGATCTCTTGTCTGCAGCACAAACACTTGGAAGATATGACATACTGATGTCAATTCTTACCGCATATTTTACTGAGAGTAATATTGGCACAGTACACACCTTTTAGATTGTACAAGAAGCGCTCGCTGTTCTGGATTCTTGCCTGAAGTTACATCTGCCTCACCAGCAATGTAGCTGCTGACAAAAAACCGTGGATTTCAAAGTACAGGAAAAAAAGGAAAGTAGAACTTCAAACTAAGAAACATAACTACTGCCCAGATAAATCCTAATACAAAGCCTGACTAGGTTGCAAGTTATACTATCAATCTAACGCAACTCAACAGCTAACACTGTAATGAGTTTGAAACAGAAACCCAACTTTAAACATGAACACACAACATACATCCACCATCAGTAATTACCTAGATTGTTGGACTGCTTGAGGAACAAAGGGAGTATATGCCGTCTCCCTCTCAGCTGAAAGCCGTTGAGCTTTCTGAAACTCTTTTAAGACTGCCTCGAAATCTTTAGCAAGTTTAGCATCTGTAATTTTCTTGCTGGCCTGCAAGTAAACAGGTATGCATTAACTTCAATAAACTACAACAGCCAATGTTAAGGGCACTTTGCTGGTGGGAGGGGGGGGCAGAGGGAACTGATCAAAGAGAGAGGAAAAACAAAAGAAAAGGAAAGTAGAGATACGTTCATATCAGACCATAAAACATGTTACTATCAACTGGCACTGTATCACAAAAATTTCGAAAAGAAACTCATATAGATTGCTCAACAAGAGCCAAAGACGATTGTATCAGATAGTACCAAAAAAGATTACAAAGATTTAAGTAGCAAATGATGCTGCTAAACTGGAAGGGGGAGTTTGTGCAACTTTAGCAGTCCGTGTCAATGGAGAGAGCATCAAAGAGAGTGTAATAGAGTAGAAGGAATGGTCGGAGCAAGAGAGGAAAGGAGGGGAGAAAGGATAGGAGGTTATACCCCATGAATGAGGCAGACTTACACTGACTTCAGCACGGTGGTCTGCTTCACTAGCCTGCTTCAACTTCGCTGAGGTATCCTTAACCAACTGTCCAATATTTACTTCCTTGCAGCCTTGTCTTGTGCCTGCATTTAAGTAAATCAAGACAAGCAGCTTATAAAAGGAAACAATTTTCTATAGAACAAAGAGTTCAAATTATGTAACAAGACCATAACCCAGTATAGTTCATGGTAAAGTATGAAAAGTAGTAAGCGGGGAACACATAAAAATCATCTGGTATGAGTACAATAAGTTGTGGATTAAATGGCCTAGCTCATTATTGTCAGCTCAAGACACTTACTAGGGGCACCAAGAACGCCACAGAGTAGCTATAATGAAAACACAGACTACCAAATCCTACTTACTAGAGCATAAACACAATTAATTTCCCTCTTTCCGGTCCTCGGGGGAAAGGCAAAGGGGATTTGACTTCCAGGCCATAATCTCAAGTCTCAGGCATGCCAAATACCATACTACTGTAAAAATCTCTAGACACTAGATGCACTAAACCATACAATATTGACACCAGCAAGTACATCATAAAGAAGATAATCGAAATCCAATTCCATATAGGGTGCCCTATAGCAGCATAAGCTTTGTTGCTTTTAGACTACAACCAATATTTGCCTATCAAAGGCCGAGTAAGAGTCAACTATTGCAGCCAAGCATACCGAATATAACTCTACTCCATAACAATAAAACTTATCCAAGCGTGAATAAACTACTTCATAAACTTGTTAGTAGTTCCATTTCTTCAGCCATTTCCGTCCACCAATACAATTTGTAAATTTGCACCCCAAACACCCCTCCCCCGGCGGAAAAAAAAAGTGTCCATCAGGTTAATTTTTTTTTTTTCTATTTTATCATCTTTATGATTTTTTTTTTTTAAAATAAGTATTCAGCTATTATATTTAATACCCATCAAGTTGGTAGAATTATCAATCATGCCGAGTAACGCAAAAATAATTACTCTTTATAGGAATTAAAGCAAATATTAGAAATTGAATTACACCAAAAAAATAAAAGAAAAAATAATTAACCTAAAAAAGAAAAACCAATTAAGGAAAAGTCAAAGTTCAAATAAATGCATGGGCGAAATTGAGATCGAATTAATCCATAATCAACTAAAAATAAAATAAATAAATAATTTAAAAGAACAAAATGAATAAAATAATGAAGAAACTCACAGTTTCTCACGGAGCTCAGGCGTATCCTTGGGGGTACCGAGGGAATTAACTAGACGTTGAAAAGTAGAAACGGCGGTATTGATCTGAAAAATCCCCGACGCCACAGCTTGGGTCGGGTCTTGTTGGTTCCCATTTAGAAGCCCCCTTGGCCGTGACCCGATTGTCCGACCCGATTCTAGATCCTGAAAACTCATTTTTCTCAAACCCCCAACAAAAATCCCCAAATAAAGGAAAGAATAGGAGAAAATTATATATATATATATATATATATCTTCTTATATATATCCCATGTTCAAAAAACCTAGACTTTAGATATCAATTTGGGGAAATTTTGGTGGTGGGGGGGGAGGGAGGTTGATGATTCCGGTGGGGTGATTGATTTTGATTAATAGGAAAATGAGCCGAGAAATATGGGGGAATTTGAGAGCCAGATGAATTTTAAAAACTTTTACTATAATTTTATAGAGGACTTAGTTAATGAATTAATTGTAAAAAGTTTTTTTTTTTTTTTTTGGAGGGGGGGACGGCCCATCTAAATGTGAAGAGGGGTGAGAATGGGACAGAATAAAAGTTAATGGGTTGGATTTGTGAAGAGGGGTGTGGGGGTCGGTGCCGTGACTGATGAGCGGTTTGATGTAGTGACACGTGGATTTTGAAGTGGACATAAGAAAAGTGCCGCCAAATATATTTTGTTACGTGCCACGTTTGCAGTTTGGGGAAAACCTACCCGGTCTTGGACTCTTGGCCCCAGTTTTGATTGAATTCTAGAACTACATCTTGTTTATATATCTGCCAATGTATTCAATATTTTATAAGAGGAGAAATCGTATAAACAGTATATCGAATATTTTGAAAATATTTTTTTAATTTTTTAAATAAAAATAATGATTTTTTTTCTTTTTAAAAATTTAAATGATGTTTTTAGGTTCTTTAACCCAATTTGAATAGTATTTTGGTTTGAAAAGATTACAAAAAAATGTGATAAGGTATCAAAAGCATACGTTTAAATTTTTTGAAAAACTAAAATTTATTATTTTATATTTAAGGGATTAAAAAATATTTTTTTGAATATTGGAGGGCCTATTGTACCATTTTCTCTAAAAAAAGGAAGAAAATAAAGGAAAGGGGAAATTCTATAATCCCTTTTAGCGAATAATTCTCTTGTACTTTAAGGGTTTGTACAGTACAACACTATGTGTTTTAAAAACTTGAACTGCCCTTAACGGGACTGTAGAATTTCCAGTAAGAAAGCCCTCTATGATCTTGAGTTTGACTTATTCTTCTTGTACTTCCATTAGCTTAGTAAAACTCAGAATATATAACATAGAGAAAGAAATTAGTATAATAATCAAGTAGAACCAAGTGGAAAACTAATTGTTTTTCTTATAATATAAATATTGTTGTTTCGCTTTTTTTTTTAAAAAAAAATAAAAAATACAACAACATATATTTAACTTGACTAGTTATAATTAAAGTAAAAACTTACCCCCTCCATTTCAACTTAATTATTATTTTGACTTAGAAACTTGAATTTAAAAAGTTATTAAATTATATCAATTTTATAAAAAAACATTTTAAAGTAACAGAATTACCCATTTACATTAATATCCCAAACTATATAATCAATAATAATCCTCTATGCATTAACATAGCACTGACCACTTAGAGTAAAAGTTAGAAAAATATCATTTAATACTTTCTTAATTTTTTTAAAGTAACAGATAATTTTACACAAAATAAATTATCTAAAATGATAAATAAAATAAAACGAAGGGAATATCTAGAGTATAAAAGTAATGTGTCAATACTTGAGAAAGATTACAAATGTAGCTGCTAAATTAGTTTCAGACAATTATTCAATCTTTGTGTTTTTTAATATCTGATCTTTTTTTTTTACAAAAGATATTAATTTTGTTTCCTTGTACGAGTCTCATAAACTTACTTGATAAGCATTATGTCTCTAGCTCATCAATGTCATATATTTTATGTGTCGTTTACCACAGTTTTAATGTAATTTGAGTAATAATTGAGTAATTATGAGCTAAAATAGTTTATTTTGAGTTTTGTAAGGTTTGAGTGAAGAATAACTTAAAATAGGTCACAATATTGGAGGAAAACATTCACTAGCGTGGTGCAAATTAAGATCAAGCATTACTCTCTTGTTCGAACTCCAAGTTCGAGCTCCAATATTTGTGATTTTGGATGATTTAGAAAGCTAAGGAAGTTTTCTACAACTTTTGTGATTTAAGTTTTCCAGGATTTTATAAGCATCTCATTCAAAATTATAAAGTTGGAAAATATGTACCGGCGAGGAGTGCTTCTGACACAGTTTAGTAGATTGATCATAACTTTCTTGTCCGAAATCCAATTGAGGTGATTCAAGATGTTTTGGAAGAGATAGAGCTACAACTATCATATTTTGAGTTTTCCCAAATTCGGCCGGCATCATGATCAAAATCGAGGAGGAAGTTGAAGTTGAGTCTGCCGGGGCACGTACATGCGCGACAGAATTGCAGCGCATGTGCGCCCGCTCTAGAAGCTCGACTTCTGGTTCTGCCTAGCAAGCACATGCGCGACAAAATTGCAGCGCATGTGCGCCAATCCACGGGTGGGCTACAAAACTTGATTTATTTTGCAAGAAATATCCTCCCATGGGCCCGATTGCTTGGAAAATTGTGTACTTATCATCTCGGAACCCCAAAACCTTAAAAACACCTATAAATACCCCATTATGAGGGGAGTTGAGAAAGGGACGTCAGCTATTAGTTAGATTAGCCATTAGAATAGAAATTCATTAGATTAGACTAGGGTTTTCTTTATTTTTAAGAAGGATTGAAGAGAAGGTTCAAGATTGACAACCTTGGACCAAGAACTTGTGATTCTTCATTAGCGAAGCATTCTTAAACCTTTTCTTATGTTATTTAGTTTTTGTTCTATGATTCTTTTATTGTTTAATACTTTCTAGGGTTACATATTTTTCCTTGCTTTCAAATTTAATGCTTTCTTTACTTGCTTTCGTAGATTAATTATAATTTTAGTTCTTAGATTAATTTATTCAAATCTCTTCCATAATGATTTCTTCAAATACTGTTCGAGTCAAATAACCGGTAATTGCTAAACCAATCCTTATGGGTTCGACCCCCACTTCTGCTATGTACTATTGATGCCGTATACTTGCGGTGCGTTATCTAGTTAGTAGTTGGATTAGGAGATTATAAATTTTATAACTAGATATTTCACGTATCAAGTTTTTTGGCGCCGTTGCCGGGGATTGGGTCTTTGGCAATATCGATATAATTTGACAAGAATACTACTTTGAAGTGTAAATTAGTTTTATTTGTTTTAGTTTCGTTGTGTATTTCCAATATTAAAAAAAAAAAAAAACCAAAAAGATTTTCCCTTCTTGTGTTTTGTGTCACTTTTATTTAAAAAATCCAAAAAGATTTTCTCTTTTAGTGGATAGTTTTGGCTAGTTACTAGTTTAAATTTCGTCCCCATTTTTCTTGTTTGTGTGGTTTTGTGTTAGTACTTGTTTTTTTTGTGTCGGTCTTATAAGAACATGCAAGGAATGAATTGGAATAATTCATGCCAAGGATATTCTCATCCTTATGATTATGGAGACATGACCAATGAGCATGTTTCTTATGATTATCCTTCCTACTCTTATGATTATCAAACGGGATGGTCAAACTATCCAAATTCTTTCTCAAATTACCAAGGTTATCCCTATTCTTTCCCTATACCCTTAGAGCCTTTATACGAATCAATGGAGCCCCAATTCTTTCACCAATCAATCCAAGAGTATGATGAGGCAGGATCAATGGACTTGTGGATTAGAATTCAAAAACGTCGAGAAGAGTGTGCTAAACTTCATAAAGAACAAGCTCAACTTTAAGAAAAAATGTCTAAATTCTGTGAAGAACAAGCTGCATCCAATAATCAGTTACATGACCAACTTTTTCAGATTCCAGGAGTGGTAAATAGTGAAGAACATTGAAGAGAGCGAGACACCAACCTCTCTACCAATGGGTGAAGAACCGGTTCAAGAAGAACAAATCGAAAATGTCTTGCAAGAAACCGATTCCCAAGAGCCTCATGAAGTTGAAGTTATAACAATCAAGACACTCAATGCTTATGTAGAGGAATTACCAACTTTTTCGGTACATGAGTGTGAGTTTGTTCTGGGTACAACGAAGGAGGTTCTGTTTGGGGTGTTTGTAGAAAAAGAGCCAATTTTAGAAGGAGTGAAAGAAGAAGGATACATCTTAAAGGAGGTCAGGGAGATCCAATCTACTTATACCAAAGTTCAGTTCCTTGGAAATTTCGGATGCGCTAAGCAGTGGAGCACACTTACTAAGGATTACAACATCCTTGGCAAGCCTTCTTGGCTTTACTAGGGAAGTATTTCTTTTAATTCTATTTTATTTATTTATGCTTTAATTTATTATGTGGTTTAGTTTAAGAACCTGGTGGGGTAACAAAGGTTTTAAATCTCGTAATTAGTTAAGTTTAAATGTGTTTTAGATTGTGAATTGCTTTAAGTTACACTTGTGTAGCTAATGACAGTGATGGTAGGTTAATCAAGTATAGTTATAAGCAGTTCACAAGTTTCAACTCACCTCGTAGATATTTATGATGGGATATTGTGCACCAACCGTCCTTCATTGCCAGAGAAGCTTTTCCTTCCCTTTTTTGTGCTTTTATTTTCTTTAACATTGGGGATAATGTTTATTTCTCAGTGTGGGATGGGGAGTTATTTGGATTTCTATTTCCTTGGTATAGGCTGCTCAATTTTTGCTTCAATATTTTAGTTTTTCTTGTGATCTGAGAGCGTTTTAAGATTTTTGAAAATTTTTGTCCAAATTAGTTGAATCTTTAAAACTTTTGAAATTTTTTGCAAGTGCTTAGCATGTCTTTTCGATTTTCTACTAGATAATTTTTTAACTAAGTTGTCATGAGTAAGGTAGTGGATGTTAATATTTTTCTATCATCATTTCAAATTTTTGAGCACTAATAGCTAGCCTATAATGATGTAGCTTTTTGGAACTAAGAGATAATTATGTAGATTCACTTATATTGCACTCCAAACACTTACTTAATTCATTTTGAAGCAAAATTTTAGATAATTTGATTTGATTTAAAGATGAGGGCAGGCATTTTTTTGGACGTTTGAGCCTTTCAAGCCAACCATTACCGTAAAATTTATCCCTAGAACCCTATTTGAGCCTTAATTTGTTTTGCATGAAAGAAGCACCGATCATTTTTTTTTAACTCATTTTTATCTACCTTTATAAGGATGGAAGGTAGTTGTATGATAATGTTTCAATGAATGGTGTACAGTTTATGGTGAAGGGGTGTTAGAAAAATTTTTGTTGACCATAGCAGGTGGTGCCCATCACTGCACCTGCGTTGAAATATTACAAGTGGTGCCCATCACTGGCACCTGCATTGGAGTGTTAGCAGGTAGTGCCTATCACTGGTACCTGTTTAAATAATTTTTCGTGGGTAGTGCCTACCACTGGTACCAGTTTTCCGGTGAAGGAAAAAAAAAGAGTGATATTTTTACATGATATTGGTGAGTAAGGTTGAAATTGAAAAAGAATGATTTTATTATGCGTGTTTGGTCAATTAAGTGTGGGGTTGCTCTTTGAAGGATGGGTATTTTAATGTTAAAAAAGAAGTTTTATATTGATGTGTGGCCAACATTAATTTAAAGCTCTTTTTCTTATTTGCATATCCTTTTTCCTTTCTTTGTTAGCCAATACCCTAGCCTTACATTACAAGCCAAAAGTCATACCTAATTTAAGTCGAGTCGATTATCTACATTAATGGAGAAATGTAAGAAGAGTAAGCTATGGAGTGTTTAAAAAAATTTAAACGGTTTGCATGATTTGATCTTTGTGTTTTAAAAGTTATTTCTTGTATGGCTACACACACACTTACATAGGAATTCATGTATAGGGGTTTATTATCATTTGACTATTTTTCTTAAGATGATTTGCTTCGTGGTTATTTATGTGGAAAATTGATGAAATGTCTAGTTGAGTATATTTGTGATTTATTGCTATGTTTTGTTCGAGAACGATCAAAAACTAAGTGTGAGATATTTGATAAGCTCCTAAATGTCATATATTTTATGTGTCGTTTACTTCTGTTTTAATATAATTTGAGTAATAATTGAGTAATTATGAGCTAAAATAGTTTATTTTGAGTTTTGTAGGGTTTGAGTGCAGAATAACTTAAAGTGGGTCACAATATTGGAGGAAAACATTCACTAGCATGGTGCAAATCGGATATAGTTTGGAAAATCAAGCATAACTCTCATGTTTGAGCTCCAATTTCTGTGATTTTGGATGATTTAGAAAGCTAAGGAAGTTTTCTACAACTTTGTGTTTTAAGTTTTCCAGGATTCTATATGCATCTCATTCAAAATTGCAAAGTTGGAAAATATGCACCGGCGAGGAGTGCTTCTGACACAGTTTGGTAGATTGATCATAACTTTCTTGTCCGAAATCCAATTGAGGTGATTCAAGATGTTTTGGAAGAGTATACACATAGAGCTACAACTGTCATGTTTTGAGTTTTCCCAAATTCGGCCGGCATCATGATCAAAATCGAGGAGGAAGTTGAAGCTAAGTTTGCTGGGCGCGCACATGCGCGACAGAATTGCAGCGCATGTGCACCCGCTCCAGAAGCTCGACTTCTGGTTCTGCCCAGCAAGCACATGCGTGACAAAATTGTAGCTCATGTGCGCCAATCGATGGGTGGGCTACAAAACTTGATTTATTTTGCAAGAAATATTCTCCCATGGGCCCGGTTGCATGGAAAATTGTGTACTTATCATCTCGGAACCCCAAAACCTTAAAAATACCTATAAATACCCCATTATGAGGGGAGTTGAGAAAGGGACGTCAGCTATTAGTTAGATTAGCCATTAGAATAGAAATTCATTAGATTAGACTAGGGTTTTCTTTATTTTTAAGAAGGATTGAAGAGAAGGTTCAAGATTGACAACCTTGGACCAAGAACTTGTGATTCTTCATTAGCGAAGCATTCTTAAA
Source organism: Cinchona pubescens (assembly GCA_025175665.1). NCBI lineage: Eukaryota > Viridiplantae > Streptophyta > Magnoliopsida > Gentianales > Rubiaceae > Cinchona > Cinchona pubescens. The sequence continues at coordinate 1,112,198 of JANKKI010000105.1, forward strand.
TTACCTTTTCTTATGTTATTTAGTTTTTGTTCTATGATTCTTTTATTGTTCAGTGCTTTCTAGGGTTACATATTTTTTCTTACTTTCAAATTTAATGCTTTCTTTACTTGCTTTCGTAGATTAATGGTTAGAGTAATTTATTTTCTTTCGTAAATTAATTATAATTTTAGTTCTTAGATTAATTTATTCAAATCTCTTCCATAATGATTTCTTCAAATAGTGTTTGAGTCAAATAACCGGTAATTGGTAAACCAATCCTTGTGGGTTCGACCCCACTTCCGCGGTATACTATTGATGCCGTACACTTGCGGTGCGTTATCTAGTTAATAGTTGGATTAGGATATTATAAATTTTATAACTAGATATTTCACGTATCATTACTCCACGAAATAACGAACAAAATTCAAAATTGACCGAAAGTGTTTTGGTATATAGAGCTTTTTAAACCAATTAAAAAAAAAACATCTCTCTCCCATACCTTATAAAGACTCGAATCCATAACCAATGAAATTATAGAGGAAGCATTCTACCACCTAAATTGTATTTCGTTGTGAAACCAACAGGTATAGATATATGTCAAATATTTGTAATCAATTATAGGGAAAATCATAAAAATAGTCCCTCGAATATTAAGAAAATATTTTTTTAGTCCCTAGAATATAAAATGATGACTTTTAGTTTCTCAAAAATTTAAACGTATGCTTTTTGTCTCTTATCATAATTCCAATAATCTTTTTTAGCCAAAATACTATCAGAATTGTGATAAAGGAACAAAAACATACGTTTGAATTTTCTTAGGAATTACAATTCATTATTTTGTATTCGAAGTACTGAAAAATATTTTCTAAATATTCGAGAGACTATTTATACGATTTTCCCTTTATAAAATTTAATTCACATTACAATATTTATAAGTAGGTCAAAAAACTGACATGTATAAATACTTTATCTATAGTTTTATATTCCTATATATGGTGTTCGCTTTGTGTTTTAAAACTAGAATGGGTAAGTGAAACATGTGGAGGCACGGGCCACATGGCTTAATCTCAATCTAGCCTATTGTACTAGTTAAGTTGGCTAATTTCTCAATTTGAGAAGGATTCAAAAATCCTTTTCCAACTGGGAAAGAATTTGTTTTGTTTCTGGAAGTAGGTAGGTCGCATACCGTTCAAGCGACCTAAGTAGCTAGCCATTTAAGAAACCTGCAAGTCACTCAAGGGTTAAGCTAGTTAGGTTGCTTGTACTTTATGCGACTTGGCCTCTATACAAGCGAGGCTGCATAACCCTTCTCCGTTACACTCATTTGTTTCTCTCTCGCTCTCTTCTTTTCTTGTCCCCTCGACTTCCTCCCTACATTTTGAAATTCTCTTAATTGCTGTTGTGAGTACATTCAGGACAACGTAAAAGTGTATGTTTTTACTAATCATTTTTTAATATTTGTAGATTGTATTTACTTTTATAATATGCTATGTAATATATAATTTCATTCTCATTAATCGTTAGTGCATGTTTAATATTATACTTTTTTCCATTTGTAATTTGTTATTGTTTTGGGTCTGTAATGCATTTCTAATTATATGTATTATATGGAATATATTATTTTGATGTATGAAAATATAAACATGAACTTAAGTAAATGTTTACTAAATATTGAATGTGATTTTTTTTAATGGAATTAAATATTTTAATGTGCATTGTTGTTAATTACTGTTAGTGCAGTAATTGGTAGAAAAATAGTTGGTTATTATAAATTGTGATTATTTTAAATTGATCAGTGAAATAATAATATTAAAAATGAAACTCATGTTGATTATGGATTTTGAATACACAGTTTAGGATTGTAGATTTGGAATTAAAAATTTATTAGTGTAATAATTGTTTTAAAAATTTATGTTTAAATTATTCCAATGAAGGGTCTTCAACCTTCCAAGAGAGAATTCATCTGAATGAAATTGGTTGCATCTGGATAGGCAATTTTAGGTATTATTTAGAATAATTATTCAGTGACAGAAATTTAGTTATTGCCTTGTAGAATTATTTGACCAAATAAAGGAAGAAAATAAGTGTTTGGATACAAATTTTTTTTCTAGCAAAAACATAATAAGTGTTTAGATATGGGATATTATTTTGACAAAAATAGAATAATCTTTTGGATACGAGATACTGTTCTGACAAAAACAGAATAATTGTTTGGATTTGAAATAAAATGAAATTTTTTTGGAATATGTAGTTTGATAAACATGAATGAAAAAAATATAAAACTAACCAATATTATATGTGCATATTTGATATTTCAAATATTTACAAATTCGCAAAGCAAAAATGTAACTCATTAATACTCCTAAAAAAATTTTACAAAATTTACAAATAATGAAGCGTGTTAAACTTAGAGTGTAGTTGATTTTAAACCACGTAAGAGAATTGTTGGGAGAGAGAAGTGTTGAATTTAGCTTGGCGTGCAAGGATTGCGATATTAGATTTGCAAGATCCAATAAAAGAATTTATAAGTTAGGATGTTTGAATATTAAAACTACAAATGTTATTTTAATCCCAAAATTTCTCTCAAAACGATCTTCGATGTAAGCGTCTACTTGACAGTTACTAGTTTAGTGGTCACATGTCAAATTTTTTGTTTCAATCAACATCAACCATGGATTCATTCAAATCTTTATTACTATGCTGAACAATAAAACTAATGGATTAGTCTTGCAAATAAAGTATCGTACAGATGCATGAATAATTAAAATAATGAATAATTGGTGTGAATATGAGAAAATTAATTTAATTTAATACCTTAGAAGGCAATTGTATAAGGACAATTTGTTAAATATAATTTTCAAGAAGGCAATTATGGGCAATGAGGTCAGCTAATTTAATTTTGTGCCTCGGAAGGCAATAGCGAGTACTAAAGAAAATTAATTTAACTTGATGCCTCACTAAGAAAATATAGGGACTACGGTTAACTATTTTAATTAAATGCTTTAGAAGTAGTTCAAATAATGGAGGAGTGTAAGGGAAAAATGAATGAGACAAATAATGTTAGGTGAAAATAATGAATTGGTGTTATTTTCAAAAGCGAATGAGACAAAGCATGAATAATACAAATAATAGTAACAAAATGACTTCATAAACAAACACACTTTCGGTTTGATCAAATAATTATTGCAAATAATGGGTGAAAAAATGTAACCAAACATAGCCATTGGAGTGCCTTCATATGTGCCATGGATGCTTTGATTTCTACTCGAACCGCGGTAATACTCTTTGTTTCAACACAACTCATCGTGGATATGTGGAACACGTTAATGTTTGAAGTGACAAAAATATGGTATTGCATTTAGGCATGCCTTTTGAAGGTAAGAAACATATTAAAATGGCAACCAAGTTATGGTCAATCAACTACAACAGAGAGTTTCTTGTGACTCAAACCAAGCAAACTCATGGATAGCCAAGTGCAAGAGTATTCACACAGATAATCGCTAGAACTAGATGGTTAGTGTTGGGAAAAAGTTTAATATTTTGTGAATTAAAGGTCTATTTGATCTTGTCCCAATAACTAAACTTAATGCTGAAAATTAATTGGTTAAGAGATTTTTGAATTCAGCATGTTTGATAATAGAATTCTCTTATCACTTAATTCATTAAGCACTACTTAATTTGTATTCAAAATTTTAAGTGAAATTTTTTTTACTTAATCTGCTGAATTTTAAATAAATGTACAAACACATAGTCTAACACACACATACTCTCTCTCATACATATTCACACACACATTTTCTCTCGTTGGCAAACACACTCTCTCACATAAACATATACTCACACACACACAAAAAATACACACTCCTTCACATATATACATTGTCTTTCTCACACACATACACACTTAGTCTCTCACACATATTCTTTCTTGTACTTTTTCATACTCATATTCACACACACGCATATTCTCTCTCACATACACATACTCTATCACACATACATATTCTCTCTCACACAGATACATACTCTATCACACACACATTCTCTCTCATACACATTTATACCATCCTTAATTATAATCATTTTCTTTTCTACGCATATATGACAATTATTTATAATAAATTAACATATGTATGAAGTGACATATTTAATTTAGAGATTGAATTCAGTTGATTATCAAACATAAATAAATTTATTAATTTAGCAATTAATACTTTCAGAACTTACAATTCAGACTTCAAAATTCAGAATTTAGTATTCAGCATTAACAAACACCTCCCAAGTCCTCACCCAACTTGATCTTACTCGTGTAATTTGTTCGCGCGAGTTTTTATTTGTGTGAGTCAGACCCATTTACTTGGCACTACAATCAATTAATTTAATTTAATACCATAGAAGCCAATTGTCAGTACTAAGGCCAGTTAATTTAATTTATTGCCTTAATAGGCAGTTATGGCACTAAGGCTAATTAATTTAATTTAATGCCATAAAAGGCAATTGGGGGCACTAAATCCTATTCATTTAAGTTAATGCTTTAGAAGGCAATTGTTGGAACAGAAGCCAATTAATTTAATTTAGCACCATTGTAGTTAACCGTGGGCCCAAAGGGCAATTAATTTATTGTAATGCCTTAACTGTCAATTATAGGCACTAAGGCTAATTACTTTAATTTAATAACTTACACGATAATTGTTGGCACTTTGGCCACCTAATTGAATTTAATGACTTAAAAGGCAATTGAGGGCATTAAGCTTATGGATTCAATTTGATGCCTTAGAAGGCAAATGCGGGCACTAAGCTTATTGATTTAAATTAATGCCTAAAATTAATTACATTCCCTAATATTAGAGAACACTTTTTTATTCTAATTGTCAATTAATTAATTTGACTTCTAATTAATCAAACGAGAACAGTGAAATTTATATAACATTTATTTTTTAGGGTTGCATCCAAGTAATGTACTTAAGCTGTCAACGTACCCGTTATTGGGATCAATCTTTACGTTGTTCATGTGAATAAAAATTCATGTGTATTTGGTTTGTTTGTTTTGAGTTTAAAAGGAAAATAAATTAATTTTAACCCATTTTGAGAAATTTTGACGGGTTACTCGAATTTGACCTATTTTTAATTAAGTGAAATTTTAGTTGATGAAAAAACTCCACAAAATAATATATTTTGTCGTTCTTGCAGCTAAACCCTTTGGAGAGGTTTCATACGTATCCAAATTAGAATCAAACCACACGTAGTTCTAAAAAAACTACAATTTTATATATTTGAATTCTTTTTGGCCATTTGAAGCTATTTGACATTTAATTTGAACTTGGCCATTAATGGCAAAAATAATTTAGACAAGTTCAAAGATTTGTCTGATTATTTTGTTTAATATTTTTGTGATGCCTTGAAATGCAAGACGAACATAAATGTCCTAATTTAATTCATGTCTTTTAATTACCAATAGTAACGTGGACACGAAAATAAAAGACAATTAATTTTGATTTATTACCTTAAAAGATAATTTTAGCACGAAGGCTAATTAATTTGATTTGATACCTTAAAAGGCAATTTTGGATTCTAAGGCCAATTGGTTTTAACAATATAATGCCTTAAAAAATAATTTTAGACATTAAAGTCAATTTATTACTATAGAAGGTAATTTTGGCATTAAATCCAATTAATTTAATTTATTACCTTAAAAAGACAATTTTATATACTAAGGTCGATTAATTTAGTTTAATGCCTTAAAAGGCAAACTTGGGTATTAAAGCCGATCAATTTAATTTTGTGGCATAAAAGGTAATTTTGAAAAGATAAGGCACTAGTATCAATTTTTAGAGTACTAAAGTCAATTGATTTAATTAGTGCCTTAAATAATTTGGGAGGCAAATAAGGCACTATGGTCAATTTTAGGGCACTAAGACCTATTGATTTAATTTAGTACCTTAAACAGTATGAGAGGTAAAATAAAGCATTAGAATTAATTTAAGAGCACTAAAGCCAATTGATTTAATTCAATACTTTAAAAGACGTATTTGGGAGGCAAAATACGTGAACATATTAGTCAAATAATTTGATTCCTAGTATAATATTTAGTATAAACATAAAAAGGCTACTATTTGTATAGCTGAAATTTGATTCCAAGTTGGATATAAATGTTTGCCTGCCTTATGGCTGGCATAAAACAGTACTGTAAAGAACACCACCAATTTCAGTCATATAGAGTTAAAAAAAAAATTATGGGAGAAAAGGAATTTTGAAGGAGAACATATACCCTTGTTTCATTTTTACCTTTGGTATATTTATTTGATCTTCCCTGTGAACTCCTCTCTAAAGTTTGCCTAAGTTTGCCTTGATTATTTTGTTGCAATTTACTCTAATTATCTGCCTATGATTTTCTTTTGAATTTGCCTCTATTGCCTTCTCCTGTTTGCCTTCTCACTCTCTGCCTCTCTTTTTTACTTTGTTGCCAAATCAATGCATCTCCTCTTTTTTTACTTTCCTAGCGAATCCTTTATATAGAGTCTTGAATATCCATATGCACATCATAAACGTGACCTCTCTTTTTTTCCCATCACCAGACGTGATTGTGGAGGGGTTTATTTATTTTTTCGAATGAATATGCACATTTGTTGGCAAATAAAACATGGCCAATTTACTTGAATGTGTGACTTCAATGTAGAGAATCTTATGAAGTGGCCAATTCCACCATTTCTTTAACCTACATATTCTAAATTCTTTCTTTCCATTAACAAATTTGATGTTTGTTTTATTTATGCATGGCTATGTTTCTTAGAAAACATAGTCGTGCCACTTTGTTTTGACCAAGTCATGAAGTGGTCAATTTGATCACTTCATGACCCCATGTCAAGTGCCATTTTTTTTTTTTTTTGAAAATTTTGGTTTAATAGTTGACCCCTCGAACACTATACATGGAAATGAGCAAATACAATTTGTTTCCAATCAACCATTAAGCTCACAAAATCCTTGTGAAGTATATGGCAACACTTATAATCCCTTATGGTAGAACCATCCCAATTTCTCTTGGAGCAACCACGAAAATTAATAAAATCATCATTCCAACCCATTCTTCAACCCCAAAACTTCCAAAATCATGCCTCAACTTCTAGGACCTTATCAAACTCCTCATCAAAGATGCTCAATCCTATCAATCTTAATTGCACCCTTCATATCAACCCTAACAACCAAGACCTCCATTTCGATCTCCAAATTATCCCCAATCTACATATAATGACCATTACTCTCAAAGGGACCATGCACATGAGAATGGCTTATGGAGGAAGTTGGAGACCTTAAGAAGAGAGAATGAGAACCAAAGGAGAGAGATTGAGAATCAAATGAGAGAATATGAGAATTTAAGGGACATTGCAAGAAATTTGGAGATTCAAATAGGTCAAATATCTTAACAAAACAATGAAAGACTATTGGGAGTGTTGCCAAGTGATACCATTCCCAATCCGAGGGATAACCATAAAAGAGAGTAAGTTCAAGCTGTCATTTTTAGGAGTAGGAAAGCTTTGGAAGAAAAAGTTGGTGGGAGCTCAAATTCAAAGTCAAATGAGAATAGAGGATGTTTAGTGAATGGCATGGAAAGAGGGAGTCTTCGAACGGCGAGGTTGAGAAAAATGAAGAACCTAGTAAGCCCCTTACCCAATAAAACGAAAGCAAGGATCCATCAGCATCATTGGCGAAACAAGTGAAAGTCACATTTCCTCAAAGAATGAAGGAGGATGAGAAGGAAAAAGAAAATTTTGGAGATTTTTCAAAAAGATCGAAATCAACATCCCCTTCATTGAGGTGTTGGAAAACATGCTAAGCTACGCTAAGTTCATGAAGCAAATCTTCACCAACAAGAGAAAGATTATAGGGGACGGGATTTTATGTTTGAATGAGAGATGTAGTGAAATAAACCAAAAAAATCTTCCTCTAAAATTGAAGGATCCAGGGTCATTCTCCATTCTGTGTGAGATCGAGAGAGTAACTTTCAATAGAGTTTTGTGTGACCTTGGGACTTCCATTGATCTTACACCACATGCCACATACAAGAGGTTAAATAGGAGAGGATTGAAGGTCACCAATGTTACACTCCAACTAGCCAATCAAAACATTAGACAATCTAGGTATCGGTAAGTATTGTGGAGGACATAATCGTCAAAGTGGGAAAGGTGTTCTTGCTACCTGACTTCATAATGCTTGAGATGAAGGAAGATGTTGTGACACCCTTGATCCTTGGAAGACCATTCCTAGCAATTGGAAGAGCGCTAATTGATGTCCAAGAGGGCAAATTTCAATTTAGAGTCAATGAGGATATTCTCTCATTTAATGTTTTTGACTCTTTCAAATTTCCTTCCATTCATGATGATGTTATAAGAGTTAAATTAATTGATGACTTGTTTGATGACTTTTGTAGAGACATATTCAAGGAGCACTCCATGGATATGACTTCCATGCAAGGCAGCGAAGAAATGGAAGTTGATGAGGACAAGCATGAAAGCATGGACAATGGGATAAAGGAGTTGGACATGAAATTGGAAGAGAAAATTCAAAGGGACATAGGTAAAAGAGGGTCCCCGACCAATGAATCCTCTAAAGTTAAATTCAAACCATTCCATCCTCATTTACAGTATACAGCTTATTTGGGTGATAATGATACATATCCAATTATTGTGAATGCCGATTTGTCTAGTGAACAATTTGCTCGATTGTTAGATGTGCTTAAATTGTTTAAAGCTGTGATTGCAAGGTCGATACATGATATAAAAGGGATTAACCCTTCCATATGCATACTCAAAATTTTGTTAAGTGAAGGGTATAGGCCAGTACAACAACCTCAAAGGAGGTTGAACCCCACTTTAAAAGAAGTGGTGAGAAAAGAGGTAATAAAGCTCCTAGATGCTGGAATATCTATCCAATTACTGGCAGTGAGTAAGTTAGTCCCACTCAAGTTGTCCCTAAAAAGGGTGGCATCACTGTGGTTATTTGCCAAACCAATGAGCTCCTCCTATCTCGAGTGGTAACGATTGGCGTATGTGTATTAATTTTCAAAAATTAAATGAGGCCATCATAAGGACCACATTTCTTTGCCCTTTATTGACCAAATGTTGGAAAAGCTTCCCGATTTTACTTATTATTGCTTCCTTTCTCGATGGATATTCTGGATACTTGCAAATTGTTATATGCCCAGAAGACCAAGAAAAGACCACTTTTACATGCTCGTACGACACCTTTTCCTATAGGAGAATACCTTTTGGGCTTTGTAAAGCCACATTTCAACATTGCATGTTCCCTATTTTTATGACATGGATGAAAAATGGATTGAAATTTTTATAGATAATTTCAGTGTTTTTGGCTTGTCTTTTGATGATTGTTTGACCAATTTGTCCAATGTGTTGAAGAGTTGTGCAGAAACAAGCTTGACCTTTAATTGGGAAAAAGGCCATTTTATGGAGCAAGAGGGAATAGTACTAGGAAATAGGGTTTCAACTAAGGGCATTGAAGTTGATAAGGCCAAGGTAGAGGTGATTGAAAAATTACCTTCTCTTACTAATGTGAGAGGTGTGAGGATTTTTCTTGGACATGCCGGGTTCTATAGGAGGTTCATTAGAAACTTTTCACACATTGCTAGGCCTCTATGTGCTTTGGATCAATTCAAAAGGATTATATGTGCAACTTTGATGAGACTTGTTTGAATGCTTTCAATGAGTTGAAACATGTACTTGTTAATGTACCTATTATTGTGGCACCTAATTGGTCTCTTCTTTTCGAACTCATGTGTGATGCTAGTAACTTTGCAATAGGTGCTGTTTTATGTCAAAAAGTTGATAAAATATTGCTTGTCATCCACTGTGCTAGTAGGATTTTGAATGAGGCATAAGTAAATTATTCCACTATCGAAAAGGAATTACTAGCTATAGTCTTTGCGTTTGACAAGTTTTGGTCATGTTTGATTGGTGCCAAAATCATTGTACACACTAACCACTCTACTTTGAAGTATCTCTTCTCTAAACAAGATACTAAACGAAGATTGCTAAAATGGATATTTCTTTTACAGGAATTCGATTGGGAGTCTACAACCTCCCAATCAAATTCATCACAGATCACTTCTCAAGGATAGATAAACCGAGACTTGTTGCTCAAGAGGAAATCCATTGATCCAAGAAGAATTCCTAATTGAGAAGTTGTTGGTCCATAAAGAAAATCATCCATGGTTTGTGGACAAAGCTAATGACCTTGTGGCTTGAGTGACACCAAAATTCTTGGATATGAATAAGAAGAAAAAGTTCTTTTTTGAGGTCAAGCACTACTATAGGGATGATTTGTACATCTTTAGGTGTTGTAATAATCAAATTCTTAGGAGATGCATCCCGGAAAGTGAAGTTGAAGACTGATGTTTTCCAAACCTTATTTTGATGATGACATAAACACTTAACTCTGTAAAACAAGCTTTTGCAGGAACAGTTCTTTCGGACGCACAGGACCGTCCGAACTAGGTCAAAAGCACCTCGGACGCAATACTTACAAAAATTTCTTTCAAAACCTCCGGACGCTTCCTCGGACGCATTCCAACCTCCTCGGACGTCCGAACCCCCAACGGCTATTTTTTGTGCATTTATTACTTAGCCGATAGGAAGTAGTTGAAAGCTCTATTTATTGCTATTATAAATAGGTGCTTTAAGAACCTGAATACATCATCTAATACATTGTATACGAGCCTAAGAAAAGAGTAATTTGAGTGCAAATTGACTATAGTGCTTTGTAGTATTAGTGTGAAGTTGTGAGTGCAAATTCAACTTTGAGTGGAATGATAATCTTGTACAAGAGTGTGGTTGTAATTAAGATTCTTGGCTCAACTAAAAGAGTTTTAGTGTGAGCAAGAACTTCCCAACTTTGTAAAGATTATTGGCTCACCAAGTGTGTGAAGCATTCAAGAAATTTGATACTTCAAGCTTGCTAGCTTGGAAGTATTGTTTGTTCAATTTTTCTCTCTTTACTTTACTGTTTTATTAAATTTATTATCTCTGCATTTAAATTTAAAAATACTCACTGTCTGCTTTGTGAAAGCATAATTTTTAGAAACCTAATTCACCCCCCCTCTTAGGTTGCTTTGGGACCAACAAAGACATCCTAAAACATTGCCATTCATCTTCTATTGGGGGGACATCACGAAGCTCAAAGGACCTCTTTCAAGGTACTACAAAGTGGATTCTGTTGGTCGAGCATTTTTCAGGATTCAAAGAAGTTCATTCTTAGATGTGATGAGTGCCAAAGAATGGGTAATATTTTGAGAAAGCATGAGATGACCCTTCATGGTATTGTGGAGCTTGAAGTATTTGATTTTTGGGATATAGATTTCATAGGCCCTTTTTCCACCTTCTACTCCAACAAGTATATCTTGGTGGCCGTCGACTACATTTCAAAATGGGTTGAAGCTATTGCTACACAAACAAACGACGCCAAGGTGGTCACCAAATTCTTGAGAAAACATATTTTCTCTCGTTTTGGAGTCTCTCGTGCCATTATAAGTGATGGAGGAACCCACTTTAAGAATGCCTAAGTTTGTTGATGTATCCTCCTGATAATTTGAAGCTTTGATGGCTAAGTACAGGGTGAAGCACAAAGTTGTCTTGGCTTAACATCCCCAAACTTCAAGGCAAGTAGAAGTCTCTAATCAGGAGGATTTTGGAGAAAACAGTCAACAACTCTAGGAAGGATTGGGTGCAAAAATTGGATGATATGCTTTGGGCGTCTAGAACCACCTTCAAAACCCCCATTGGGATTTCTCTATATCGAATGGTGTTTGGGATAGCTTGTCACCTCTCTGTTGAGTTAGAGCATAGGGAATTTTGGGCAATAAAAAGCCTAAATTATGATTGAAAGGGAGTTGCCAAAAAGAGGTTGTTGGATTTGAATGAGCTTGATGAGTTTAGGAAGAAAGCCATTGAAAACTCCATGGTCTACAAAGAAAGAACAAAGGTTTGGCATGACAGACATATATCAAGAAAAGAGCTCAAGGTAAGAGAGTTGGTGTTATTTTATAACTCCTACCTCAAGCTATTTTCGGGCAAGTTGAAGTCAAGGTAGGAGCGGCCCTTTTGAAGTGGTGAAGGTATTCCCACATGGAGTGGTAGAGTTGAAGGAAGGTGAGGAAACTTTCAAAGTGAATGGCCACCGGTTGAAGCCCTAGTATAGACGAATGATTGAAGTAGAATGGGAAACCATTCACCTCACAACAACTTGATCTCACACTCCAAAGTCGAGCCAATGACAATAAACAAGAGTGCTTCTTGGGAGGCAACCCAAGTTTTTTTCCTTAACTTGTCTATATTTTGGTTGTTTAACTTTAGATAGGTTTAATTAGCTTAGTTTTAGTTTCTTTATGGTTCAATTTTAGTTTGAAGTAGTTTTGTTGTTATGGTAAGTGGAATGACTCTTTAATTCTATATTTTTGTATTTGTAGGTGACGGGAAAGTCAAGGGGATGGATTGGAGAAAAGCTAGAAAGTTGGCAAATTTTTTTTTCTAAGGCTTAGAAAACACTGTTTCCTAATTTTGAGAACCACAATTGTTAGGGGTTCAAACTCTCTAGGAAGTTTGACCTCTTTTCAACAACCGTGGTCACCCAGAGATGTTTTTGTGCAAAATGTTTTTCAAGTATTTTAAACCGTGGTTTGCATTTTCAAAGCTTAATTTTGAAAATGCAAAAAAAAAAAAAAAAAAAAAGAGTTTGAAAATTTTTCTAATTGTTCAAAACTGCTGTTTTCAACATTTCATAATTGCGGTCATCAACTTGACCAAACTTTCGGGAAATTTAACCACAGTTTGACAATCGCTGTTATTGGCATGAGGTTTTGAAAGAAATTTTTGTAAGTATTGACAACTGCGGTCAATGTGTTGATGAACAAAAATTGGAAACCGTGGTCATTAGTGGTGTTTTGTTTGAAATTTTTTTCTAAGTCTTTTTCACCACTATTTCCTTATTTTCTAAATTGCGTTTGTTAAGGGGTCCTAAGTCTTTGGAAATTTGACCACAATCTAAAAACTGCGGTTATCAACTGGGTTTTTAATTTTTTTTTAAGTGTTAGAAACTGCACGTCACCAAATTAAAATTCCATTTTCAGTGACTGTGGTTACCAAGTCAATTTTTCAAAAAACCCTAGCTACACCTAGATTCCCAGTCATTGATTTTCAGTTTAACTTTTGAAAACTGCGGTATCCAACCTTTCATTATAAATATTTTTTTGGCAAAAATTTTCTAAAAACCTATACAACCTTTTCCTGTTTAGCCGAATTTCCCCCATCCTAAACTCCTCTTCCACCACAAACCAATCCTTTTTACTCCAAATCACAACTGACATCCGCATAGTCCATTTTTTTACCAAGAATTGGGAGGTTTATACACCAGAAGGTCTTCAAGGACATTGAATTCGACCTAATTCGCTGGTAAATTTGTTCTAACCCTTTCTTGTGGTTGCAATTCATCAAGTATTGTGTGTAGAATTTGTTGGATTAATTTTGAGCATATTTTGGTGATTGTTTGTGGTGAGGTATTGGACTATTTCTGGGATTTATGGTTATTGGATTTTAGTCATGCCTTGTTCTGCCTGATTTTTATATCCTTTTTTTGGTTAAAATTTATTGAATTTTGCACACATGGCCAAGGATAAGGGAAAAGAAAAGGCTGTGTCAACGACTTCGGCCAATAAAAAAAGAACGCGGGTGTAGGTAGTGGTAGTGGCATTGCTGATTTCAATGACCACCTATTTGTTAATGCCAAAGCTACTAAGATATATAAAAATCATAGCAAACATAATATTATTCAGGAGAGGAGTTTTAATATAACAGAAAGTTGGGGAGAATTTGAGAACTTTCAAATGGAAATTGAGCATCAATTAAAGGAAATAACTTGGCTAAATTTTAAAGAAACAACCCCTATGGGCAATATAAATTTAATCAAGGAATTTCATTGCAATCTTTGTGATATGGAGAATGAAAAGGTTTATGTGAGGGGGGTGTGGTTAGATCAGCCCAGGGAAAATCAATACTCTCTTTAGGTCTCCAAATTTGATGGGTAGCAGGTGTAGAGATCTAATGAACCCAGAGTTTGAAGGACCTAACTACGAATTGGAATCCTTCTATGCCAAAATTTGGGTGCGGTTGTGTGAAGGAGAATCGAATTAGGATTTCAATTATACCAAAACCAATCCTTTGGGATTCAAGAAAAAGCACATGTAACTTTTGCCCAAAATTTTGTTGTACTTTATTTGTTTTCATATTCTAGGGACTATAATTTTTAGTTCAGTGCAGTGGGAGAAGGCGTGCTTAATTTTGGGATTCTAGAGAACTTGAGTATAGATTTGGGCAAGACGATTTACTATGAGTTCCTGAAGAACGCTAAGTCAAGAAAACCTTCATTTTATTTGCTTGGTCTTGTCACGCAGTTATGTATTGATGCAGGTTGTCTCAGGATGGATGGAGACAAGGAGGTGCAACCCAAAGTCAACATCAATGATGCTACATGCGCAACATGTTGAACGAGTTCCGAAGGCACAAGCCAGTGGATGTGGCACTTGGTGAACCTCCTCATGCACCATCTCAAGCATCATTGCAAGCACAAAATATCACTTAGCCAATGGGGTATAGCTCTCCTTCATACAATCCCCTATAGATGGATTATGAGCAGGACAAATTACATGCTTACTAGACTTATAGTCATATGGCCCTCCATAACAGCCTGACGCTCCTTGGCCAAGCCCTCAAGGCCACCACTCTTGAGACGTGGGTCCATCCTCACCCTGCTCTATTATGGCATTTTGGATCATCCCGAGGTGAGCCATCCTTCCACCCACATGGTGAGAAACAACTGTAAGGAGACAGAGATGAAGAAGAAGAAGGAGAGGCAGAGGCCAACCCGGAGGATTCAAGTGATGGAATGGATGAAGCCTATGGAGAAGACGACGATGAGGAAGGAGGATATTTCTGAGCCTAACACATCCCTACATGAGCTTGAGAAGACCCTGTCCCTTTATTTATTCACTACTTTACGCCTATTACCCCTTTATTTAATCATGCTTGATTGAGAGAGAGATACATTTCCATGACATTCCTTTTAATTTCTAGATTTTTAACACTTGCTAGTAGTTTTAATAGTTTAAATCTATCTCATGGTTTAGAATAAGGTTTTTGGTTAAGGGGTCCAGTTTATGGATAATTGTTGGTTTTAACCATTTAACGTTGTTAGTATTAGTTTTGAAGGATGACCATTGGGCCATTTGGTACGGTCAACCCTTAGTTTATACACATCTTATGTTTGATTGGATGATTGATTCTTGGAAGCAACTCAATTCAAGCAAAAGGAAGAAAGTCAGTCCTTGAGACGGGTTTAGAGGTAAATAAAATGAGGGAATTTAGATAGGAGTAGAACTAAGCTTAGCAAAAAGTGTTGTACCCACCTACGCAAGTACTGTATTTCTTTTCATTTTATTTTGGCGGTGAAGTCATTTAAGAATAAGTCGATTCATTCCGTGGCACAAAATCCATCTTTGGCTAAACAATTATTTGGTTATGCCATTTTGGTCTTTGCTCAAACTGAAGCTATTGCATCGTTTGCCCTAATGATGGCCTTTTTTATTTTATCTGTATTCCAATCGATGGTTGAAGTTTCATAAAGCAAGCACCTCTTTCTTTCCAACCTTAATCAAATAGGGGGTCGGATGCATTTCTTAAACAAAAGTCATAAAAAGGGACTTTAAACAAAATAAAAGATTCTTTCATTCTTGATAGGTATTTACTTAATTGGTGGATAAGAACATACTTTGGATCGGAATCATGGGGAATATGTCTTGATCATTTCTACCAACTTAAAGAGGCAACTTGTAAATCCCAGTCAAACAATGAGTAGGCAGCCAACCTGGGGATTCTTGGCAAATATCCAAATGCATGCATGCACAACCTGGTTGGCTATCTAAGGGCAATTAAAGATGAAGGAAAACACTTCCTTGCTAAACTGGGCCTTGGTTATGTCTGCAATGGCATAATCCAAGTTTGGTTTTTATCTTTATACTTTTGTTTGGTTGTTTATTTTGCTTTCTTGTGCTCAATGGTGAGCGGTTAGAAGAGTGGCACTCATCACTTGAATAAGATAGAAAGTGTGGTAGCGTTCTTTATGGTTTGACCAACCATGTGTTTGGAATGATTGGATTGAATTCGTAAACTTGATTGTCATACTTGTGCAAAATGACCTTTAACTCTTTCAACTTTACCAATTGTTCGACCACTTGTATGAAAAATGTTTTTCTTGGCTAATTTAGATGATAAGCTCTATCTTGATTGCAAGTATTGGTTGAATGTCACATTCATTTCTTAGTTGATTAAGTCCAAATTTATGAAAGTTCTTGGAATTTGGTAGATATTGTTGAAAGAAATGATTTAAGCATCTTTGGTCATTTTGTATGACTTGCATTATAGGATGTCTTATGGGTTAGTAAGGTTTGGTTTAGGGACATTAGTTAAGGTAGTATGAACATCCCATTTGTCACATAGCTAGATTTTAGAAATGACCTAGACGTTTCTTTGGACCGTTTGAGCCAAAGAACCTACTCTAAATTCTATTATATCCCTAATGTTCTCGTTTGAGCCTTTAAGCCTTCATTCTTTCACAAACACACAATTCAACTATTTTGTAGTTCGTTCTTGATTTACCATCTCTTTGTCCTACCACCTTGGTCAAATTAGGACCCAAGTTGTGAAGTTCAAATGATATGATAGAATGAAGTTGAATTTTGCACAATTTTTAGGAAATAGAAGTCTCAATGCTTAATCTTTCCTCAATTTTCTTTATGTACTTAGATACAATAAAGTTGAATTTTCTTGTGCTATCTTTTCTTAAAAAATAAAAAAATCAAATCAAACCCTTCTTGTATTTTAATTTCTGTATTGTTGGATATAATTTTTGTAATGAAGGAGATTCAAATTATTTCCTTATACATAGATATATTGTTATGGTACTTCAGGTGGATATTGGTCTATATGTGGCATTTGTGGAGAGTTTTGTTCAGGGTTAAGGTCCTAAAGTTTATCATGATTGACTATGGTGAAATTAAGCCACTTTATCAAAATTTTATCATACCTTCACCCTTAGCCTCCATTAAAAGTTTGGAAAGTTCTATGGGATCCTTAATCTGGGGTATGCAAAGATCTTAGAAATTTACGGGGTGAAGCATTGCTTGGACTAGTATTCTGAGCTAAGTCTTATGATGTTCGTAAACATTCTTGCATGTTCACTTGCATCTTAGTACTTTTTAAAACAAGTCTTAGAGATCTTTCTACACTTGAAGCCAATTTTGGAGAAATTTGATGTGTTTATTCTTGATCATCTTGGAATTGAATTGACATTCTCTCAATACTTCAGTTGTCAACATGGGACGTGCATTTTTAACTAGTCCTATTTTTCAAAGTTAGCATGTGATTGAACATGTTGAATTGGTTAAGTTAAATCACCATTTGCACATGCTTTAATGCTTTCTAGTTCCCCTTGTCAATTCACTTTTATTTCCATTGGTGGTGTGCTTAATTCTCTTTCTCTCTTGTTTTGTTCGATTATAGCAAAACACTAGGTTTGGGGGTGTGATAAATCTATTACACAGAGTTATTTTACCCTTAATTCCTATGTACTTTTGACCATGTTAGTCCCATTTGACATGGATTGGTTTTGTGCGTTTTTTTACATAATTTATGCCTAGCTATGATTTTTAGGAACTTAGACTAATGGTAAGATTTTTGGTAGAATTATGCACCAATTTGAGCTTAATTGATATTTATAATATTAGGTGCATTTTAATTTATGAATTGTGGTGTTTTTATACGTAATTTTAAGAATTTGTGGCTAGTTAAAGAAATGGAAGATGTTAGGGATTGGAGTGCAATTGGTCGAATAGAAGATAAAGTCAAAATCTGGTCAACAGTTTCACAACCATGATCAAGGAATTCAAATAAAAAAATTCACAATTGTGGTTTCCATTACATCAATGCCAAGGTGCAATGACCGCGGTCAAGAAATCCAAGGAGCAAATTCAACAATTGTGTTTTCCAAGTTGAAACGAGATTCTGTCAAGAATTGCGGTCACTAAATTTGTATAGGGAAAATGGTGACCGTGGTCAATGACAAAATGTCTGTACTTAGACTAGAAAATTATTGAAATTACCGACCACTAAGAAACTAACCTACAAACACATAGTTTTAGGTAGTGTTTAGTTTTAGGATTGCCTTCCCAGTGTCGTCTTGTCAAAGTACTACATTCCACTTTCATCTTAAACTCTAATTTAAGCTTATTTTTAGTTGTAAAAATCCTATCTTTTACTCTCAATTTATTGGGCTTTTAATTCTCTTCAATTTGATATCAGTTTTACTTGCTTTCATCTTTTCTCTCTTGCATTTTAATTTACATCCCATTTCAATTAGTTTCTACCTTAGTTTAAATCTTAAGTTCTAGTTATTAATCTTTCTTTAAACTTTGTTTTTCCTAGTTTCTAAGCTTTATTTAGTTGTGTATTTTCACTAAATCTTGTTGTCATATCTCAATCATTAACCTAAATCTAGAAATCTTGCATTTCAATTTCTTTCTTAAAATAGCAAAAATGAAGAACACTATAGTATCTAGTGTAGGACTTCCCATTTTTAGTAAATTCCTTCATATTTCTCAATCATTTTAGCAATCATTGGCTAGTTGACATTTATGTGCTTTTTTTTAGAGTAGTACTTAATATTTTTGTTGCCTTATTGTCATTTAACTCTTTGTTTTCTTAGTTAGTACTTTAATTGCTTTCTCAATTGGTAGAGTAGTGTAATATTATAGATAGATTAATTGTTCATTAGTTAGACTTATATTGCTCTCTAGTCTAGGACCTTAATTGCCTATCCTATTACTTATATTTGTTAGTCTTCTAGTGTGGTAATTTAGTCTTGCATTGTAGCCTAATCTTCTTATTTTAGTAGAAATACCTTTAAGCTTTAGCTTAAGTCCATCTTTTAATTACTCTTGCATTTTATGTTGCCTTTTAGTATAGTATGTTTTCATATGTACTCATTTATTTTCATATTTGTCTATCTTAGTTAGTTATAACTTTATTTTCTTGCTAGATTAAATTAGTGTTTCCTTAATTATGAATTCTTAGTTGCTTTAGTGGAGTAGTAAAATCACTTCTTTTCATTTGAGTGTCTAGTTAGTGTAACAGTTCATTTAGTCGAGTAATTACCAATCAATCCTTGTGGGAACAACATCCACTCATCACTAATCTACAAACCCACCTTGTATACTTGCAAGAGTGCGAGTATTGGTTAGGTGTGGATTAGGGTTAATTTTTATCACTTGTTTGTGTGTATTTTGCCTTTCCAATATTTGACGAATAGCATTTAAGAGAGATAGTGTGTTCCTTTTTTTAGCAAACGTCAATGACAATTTAGGGACCTACATAGTTGAATTGAAATTTTTACTTTATCCTTCTTGTGGTTTCAATTATTTGTCAACATTTAAAAAAAAAAAAAAAATTTCACCATTAGAGTACTCTTAGTATTCTTGAGGTGATAGACTTTCAAGTCTTCATTTTATTTTTTTGACACTTTAATTGTCAATTATTTTAAGAGAAAGATATTCAATCAGAGCATTAAGTACTTATTAGATTGAATGATGCATCCTTAATAAGAATTTTCTTCTTTTGAGTTTCACTATTTTTGAGCAAAAGACCACTTTTATCTATTGTGGATTGATTCAAAATCGTCAATGGGATGACTAACAATTCGATGAATATATTTTTAGATCACTAGTTTTTTTTTTTGAAAAAAAAAAATTAAAGCCATCGTTACTTTTGCTTAGACAATGTTATTAGCTTTATTTTCATGTAATCTACATCTTTATTTTAGAAGTGTATCTTACATGTTTTTTTTTTTAAAGTAGGTCATTTGTGACCTTTCTTTCTTTCATATTTTTTTATCGCTATTACCAAAAACTTTTCTTGGTATTGACAAAAGTTGTCATTAATATATTTTTCTCGGCAACAACTTTTTATCTTTATGTAGTTTACGAGCACACTTCTTTTGTGTAATCTCTTATCGAAAAATTTGTCTCTCAGCATTGCAAGCTTTTGAAATAAGTGATTCGAATGTTTTAGGTTTAGCAGTACTAACAAACGTTGTTATTTCGGGCAACCAATTGTTGAAACACATTTGAATAGTAGCATTTGTTCAGTTAATTTTTCAGTGCATTGGAGATTCAAATTTCTCCATCGTGTAACAAAATCAATGACACTTTCATTTGAATTTTGTTTTGCATAAGTCAAGTCAATGATAGAAAGCTTCTTTTTTGAGTTTACAAATTGGGCAAGGAAGGCCCTTGCATGTCATCCTAAGTGAGAATTGAACGAGGTTGTAGTTGGGTGTACCAACTAAAAGTAGATCCTTTTAGAGATTGCACAGATTGGCAGATCTACAAGGCATCAACTTGAACTGAGTCACCACAGGCTGAGTAAAAATGGGCTAACTGCTCATGAGTCGAGCCATTGATTCTATCATACTTTTCAAATTTTGGGTTTTGATAATCAGAGGGATAGGGTATCGTGTTATAATAAGAAGAATATGGCTTACGATATCCAACCACGGGAGGATTTATAAATGTTTGAAGTTCCCTTACTCCCTCGACAACCAAACATTTTATATCAGCTCATATAAGACGTGTAGTTGAATTTTATTCCAACTTCATGAAATTGCACATGCTCACGAGCAGAAGTACTTGCTTGGTTGGCAACTTGAGCAGCCAAAGCAGCCATTTCAGCTTTCTTTTTAGTAAGCTTGTTTTTCAACTCTTGGATTTGTTCTTCTAGTGAAGTTATGCCGGTAACTAGTATCAGGATATAATCATTTTGAGTCTCTTCAGGCTTTAAGGGTGTTTTTGTCTTTTTGTTTGAAACTTTTGTAGAGAATATAACCCGACATTTCTCAAGTTTTGGTTATTGTTAATTGAGAAGCCAGGGAAACATTATTTTCTTTGTGTTGAGCCAGTGTCGCCATTATAGTTTAAGTTGGTGGCAAGTCAACCACAATTGACCCAAAAAGAATTTGGTTGGGTTTGAAATTGGCTTTCTCAATCATGTTAATGGCAACATAGTATTAGTTGGACATAGCATCAACGATAGACTTGTGAGATCATTTTTGAATGGGGTTCGCATCTTCTACCGGAGCCATTTTAACTTGAAGAGGCTCATTACGAGTATTTTCTGTTGTGACAATCTTATTTTGCCCATTTGATGTCAAAGTAATTTGTTGATATTCCTTGTACAATGTCACTTTTGGAGCATTTATATTTTGCTCATTACTGGCTTTAGAACAAGAAGGACCTTCCTTTTGCCCCCTCATAGTCTTGGCGGTTGCGAGCAGAGCAATTTTATTTTGCCATCTAGCATTCTTGACAATTTTAGGTGGAGTAAATTTTATTTTCCCATTGACCTCCTTGGTAGTTCGAGTGGCAACATTGGCGGTCACAGGTGGATAAATTTCATTTGCCCCCTAGCAAACTTGCCGGTAGCATGTGAAGCATATTTCTTGTACTTATTTCTAGCTTTGGTGGTCAGAGTGCTTTCTTTTTACCCTTTCACAACCTTAGTGGTTGCAAACGGAGCAACTTTCTTTTGCCCCTTTGCAACCTTGGTGGTCGAAGTGGGCTTCTTTTGCCCCTTCACAATTATGGTAGTTGGAGCAACCTTCTATTGCCCTAGATGGACCTCACAGCCATGACAATTGGGACAACTTTCTTTTGTCCCCTCGTAGCCTTGATGGTTGGAATGGGCTTCTTTTGGCCCTCAACAGCCTTTACAGTTGCCAGCAGAGCAAATTGGAAAGTGGTTAGTTCTAAAGAAATTTCTAAATGGCCTATTGTGAATGTTACCATATGGTCGCCCCTTTTTGGTCCTTGTCCCTTTCCTTGATTAGTGTTCAAAAGCTCAAGAAAGTAAATCACGATCTTTGGTGCCATCTTGACCCTTTAATACAACACAATAAAATTAATTAAATAATTAGAGATGTAAAGAAGAATGGGTCCCATTGGGTGTGCCAAAAATCATGTTGGGAAAAAATTCAATATTTTGCGAATTAAGTCCTTACCAACTCGATCTCACTCGTGTGATTCACTTGTGCGATTTTTTATTTGTATGAGTCGGACCCATTCAAGATATTAAATTTCTTAATTACATTCCTTGATTTTAGAGAAACACCTTTTGATTCTAATTGTTTAATTAATTAATTTGACTTACAATTAATCAAACAAGAATAGGGGGATTATATAATATTTATTTTTGGGATTGCACCTAAGTAATGTACTTGGGCTATCTACGTACTCATTATCGGGATGAAACCTTATGCAATTCACGTGAATAAAAATTCACTTGTATTTGGAGCATTTGTTTTGAGTTTAATGGGAAAATAAATTAATCTTAAACCATTTTGAACTTTTGACAGGTTACTTGAATTTGACCCATATTTAATTAAGTGAAATTTTAGTTGATAGAAAAACTCTACAAAATAATATTTTGCAGTTCTTGTGGCTAAACGTGTGATGCCCCATCACATATTGGAAGTGGAAGGGGATATTGTATTATTTATAACACCTTCGGTCATGGGATACAAATAATTTGGGTTAAATATTTTGAACTCGTTATTACCACTTTAAAGTTGTTGGGTCAGCCCAGACTCGAGATATTACATTTGATATCAGACTGAATCTAGTGTGATTTTTGTAGATATGCACACAGGGTGAGACTAGACCAATGGTATTGGGCCTCGCAATGCAGTGTATGTGACATTTTATTGATGTTATTGGGCATCAACTTTGTGTTCTGCAAGGACGCAAAGCCTAAAGAATGGGTGAATGTGATGCCCCGTCTTACATCGGAAGTAGGAGGGGACATGTATTGTTTATAATACCTTAGGTAATGGGTTACAAATAACTTGGTTTAAATATTTTGATCATGTTGTTTCTACTCAAAAGCTATTAGGCAAATCCAGACTCGAGGTGTTACAGAACCCTTTTGGTGGAGTTTCCTACATATCCAATTTGAAATCAAGTCACATGTAGTTCTAAACGAACTATAAGTTTTAAATATTTGAATTGTGATTGGCCACTCGAGGCAATTTGACATTTAATTGGAATTTGGCCATTAAAGGTAAAAATAATTTGGACGAGTTTAAAGATTTATGTAATTATTTTATTTAATATTTGCCTTAAAAGGCAAGATGAACATAAATGTCCTAAGGATAAATTTAATTCATGTCTTTTTAATTGCCAACTAGGGGTGTTCATGGACCGGGTACCTGTCCATGAGTGTGTGGAGTGATCCGAACCGGTTTTACCGGTTCACTATTTTTTTGAACCGTATCCGGTCCACACACATTGGGTAATCGGATGACCGGTTACCCGATTGAAACGGTTCGTGACCCGCGAGTACCCGAACTGTGACAAAAAAAAAAAATTTCCCCAAAAACTCCAAAAATTAAAGGTTTATATCAACTTATCAAGTCAACTTTATGTATTTATAAAATAAAATAAAATAAAATCCCTTTTCCAATTATAGGCAATTTATTACAAGCAAATACAACTAACTACAATAAAATTATCAATTTTATAAAATCCCTTTTCCAAATTGAAATTATAATTTAGACAAATATCATTTTTCTCTTAAATTATCAAATATCCCTTTAGACAAATATATATATATATATATATAACTCAACCATGAATGAACATAAAAAGAAGAAAAAAGAAAACTATACTATCAAAATAAATTATCAAATATCCCTTTAAACATATTATCAAAAAAAATTGAATTATCAAGTATTCTTTTAAGTAAATTCACAGCTACAAAATAAATCAATAATCTATGAACATATGAATAGAAAAATTTAGCCATATTTGGTAAAATTACACAATTGCCCTTGATTATGGACCGGTTCGGGTAACCGGCGGTTCACCAAAGAGTGAATCGGTACCCAAACCGGTCAGTATGTGGACCGATTCATTATCTGAACCAGTTGTTTGATCCGGTTCGGATACCCTTCTTTTACGGTTCGAAATGGACCGGTTTCATCAATTTTTCAGATCAGCGGGTTATTTTGAACACCCCTATTGCCAATAGCAATATGGACACAAAAACCAAAGACAATTAATGATTTATTACCTTAAAAGGTAATTTTGGTACTAAAGCCAATTAATTTAATTTGATACCTTAAAAGGCAATTTTGGACTCTAAGGTCAATTGGTTTAATATAATGCCTTAAAAAGAAATTTTAGACATTAAGGGCAATTTATTACCATAGAAGGTAAAATTTTGGCATTAAATTAATTTAATTTATTGCCTTAAAAGGCAATTTTAGGCACTAAGGCCGATTAATTTTGTTTAATGTCTTAAAAGGAAAATTTAGAAATTAAAGCAGATCAATTTAATTTTGTACTGTAAAAGGCAATTTTGACAAGATAAGGCCCTACGATCAATTTTTAGGATACTAAAGTCAATTGATTAATTAGTATCTTAAATAATTTGAGGGACAAATAAGGCACTTTGATCGATTTTAGAGCTCTAAGGCCTATTGATTTAATTTAGTGTCTTAAATAATATCAGAGCTAAAAAAAGGCACTAAGATTAATTTAGGAACATTAAGGCTAATTGATTTGATGCAGTGCTTTAAAAGACATATTTTGGAGGCAAAATACGTGAACATACTAGTCAAAGAATTTGCCCTAGTATAATATTTCGCATCAATAGGCTACCGTTTGATATAGCCAAAGTTTGATTGCAAGTAGGATATAAATGTTTGCCTACCTTGTGGTTAGGATAAAATAGTACCGTTAAGAACACCACCAATTTCAGACACATAGAGTTATAAAAAATCAAATATGGGAGAAAAGGAATTTTGAAAAAGAACATATACCCTTGTTGCATTTTTACCTTTGGTATATTTATTTGATCTTCCTCCTGAACTCTTCTCCAAAGTTTGCCTATGTTTTTGTCTTGATTATTTTTTTTTTTTGCAATTTGCTCTAATTCTCAGCCTATGATTTTCTTTTGAATTTGCCTCTATTGACTTCTCTCGTTTGCTTCCTCGCTCTCTGCCTCTCTTTTTTATTTTGCTCCCGAATTAAAGCCTATCCCCTTTTTTACTTTCTTAGTGAATCCTTTATATAGAATCTTCAATACCCACATGCACATCATAAACATGGCCCCTCATTTTTTCCCATCACGAGACATGATTGTGGAGGAGTTTGTTTTTTTTGTTTGTTGGCCAAACTGAAAACAAGACCACTTTATTTGAGCGTGTGACTTCAATGTAGGGGATTTTGTAGAGTGGATAATTTCACCACTTCTTTGGCTCACATATTCTGAATTCTTCCTTTCAATTAACAAATTTGATGTTTGTTTTATTTATGCATGGCTATGTTTTTTAGCAAACATAGCTACGCCACTTTGTTTTGACCAAGTCATGAAGTGGTCATTTGACCACTTCATGACCCCATGTCAAGCACTTTTTTTTTTTTTTTTTTTTTGTGGATAATTTTGGTTTAACAGTTAGTGTGAAACCCAGTATTTTAATAGCCTTGTTCTTTGATTTTAACTGGTTTAAAATGTTTTTCATATTATTTTTAGTCATAAAGTACTTCAACTTATTCGTTTTTCAATTCGGCAAATTTTTCGGTTTACGCGATTTCGGTACCGGCGGGTAAACGGGTCAAAAGTTGGACTAAGTGTAATTAGTGCATTGTGGTGTGTGAGTGTTGTTTGATGGCTGATTTATAATGTTGTAATTTAGTAGCAAAAATTAGTTTTTGGGTCAAATAGTCAACTTGGAGACTATTTGGTCAATTGGGGAACTATTTGGGTCAACTTTGGAAATCTTTTTAAGTCTTCTTCTTGTTGTTTTCTTCCTCATTTCTTCCCAGCAGCAGCCGAACTCCTCTTCTCCATTTTCCCTCAAAATTTTTCTTGGATTTCAAGTAGGAATCACTTGGAAGGTAAGATTTTATGTATTTTAGCATTTATGGCTTATGGGCTTTATGATCCAAGCTTTAATTTCAAGTTTTGTAGGATTCTTTATGGCTGAGAAAACCCTCTTTGCAGCCTTATATGTGTTGATTTATGTATGTTATGGGTTGTTTTTAGTGTTTTGGAGGTTGGGAAGTGATTGGGGTTGATTTTTAACAACTTTCCATGGTTAGATTACAAATTTTAAGATTATGAGTTAGGGTTTTGTCTTCCATATGTGGCCTAGAGTGTTATGCTATGAATGCTTATGTCTATGCACATCCAATGATGTTTTAGGAGTGTTTTAAGGTTAGTTTGGATAGGAATTGAGACTTGAAACCAAGTGGAATTGATTTCCCTTCATTTTGTAAGTAAGCGGAAGTTTGGCGCAACTAGGATAATTTGGATAATTGGTTATGTTTGAAGGATCTTTAATCATCTTTTGATGGTTTTAAGTGTTTCCTTGGTAGTGGGATGGTTAGGAAGCATGTTTGAATCATGCGTGTGGCTAATCGGTAAAAATTTCAGTTTGATAGTAAAGAGGAATTCCACCCATAGGTTGTTGCTCTAATGTTGTAATAGAGTTAATTGTAGTGGTTATGGGGTATGGATTGTTGTGGAATGCTATTGATATAGTCCCGGCTATTGCTCCGGTGAATCTTTCCGTTTATGGATTTTGTTGGTTGGTTGAATATGTTGTTTTGAGTTAGGTTGTAACCAAGTTCCCTTGAATACCTTGGAATTGGATTTTGTTGGTTGGTTGAATATGTTGTTTTGAGTTGGGTATAAGAGACATTATCTCCTAATCTAGCTGTAATACGAATTTGAGGGGTTAACTAAGTGTTTTGACTGGGGTTTTAGC
Source organism: Cinchona pubescens (assembly GCA_025175665.1). Lineage (NCBI taxonomy): Eukaryota > Viridiplantae > Streptophyta > Magnoliopsida > Gentianales > Rubiaceae > Cinchona > Cinchona pubescens. Next base: position 1,139,108 of record JANKKI010000105.1, read on the forward strand.
TTGTCGAAGTTGGTCAGAAATTGTGAAAAGGTCATTTTTGACCAAAGAGCTGTTGGTGTCGTTTTCTATCGTTTCGCGTCATTTCGCTTCCTAGTCATTCTTTAACTTCTACATCTCCTCCAATATTCACTGGTATTGAGAAGGTAGGTACCACGCCACCTACCGCCGGCGATCGCGTTCGTGATGTCCCTCGGTTGTGGCTTTGATAGGTGGGTAACATAGACCCTCTTCCACTTGTATTTTGTTTAACGACTTTTGAAATATGTTTGGATGGATTTTAAAATGTGTATGATGTTTGGAACTGCACTTTTACCAAGTTTTGGTTAACTATTACATATGAAATCGGGACCAAGCTATTTTATGTTAATCAAATGATATGTTTGCAAACTCTTTTGATATGAAAGCATTTTATGACTGTTTTGGCTCATAGGTGACCTAGGTATATAATTTTGGATGTGTTTGGAAATGTTTGATTTGTGGAGAACCGGTTCTATAGTCATCCATGGGACGCCATGGTGACTGCTGTGACTGCTATGAACTATTTGACTGCGGGGTCTTGTGATGGGATAACTTGACCTCCCGGTCAGACTAGTAGGTGTGGTAGATTACTAGATCTGACTAGTACTGTAGGTCATACCTTTGAGCCTAAAAGATACTCATGCTATTTTATTATATTTTGGATTGAAATTGTACTTGGATTTGTTCGCTATGCTTTAGCATACTATGTTTTGAAATGATTGGATCTTTTTGGCTATGTTTTGGACATGCCTGACGTTTAAATGGCATGATACATTTTAGAAACTACTTATGATTATGGTTTATTGACATGTTTAAATGGCATGAGACATTTTAGAAACTGCTTCATGACTATGGTTTTCACAAATGTTATTATCTTTATGTTTTCTTTTTATCGCAATGCTTGGCCCCATTTGAAGAGCTTTTATGTTATCCACTGAGCTAGTTATGCTCACCCCATGTGATTTCATTATTTTTCGATTAGGTGCTCGTTTTGACTCTCCATCGTTAGCAGCTTTTAGATTTTCTTCAGATTCCACATTACTGGTAGGACTCTGCGGATAATCTTCCAAGCTTCTCTTTTGTTTGAAGAGGGGTAGTGTATTAGATAGGTTTTGTGTTGATGAACTTTGTTTTTGTTGTAGCATCTTTTGTACTAAGAAGAAATTTTGTAATTCGTATTTTTTTGTGTAAAATGAAATATTCGGTTTTATAGTTAAGAAATGGTTTGATGGTTCTATTACATTGCGGTTAAGTTTGTTGCTCTGTTCGTTTGTGCCTTGCGCTTTGGGCCGGTGTCCCATTAGCGCGGCGTGTTACACGGTCCCGTTTTTGGGGCGTGACAGTTAGGGCTGTAGAGAAAAGCTCTCATCAAATGTGGTAGATCACCAAACTTGTTGACATATATTCGTGCATAGACATGAGTAACAGTAACGATCACAAACAATTAAGTCTTGAAATTGTTACTGAGAACATTATTCACTCTATCGAGAAGAACCCATACAAGCCTATGAAGCAAATTCAATCACATATCAAGGATAACTTGCATGTGGATATTTCATATAAGAAGTCATGGTATGCTGGTCATAAAGCCATTAATAAAGTATATGGGGATTAGTCATCGTCAGTTCTGGTGCTGCCAAAATACTTCAAATGGAGTTGGCTCCACTTTATCCAAGTACTCTTATTGAGTGAAAATATTGTCCACAAAGCCGTCGGTCCAAGAAGATCCTAGACTATGTATTTTGGGCATGGGCATTTGCACCTTCAATCCAAGCATTCTGATATAGTAAACTAGTTGTATGTGTAGATAACACATTCCTAAGGAATGCTATTTATAGAGGGAAGCTTCTCGTCGTGGTCGAGCACAACACCATCTTCTACTTGCATATGCACTTGTTGATGAGGGACAAATAAAAGTTAGAGTTAGTTCATAACTCAACTTAAGGTTCATGTTTGTCATGATTTGCACCATATTTGTGTCATGTCAGACTGCCACAAGGGTATCATCAATGTGATGAATGATCTTTTATGAGGTGAATCGTTTCTATCTTATCCATGTCAAGAGTAATTTCAACAAGAACTTATGAAATCAAAGGCTGAAGACCTATGCTGGCTGGCTAGAAGTGCTAGGCAACCTTGGAATTGATTGGTATGACGAGCGAATACACAACATGAGTGTTGAAGTTTATGATTTGCTCATGAATAAGAACATTTGACCAAAACAGTACACTAATTCTCATGATGGTAGGTATTATTGGGGTATTTTATCAACCAACGTAGCAGAAAGATGGAACAAAGTCGTGAAAGAATCCCATTATTTGACAATTAAGGCTTGTATTGTAATTTGACTTTTCATGAATAATTGAACTTTTCAACCAGGGAAGTAAAAGTGTGAGGCGTGCTAGATTTACTTACATAAGAAAATTTGGAAAAAATATCTCAAGATTGAGAATATTGTTCGTGGTCATATGGTTCAATAGTTTGACCATCAATGTCGTATCTACAATATCATAATAGCTCTTCGGCCTAATAAGAGGGCAAAAATATGGAAATTGTGAAATTGCAATAAAGAATTATGCACTTGTGGGAAATAAACAACACTACAATTTCTCTGTTCTTATGTCATGACTACTTGTTTTAATTGTGTCATCAATCCAATTACACTTGTTGGGGAAGTACACACCAACCAGATGTATCGTCAATGTACTTTGGGTACTTCTAACCACTCCAGTATCTGAGCAATTGGGAAGTACTGATTTCACCCTGAGAATATTTTCCAATACAGGATGATACCAAAAAAGTGTGGCAAAACAAGAAATGCTAAGATGTGCAATGAAATGGATCTACGAGGTGCCTTATTTCTCCCATGAATGTAGCACATATAGTATGATTGATCACATACTAGAAATTGCCCAACCAACATGAATTTCGACTAGGAATTTTTGTTATGTAATTTCAAATATCTTGTCTACTTTTTAGGGTTTGATATATTTTTTTTTTAATTGTAATATATTCCAATATTTGGTGTTTAGTGTGCATTTCAAAATTATCATTCATTGTAAAACATTTAATCTTCCATTACAAACCCTAAAGCATTAATCTTTCCTTCAAACTAGATCTAATAAAAAGTTTTAACCTAAACCATAAACTATGCAAACAAAACCCTAAAGTTGTCCACAATATGCTATAAAAACCCTTAACCATCGATTCTAATCTTTTTTATTTTACTTTTTTATATTATAGCCTAGGTCGCATAACTGTTAAGCGTTGTGGCTCGCTCGTACCTTTAGCTACTTAGATTGCTAAACAATCATGCGACCCGGCTAGTTACCAAAAAAAAAAAAAAAAAAAAAAACTTAACAACAGAAAGAATATTTTTTCTAATTCTTCTTAACTAAGAAATAAGCTTAGTTAAGTTGATATTTTTTTTCTTTTAATATTTTTAGTCAAAAATGTTAATTATACGCAACTATACAAAATACAAAATATAAAATGTTCAAATATAGAATACATGCTAAAAATAGCTTAAATTATTAATTCATTAACAGACGAAAATAAAAAGTATAGCACATATCTTTAAAAAACAAAAATTCCTAAAATTTCAAATCCAATTGAACTACTTCCTAATTAACTAGTTTTTATCATTTTCCACCCTTAAACAATTGACTAGCCTAGAGTCTTAGTCATGGACAGTTCTTGATTGAACCAACTGAACCAGTCATTCTAGTCCTAGTTTAAGAACACTGCTCATGGGTGGTTGTTGACTATAGTATTGCTTTAATCGATAAATAGGATTCTAAAATATTTACAAGGTGTTTGGCTTATGGGTATGAGGGGAAGAAATGGAAATCAAGATTATTTATGATATCCATATATATTATTTGATTAATCAACATAGGAATCATTCTATAGGAATGAAAGTGTTAGAAAATGAACATTTTCATTCTTCCTTATGGTTTGAATTTCAAATTGATTAACTTATTAATATAGTGAAACACATTCCTTATTCAAACTAAACAAGTAAGGAGGAATGACATAAATCCATACCGATAGTGAGAGTTATGATTCCAATTCTGATTCCGATTGTCGAATATGAACCAAACATCTCATTAACTAGAGTTGAATTTGATTAAAGTTATTCTTTAGTAAGATTAGTCGGAGGAGTATCTAAGTAATTTGATTTATCTTTTAATCATGTAGTGGAGTAATTTTATGGTAAAAAAAGTGGCAAGGTAAGTACAAAGTGCAAAAAGAAGAAAATCTCTTTGTATGTATTTCTGTAGGTGAAAATGTTTGTACTATGTGCATCAAAACTTGTAATTCTTACAAACATACGAACTTTAAAGTTGTGATTGATGAATTGTAAGTCCAGTTCATATAAAAAAATTTCTAGAGAAGAGTTTCAAGGATGACATGCTATGATTGTTTCAAATGAATGAAAGTTTAGATTATTAGAATTTAAAATTTAGAATTGAACTATTTGCAAATGCTTTACATTTGTACGAATTCGACCTCCAAATTTTATGTGCCTTATACTCTTATTATATGAAAGGTGCGAGATGATTATGGGTATATTGATAGCAAGAGTAGAGAATAAACGTATAAATGAGTCAAGTCGATGGATTCGAATTGAACTCAAACATACAAACAACATGATCCTTTGCCATGAGAATATTTGGAGACAGAAAGTACCAGTGAATGGAATTGCTTCCCAAGAGGAGTAATTAAATAATTTGAATCAACGCCTTGGGATTTGAATCTTCTCTATTTCTTGTCCTTCATTTCTTTGTCCATTTTTCTATAATTAAATAATTAAAATTTGAAAAAATAATTTGAAAATCCCATTAGTTTTATCTTATTGAAAAGGCCTAATGATTCATATCCAAAATTCAATTTATTCAAAAAAAAAAAAAAATTCAGCATTGAATTATGTATCACATTTGGAGAGTGCAAGAATTTTCAAATTTTGATGAAAACTAAAATCGATTAATGAAACGGTAAAAAATTATTATTTTTTTTAGATTTGTAGCAAGACATTTAATAAAACATGATTTGAATCATGAACGGTTTTCATTTTTAAAATTTTATTTTTAAAAATAAATGAAAGTTTCTCAATTCACCTTTAAATTGAGAGAATTGTTATCCAACCCAGTATTATTCACCAATCCCCAAGTTGTTGTCTTCTAGATACCTCATATTTTAATCACCCCATTAGAAGTTTAGAATGTGCACCTAAAACTAAAAGCAAAGTCGTACTAGACTCTTAAAAATTCTCAATGTGCGTATTAGTTGACTTCTAAATATAGGCTACCATGTAAAAAATGACACCCCAATCTATAATTTTTTTTCCTTTGTGTATGTGAAAATAGATGGAAAATGCAATGTATGGTTTTCATTTGGTTTTGAGGGGCTACTATGGGTGTGTTCGTTTGGATTGAAAATATTTTTTTGAGGAAAATATTTTTCTTGGAAAATATTTTACATGAAAAGTCTATTTTTCATATAATTTTTCAGTGTTCGGTTGACAAAATGAAAATATTTTGAAATAAAAAAATTTAACGGTTTTATCTTTAATTTTATGAATACAAGTTAAAAAAACTTATAACAATGGTAATAAATACCTTACAAGTAATTGTGAATAATAAAAAATTGATTTTGTTCAAAATTAAATGATAGCACAATATAGTAGTAAAATATGCATAATGATAGTTATATTAGTGTAGGACCCATAATTGAGAGAAAAATGAATGAAAAAGAATTAAAAATGAAAATAAGTTTAGCAAACAAAATTCTAAAAGTAAGTATTTGAGGTTTAATGTCACTCTTGAATTATTCGGAAAATAACTTACACTCAAAAATTTCGTAAGTTATTTTCAGCCAGAGGAAAGAAAAAAATTAGAAAATATTTTCCACCGAAAAATATTTTCCGGTGTTTGGCACCAAAAAATTTTCTAGAAAATATTTTCCTGAAAAGATTTTCAATCCAAACGAACACACCCTATGTTTTACAGTTTTTCAGATGTCTATAGAAGTAACAAGATGCATTCTAGGCCTACCCAAGAGTTTTGGTTTTGATATGTACCAAAAAAAATGAATCTCATCACAATTTATATTTAGTTAAATTTTGATTGATAAAATCATTAACAAATAGTTAAAGATGTAGATTTTTTTTTATAAAAATTCAAGATAAATATTGTTAAATTGGTAATCATCTTTTTATGCATTGTGAATGCTGAAAGCATCAAAACTCTATTTTACTTGAGAATTTCTATTTGACTTTAGTACACAATTTTTGAACATTAACCAGAGACATAAAACCCCAAAATAAAATTCATAAATCTTCTCTACATCATTTTCTCAATAAAACATCCAAGTGATCCAAGAGTTCCATAATAGATTCATGGACAAGATTCATAGAGATATATACACGAAAAGGTTTATAGAGATATATAACTCATGTTGTTTCTAAATCTAAAGATCCATTAGCACACCTTCACTATCCTACTCTATTTTGTACTCCGAACAGCATATGAACACCTTGTCAATTTATGGTGAGATGTCAAATAATATATTCTACTTCAAGGGCAAAAAGAAGTCAAGAAAAAGGTGCCATGAAAATATTGAAGTACTGTAGAAGGAAAAAAGACTGCACCTTTAAATACACACTAATTCTAGAAAAAAAAAATCCTATCTAATAAACCAATTTCTACTAAAAAAAAGGAGCAACAAAATAATTTATCTCCAAACACATGTATAATTTCAACAAAAGGCTCAAAGAAATAGTAGCATGGCCAATGGCTGCAAACCTAGTTGCATTCGAGACAAAATCTACCTCAAAATGCCATCAAAGTTGTCCTGCCAAGATACCAAAAATAAAATCAGGATTCTTTAAGAAATTTTACTCTCATTCATCCCATGTGAGCAAGATTTGGGTAGTACCCCGTAGTGGTAGGTGGACATCTCCATTCTCCCCATGTGCTGTGTTTTTTTTTACTTCTTTACCCTAGACAGTTCTATATTATTTTGGTCTATAGTTTTGGACTCAGGGGTGAAAACATCATTTCACACTATAATTACATAAAACTCCCTAATTTTTTAGTAGATCTTTTGCATTAATGTCTATTGTCAAGGGTGAAATAAGTCATTTTACAATCTCACAAGGAAAAAAATTGTCGTGTGGCAATTCCATGCTTGAAGGAATAATCCTTATCTTTTTGGTAGAGGTAGCTAAAAAATTCATTCGACATAGGAAATTACCTAAAAAGATATGACATGCTTATGCTTAAAAAGATGGGCTAATTACACTTTACCCCCTTTGATTTTAATATTACTGGCACTTTAATTCCTAACCTATTTTTGAGTATTAAATTTCCTAGATTGATATTTAACTCTAACCACGTATGAAAATTTTGACTAAGCATAGATAAATATACCCTTTGATTAATTATACTTTACCCCTTTAAACTTTAGTGTCACTAATACTTTATTCCCTAACATTCTGTTTTGAGTACTTAACCCCTTACGTTATGTTAATTCAATAATTGGACAATTTTATTCCTATTTCATTCTATTTTTTAACTTACATTTGCACTCAATCCCTCTAGTAACTACCACCACAACTGAGATAACAAAATACAATTTAGGTGGTAAAATATTTTCCATATGATGTATTGGTCATAAGTTTGAATCATTAAAAGGTAGATAATAGGGGTATTTTTTTTATAAAAAAAAAAAAAAAAAACTACTAATACCAAAAATAAAAAAATTTACTTTTCTCTTTTCCTGTCATTTTGATTGGTTGTAAAGAATAAAAATTAATTTAAAAATTTCTAAACTCATTGGTATATAGTTTCATTTAGCTAAAATCTCAAGTTAAAGAATTCATTCTAATCAAGAGTCGTGATAACATTATAATTGATCGTCGATCTTACAGATATTTGTGCTTAAAAAATAATGGTATTTAGATATTGTCATCTTTTTCAATTTATTCTGGGCAAAAATATTGAAAATCAACTTCTAGACATCCCTTCAAGAATCAATTATTTCTCATGATGAAAGTTTGATTCATTAGATAATCATAAGCAAAAAACAAGTATTAGAACAAAATTGGATATAATGATCAAAATATTTAGATGTATCGGAAAGATTTAATGCTCAATAAATAATAGTAGGGAGTGAAGTGTTACTTATTTTAAAATTTAAGTGGATAAAGTGTAATTATCCCTTAAAAAATCTCACACGAAGTGAGAAATTACAAAAATGGTCACTTACTTTTAGAGTGATACATTTTGGTTTAGTTGTATAACTAAAATTTAATAGTTTGATATCTTGTTTGCTATCACTTTTGTGGCAGATAAGGTTACAACCACATTAAGCTATATTTAAACAAATATAAATTATAAATTTTATTTACTAAATGAACAGGCAAAATTAGTAGATGTAAATAAGAATGATATACACACATTACATATTCTTTTTGAAAATCTGGACCGTAGGAGAATAATTTGAGAAAGAATATATAATAATTAGAAAAATTTTATGATCTTGTTAAGGTAACTGACTGTTGTGATTTAAATATTTGTACAATATAATATTATGTACTTTAACTGCTTATATAATGTAAATTTTAAAATACAAACGGTATGGTACCCTAATAGGACAATAGAATTCTCTTAACAGATATATCGCTTTAGGCTTAGTTTGCGAGTTTGGGAGAGGAGAAAAGAAGAAAAAAGATAAGTTATGAGTAGGAGTTTTCATCTTGACCCGTCAAGTCAAAAAACCCGTCGAAACGATTTGACACGATTCAGAAAAAGAGGGTACCTGAACTGCATTCTAAAACCAGATCAGATAAAGGGTCGGGTCACTCAGGTTGACAGTTGGGTACCAAGTCACATTTTTGTGACTCACTAGGTACTCGACCCAATCACTTTCAGTGGTAATTTTGTAAATTTGGTATTAATAAGGTTTCATCAGAAGTTAATACTTACTAGGGTTATTAGCAGCTTCCCACATCTTCTTCTCTAGTTCCTCGTCTTCTCTTCCTCTTCCTCCTCAATCACATCTTCCTCTTCCCTTCCTCTTCCCTGCATTCTCATTCCTTACACCCGCGTCTGTTAGGATGTATTTTGTGACTTAATTATTGTTACTATTGGTTTGTTGTTACTTTCTAGTTTGCTGTTGTTGGAATGTAATATTGGGATATATTTTGTGACTTAGACTTCATAGTTGTTGACTTAATTGTGAAATTAACTTGCCTATCTATCATTATTTAAAATTTTCATATTTTGTTGCCAGTGAGGGTTAGGTACGTGATCAACCTGACCTTCTTTTACGGGTACTTGACCTATCGGATACTCACTTTTTATGGATCGAGTAGAGAGTCAAATTTTTGTTGACCCAATCAATTAGGATCGGGTATCTTTTTAAGTCATGAATTGGTTACCTGATCTATAAAAGCCTAGTGTCTATGAGAGAATAGAAGAGAATAGAAGAGAAATATGTGCCTTTCTAATTTGTTTGGGATTTTAAGAAAGAAAAGTTATGAGAGAATAGAAGAGAAATATGTGTCTTTCTAATTTGTTTGGGATTTTAAGAAAGAAATTGGATGATTTTGGACATATATGTTTAACATTTTGAGGACTAAATTAGTATTTTAAAAAATTTATTATTCTCTCCATTTTAAAATAACTGCCACTTTGAACTATTTGTTTTGTGCTATATTTCTGTCACTTTAGAAATTTGAGACAGTATTAAATGATATTTTTTAACTTTTACCCTTTGTACCATATTAATGAAGAGAGAATTATGTAATTGAAATATTAATGGAAAAGGGTAATTTAGTCACTTTGAACTATCTTTTTGCAAAATCGATACAATTTAATAACTTCTTTAATCTGTGTGTATCAACCAAAGGTAACAGTTATATTGAGACGAAAAAGTAGCTTTTAATACCTGTCTCTCTATTTCTCTCCAGGAGTGAAAACTTTTTAAATAAGTTATCTCTGCATTTTCTCTCAATTCCTCTTATTTTCTTTTTGCTTAAAACTCCCAAACAAGTAGAAAGATATACTTTTATCTTTTTTTCTCTCCAAATCTTTAACTCCCAAACTAAGCATTAAGGATGGAGATTTGTGTGCCCTCTCCACTTCTAAATGTAGTTTGGTAGTTATTTTTGAAGTAGTAGAGGATAGAATTTTAAAAAATTATACAATCACGGGATGAAATCATACTCATATATTTTTTAGACCCTACAGTATAATATCACATATTTGAAGCCCTAAAGACTTCTATTCTATAAAATTTCGGAGTGGTTTGATTTCATAGTGAAACCATGGAATTTTCATACTGAATGTTATATCATCAATATATTGTCAACTAAAACACAATATTTTAAATTAATTTTATTGCCACATCCGATGTGTGTGTAAAATTATATTAATTTTTTTTTTAAAAAGACCAAAAAACTAAAATACAAATTAAATTACGGATGTGTGTGCAATTTTGAGGTAAATTGAAGAAAGTTATTTGAGAAGGAACAAGAAGTTACAAAATCATACTAATTCAAAATTACACCAAAAAATGCTTTCACATTATTAAAGTAGAAAGTTACAAAATTACAATAAAAATACTCTTGTATCATTAAATTAGTAATAATATAACGGACAAAAAAAGGAATAATTTGTAAATCAAGGAATCTTCTAGAAACCAAAAAAACAAAGAAGGAAAATCCTGGGAGTCTATTAAACGTGTTGGCCTGTAATAAAAAATTTAAAAAGAAAAAGGAAAATTTGGCATCAATTTTTCATTTTTCCAATAACCACGTCAACGCCGTTACCCCCTCGTAGACGGCTCCAATTTTCCTCCAAAACCTCTTCTCTCATATCAGCCCATTGGAAATCCCCTCCAGCTAAAATCCTCCTCCAAATTAAAGGAAAAAAAAAAAAAGAAAAGAAATTCAATACCTCAATTTCATCCACTTCCATTTCCGATATCACTCCTTAACCAGATTCCGATGTCTGTGAGTATTCTCCACTTCGCTTTCTACGTACTTAGATACGTACTTATATACGTATTCATCAATTACTCTCGTAATTACCTGTATTTGTTTGTATATTACTTAATTTTTAAGTAACTTTTATTTGATTTGCTAGTTTGATTAAGGTTTTCGTTGAGCTATGATTTATTTAAAGGAATTGTTAATTTGATTTTTTGAGCTTGTGATTTTTCTTATTAATGTTTAATTAAACTGTTTAAAATAGAAAGTTTTATCAAATATTTGTAGGTATAATATGTATATACACATACAAATACGTATACTTGTGTAGATTCGTAGAGATGTTTGACGATATTATCATCAATATATGTACCTTTTTTTGTAGTGATATTAATGGATGAAGATGTGTATGTAATGTACGATTGCCGTTATTGATACTAAAAATTGAGCAGATCTAAAAAAGCAAGGGAATATTTGACTCGGTAAAGTCTTTAAATTTTTCAGAGTGTTGGGTCTTCGAGTATCTAAAAAACTATACAAATTAAAACAACGGGTATTCGATTACTTAGATTCGAGAGAGAATGTATGAAGAGCCATAAGAGTGGTCAAGATGCATTGAATTCTATTCACTAACATTGCAGTCTTAGCTATTTATAATGAAGAATAAGTGGGCTTTATATCAAGTGGGGCCTTAGCAGGTTTCATGGGCTTAGGCCTGTAGAGAATTAGATTGATTTAGCACACCATGTGTGGGAATTTTATTGTAAAATTGGACACATGGCAATGTCTGTTTGGTTGTGCATTTTTGACATCATTGGTGGTATCACGTTGTGAATGGAGAGATTGAGTGAATTGAAGTATATAATTTGTACTTAATAAAACATTGGGTTGAGGAATGGCACTTATTTACTATTTTATATAAATTGTTTCAACAGCAATCATTTATATATTTACTAGTATCTTTTGTACAAGTTTAAGAGACCCGTTACATATTCACAAAGTAGTAACGGAATCAAAAGGAGTAGTAGCACGCACTTGTTATGTTTGTAAGTAGTATGGATGAAGAAATTATTGATTCGAGCATGAAAAAGCAATAAACAACTTATCTTGCTTCAAAATTTGTCCTTTCTGTGTGGAATTGCTTTTGCAATCTGAAATTGGCTCACTAGCTTTCCTTTTAGTTGGTACAATTGATAAATGAATTTTTGGGGTTGCGATGAAAATTAAACTTAAAGCATCTAAAACTTTCACGGTCACTTTGGCACATCCTCAAGAATTTGTAGATCTGCCTCTGCTTAAGAAACTCCTTTAAGGTATGCTGTAGCATGGATTTATTCTAATTCAGAATAAGAAGACCATCTGATTAACATAACTTCCTATAAAATGCCATTTGAAAAGTTTGCAGCTTTGAAAGCGGACACTTAACTACGAAGAATTAGAAATGAAAATAAGTTTGGAAGATGGAAAGCTAAACCTGATATTCTCAAAAGTAGGAGTTATGGAAACTGGAGTGATTGCTGAAACATGGTCCTGTTGGCTATATTGGCATTGCACAACTATTTTGAGTGCTTTCATGCTTTGCCTCTTGCCCTACTTGAACAAGAGTGTAGGTATGAGTTCTTTTAGGGCTCCAGATAAGGTAGACTTTTGTTAGAGTGCATCAGTTGTTTTGATATTTCATCATTTGCATTGATAATCTAATTCCAGATTTTTGGCATCAAATTTCATAGACAGATTCCTAAAGGCACTATGGCACCTCAAATAATTAAGAGTTTTGATTTATTGCATCGTATTTGAATTCAATTGAGATGCATAGATATATCAACACGCTTTTGCTCCTAGGGAGATCAAACAAAACATCCAATGTATATAATACATCTCACTTCCCAAGCAACTAATATTTGGTGTATTAGAGGTAATGATCCGCTTGTGTGGTCATGTTGAATAAACGGTTCCGGTCATTATTTGATTATGTTAAATCAACATATTTGCAGAGTTGTCTGGAGTAGGGTGCGAGATGATTGTCCTCTATGATAGAATAGGTTTTAAGGAGATCTTATGGGGTGCTTGGTTCGTGCTTTGGAATTGGAATCGTAATCGGAATCATATATAAATAATCGGTATGGGTTTTATTCAATGGAATCATTGAAACAACCACTGCTGGGGAAGACTTGTTTAGGAATGGATATGATATTAAATTATTAATATTTATATTTCTCCAGGTTTGCAGCCATTGCTAGAACAGAGTCTCGGAGATCTCATTAAAACTTTCATCGCTCCATCATCTAATAGAAGTCTAAAGACATTAAATACAAAACCTTAATTATCCCTCAAGATCTACCATTAAATCCACAGATTTTGATCTACGAAGTCTGATTGGAGAGCTAGACAGAACCTGGGGTGAGAGGGAGAGTGATGTAGGCGGCTGGATGGATGAGGGGATGTGGTAGGAGAAAAGAGGAAGAGAGTTGGGGTAGGAGAGCCATGGAGGAGGTGGCAGGGGATTGGTGGGCTGAGGAGGGGATGTGAGAGGAGAGAAGAGGAAGATAGTTGGGGTGGGGGAGGCCGGGGGAGGCAGGTGGCATGATGTTGATGATAGGATGTGAGAATAGAGAAGGTGAAGAGGGTTGGGGTAGGGGTGGGGGCGCCAAGGAGGAGGTGGGTGGTGGTGATAGGGTATGAGGAGAGAAAGAGGAAGAGATTTGGTGAGAAAGAATTTTTATGATTTTTTTTTTTTTTTTTCCAAATCTTGGAATCAACTAAAAAACCCCCAATTTACTTGGGTATAGGGAGTGGATGCTTTTTAGGTATGATTCCCAAATTCCAATACCCATACCCATTAACCAAGTAACCAGTATGGGATTTATTCCGATTCTTGATTCCCGTTCCCCCTAAGCAAGCACCCCCTTAGTTAGCTTGAATGATGAATAGGGAATAGGATGGCTTCTAATCTAGGGAGACTATTCCCTCAATGGAAAGTTAAACTTCTCAGCCACTCATTCCCTCCATTGCTCCTCTCTCTCTCTCTTCATACCTCTATCTATCTATCGATCTCTCTCTCCTATCTATCTATCTAATCTCTCTCTCTTTCCCTCCCTCCCTCTCTTCATCCATTGTTTTAATTAGTTACTTAAAAACAGTGGTAAACCCTACTGTATCTTGTTAATAAAACCAAGGGAACTGCTGAAGGCTTCAGTCCAAGGTCTATGCTATAGCCTATTAAAGCATGTTTACTCTGACCTCTGAGTAAAATTCAAAAGTATCAACACTGTTCTGTTGGCTTATGTTAGATAATGGACCTAGAGTGAAGCCTATGTCATTGAGATTAATAAATTTGATCCGGATTACAATAACAGCTTCGCTGTTTTCAGCCGTCTCACTTATTGAAGAACATGGAGGGCAATCAATATAATGAAACCCAATTAAATTGGTCTTCTGCATGATCTTTTAATATGAGTGTGCCCGTACGTGAAGAAAAATTCCAGAAGATTGCTGAAATTGATTAATGAATCTGTTAACTAGTAAACCTTGCAACGGATATGGACTGTGAACTGATTGCTGAATATTCCCTTCTTACGCAGAGTGCTGAATCTATTAACTAGTTGATTTTTAATACGACTCTCGTTAGACTTCTCAGAAGGTGATATCTAAACTGATATATATTTTTGAGGATTAATGGTAGAGGAGCGGTCACATGTATAGTTCTACAATCTTCCTATTGTTCTTAGCCTTTTTTATCTTCTCAATGATGTCATGACATCCAGAGTATTTGTGCAGATAAGAACTGTAAAAGTCAGCAATGTCTCCTTGGGTGCATCTGAGCGGGACCTCAAGGAGTTCTTTTCCTTTTCTGGTGATATTGAATATGTTGAGATGCAGAGGTTAGCTTAGACTTGCTTTTGCTTTTGCATTACCACATCACTAAGCTTTCTCTATATTCACACCATTGTCTTCCCGTGACCGTTTAGTGACACTGAGAGGTCTCAAATTGCGTATGTTACTTTCAAGGATTCACAGGGAGCAGAAACTGCGGTTCTTCTTTCGGTGATTTCCTTCTCATTATCTTGTGTTATTCTGATATCTTCTTTCTTACTTTTTTTTTTTTTGTTTTGTGTGTGTGTGTTTTTGATTGGGACTTAGTGGGATTAAGGCTTGGTTTGTTTGTTTGTTTGTGTGTGTGTTTGGGGCGGGGCGGGGGTTAATTGTAAACATGTCCTTCTTTCACTGGTTGCCAAGAATGTGAAAAAATATTGATTAATTGCACCAACTGGCCCATTAGGGTGTGGGCTGTCTTAAACTTAGTTGGTGTCAAGACTTGTTCCTATTTGATTTTGAATATGATTTGTTGGAAGCTCTTTTATTCACTAATATTTAGGTCATTCTAGTTAAGGTAGGTCTCCTATTTGACACAGCTCGTTGCTTATGCCAATTAATTTGTCCATATTGTAAAAATAGATATCTCTGTTTTGATTGTCTTTCTCACCGTCTCTTAGACATTTTGCATACACGGAACTTAAAGTACAGTACGTAGTGGCGATGTGTGCTGGTTCAGTTATTCTGAACTTATAATGCCTGTTGAAGCTTAAAATCTAGAAATATATATATATATATATATATATTTGTATTCATATATATATTTTTTTAAAGATTTGCAAAAATTGTTTGTACCTTGACCTCTCTTGGTCAGCAAATCAATTAATTCTTTAATTAGAATTCACCTATTTACAGATCTGCAAAACTGTTATTGTGCTACTGCTCTTATTAATTTTATTGTTTGATTTCGTCTTCCATATTGATTTTAGTTTGTTAAGAAGCGCATGATACGCCATATGGTTTCCACAAAACAACAATTCATGCTGGAGTTGAATTCTTTTCTTTAAACTTTCTTTTCAATAACTTATGCACATCAAGATACTTTTATAAATTCCTAAAGAATATTCAAGTTAATTACTCATTCTGATTTGGGAAAAGAAATAAAAATGAAAAAGTGTATTGTTGTAAATTACAATTACACTTTTGAACCTTTACTAATTTTGTTCATACGCTCCAATGATACAGCAGTTGATTTCTAGGAAGATAACATTTCTTTAGGAGTTGCTTGTGCAAAAATTTCTTTCTCATTTGTTTAACTTCAAAAAAAACTGAAGTAGCTCAAGTGCATTGCATCTCTTATTGATCGTGAGAATTAAGATTTTTCTAACCTTCTCTTTATTTTTGGGAAAAATAGGTACTCATGATTTTGTTGCTTTCTGCCCATGTTTGATCTTTGTTCCAATCTTATTCTGAGATTTTCTGTTTTAGAAAATTCTTTCCTTTACTGTTTACCGTCTTTATCTCTAGGAAGCATGATTGGCTATTTGTAATTTTTGTGCTGCAGAATGGTTCATATAATACAATTTATATGAACACCAAGACAAATACATTCATGCTACTGAAAGTTATGTAGATAGCAATTGTATCTAATGAGTAATTTTGATTTCAGGGTGCAACAATAGTTGATATGTCTGTCACCATAACTCCGGAGCCAGAATACCACCTTCCTCCTGCTCTCGCTTCTGCACCACCCATTGTGAGGAAATTATTAGATAGCCCTTTCAACTTCAGAACTGAGTTAAGTGTTTCTTACTTACTAATTGCTGAATAACTGCAGATGGAAGGGAAAACTGCAGGTGGTGCAGAATCTGCTTTTAGGAAAGCAGAGGATGTTGTCAGCAGCATGTTGGCAAAGGGTTTTGTCTTAGGTAAAGATGCTGTCAACAAAGGCAAGACTTTTGATGAGAAGCACCAGTTGACTTCCACAGCAAGTGCAAAAGTTACTTCTTTTGACAAGAAGATTGGACTAACTGAGAAGATAAGCATTGGTACTTCCATTGTGAATGACAAAGTTCGGGAAATGGATCAGAAACTCCAGGTCTCTGAGAAGGCAAAATCAGCTTTTGCTGCTGCTGAGCAAACGGTTAGCAGTGCTGGTTCTGCTATCATGAAGAACCGGTATGTTTTTTCAGGTGTTTCATGGGCAACTGGTGCTTTTAACAAAGTTACCAAGGCAGCTGGGGATGTAGGCCAAAAGACAAAAGAGAAAGTGGGAATTGCTGAAGGCGAAGAACGAAGGAAAATGGTGGATGACTATGCTCAAATTCACTTATCCGAGTCTCCTAAAGCTTCTGGATCAAGTGAGCATCAGCCTTCTAAGCCTGCACCTGCACAAGGTTTGGTCCTCTAATGTGCTGCTTCTGTGGATGCATTTGTAAAATTTTGAGTTTTGCAGTCCTGATTCTCTATTCACATGTCATATAATATGGTGAATGTAGAACATGTACATTTTATGCTTTGAGATGTTTTTAAACATTTCACTTCTTAATTGTTGCCTTAGAATTTGTGATATGAATATGAACTTGTATGTGGTTATAAAATAGAGTTACTTTCAGTTTGATCCAATTAATTTGTTGCACTACATTTCTTGGACTAGAAATCTACATCAACTTGTATCATATTCCTTCCAGCAGTGTCAGGAGGGGAATTTTATGTTCTGCTCTCCCCCCCCTTTTTTTTTGTCCTTTTTCTGTGTGCTGAATATTTCCCAGCCACAAGTACTTCCCTTGATTTTCTACAATAATTCGTGTCTTGATTGTTAAAGTATTGATGTCTTCTTGTTGGATTCTCTAGAAAGACTTCAAAATGGGCCACCATATATTTTTGAACAGTTGGTCTTAAATATGATTTTCTTAATTATAGAAACTGAGCTCTTGCTGCACATATGCCTATGGACATGGATGGCATGGGCCTCTTTGTCTGCTGTGTTGCCGGTCAAGAAGACTTCGGTTTTTAAGAAATGCTGATCTGCAAGTAGGAAGTTTCTATTCTTGCACATAGGTGTTGCTCATTTGAAGTTACTAGGTACATCAAGATCGTATTTTATAGATTAATGAGGATTTCTTCTTGGATCTATTATAGCCCTGACAGTAGTTTCACAAATTTTGAATTGGCTAGGGTGTTGAGCTCATTGAAAACACATTAAAGAAGAGGAAGATGTTAGTGGCATACTAATGGCAATAGAGTTTTTAGTATGCGGAGTCCTGGTGTGAAATGCTTATTTTGAATTGTAGTTATCAGAGGAGTAAAAGTGTAAACAAGCAAAAGTGAGTCTCCTAGTGTTATAAAGAATCCCAACTGGCTACTGAAAGTACATCAGGAAATAGGATTAGCGCATGCTGCTCTTGCTCATGTGCAATTTCAGTTAATGAGATAGGAAAATCCTCTAAACACAACCGTCAAGGTTATATGTGTGCATTCTTTTGATATTTCACAATCACCATTTATTGGAAGATTCTTTCGCAATTAGGTTTGTTCCACATGGATAGCCTAGATGTTTATTATGTGTAGGAGTTTCTAAGATAGATAAGCCCTCGAGAGGATTGTTACCGTTCCACTTGAGATTATTTCTTTGTGAGATGCTCTTCTTCTATTGGGAACTATTGGATATTGGCAGATAGCAAAGTTTCTTTTTTTGCATATTTTGGTTGTTTGTGTAACTATCTATGCTAAAAGATAAATGGGCAAAGGCAATGAACTTTATTGGATTACTAAGAGATCAAAACCTTGACATTCTCCAATTGAGTGTAAATCAATATAAATAACATTTGATTTGTTTTCTGGGGTGAATTTGGGTTGGTAAAATGATTATTGATTACCTGGTCGATCGTGTTTGAAAACCTTCTGTACGAACCAACTTTTATGCTTGTAATACTCTTACAAATTTGCAACTATTTTGAGCCGAGAAAAGTCATAGTATTAGCTGAGGCAAATACTTAGGTAAATCGGTCTTTGACTCCATTTGTAGATCTTGTGGTGTGGATTAAATTTTAGAAAATTTATGATATCAGCTGATGTAAGTAAGATTTTTTAATATTTAATTCTAATCACATGTTCTACAGGTGGGTCAAAGACCGGATCTATTTAAATATTTTCCGTATTGGCTGGGTCAAAGACCGAATTTACTTAAATATTTTCCGTATTGGCTGAACTGTTTGTCCTGATCGTTAACATGAATTTGGCAACACAAACCAATCCTGTGGTGGATCCGGTCTTCATAGATATAGGTGAGACAAATATGAGTGTCGGTCCACTTTTTTTGAAAAATTCTTAATAGACCCAATTGAACGTATAGTGTTTTAGATCTCATGATCTAAATTAATATATATTACTTGATCACTATGTCTTGAGCTGATCTAACCAAGAATGGCTCCACTTTTTTGATATATGGTCTGCAACAGACCAATTCTATCTAAAATTCTCCCTTGGGCATTACAATTAGTTGCCAGGGAAATTCTTATAAAATCAGGTGGCCAGCCATTCCGACTTATGGAATATTATGTTACCTACTGACAAAAGGCTTATGCGATGACTTAAAAATTACGAGTGTCAATTGGATTGGTCAACTTGAGTTTGGTCCGCCCAACTCAAAAAATAAATAATCGACTTTATATTTAAAGTGAGTTGGATTGAACTTAACTCTAAATATTAAGACCAATTAAATTATGAGTCGAAATTATATATATATACATATATAGATGCACACGCACTAATTTTTTTTAATTAAAAAGCATTAAATTTTATTGATAAAGGGAAGTATCAAAACTTGCACAGAAGTAAAAGCAAAACTTCCGCACATCTGCAACTATATACTACCTACATTTAGGAAAAAATATTGTGGTGGATCGCTTACTCTAATACCAAGTTCCAGTTTAATACTAATTTTATCCTAAACTAAATAAAACTACTTGATTTTATGTGAATAATAGTTAATAATCTTAATATTTTATTAAAATAACTGAACGATTTGATTTCATAACTAATTGGTATATTCGAATAATCTTGTTTCAAATCATATTTGTGAGCAAGATACGGCTTATTTAAAAATTAATATTTGAAACAAAGAAGAAAGGAAGGAATAGAAAGTAAGAAATCGAATGGATTTAGTCTTATACATATGCGATAAAAATTAATAAAAAAAAAATAGAAATCTATTCCAAACATATTTGTCATAGTTCCTTATTTCGACAGGGTACAAATATCTATAACAATTTGATTTGCTATTATACCCGTAGTCTTTGAAGAATCAGAATCAACTACTGAGATAACTAAAAATAATAACTCAACATCATTAGTCAATTTAGTTAAATTATTATAATTCGATGATATAGTTAATAATTGTTTACTGAGATATGTAGTAGATACTATTCCATATTGTATTGACTGAATTAAAAATAAAATTTTAACAAATAAATTATAAAAAATTTTATTAGATAATGTAAAACCTGAAACACGAATAATTTTGTGAGCCAAGTATGAGCTACATTTTGTGAATTTGGACCGGTCCAATGAGATATGAAACTCAAATAAATTTGAGAGTCGAATTCAGACTTTACAAAACGCAGCTCTCAAAGCCTAATTGACAGCCCTATGTAAAATCAATGGTTAGGAATTTTTGATTGGTACAGAAAGAAGAAGAAAGGAGAATAAATTGGGTGAAATGGGAAAGATTATGCAACTCAAAATATGATTGGGGAAGGGAAATTCTTACATAAATCGGTTGGAGTCTTTGGCATAATACTATAGACTCCTTGGTCCATGTAAGACATATCATCTACTTGTGAATGTGAGGTAATGTTGGATGATATGTCTCAATATAGACCAAAGGATCCATAGTATTATGCCATTGATCGGGTCTATATAAAAAATTTTCATTGAAAATGGGGTTAAGAGACTTAGAGGCCTTCAATTTAGCCCTCCTTGCAAAACAAGGTCGGAGGTAGATGAAGTTCCCAAACTCCCTAGTTACTCAACTGATGAAATATAAAAAAAACTATCCTAATTCGGACGTTTTGCAGATATTTGTGGAGTAGCATTCCTGAAGGAAGGAAAATTCTAGAGAATGAAAAATCTGTAGTATGGGATGATCATTAGATCCCATTACCATACTCTTTCAAAGTATCTAATAGCAAGAGGCACTTATGACAGGATGCAAGAGTAAGTGACCTCATTGACCCTAATGAAAAGAGGTGGAAGGAGCATTCTAAGGATGCCATTTCAGAATTATGTAAAGTTGAACTGATTCAAAAACTCCTCTATCTCCCCATATGCCTGAGGACATAAGAATTTGGCATTTCACAAAACATGGAGATTTTGAAGTGAAGTCAGCCTATCACTTGGCTAGAAGTCTAAAGAGTAGGGAAAATGGGGCAGAGGAATCGACTTCAAAAAACAATGAACAAAGATTCTGGAAAATGATTTAGCAACTGGAAATCCCACCAAAGATCAACAATGTTCGTATGAAAAGCATATTCAAGGATCCTGCCAACAGGACTGAATTTGAGGACAAGAACTAATAGGTGGAGAGAGGATGTGCAAGGTGTGGATGCTTGTTAGTAACAGACAAGCATATTTTCTTTGATTGCGAGTTTGCGAAATCTATTTGGAGGGAGCTGAATGTGGGTACAAATATCTGCAATTCCAACTTTTCAAGCTTCAAGGACTGGTTTGGATAGATTAAGGAATCCAAAGAAAGCTCAGAACTTTTTGCTGTCACTACATGGATGATTTGGAGAAGTCGTAACCAGAGAATTTTTGAAGGTAGAGATAGAGAAGCATGCCAAGTAGGTATAGGTAGACCTTTTTAGAAGAATACAAGATTTTTCATGTAAAGAAAAGGCAGCAACATGAGATTGTGGGGACAAAACGGGAAGCTCCACCAGTGAACAAGTTAAAGATACATATGGATGGGGCTTATACTGAGAGTGTAGCAGGAGTTGGATTGGTTGTTAGATATCATCGAGGAGAAGTCCAACCTATGATGCTTGAGAAAATTCAAGATGCCATAGATGCTGAGCACACAAAATGCCTGTTTTTTTATAGGGACTACAATTTGCTTATGAGTTTAGGATAACGAGCTTCAATATTGAAAGAGATGCTTTGAGTATGGTGCAGAAGCTCAGCAACAAAAAGCGGGACATGTCCAAAATAGACCAACTAACTGAAGCTGCTAAAGCCTTACTCAAGGATTCCAGGATGTCGACGTTTGTTTTGCCAAAAGGGACTACAATGCTGCTTACCTGCTCATGTAACATCTTAAATGGCTCTGAATATGCAGGGGTGTCATGTTCTGTTTGGGGATTTCCTGAAGGATGTAATGGGCATGGTGTATTCAGAGATGGTTAATTGAAGTATTGTTTTTTCCTCAAAAAAAAAAAAAGGGATGGTGTTTTTGCCAAAGAAAATCTTGTCCAGCTAGAGCAATTTTGCTCATCTGGACCAATTACCCAAAATCAAGGAGTTATTTTTGAACATTTTTACCGGGTCTCACCTCTACTCCACCTTGTCGGCCTCTCCTGTTTTCTACTTCAGATCAAAAGCTCCTACCACCCTCTTTTGTTAAGAATTGTTGCTGCTACTATACTACTTCATATCTAAAGCTTTCACCGCCATTTTGTTAATAAAAAACCAAAGATGGGCCTGGTGTTTTTATTTCCAGATTTCATACGGAAATATATGATAGTTAATCATAAATCAAAGGAGATGGATTGATGTTTCTCTGGCATTCTTTTTCCCCGTATTCCCTAGATGACCTATACTAGAAAAGTATTTCGGTGATTTAACTTGGTGTATGGTTAAGGGAAAAATTTTCTAACAATGTCGTGAATACCTCGCCACCGTACATGACCTGCAATATCTACCATAGTGTTGCCTTCTCTTGACATCATTCACCAAATAACATGAGAATAGAAAGGGATGATGAGAGAGCCAGAGGTGAGAGATGGAATGAAAAAAATAGGTGGTCTTATATAAGTTGGGAGTAAGGATAATTTGGTTTAGATAAGCAAAATTGCTTTAGTCGATTAAAATTTGCTCTGGCAATAACTCCAACCATACATAGAACATAGATATTGGTAGGAAATCTTACGGTCAAATGCATTATTTCTAACTAAATTTGAGCAATAATTGAGGTTGGAGATATGAAGTGGAAAAAAGAAAAAAAAAAAAAAAAAAAAAGGATACGAAGTGGAAGTGTGCTACTAATTTTTTAACAAATTGGAGCGGGGGGAGGGAAGGGAAGAAAAAGGAATGAGAGGCTATTAAAGTATGAAAAATGATAATACATAAATTAGCATACTTGTGATACATTGACGTGTAAACAAACAAACAAACAACCAAGACTTAATCTACTAAGTAGGGTCGGTTGCATGAATTCTACTACGTCATTGTACTCTATTATGAACCATATTCCCCTTAATTCCTAGATGAGTTATATCTCTTCTTACACCAAGTCTTTTTCGGTCTTTCTCTACCCCTCTTATGTTGACTACTCTCTCTAAAATCTACTCACCTAACTTCTACAACACATGACCTAACCACTTTAAGCGTGTTTCTCTCATCTTCTCATCAATAGATGCTACTCCAATTTTCTCATGAATATGCTTATTGCATATTTTGTCCATCCTAGTGTACTCACACATCTATCTTAACATTCGCACTTCTGTTACTCTTATCTTTTACTCATGTGTGTAATTCATTGCCCAACACTCAGACCCATAAAACATCGCTGGCCTAATTGTTGTTCTATAAAATTTACCTTTAAATCGTAAAGGAATTTTGCAATCACATAATATTAATGATGCGCATTCCTCATTTAGTCCAAATACTTAAAATTTTTTATCCTAAATACTTAAAATTTTCACTTATGAGTATCTGAAGATCTCCGATACTAACATCTAGCCAACAGATCCTACGTGCATCAATTTTCTAAATTTAAATTTCATATATTCTGTTTTTGATCTATTGATTCTAAACCCTTTTACCCCATCTTTTATTTCATCTACTAAAATAATGTCATCTGCAAATAACATATACCATGGTATTTCTTCCTATGTGCCTTGTAAGTTCATCTATGACCAATACAAATAAATAAGGATTTAGAGTTGAACCTTGGTATAAACCTATATTTATAGGGAACTCTCATGTCAACCTCCCGTCCATTCTATATATGCTAGAAACTCATCTTTTTTCTAAAACTTTCACATAACTTCTCTAGGGACTCTATCGTATGTCTTTTCAAAATTAATAAAAATTATATGTAAATCTTTTTTTTTATCATGGTATCTCTTGGTAAGTCTCCTTAAGAGGTGTATGGTTTCAGTAGTCGATCTCCCTAGCATGAAATCAAACTGATTCTTTGACACCTTAGTCTCGTTTCTCAACCTTCTTTCTATCAACCTCTCTCAAAGTTTCATCGTCTGGCTTATTAACTTAATACCTCTGTAATTCTCACAATTTTGTATATCCCCTTTATTTTTGAATATGGATATGAGAGTATTCTTCTTCCATCGGTCATGTGTCTCTCTACTCTTCAATATTTTATTGAAAAGATTGGTAAGCCAACTTATACCCTTCTTTCCTAAACATTTTCATACATCGATTGGAATATCATCGGGGCCAACTCCTTTTCCTTTCTTCATCTTCTTCAAAGCCTTATCCACATCTGATTTCTGAATCTTTCGATAATACATTACGTTTCTATACTCCTCAGACTTAGCTAACTCTCCTAAAAAGATATCATCTCCATTGCCTTCATTGAATAGTTGATGGAAGTATCTCTCCTACCTTTCCTTAATTTCCTCATCTCTTACTAGCACCTTATTATATTCATCCTTGATGCACTTGACTTGCGTGAAGTCCTTCGTCCTAAGGGCTCTAGTTGGCGTTAGCAATCTTATAAATATCTCGCTCCCCCTCATTAGATTCTAATTTTTGTTGAAAATCTTCAAAAGCCCTATTCTTCGCTTCACTGTCACTTCTAGAACTATATAGAGTCTTATAGTTAGCCCTTTAACTTTGATTTTAAAGAGTACACCTTCATCCCACTACCAAGATTCCTTGTTTATTGGGGCATAACCTCTTGACTCTCTAAGTATTTTCTTAGCAACTGTTCTCTCTTTAGTTGCCATGTTATTCTATAAAGTGTCAGATTCTCCTTGTAAGTCCCAAAAACTTTGCCCTACCAATTCTTTCTTAAAAAT
This sequence comes from Cinchona pubescens, assembly GCA_025175665.1. Lineage (NCBI taxonomy): Eukaryota > Viridiplantae > Streptophyta > Magnoliopsida > Gentianales > Rubiaceae > Cinchona > Cinchona pubescens. The sequence goes on from JANKKI010000105.1 coordinate 1,164,194, forward strand.
TTATTCTTTTTCCTTCTATAAATTCCTTCACTTTATTTTAGGTGATCTAGATAGGTTCTTTTGCCTAATGTAATGTTTAAGCCTCAAGTCCACCACCAAAAACTTATGTTGTGAGGTTAAACTTTCTCTAGGTATGATTTTACAATCTCTACAAATCCTTCTATCTCTCTTTCTTGTGAGGAGAAAGTCAATCTGTTACTTTATTGAACTGATACTTTTAAAGGTAGCTAAATGTTCCTTCCTCTTCCTGAAAAAAGTTTAATAATGCGAAGGCCGAATGTCATTCCAAACTCTAAGATTGATTTTCTTTCTTCATTTCTCCCCTTATAACCATATCCACCATACACTTCTTCATAATTCTCATTATCTCTTCCCACATATCTACTTAGATCACCTCCTATAAAAATTTGCTCACCTTGGGGGACACTATCTATCATCTCATCTAAATCCTTACAAAACTTAACCATATGCATTGACATGTAACTAATCTAATATAACTCTTTAAGGGCAAATATGTAATTTGTATACGATAGGTCAGCATGTAGGTTCGGTTTGGTTGAGGTCAATTCAGGCAATGGGGTATGAACTCCTGGACCCCATGACCAATCGTTATAAATAGGGCCTTACCCCTTATTTATAAGGGCCCCCAATTCATTTACATCTAATACAATCAATATCATTCTTTCTCTCTCTCGCTCTCTCTATCTCTCTACAATTAATTTTCTCCTTTCCTTCTAGATTCATTTTTTTTTTATCAAATGGTGCCATCTGTAGAAATCGAACAAAAACTTCATTGTGATTCCCAATCTTTTTTACTTCACCAAAATTTGTTTCTAAAGATGAAAACTACAAATTTCTTAGGCTGAGCACGACAAGATCTATCCAAAGCTACTCGAACAAAGCCAAGTTTCCAATTTACTTATTTAAATATCATATTCATACATTCTCTATGCAAGGAGTTTTGTTTTATAATTGAAAGATATTGTATCATTTATTATGGTAATTGATCAGTTGCGCAGAAAACCTAGTATACTTGTCCTTTCATTGATGATGATAGGAAGACAACCCAGTATACTAGTCCTTTCGTTGAATATTCTTCTACTCTATCTTACTTGAGCTATCCCCTAAGAAACTCCATAGATCTCGACTTTTTCTGGAGAAAATAAAGAAAATGGTGTTGAAACTGGAATTCTGCGATGACAAAATTAAACAAAATCCATGCATAATATAGGTTGATGGTCGGAAGTTGATTGGCAAATTAAAAGTAATGATGGTTGATCTAGAATTCAAATATGATTGGTGGCCAATCAACAAATCAAAGGTAGCCAATAGCCGAACTCGAAAAAAAGCCAATCACCAAATGGCCGAAGCTGATCTCCTATAAGCAAAAAAGACGATGGCCGCTTTGCAATTCAAATATAGCCGGTTATTGATCAACAAATCAAAAGTGGCCGATGGCCGATCTACTATTTAAATATGGCTGGTGGCTGATCAATAAATTAAAATTGGTTGATGGCCGATCAACAAATTAAAAGTGGCTGATGGCCGATCTATAATTCAAATATGGCTGCTACCTGATTAGCAAATCAAAAGTGGCCGATAACTGATCAATCAATTAAAAGTGGTCAATGGCCAATCTACGATTCAAATATGGTCGGTGGCCGATCAATGACAAAACTAGCTGATGGTCAACCAACAAATTAAAAGTGGCTGATGGCTAATTTATAATTCAAATATGGCTAAGTAGCCGATAAATAAAACAAAAGTGTCTGATGGTCGACCAACAAATTAAAAGTGGCAGATAGCTAATCTAAAATAGGGGCTATAAGCAAAAAATTATATCAAAGAGGCCTTTGAGCTCAAAAATGATCTCAAAGAGGTCACGTGGCCAAAAATAATCCCAAAATGGCCTTTGAGCCAAAAATAATTTGAAAGAGGCCTTCAAACCCAAAATGATCTCAAAGAGGCTATAAGCCCAAAAAATAAAATGATGCCAAAAGACTCGCCGAAGTGCTTAAGTGGTTGAAGAGCCCAAAACAAAGGCAAAATGTCGATTACGATCTATGGCCCGAAAATAGAGGTCTTGAGCCCAAACATAATATAATAGAGGCCAATAAGCCCAAATTTTTTTTTTTTTTTATAAAAAGGTGAGCCTATAAGGTTATGAGCCCAAAAATCAAACAAATATCAAAGAAAGAGAGAAAAGTAATGAAAAGTTATGTCGAAGGCAAAAAGTCAAGCACAAAGTATTTCTTAGGCCAATCAATGTATAAAAAGGGTCGAAGTCGAGCCCAAACAAAGACGAAAAAGATCAACCATGATGATCAACAAGCTAAAATCTTACCCAAAAATAATTATTTGGGGACTAATATGTATAGTAAGTGTCAAAGCATGCATACAAAAAGTGTTGGCCAGATAACTAAAGTCAAGGAAGATGTAATCATATTGATAAAAAAGATAATGAGCATTGGATGGGGACTCCAACGCAATATCAACCTAATCTTGAAACTAAGTTAGCATCAGATTGAGGAGACTATTGTGATATATAAGCTAGAACACCTATAATATATTGACACGTGGCTAGTTCAATGCAACTCTTTATGAACAAATATATAATTTGTATATAGTAGGTCGGCACATAGATTTGGCTTGTTTGAGGTCAGTTCAAGCAATTGGGTTTGAACCCTTGGACCCCATGACCAAACCTTATAAGCAGGGACTTATTCCTCATTTCTAAGGACCCCAATTCATTTACATCAATGATATATTAAATATCACACACATATTCTCTCTACAATTATTCTCTCCCTTACCTTTATATTCATTCTATGTCTAATCAAATTGAGCCTAAAAGAGTCTACAATCCCAATTTTTTTTTATTTTTAAAAAAGGCAAGCCAAAAAGAGGTTATGAGCCCATAAATCAAACAAAAATCTAAGAAGGAGAGAAAAATGATGAAAAATTATGCTGAAGGAAAAAAGCCAAGTATAAAGGCTGATCAATCTATAAAAATGGTCAAAGTCAAGCCCAAACAAAAATGAAGAAGACTGGCCATAATGATCAACTAAGCTGATAAACAAGTCAAAATCGACCTGAAATAATTATTTGGGGACTGATGTGTATACTAAGTGTCAAAGCATACAAAGAGCATCGGTCAGACAAATAAAGTCATGGAAGGCTGAATTATTATTGATGAAAAAGACCATTAGCCTCGGATGGGGACTACAGTGTAATATGGGTCCGATCCTAAAACTATGTTTAACATCATATTGAATGGATACTATTGATGATACATAAATTAGCACACCTATAATGTATTGACACGTAGCTTGTCTAATGTAGCTCTTTAAGGAAAAATATGTAATTTGTACACGGGTAGTTGGCACATGGGTTCCGCTGAGTTGAGATCAGCTTGGGCCATGGGGTATGATACCCCTGGACTCTGTGACCAGCCCTTATAAATAGGGGTTTACCCCTCATTTGTAAGGGCCCCTATTTCATTTACATTAAATAAAATAAACATCACACACACACACACACACTCTCTCTATAACTATTCTCTTCCTTACCTCTAGATTCATTTTATGTTTCATCAAATGGAAGGAAAAGAATAATTGTAGAAAGATATATTGATGTTTATTGTATTTCATGTAAATGAAATGGGGGCCCTTATAAATGAGAGGTAAGTCCCTATTTATAAGGGTTGGTTATGGGGTCTAAGGGTTCATACCTTATTGCCCGAACTGACATCAACCGAACCGAACCCACTTGCCTATCTACTGTATATAAATTATATATTTACCCTTAAAGAGCTACATTGGATTAGTCGCGTGTCAATACATTATAAGTGTGCTAATTTCTATATTATCAAAGGATATGGAACAAAGTTTTAGATAGAAATTTGAAGAGTTTTACTGATGCAGTCGTTATCATTAGTAAGAATAATTCGTAAAATCCTTATAAAGCTGAGTTGCTTAGTGTTGTCAATAATGGAGATACCACAAAAACAAGAGACATCTTTTTGTCTTTATTAGTTTCATTAGGTTAGTGGACAAATACATGTTTTCGTTGCGTCCAAAAGAAAATCTTGTAACATATAAAAACTTCTTGTGAATTCTTCTTTTTTTACTTCTCTAGTTAAAAGTGTAATTAAATTACTCTCCACTGATTACTTTTAACTGTTAAATTGCATACTTTCACTAATACTAGTACTTTTTTTTTTTTTAATTCATGCTAATTGTAATAGTTAATACTAAAGAAAATCCTACCAGAATCAAAGATATTGTACAAAAAACACATTGTCAGGCCACGTGGGTGTCACCAAGAACAAGAAGAACAACTATAGAGCTTGCAACTCACTTGTGAGTCGTGACAATAGTTTCTTTTTTTTCCAAACGAGTCGTGACAATTGTTGCCTCACACTTTTTCTTTTTCTATTTTTTAAAAAGATCTACATTGGATCTTCACCTACTTCTTAGTAACTTGATCATATTATCAATAGATCTTAAACATTTTACCACCTAAGTTGCACTTTATTATCATTATCTCGCACTTTTAACAAAAGAAAAAAGTTTTCAAAAAATTATTTTAGAGCAAACAAACTATTTGGTTACAAAATTGTGCTCCGATTGCCGAGTTAGTTTCCAAACTACTTGGTATAATGGAAAGGCCAATATACTTCTAAAATTGCATTATAAAGTCTTTCTGTCTATTTCCTGTTAACTTCTCGTTAGTCCATACATGTGCATTTCACGTGTGTTTCAGGTGGGGCAAATTTATCCTAAAAAGAAATGCCCTTAATTGTAATTGTCAAGAAGATTCATTCCCAATTAAACAACCCAAATTTCTCTAGAGAAAAACCTTTACCTGCTTGTATCTAACCTAATCACAACCAAAACACTGCACAAGATCTTAAAGATTTGGGCTTGAAGAAATGAGAAAAGGGATTGGGAGATACAAAAGCACGATATCTATTTTGATCCATACATGATTTATAGTAAGTTTTGGCTAAATCTTCATAAAATATGGAATTTTTCTTGATTATTGTGCAAACATGTGGTTTTACAGTGGAATAGAATAAGTACATGTGTTAAATTTAAAAATGTTTGTTGTAAGGTTTAGGGTTTGTGGTCCTCACAGGTTTACTGGTCTTAGGGTGATATTGTGGTCCTCCACCATGTCTCTTTAGTGCTATTTTTATACAATACATCTATTGTTGGGTTGTTTTTTGTTGCGCAATTTAAGATTGATTTTTTTCTTTCATATTACAATTGAAGGCAGTCAATTGTTTACTTTGCACCTCTATCATGGGTGGTCAGGTTGTTGGGAAAAAAATGTCTCATGCTGGTAGAGAATCTGATTATATATTGATTTGTACGATGGGAAAAAGTTTTGTTTGCATGATATTAATAGGATGGTAGACCGATTGGGGCATTCTAAGGACAACACTATGTTGTATTGTTACGTTGAGCCTATTAATGACCTAAACCATGAGTTGAGGGATCTTCAAATTGATGAAAATGTGAGGGATTTTTTGCAGTGGGTTGAGAAGTACAAAGTAATGGAAGTTTACTGTCAGGAGAAGAAATAAATGAGATCACAAGCAAATCCCCTATGAAGAAAGTGGATGAGATTAAAAAAGAGAGGAGTAATATAGAGGAAATAGAGGAAGAGCCAAAGAATTTTGTTAGGAAGAATACAATAGCATTATACCATGGTAACCTGAACTTGTTAGGCTTCATCTAACTAGTTCTTAAAATAATGAACCTTCAAGGGGCCATAAAGCTCCTAAGGATAATGAAAATTGCAAATGTACTGAGAACTTCAAAGAAAGTGGATGAGCAATCTAAGGTGGATAAGATGCATGATGCTAGAGATAAGCATATAGGAAATGGTGAGCAATATGCAACTGATATTGGAGTTGATCATCAATAGCATGACATTGAGCAATCAGATGGAGGTAGAGCCAACTTTTCACGAACACATCCCAAGGTTAAGAACATTGGTACTGGGATTGATCAATCATACAATGGTGGCAGTGGTAATGAAACTAGTAAGATGTAGTTAATGTTCTTCTATGATTAAATTGAATAATGTAATTCAAAAGACCTTTGTAACCAAGATTGATGTGCAACATTTGATGTAGGAGACATTGTTGACTATTAGAAGCACAACAATTGGTGCACAGATGGTAATGGAGCCAACTTTTCCCAAGCACCTCTTGAGGTTGAGAACATGGGTGCTGGGATTGATTAACACACAATGGTGATAATGGTAATGAAACTGGTAAGTTATAGTTGATGTTTTTGTCTTTGATTAAGACATTCAGAAATCCTTTGTAACCAAGCCTTGATGTATACCTAGAGACACTAACAATAGGGATAGAGCCACCATTGACGAGGGTAAGAGCTCTGATGAGAGATAATTTGTAGAATATTCTAACTATTATTCTGATGACTATTGTAAGTATGAAACTCCAAATGAGGAGCCACCAATTAGTCAAGTGCTAAATGAAGGATCATTATATCCTTGCATGAAGAACAAGTGAATGATGAGCAAACTATAGGGATTGAGGATGGTCAAAAACAATTTGGTGGGGTTGAAGCAGAGAAGAATTCACATGGACAAAAAGAGATTGGCAGTCAGAACATGGAGGAGTAGAATGTTGGGCAGTAGAAGAATGAGGATCTTTAGGGAAGATCAGACAACATATGAACTAAATAGTGATCTCAAGTCTTCTGATGAAGAGGGTGATGCAATAAGAATCAACTACACAAATTCAAGAGCAACTTTGGAGATGAAAGAACCCCAATTTCAGATTGGCATGAATTATTTTCCCGCAAGGGAGAATTTATAAATGTTTTGGATAACTATTCCATTATCCATGGAAAACCACTACATTGATATACCAATGGCAGTAGTAGATTGAAAGTCAAATGTAGGGAGCCTTGCAGGTGGTATGTTTATGCTTCAAAGGTGAAGGCAATTAGATCAGAAGGTTATATAGTAGAGACATTGAATGATAAGAACATGAACTGCAATCATTATTGGGACAATAAGCATATGTCATGAAAATGACTAGAAAATAGGTACTAGAAATGATAAGATCAAACATTCATATGGCAATCAAGGAGTTGAGGCAAATAGTAGATGAGGACCATAGCTGTGAAATTGGGAAAGATATGGCTAGATGGCTATGAATACCACCAGTAAAGGACTTGCAGAAAAGCAATACAAGTTGATATGGAGATATGGTGAAGAACTGAAAGCAACTCATTTGGATTGAACCATTATAGTTCATTATCTTCCTTTCAGAGAACAAGGTGGCAATCCAAGATTCAAAGTGCTCCAAAGATTGTATTGTTGTTTGAGACCTTTTAACAGAGGTTTTCTTGCTATATATAGACCACTCATTGATCTTGATGGCTTCCACACAAAAAGTGCATATCCTGAGCAATTGTTGGTTACAATAGGGACAGATCCTATAATGGTTGGTGGCCTATAGCTTGGGCAGTGGTTGAAAAGGAAGCAAATAAACAATGGTTGTGGTTTTTGGAGTTTTTAATAAATGATATTGAAGTTGACAATTCTAGCTAATTGGACACTCAGATCAGACCAGCAAAATGTAGGCACATCTATGTTTTAGTATATTAAGTATTCTATTTTTATGGTTATACTTACTGTCCCTTTCACTCTATATTTGCATGGTCTCACTAGTGCTCTTGTAGAATTAATGCCTAATGCGGTGCATAGGTTTTGTATGTAATATATGAATAGAAACTTCAGAAAAAACAACTTCGAGAGGCATTAAAGAACATGATGTGGAGTTTTGAAAACTACAACAATGCATAACTCTTCTCTACATTAAAAATAAGCTGCAAGAGTTAAAGGGATATGACCCACAAGCCCATACATGGATAATGAAGGCACCACCATCAAAACATTGGTATAAAGCTTTCTTTCCTTCTCACACCAAATCTGATATAGTGGTCAACAATATATGTGGGTCCTTTAGTTGTCACATTTTAAAGACAAGAAACATGCCAATTATCAGTATGTTTGAGGCAATAAGAGAGCTTGTAATGTGCAGGTCAGAAAAATAGACAAATTGAATGAAAAACAAGGTTAAAGATGCTCTAAGTCCCACCATAAGTGTCTTGATTGAAGATACCACTAAACTATTCAGGAAGTAGAAATCATTGTGAAATGGTCATGGTACTGCCAATTAAAAGTTCCTATAGGGTTTCAATATGTTGTTTATTTGGACACGAAGACTTGCTCATGTAATTTATAGTCACTAAGTGGTTTGCCTGTTATGCTATTGCATATTGTTCTTGCAATTGCATATAATATATTATACCCTATAAACACAATCCAATGAATTGTGTCCACATTCCAATGAGATGGTATTAGACTCTTCTATACCATGTGTTCAAGTTGTGAAAAATAATGTGATGGAAAAAATTAGACCAAAAATAAATAAATAAATGGAGTGCAAAAACATAGAAAATGAGGGGTTATTCACTGCAACAAGTATAAACAGCCTGTTCATAATACTATCACCTGCAAGGTTCTTGGAAATACTGAGCAAGCTACGGCTGGGGATCAGAATGTTAGTCAACAGCAGCAAATGGGAAGAATAATATTGGGTAGCAATAGCAATAGCAAGTGGAGCAATAATTGCAGAACAGTAGGTACAACAACAACCACAACAACTACAAACTGGAGCAACCGCAGCAACATATGGAGCAAAATGTTGAATTAGATGAGAAACATATGGAGAATAATGTTGAGGAGCCACCTAGGAAAATGGTGAGTTTTTATATTTGTGAATTAAGGGCAATGTCAAAATCATGTATTGAAGTTTACCTATTTTGTGTCTTAGGAAAGAACATGCACTCCAAATGTTGTTGGTTTAGGTTAAGAGCATGCAACAACAAGTAGGAGTAAAAAAAAAGAAAGGTCAATCAACCAAGGAAAAAAGTGGTGGCTACCACTAATGCTAAAAAAGTGACTCAATACCAACCAGTAGGCGAGCAGATGCAGCAATGCACAAAAGAGCAACACGTAACAAAAAAACTTCACAAATGTAGATAAGGCCATTATCAACCTCAATGCAGCATACTTGGGAAAGAAACCACCTTACAAGGTTGGACTATATGTTGAATAACAATTAGAAAGGCAAAAGATAAATGAATCTCCTATTGAGATCATGAAGATCAGTTTTGATGAGAGAAAACTTTGTTGGTTATATTCCTCTTTTTGGGTGTAGGATTGTGTCTTTTTGGTAGTGGATACATATACTTTTGTTGAATATATGTACTTTTGTTGAATTGGTTAGAACTTATTATGTTAAATTTCTTATTTAGTAATGCACATATTGGTTCATCAGCATCTCTGAAGAAACACAATTTTGTACCTTTTTATTTTTCTATAATCTTTGTGGTTTTTCATAGCAGTACTTCTATAAAAAAAACAACACTTCCATAATCTTAAATCACACAATATGGAAACAAACAATTATTATTCATTAAGACAAATATTGGCAAGTGAAATTTTACATGGCAACAATCCCATTACATCAATAGTCCAAAAACTAATACATTTCTGGCATTCAGTTACCAATTTCTATCATTCATCTACCATTTTCGTAGTCACTACTAAATATCTAAATAAATACAAACAACCAACTCAAAACTAGTGTAACTTTTAGCCTCCAAACAACTCTTCTTTTTGTGCACAATTCATTTCTCAATTTCCTGTTTTTCATGCCTAGAGCTACTACCTTAATCTCGTACGTTCTTTTGTTAGCCTCTAAAGCTTCATTTTCACTTTTCAATCTATCAAACTTTTCCAAGAGTCCATGTATGACTGCAATAAACCTCTCACATATTTTGCAATCATATCATGTGTGATAGCCAGTCCTAGAATTCATAACTTTGACCCTACAATAAAAGAAATATCATTAGAAGGACCTTAAGACTAATCTAATCATCATAACCATAACAATTTAACCAACACCCACCGCTAATCCTCCATACACAACATGCTTTCTTGCTGGGTTTGACTTGTCCAAGAAATTTTTAAGATTGTTCTTTTGCCACAAGAGCATATTGGCGGTGGTAACCTTCTTCCATGATTTCTTGTTCAAGTATACACTATAAACTAAAGAGAGATAGATGGGAGGAATTGTTTTTAAGAGGGTGAAGATAAGAACAAGATCTTGTTTCGAGTTTAATTAGAGCAGTCTAATATACTTTTATATGAGCGGATAGGGGCCTTTCTTTTTTAGACATACTTGCTCCAATTGAAATAGACATAAAAAGTACATGTGTGGACTAACGAAGAAATTAACAAGAAAAAGATGGAGTGACATCATAGATGTAGTTTTAAAAATTTAGTAACCTTTATGGCCACTCAAATAAAAAGTTGGGTAACTAAATCTGCAACTGCAACATGATTTAGTGACCAATTGGGCTATTTACTCTTATTTTAACATTTGGGATTATTTACTCTTATTTTAACATGTTTTTTTTTAATCATTTCCTTTCTCTTAAAGCATTAGAAACTTACAATAATAACTATTTAAACTCATCCAAAAAAATAGAATTCAAACAAAACCTTAATTTTTAGACCCATTTTTTAAATTCTCACACACATAGCCTTATTTTGTAAACACAAATCATTATCATACTATAATCAATATTGCTTAATTTGTTTTTAGTATATCATCAACTACTTGAAATCCCAACGATATTGCTTATTTCCACTGTAGCTATAAAAATGAGATTAATTTCACGGTCAATCTCACATTTCAAGTGTAAATATATATCTTATTTAGTAAAGCAAACAGTAACATATTGTCATGGTCAAATCCATGTTTTGAACTTAAAACTTAGACTCAATATTTACACAAATATATTTATGATTTGGCAGTAAAAGTGTCGAAAAATCATTCAACTTTTGCATGATACTGATTTTTTCCACCAAACTTTTTTTGTGACCAAGTTGCTACTCAACTGTCAAAATCATCAACCAATGCCCATTGCGTCTATTTTGGATGTCAAATTAGTTGTTAAGGGAAAAACGTGAGTTGCACATGTATTTTTGAAAGGGTAAAAATGTCTAAAAGATAAATGGTTTTTTTTGGTGCGTTAAATTAATAGTTATAAAAATGTTAAGGGGTTGAAGTGAAAGTTTCCAAACTTTTCTTCTTTTGTAACTCTTCCAGGCTTCCACTTGTCTACCTCTCCAGTTGCATTCCTCTTTTCCCTATCTCCACCACCACCTCTTTCTTGGCTTGCCCTTCTCCATTTTTTTCGATTTTGATCAAGAAAATATGTACACAAACAAACCTAACCTCAAATTTAAGCCAAATAAAACCCTTTGTCCAACCAACAAATCCATTTTCCGAACAAAAAAAAACTCAATCTTTATCCCAAACGGCCAAAAATACAAAAGAGAATTGGAAAACTTTAGTTGTATGAAATTAATCAACCATAAATCTTTTCCCAAATGATGAGATCTATAGCTTTACGTCGCATAAAAATGACATAAAAAAATTTATGGCCTTGCAAAAATAAGATCGGGAAATAAGCTACAAATTTGGGGGATAGACAAAATTTGTAGGAATGAGAAATGGGGAGATGGGATCTAGTAGTGGGAAGAGGAGGAGAAGGAGTAAGGGTGACGGGATTAGGAGGGGAGGTAGAAGACAGGATTGGCAGGAAGAGGGGAAGGGGAGATAGGATTGGCAAGAAGAGGGAAAGAGGTGATGGGATTTAAAGGGAAGGGAGATGGAAGGAGATGGAGGGAAGGTAAGGGGGAAAAAGATGGGAGATTGTAGATAAGGAGGAAAGGTGGTAGTGATAGTATTGGTGGTAGGTTATTGATAAGATTTTTTTTTATAAAAAAAGTAAAAAATGGTTAGGATTTTGGTGTGAATGAATAGTAGTTAGATAAATTTGCCTCTTTCAAAAATCATGTGAATGTCATATTTTAAACTTCTAAGGCTCCACTTAAGGATCGCAATTGATGAAAGAGATTGGAAGATAATTTTGATAGTTGAGTGACCATTTCGGCCACAAAAAGTTTAGTGGGCAAATTTAATAGCACATGAAAGTTAAGAGGGGTGTACGACCTTTTGCCCTATAATTTGTATATTTCAAACTCATACTATCATTTCAATATATATATATATATATATATATATATTAGTAAAAGCAGCATAACCATAAAACACATGAATCAAGAGTTAAGTACAACCATTCTTGGGAGATAAACTCTTCTAATATCTTCTACCATAAGATTCCTAGTGAAGCTAGGGGGATCATCACACAAAAAGAGTCTTTCTTGTTAATTTTTTCCTACTTTTGCAAGTTGATCAACAACTCTACTGGCTTCTCGATACACGTGCTTAAATGAAATGTGCTAGATTTGCCTTGATAAAGTTCTACAATCACAAATAAGCATGATTTTTCAAAGAATTTAGGTCAAAAATAAAATCCGGGATAAACTTTGAGTCAGATTCAACTATCATTGAATTAAAATTTCTGCCTAGAGCAATTTGTAGCCCATCCCTAATGGCCCAAGCTTTAGCCAAAGAATCGGCAACAAAGCCAACTACTCTACTAAAGCCACAGACCCATTCTCCCCACTGGTCCCTAAAGACTTTCCTTGCTCCAGTAGTTCCTGGATTGCCTAAAGATGTACCATCAGTGTTCAGCTTCAAGACAAGCTCAAGTGGTGTTTGCCAACTACTCTGCTGAAGCCACAGACCCATTCTCCCCACTAGTCCCTAATGGCTTTCCTTGCTCCAGCAGTTCTTGGATTGCCTAAAGATGCACCATCAGTGTTCAGCTTCAAGACAAGCTCAAGTGCCATGCAACCGAACTTCTTTGTAGAGTTTTGTAGACTTAGAGTAGGGACCAACAAAGAAAAACTCAGCAACTGCATTCGCACAAAATTTAGGTAGATTTTAGGTCTTCTATTGACAATGGATCTAATAAAGCTTTGTTTCTATAAGTCCACAAACCCCAAACCCCAAAATATACAAGGAAAAGGAACAGATCAAGGAACCTAGTAGGAAGGGTATCCAGTACATCTAAGGCATCCATGTCTAAGCCAATCAAGCAAGTGTAAAGAAGTGTTGTGAGTAGATAGAATTGAAAAACCTAAAGTTTGCCAGAGAGCAATAGCTTTGGGACAGGTCCTTAGGACATGGTCAATGTCTTCTAATGGATGACCACAAAAAGAGCAATTACAATCAGGATTAATATTCCTACTAAAAAGAAGATATTTTGTTGTTAACCTGTTTTGACGAGCAAGCTACATAACATTTTCAGCCTAGAAGGCATTTTAAATTTTCAAACCCAAGAGCTATTAGGATCACTCTTAGTGTCCAAATAAACCATGTTAAAGGCCAAGAAATAGGCTTCACTACAGTGGAATTTACCATCTAGAGCCTAGCCCTAGAACAATTTATCCTTAGAAGTACTAGTATATTAGTCTAAGGATGACAACTAACTGAAGAAGGATATAATCTGCGAGAACAGAAGAGATAGAGGATAGTACAAAAGAATTAGAATTAGACCAAACTTGCTGCACTATTAGTTGGTCCTCATTCCTATTCAAAGGCCCATAAATAAGACTTCTTAAGGGGCCAACTGGAGACCATTTATTAATCCAAAGCCTAGCATAGGCACTATTGTTGGTGTTCCAACAAATGCTCTCATTGAATAGCTCATGCCAGCATTGGCTCTTGAGGCTATTGAGATTAACAGAGCCAATACCAAATTTTAAGTTAAGGTGCCTATTAAGCTTCGATAAATTTTCATCCACATATTTAGAAACTAAAATCTAGGACCAAAGTTTGTCCTTCTCATGGAGAATTCTCCAATTCAACTTAGCAAGAACTACCTGATTGGTAAGTATAGCACTTCTAATACCTAGACCCCCATCGGCTTTAGGACAGATCACCTTACTCCAACCAACTAAACTCATCTTCACTCCTAGTTTCAGACCTTTCCAATAAGAACTTCCTGTTAATCTTTTCTAGCTTATCACAAGCAGAGGTAGGTAGATGGAAACACTGTATATAATAAGAGGGTATAGCAACAGTGACTAGATCTTCTAATTTCTAAGGAAACCATGTCTAAGTGCCAGCTTGCAAGTTTAGACTTCACTCTCTCAACTAGACATGCTTCCTAGAGAATCTACTATGAATAATAGGAAACCCCAAATGCTACCCAAGTCATCATGAAACAGCTAATTGGTCACAAATGGCAGATATTAGATGTATTTTTGGAGAAAAAGATTCTTGATTTATCAAGGATAAAGGTAAATCTAGAAGTACAACAAAAATCTTTGATCGTATGCAAGTTAAGAATAGTAGAGAGTGAATTATTGGAGAACAAAATGATGTCATCATCAAAGAGGCAATGAGAAATCTTAGGCCTCTTATTACAAATCCTAATAGGCTCTAAGGATTTATTATTGCAAGCAGCAATAGTCTTATGGAATAAAAGCTCTATACAAAGTATAAATGGGTAAGGGGACAAAAGGTCCCCTTTTCTAATATCCCTAGAAGGATTTAACCAATCAATCACAATAGGATTATGAAGAATAGCTATTCTGATAGAAGTAACACAAGCCACAATGACCTTAACCAGATCATCGGGAACATTAAAGTAGATTAGAGCTTCCCTAATGAAGCATCATTCTAATTTATCATAAGCTTTCAAGGTTCAATTCAATAGCACAAGCCCCATGAATGCCCTTGAAATTCTTAAGTTTATGGATCATTTCTTGAACAATTATGACATTATCCACTCTCTTTCTACTAGGGAGAAAACTACCTTGCAGAGGTGAGATCCGATTCTCTATGAGGGGTCTTAACCTATTCACAATGATTTTGGTCAGGACTTTGTAGATTGAGTTACACAAGCTGATGAGCCTAAAATTCCTAATAGATTGTGGGTTGTTGACCTTAGGAATAAGAGAAATAAAGGTATCATTTTTATTTGACAAGTTCAAGTATGCTTCCACTTTAAAAGATAGAGTGCACAAAATTAACCACAAAATTATCTAGACTACACCAATGCTTCTTAAGAAAGAAAAAGTGAAGCCCATCAGATCCAGGTGCCGTAAAGAACTTAAATTGAATACAAACAGTTTTAATCTCTTGATAAGAAGGAATTCTATTAAGATTTTCAGTATCCTGAGTAAAGCAGATTATGTGACATTCATCAATAGAACTTGTGTTGGAGAAAGAGGATTCTTTAAAGGTACTATAGAGCTCACCCAAAAAAAAAGGACCCAATATGGTTCTTTAGGTTAATGTCTCCAGTAATCTATTGGAAAATTTACTTTTTGGTAAAATATATTTTCAAAAACATATTTACTCCAATCCTTAATCACATTAGCGAAAACAAAAACAATTTGAGAAAAGGATTTATTAAGATCTTTCCAAGCATAACTAACAAGACTAGAAAAATCCAGGTGATAATCTAAAGGAATTATCCCCAGAACTATGGACCAAAAAAGTGTAGTTTGACCAGAATAGGAATGTTGTCAGATCTAGTTCTACCAAATGGCATGTAGAAGTCTCAAGAAGAAGAAATCCAACTTGTATTAGCCAAAGCTCTATCTAACCTCTCATGCACCAACTTATCATTTCTACTTCTACACCACCAAGTATATTTAGGCCCAACACATCCAAAGGTCTCTGAGCCTACAATCATTTATTAGATCTTTGAACAAGGAGGTTCTAACACTACTAACAGGGTTCCTCCCAAACTTCTCAAAATTATCTGAAACATCATTAAAATCAGTAACAAGAAGCCAAGGTAAATGGGAATAAAGAGCAATAGATTTGATGAAGTCCCAAAATAATTTCATATTATTAAAATTAGGGAAAGAATAAATAGTAGAAAGTAACTAAGGTGGGTGAGGATTCACCTGCACAACAACCTGTAGAGATTGATTAGAAGTACTAACTATTTTCAACTTAATCTTTCTCATTCAGGATCCAAATCCTTAACTCATCTAAACCCCTGAGCATCAAGAACATAAGACATAGAAAGGAAGGCTATCACATATGATCTGAGCAGCAGACTCAAACACTTTGGCTTGAGTAATAATAACAATCCCAGGTATGTAAATGTTAAGATATTCAAGCAGGTATTTTCAAAAGGCTTGGTTTCCAACTCCTCTAGCAATCCACATAAAGATTTTTGACATGAGGATAACAGATTTAAGGATTACTTCCACTAACTAGAGGTTCTGAAGCCTTGGGGTCATTAGCAAGGGGGTAAGCGGTTCCCACACCTCCTTGATCCCCAGAAAGCATGTCAATGCATAAGATTTGTACAGATGAGTTTCGTCTTTGTCGAATTTGATTACCATTTGGCTTCCCACTATCCCTAGTTCTGGTAAAAAGACTAGAATTTTGCTTCGCAATCTTATTAGTTTTTTTAGTTAGGATAGAGGCCAAGATAGATTTTTCTAAGATGTATACTCGTGGAAGGATAGCTAAGTTTTGCCTTAAAGTAGGAGAAGGTGGATTCCCTAGAGATACTAGGGACAAAAAGTTCCCTAGGTTGGTGTCCACAGGAGTGGAGAGTTTAGACTACAAGAGTCTGGTTTCCTCATCTCTACTGAGTAAGAGAAGACTCTTCTTTGGTTCTATATTAGTAAGGACCTTTACATTAACCCTGGATGATTGTGTGGCATCCATTGCTCTTGATCCAAAAATAGTGGACTTACTAGCTTTAGTATTATAGAGACTGGTGGAAGGTTGCTATCCACCCTAGATTGAGCACTTGGGGGAGGGAAAGAGAATATGGTGACTGGAGATCTAGGTCTATGGGGCTCGAGTTTATTAAGTCTAGAACACATAGATATGTTAGGATTAAATAAAGGCTTTTCAACCAGAGTCTTAGAAGACCCTTTAAGGTCAAGAGTTAGAGTAGGGGACTCAGAATCACGTGATTGATTAGTCTTGGAGCAAGTTTTCCTACTTGGGGAAGAGGTTCCAAATTTACATCCCTACAAGTAGGTTGAGATTTGCTTACATTCAACATTAGTCCTAAGGTAGCTAGCCTTTTCATTCCCAGCTAAGGTTTTACCTGTTGCCTTTTCTATTGGACACTGGTGGTTACTATTTTTGTGTAAGAAAAGGTCAAATCATGGGAAGACTCACCATTGGGTTTAGAACTCTGTTTAAGCCAGCTAGTACTAGCAAATTTACCCCACTGTACTTTCTTTTTACATATTTTAACAAGTACAACAGAATCATGAGAAAGATTAGTGGACTCTAGGTCTATTAGGGTTACTTGTGGTTTTGAAGGCGTGACTTTTGGTCTTACTCTTTTGCTGATTGGCAACGACCATCTATGGGCCTAACTTCTTCTCTTGTTAATTGGCTTTATTCGAAGAGGATCTGGGACTTGAGTTCCTGGATTGGGAGTTATATCTTTGGAAGCTTTTCTCCGATTATCACCCCACTCTTTGACCACTACTTGAAACTTTGCACTATGATCCCACAGTGAAAACAAAAAGTTACGTCTTGATTATCTGAGCGTAATTATCGATTCTCTCAGTTGGAATGAGGGGCTTTTGATGATCTATGTGGATGCATAATCTGGAATATCTGGATCTCTCCCTACTTGTTGTTTTGGCATCTACCTTGAGCAGCTCCCCAATTTCTCTCTCTTTTCTAGTTAGAATTTCATGATCGTAGTACTCTAGGGGGATATTTTGTAGTCTCACCCAAACTGCAGTCTTAAAGAATAATGCATAATATAGGTTAAAGTTCAGTTAATTCCCACATTCTGATTGAGATGAAGTGTCTACTGGCAAACCAGGGGTCATTAGAAATGACCTTAAGAAAATCCTACTCATCCAAAAACTTAACCGCAATTCAGTCTTTCCCTAGGTCAACCACAGAAACTTGACCTACTGATCTCTAAAGTTCTCTAGCTCTGAAGTCAAAATACAAGAAGCCGACACTCTTGCCTATTACTTTAGCAATGATAGTTTGTAGGAAAGGCTCTTTGATTCTCAAATTATCTGCCTAGATGATTATAGTATGGTAGGAAAGAATCCATTGGCTCTTCAAAGTCCTATAAATCATCCATTAAAGCTAGTAAGATTAGTCTAGCCCAATCTTGAACTATGGAATTATACCATACGTATTACGTAGTAGTTCTTTATTAACTTTGTTGGTTTTGGTATCACGAAGTTTCTCAAGAGACTTTTTTTATGAAATTATTAAGGTTTTCAATTTTCAAGAGGGCGAAATTGCATCAAGATTGTACTTGATAATTTTGCACCGGATGTTTTTAAGGAGAAGGTACGTGCTACAAAGCCGTTGGATGCTTTATTATTAAAGCATTGCAAGGCATTCATTGGTTTTGGCTAGAGTTTTGGCTATATTTTCAAGTATTAACCTTTCCTATATTGTTGATATAGAAAATTTAAAAGTCGAGTATATATGTGTAAAAATAAAATTTAAAATTTAAGTAATATTATGTGGCATGATCCTTGCTCTATACTAGCTGTCCACCAAGCTTTACTTGGGTAAATCCACTTTTTAACCTCATTTATAAAGTTTGTGGTGTAGATTAAATTTTATATATTAAATAACATCAACTAATGTATGCCAATTTCATAAAATTTAATCTTGACTATAATGTTTATATGTGAGACACAAAATACAGTCTACTTTAATATTTTCCATTAAGTAAATATTGCCTACTAATAGTTGACAATAATTAATGAGTGCCCCATTGTGAGTTTTACTGAAAAAAAAAAAAAAAAAAAAGAGATCATGCTTCCCCATACCCTAATTAATGGGCCACACATTTTAAATGAAAGACTACAGATATTGAGCTGTTTTGACAATAAAAAATGACTAAAATTTTCAATGTGACCATCTAAACTAAAAAAGTTTTAATGTAGATTCTCAATTTGACCCTTCAAATTG
Source organism: Cinchona pubescens (assembly GCA_025175665.1). NCBI lineage: Eukaryota > Viridiplantae > Streptophyta > Magnoliopsida > Gentianales > Rubiaceae > Cinchona > Cinchona pubescens. The sequence goes on from JANKKI010000105.1 coordinate 1,183,179, forward strand.
AAAAACTATTGTAACGTGATCCTTCATTTTAAATACAAATGCATGTGTACAATAATATTATTATTCTCCTTCTTTCATTTATAGAAATAATCTTCATTGTTCTTATGAATACATCTTTATGTTTCTCTATTTTTAAAATTGTATATAAAGAAAATAATGATTTAAGTATTTTTAGAAATAAAAATAGGAGATTTTGATATATTTATGAAAATTAAGTTATTAATTTTTTATCAGTTAACACAATCAAATTTCGAAAATATAAAAATGACCTATAGAAAATTAAATTGGAGGGCTATATTGGAACTTATTTTTAATTTGGAGGTCCTAACTAAGATTTTTAATTTGAAGAGTCACATTGGAACACTAGTTTCGATTTTGAGGGCGGCCAAACTGAGACCTTTTTAATTTAGAAAACATAATAAAACACTTTTTATTATATCTTTTACTCCTTAATAACTCGAACTCATGACCAATAGGTCATAGGGGAAATATCTTACCACCTAAGCTGAGCTTTGTTGTCTAAAAAAAATACTTTTTATAGTTTGAAGGGTCAAATTGAAACATTTTTACTGTAAAAGGCCAAATTAAAAATTTTAGTCAGTTTGAAGGGCTAAAATGACATTAAGCAGTTCTATAGAAAACTGTGGATAACAAAAGAACTAATGGGAATACAGTTAATATCCACCTTAGTTCCCCTGCATATCAGCACAGCACGACATAGCCCAAACCTTTATTGGAAAATTGAGAGTAAAAAAAAAAAAAAAAAACACCGAAAGAAGAAGGAGATCAGCGTAGGAACAAGTACAGAAAAAACGGAAAGCAGACGATCGGTGCAATTCTTTGAAGCGGCAGCTCTCAGGTGTGTGTGTATATATATATATATATATATATATATATTCCTATGATCTATTCATTTACTAAATTCCTCGTTTTCTCCGCTAGAAGAATTAAATTCAGATTAGGGTTCCTAAATCACGGGTTCTTAGTATATTCAGATTGAATTTTATATATTTACTTTTTCTGAAGGAATAAATTTCCTTTTTCGTTTGATTTTCTTGTGAGAATAGCTTGATTTTTTTTTTTTTATTTGTTCTCGAAATGAGCATTATAATCATTAAAAAAACTCAAAGAAAATGGTATAGATGCTAAGTCATTATCTTAGTACTAGTTTTCTGCTACATAATTGTTGTCAGGGTATGAATTGATTAATGTTGTTACCAAACATTTTGCTCTGCAATTTTATTTTTTTTTTAAAAAAAAAAAAACTGAATTGGAAGTAACAGAAAAATGGTTAAAGAAAATTTAGGGTTTTTGGGGATCCTGAAATTCCTGAATTGTCAAATAAATCCAGGTTACCTCGCTTTCTTTTACTCGCTTTTTAAAGATAGCATATTGTATTGTATTGCATTCTACTGTATTGTAAAAACTGTCAAAGTAGCCATTATAGTTCTGTCAATGGGGATAAAGGTAAAGTTTTTAACCCTTCTAAGTAAAAGTTCTAACGTGCTAAAATAGTCAAGATTATGTGTTTAGGTTACTAGGTAGTGTAATTTTGTCCCGTCAAGATAATGTTGGCAGATATGTTTCTCTGCATTTTAGATTGCTGAAGGGCCATGTAGAAATGGTTACAAAGGTTTTAGTGTTTGAAGGATGACGGATTTATTACATTGTCAATAGTCCATATATAATGTTTGTTTTTTTTCTTTTTTTTTACACATGCTTCATGCTTTTGTAGTATTTGAATTTTGAAGTGGAAGGGTTCGATTTCAGCTGTTTAGAACTGGTTCTGTGATTTGTTCGATTGAATTATTTGTAAATTGTTTGGTGTTTTCTCTTGTTGTCAGAGATCAGAATTGATGTGGCAATTCTCTTAGTGCTTTTGTGCAGTGCTGATGTGTGCTTTTTTCTCTCGTTTGAAATAATTAGAGATTGATTTAAACTCGTAATTTAACATTTATTGCAGTGGATAAAGGTCAAAAACGATAAAAGTAAATAAAAGCAAAAGATTTGATGGATTTAGCCGACAGGGTGGTTGGGCTGCTTTTATCAGTCATCAGCTTGTCAGTTTTCACTTACTATACATTCTGGGTGATCATCCTGGTCTGTTCTTTTACTTGTGATCCTATGAAATGTGTATTTCTTGGTGAGATTTTAGCCATACATTGACACTGATCATTTTTTTTTTGTGCTTTAGCCATTCGTTGACACTGATCATTTTGTGCACAAGTACTTTCTGCCTCAAGAATATGCCATTCTGATTCCTGTGTTTGCTCTCGTGGCGCTTCTCTGCTTCCTCTGCATGTTTGTTGGATATGTTATGCTCAAATCCAAAAAGAAGAAGGCATAATACAGGTTGTATGCTGCACTAATCGTTTCTTATCATTTGTGATTACATATGCGGATAGTTCTATTGCTGGTTTTATTTTTTACTTGTCAGTGGAGGCTGCTTATATAATTGCTTCCGGTTCATGTTACTTTAAACCAACTTGGAGTTTAGATGTCTGAGATACAAGGTGACAAACATCTGAGACTGATTTTCTTTTGATTTTATTAGCCTGGTCATCTACGAGAGTAGTTGGTATCATTTAATTTGTGATATGTAGTATTTATTTGATAGTTGTTGTACTGTGTTGCTAAAATTTTCCTTAGGAGCGACGCAATACTTGGTTTCTTTGAGTATTGGTTTGTTGTTCAACTGTTTGATTTAATGTGTTGATGGAGAAGTGATGCCAAGAACAAAAGCTGCTTAATACAGTACTTGTCTAAATCGTTATCCCAAACAGCTTGTATTGTTTTACATTTATTAGCAATATTTGGTTTACGGAATACCTGCTAGTGGTTGAAAAATGGTGTTTGCTGGAGTGATAAAGCAGCGAATTCATGTGATATTACCAATCAACAGGCTTATCATAAACTTTCTTCTTGTTACAGTTGCTGATTAACTTCGGTGTTATTCTGGTGGACTTAGCACTAGTACAAGGAATCACAGAGATGAATGATTACAGTATCCTAGTTTCACACGAATATGATAGATTGTAACAAGTAAAGAATGATTAAATCTTAGTTGTTGGAACTGGTTAGTCTGCCTTGGGTTCTCTGCATTCATTGAAGCAAGTTTGAGTTGTGATAAGCACACTATCTTTTTAGTGCAAGGTTTCTGATGTTATTCAGGTAATGTGTCTCTGTCATGTGATAAAGGCTAGTCTTACAGTTGAAGTGTTACAGTTCTGTGTCATTTGATGTTGAGGTAAAGCAAAGTGAAAAAACTTGCATCATTTTACTGTTCTTGACTTCATAAAGGATCGATAATCACTTAATGGTGTTATCAAACACCCCCTTAGTTGACGCTATAAAATATGGTTGAGTCTGCAAGAAATCATACGCAATGCTGACCATTATTTGTAAGCACCTGATCACACATTTTCTATTCCCAGGTTTGTAATTATTACACACTGAAGGGTGTAGTGTTCACTAGGTTTCTAAACAGAAACAACATAGTCATTTTTATTTGGGCCTGCTATGTTTTTCCGAACTTTCGAAGCACAAACATCCAATTTTAGTTATATACTTTATATATTCTATGTTCTTGTCAATGATTTTCTTTTCCCCGTACAAATGCTTTGGCTCGATTATTTACTAGTAAATCTTCATTTATATCTGTGTGTGGTTCGGCAGTGTAAACACCATCTTGCCATAAGATGAAGGTGGATTAGTACTTGGAAATTGAGATTGTAAAATTCACGACTCTTATATAGGTCAAAAGTAAAAACAAATGAATCTTTTTACGAGTGTAGAGGCTTCTTATCTCATAGCAGGACAATCAGGACTTAATACCAAAAAGGTAAAAAAAGCAATGAACTGAGCTTATTGCAACGGAAAGCTTGACAACGCCTATAACTCAAGAGGTTGTTTGTCTATGAGCAAAGATTCTTTGCACCAGCTGTAATTCTTCTTTCGGGAAGGAAACACACTTTCCACTGAAAGCATAATCAACTGACTACTTGATATTTAACCTGCAAAACAAAATTATGGATTCTCAAATTCCAATGCAATAAACCACAATATTCCCCCATTCACAATTATTGGACATCCGAGACTTGAAAATTTTTGTTGTTGTGTTAGTTTGGATTAGTATTAGCACAATGAAGAAATTGCTATGGCAGGAAGCAGTTGGGGCATGGGTGATGAGGTTAAATCATAATGATTTGGTGAAGTTGGTAGATGCAGCAAGAACTTGTGCGTGGGGAGAATGTTCTTTGCATTTACAGAACATCCATCCACCTTACGCGTTTATGGTTGGCAAACAAGACTTCCTATATTCATGAATCATCACAACTTTGAAACTGTCACAAGTCAAATGTAAGGAATTAAGAAGAATCCAACTTAGGAAAGTAAATTTGAAGTACTATCGCCAAAACTCCAATTCAAGTTACATCAGTTCCTTTAACTCATATCCCATGGAACGAATTCTATGACGAGAACACAAAACAGGAAAAGGGAAAAAATGTCTCCTTTGTTTGTATGATCATATTATTCAAGGTTTATTTTTTCCACTTTGAATAACTAAATCTTATGTATACTAATACCAAATTAGCACTCTGGGAAAGACCATATATTGAATATGCAGTATTTTCTGGTATTTGATATATAAATATATCTGTGGTCACAATACGTTACTTGGTTAAAAATACATAATGTATATATGCACCAGTTACGTAATATGCAATACCAGTACACACAATCTGCAAACTCAAACAAATTTCAATACATACCTGATCAAGACAAACACTTTCAACTCCAAGAATTATCAAATGCAGCAGAAGTAATCGCCTGAGAAAACTCCTGAAAACTAATCCTTCCATCACCATCAGTATCGGCTTCTTTAATCATCCCAGTGAGTTCATCAGCAGTCAAGGCATGTCCAAGTTTAGCCATAGAATGAGCCAACTCTGCAGCAGTAACAAAGCCATTTCCATCTCTATCGAACATCCTAAACAACTGCTTCAACTGCTCCTCCGTGTAGGGAGATTTGGCAGGTAGAAGTTCAGGTGCTACTAAAGCAACAAACTCTGAAAATTCTACCAAGCCATTGCTGTTTTTGTCGGCCTTTTGGATCAGAGTTTCGAGCTGATCGGGGCTCGGTTTTAGGCCTAATGATCTTAAAAGTAATGATCCGAGTTCTAATTGTGTGAGGCTTCCATCGTTGTTGCGATCGAATGATCGGAAGATTTCTCTTAGCTCGGACAACTGCTCATCATCTAAGTTAACCACCTCTTCACTGCTCATTCTTTCTTTCTTTCGTTGTATAATTATTGCTTTTGTTGTTTTGACATCAATCTTGAAGAAGAAAAGTGGAAAGGGTATTTTCTTTTTCTAGAAAAAATTATGCAAAAAAATGGGTTTTTGAGTGATCAGCAAGATTTATCCCACCTTCAGTGTGTGTAGATTTTTCTGTGCTTTTAGTTGCTGATCCAAGCAAAAAGGGGGTTTCTTGGATTTTGTTAGTGATCCACCACTTTCTATGGATCCTACTTTTATGAGTAAAAATTGTACGAACTAATCGGATCCCAATTGAACAGAAAACTTTCTTTTCTTTGGGTAGAGTAAAAAAGAAACACAAACTCACACACTATAAAAAAACAACTAATGGTAGTGTTTGGACAATCAATAAGTTACCATGGAGTATTATTTGGTGAATAATATTTATCTTTTGATTTTAGTGATTTTTGAAAATAATGTTGACTTTTGTAAAAATAGAATAATTGTTTGGATATAAAATAATATTTTTAAATAACCATTTGGATTGGAAATAATGAATACCTATTGTTTGTTGGATCTATTTAAAAATAAAATAATTTCACAACTAATTAAATAACTATGGATGATTTTTTGTTTAATTTCCTTATTGATTTCCCTATTTACGGTGGTTGAGTTTTTATTTTTTATTAGATTTTGAGTAATTCTGTTTGCCAAATAAGTTACATATTTCGAATCATGATTGTCAAACGCTTCCACTCATCTATTCAATTTGTCAATTATTTTAATATTAGACTGTACTTGAGAATGGGGTGTCGATCTTTAAAACATATTCCAAAAAAATAACATTGTTTGACATTTCTAAATTAAATTTAAGTCTACAAAATATAGCATTATAATTTGTGAGCAATTAGAGATAGACCTATGTAAATAAATCGCATCTAGTTTCATGAATAATTTATTTGGATCTAAATCAATATGTAAATCCGATTACCCGGATTCAATTTGTATTCGTTTAGTTATTGTATAATAAACCAATCAGATATGGATCCGGTTGTTTTAATTCGACTATATATATATTTATTTATTTTCAATATAATTTTGCTTTAATGTATAATACGTGTATGAATATGAATATAAATATGAATTAAATCTTCTTTTTTTACAATTAAAAAAAATTCTATAAAAATTTGAAGTTTTTATATATAAATTTTAAATTTAAAAAATAGTATCAAGACTTGGATTCAACAAAGTTCGACGAATTTGGATATGGATTTCCTTGTATAGACTTAGAAAAATCTAAATTCAAATTTGAATCCGATAATATTAAACGGATTTAGGTATGGATATACAAGATTTGGCTTGGATCCTACCCGATTACATGCCTAATTGGAGCTCCACTTCAGTTATTACCAAAAAGTTTAAAACAACAGATGCAATAGGCCTGTCATCTAGACCCGAACCTGACTTATTCCGGACCCGTTTATCTGGGTTTGAATTTATGACAAATTCGATGACCTAGATTCGATCCAGACCCGTTTAGCTATTATAATAACTGGGTCGAATCTGGATCTTGGTGTTACTACCTAATTAAGATCTGAATCCGATTAAAATATTTAATATATAATTAAATTATTGTATATTAGTATTATTTTATAAGTATATTGTGTAAATTGTCCATATAATTTATATTTAATAAAGAATACACATATTAATTATGAACTAAATACTTTTTTATAATTAAAAAAAGAGAAAATTTGATAAATTGTAATAGTTCTATATATAATTTTAAAAGTTAAAAAAAAAAAGAATATTAAGACCTAGATCTGGATCCTACAAGACCCGACGTATTAGGGTATGATCTACTTTTGTAGATCCGTCGGAGATCCGGATCCGAATTCGAATCCGATTATATTAATCAGATTCGAGTCTGGATATGTTAGATAACTATACCGATCGGATTCGACCCGTTTACATTCCTACAATGTAAATAGAAAAGTGACAATTGTAAATATTCTTCACTTAGTCTCACCACACTGTATTTGACGAAAACACGTTGCTTAAAATTATTTACGTAATTATTAATTGAATATTTTTTAAAATATAAATAATGAATATGATATGAATAGTGCAAATAATGGATTGTGTAGATAATGAATAAGACAAAATATGAATAGTGTAAAATATTATTTGAAAAAAATACTTTGTTGACCAAATAAAAATTATTGTTGACCAAATACTATTTGACAAATAATACCTATTATTCGCTATCCAAACAGGCCGCCCTACTCTACTAGTAGTAATTTAACTTACTAAAAGATGTCAATTTATAGAAAAATTTATAATGTCCTTGTACTTTTATTCTCACACAAATATAATTGTATCTCTTGCGAACTCTTGATATATATCTTCGTAGGTTTCAATTGTCTAGTCATATCAACATAATATATTTCAGTGTCTCGATTAAGATGTTTAGTAAAATTCAAACCTGAAATTTAAATACTAAAAATTTAAGTGCTGATATCTTAATTTATTGAATTAATAAAATTGTATCTAGTAGATAATCAGCAAAATTAAAATACTGAATTAAAATATTTTACTTGTACATATTATATAATTCAATGGTAAAAGCACACTCTACGTGTGTAATAAATATCAAATTTATTTGTAAACTATTTTTTAAAAATTTACTATACATTATTTGGTTAACAATATAATTATCTATAGGTTATTTTTAAAACTAAAATTGATAGATAGTTTTTGCCTTTTTGGATACTTATGCATTGTTGAAAATAAATTTTAATTTTCAAATAAATAAGATTGTGAAAAATAAAGGGAGATGAGTAGTGTTAATTTTTTACTTTTTCATATTTTAAAATTTTAAGATTTAGGGAGAGACAACCATACCAATTGAGCATCTCTCTTTATATATAGTATAGATAAATATAGTATGACTACATATTACCAAGGGAGTAATATATTTTATATTAGATACAAAATTAATTAATATTGACTTTTAAATTAAAAAAATAATTCAATAATATATAGTGCGTGTATGAGTGATAGAGAGGTACTATTTGTAAGTACGTGTCTTTGTGTCAGAGAGAAAGAATAGTGTGCGACAATATATATGAGAAAGAAATTTGTGTGCTTGTTACGTGTGTGATAGAGAGCAATTATGTATGAAGTGTGTGTTTTGACTTGTGAGAGAGTGAGAGAAATTATGTGTGTGAGAGAAGCAACAACGAAGTGCAGTTTAACGCTTCCTATACAACTTATTGGTCATGGGTTTGAGCCATTAGAAGATAAGGACAAATGTGGTTTTTTTTTTATTTTAATAAATGTATGTGAGAGAAGACAAATGTATTTTTATATGTATGAAAGATATGTATTTGTTAGTGTGTGTAAATGTGAAAGATTGTGTGAATGTAAAATAAAGAAAAATTAAGTGAGTTTTTTTTTGCTATACATTTAATAATAAAAAATTCAAAAAATTAAGTGATGAATTTTTTCATAAAATTAATTTTATATACAAAATAGGTGGCACTTAATGTAAGAAGTAAAAAAAAAAATTGTTATCACACTTAATATAAAAATTATTTAATGAGTTAACTTTAAACACTTAATAGGGTTATCAAACACTTTTAAGTGCATTGACTTATATAAACTATAGTTTAAAATTTTAGGAAAAATCAGCGGAATTATACCAAGTTGACCCGATTCTATAGAATTAAAAATGACTCAATGAAGAACTCGACAAATATGGGGTTTCAGATTAAATTTTATAAATTTACTGAATAATTATGAGTTTTTTGTTTCAATCGAGTTTATTTAATATTCGAAAATAGTTAAATTGTTAATAAAAATTTTTAAACTTAAATTTCATGAATTTTTAATGAATAATGTCTCTTATACACATCTAAATGTGTATAAAATTTTAAATATTTAATAAAATTATTAGCATAATTTTATTGTTAATATATGATAATAATAAATACATTTGACTTATAATTTCATTTTTTAAAATTTTTATTGGATAAAATTTAATCAAATTTTCAATTGTACTTAATTCATTAATATTTCTCGTGGAGTCTGATCTTTGACTTTTTTTAAACATTGATATATACGAGTTTGTCTTGAATGCCGCTTTCTAGGTTTTTTTTTTTTTCTTTTTTTGAGAATACTTATTTGGAACAGCAAAAAAGGCGGCACAAGACTTTTAAAGCACGTCCTTTTTTTTTTGCTAGTTATGAGTAATGACGGGCATGACTTTGTCTACGGAATGCCCTGAATTTGATTGTGTACCATTGATTACTCTCAAAGTCTTTGCAATTGAGTCAATTTTTTTAATAAACTGCGTTGCCAATTGAGGTGGGATTAGTTGGTTTTTTTTTTTTTTTCCTCAAAAAATACAATTGGAATGAAATTTAATTTTCCTTTATTTTGTTCCCTTCTTTTGTAAAATTTTCGTCTCACATTAAAAACTTTTAGTGTATTTCTATAATACTAGTATAAGAATTGCACACGTGATACGATACAATAGAAAAGTAAATATACATGATAAATTATTTTATTTGGTTAAATTTCTTTTATCACATGTTGTTGATAGAAAAGTATAGTAATATGAATTTGTCACATGTACTTATAATAAAAATCATAACTAAATAAATTTATCCCAATGAGTTGAAATTAAAAAGCATATAGAACTATAGATAAACTGACAAAATAATTTAGGATTAGTTCTTTTTTCTTTTTAAATTTTAGATTAACCTTTCATATTCTATGATATAACTTGTTTTTCTAAAATAATCATAGTGACATTTATTAACTTTAAGAGAACAAGTTTATCACCTTCATATATGTGAGAAGTAAAATTTAAGTCATAAAATTCAATTTGCGTATGTTAGTTATTGCATTTTCTATTTCAATTACACTTTTTTTTTTCTTTCTCAATTTCTTATAAACTTATTTATGTTGTCATATTTATATACATATAATAACTTTCAATTTTGATCAATATTTTTTTGCATTTTACTAAGATTTTTAAATTGATATGAAGTCTTACAAATATTGAGCAAGTGAGAATAAAAACATGTAAAGGTTGATTTGAACTTTACAAATAAAAAATAGTTTATTGTTTTTACATCTTGAAAATTCATATGTGTCACACGACAATTTTTCCCTTATACTTGGTAAGTTTATACTTTAACATTCCTCCTATATAATGTTACTTATATAGCTATTTATCTTTATGTATTTCATACATATAGATTGTTTTGCGTAAATATTTTTGGTTGATTTATATTCTTTTGTATATGTACAGATTTTCAATATATCTGTTGAATATTTGTGGTCTATAAAGAATTAGATATGTTATCTGAATTTATTGTTTGAGCTATTATAAAAGTTGTATGAATACTTAGACATGTGGTTTAAGAATAGCAGTTGAAAGGTTTTTGGATGCTAAATATGTGATATAAGAGTATATTAATTTCAAAATTTCTTATAATTAGTTATAACTGATAAGATGTATAGTGTGTTAATCAACCTAATTCATAGAGTAATACGCTCTATAAAACATAGGTTTCTAGAAGATTGTAAATAAACAGACTAATTATCCAATGACTAATATACATTTGTACAAGTATTAATAAAAATTGGCCTTAAAAGTATGTGATTGCTTAGGAAAAAAATTTTGAAATGTAAATGTTTCTCAACAAAGTTACAGACAAAATTTCTTGGCTTTTAAGACTTGCTTCCTGTTCCTAAAATTTTCTTTTAGATTTCAACATGTTAGAGTACACAAAATAAGCTTAATACCTGTATGGTTATTGATATCTTGAATTTCAATACTTGTTTACTCGTGTAAAACTTTTTGACTTCCACCCAAGATCAAGAATGAAATGGAAATTAGGTTATCAAGAATAAATGTAATTCCTGTGTTATAAGTCATTTTGTTACATGACATTTTATTTTTCCTTGACGGTAACAAAACTTTAGAATATTTTGAAAAAAAAAGAAAGTGTGTATACAAAAGTAATTGAGAATCACACTTTTTCTAGCCATATATTTGTTAAAGGAAAAGATAACTCAATTCGGAAATATAATGAGATATATACTATTAGTTGAATATTAAAGAGTTAGTTAATATTAATAAGTAATCTGAACATAATTCAATTAATATCAATAATTAAATGGTTAATTACTTGAACACTAATATGATTTATTCTGATCAAACTTTTTAGCTTTCACCTGAGATTGAGAATGAAATGGTAAATCAAATTATTATGAATAAATGTAATTATTGTTTTAGAAATGATTCTATTGCATGACATATTGTTATCACTTGACGGTAATAAAACTTTGGAACAATTTGTAAAATAAAAAAGTACGTACCCAAAATTTCACTGAAAATCACACACTTTCTAACTATAAGAAAATCACACTCAAGACACAAAATAAAATAAGAAATTAGGTTATCAAGAATAAATGTAATTATTGTGTTAGAAGTCATTCTATTACTTGGCATTTTGTTTTTCCTTGAAAATAACAAAACTTCAATTTATTTTGATAAAAAAGTACATGTCTAAAACATAATTGAGAATCACGTCTTTTCTAACTTCATTTGGGAAATAGAATAAAGATAATAACAAAGTGTTAGTTAATATATGATAAGTAATTAATGAGAATTCAATTAATATCAATAGTTAAATGATTATTTAGTTTAATACTAATTTAATTTACTTTCAATTTATTAATATTTGTTTATTTTCCACAATGCCCCGTTGTGTGGTTACCAAACATTTAAAATAAGGGTAAAAAATGTCAAAAGAACTAGGGCATGTGGTAGGTTATCATGAATAAATGTAATTATCATGTTAGAAGTCATTCTATTACATGACATATTATTATCCCTTGATGGTAACAAAACTTAAGAATATTTTGAATATAAAAAAGTATGTATCCAAAATGTCAGAATAATTTGAATAATAAAAAAGTATGTGTCCAATATGTCACTAAAAATCACACATTTTTCCAACTATAGGAAAATCACACTCAAGACAAAAAATAAAATAGGAAATTAGATTATTAAGAATAAATGGAATTATTGTGTTAGAAGTCATTCTGTTACATGGCATTTTGTTTTCCCTTGGCCATAACAAATTTCGAAATATTTTGATAAAAAAGTACATATCCAAAAAATAATTGAGAATCACATATTTTCTAACTTCATTTGGGAAATAGAATGAGAAAAAATAATTAGTTGAATAATAAAGTGTTAGTTAATATATGATAAATTAATTTGATGAGAATTGATTATTATCAATAGTTAAATGATAAATTAATTTAATACTAATCTATTTTACTTTTAATTTATTAATGTTTGTTTATTTTCTATAATGCCCCTTATTGTGTGGTTATCAAACTTTTAAAATAAGGGAATTTTGGGAACAAAACATGTAAAAAATACTAAGACAAGTGGTAATTTTATATACAGTATAAAATATAGATATATATATCTGTGTGTGTGTTTAGTGTTTGTGTCCTTGGACAACACTAGTTGGGAGTCTAAACTATGTATGGTTGTTATTTAGGGAATTTTTCTCACACACACGCGTTCGTCTAGCGAGTTGAAGTGAGGTGTAGTGTGGTGTGTGCGTGTAAATCGTTAGAGTTTTACTCCATTTACTTTTTTTTAGTTCCTAATTTTTTTTTTTTCTACTTTCTCTTGCTTTTCTCTACTTTGGTACTGAGTAGTCTTCTCATAGGCTTCAAGCCTTGATTGCGAGTACACAAGTCCGAGGTTGCTGTTATATCCTGGAGAGTAACCGTCTGTGTGAACCGTCAGAGTTTTACTCCATTTACTTTTTTTTTCGTTCCTAATTTTTTTTCTTCTTCTTTTTTCTCTTCCCTTTCTCTTCCTTAGTACTGAGTAGTTTGTGATAGGCTTGAAGAGTGTACGCGATTAAGATTGCCGTTGTATATTAAAGAATGACCACCCGGTGGCCCATTTGCACCAGTGGATTACAATCCCATAGGGGGCGAAATCACTAAGTTCAAAAATAGTGATTACATGCCTTGGCTTTCATTATTCCAGTTTCAATTATTGTTCTGTCAATTTATTCCAATAGGACTCTGTACGTGGTTGGAGTTGGGGCTAGCAATTCCTTACACGACCCATAATACAACACGAGTTTAATAGGCTCTGACACCATCCAAAATTTATTGGGTTATTATTGGGTCAACTCGTTAATGACACAAAAGTAAATGGGTTAGGTTGGGTCAACCCATAGATTGACACGATAACCTATTAAGTTACTGAATGAATAGATATTGCTAAAGTGTTATCTTGATTATAATTTAATATAGCATAGTTTAAGATTATGAATAAAAGATTTAATATAATATTATTAAATCATACAAAATCATTATTTTAAATATTGTCTAAAAATATTAATAATTTTAATTTTGTGTTTTAAATTGTTATTAGAATAAGGTTAGTACTAATAATTGTTTGAGTTAATAAATAATTAAAATTTGAGATGTTAATTCAAATGGTTCAATTATAGCAAGTTATTTAACTTATCAAATAGGCTGATACATCTCTATTAGGAGTAAACGGGTTAGACGCGAACACGATATGAACATGAATGGGTTAGAAACTAACATGACAAAATAAGAAATGGCTCACTTTTGACACAAAACGATAATAACATAATCCGACCCATTGCCACCCCTAAGTGGAGTTCGTTAGTTTTGGTTGGAGAAGGTTGAAACAAGATACACTATGCTAGCCTATACATACACACACACTCACACACACACATGCATACATATATATGCGCGCACACACATACACTAGAGTTTGGGGCCGGTGAGGTAAGGGGAAATACTTGAATGAATCGAGTTCATAGAATAGTGTTACACTCCTTGGTCCATAAAATTTCACATCACCCACCTGGAATGATGTGAGGTGATGGAATGTAACCAATTCATGTAAGAATTTCCCGTAAGGTGATGGCATTAATCATTGCTTTCTTTTGGGTTGTTGCCTTGGGGAATTGTAGATACTTATTTGGTGGTTGAGTAAATACTGTCATTTGTCTTTCAACTTTGACCAATGATTTTATTTTGTCATTGATGTTTCAATCAAGTTTTAAAAGAAACTATTAAGTCCCAGAAATTATAATGGATTTAGAAGGTCTCCATACATAAAAAAGATATTATTTTGCTTACTTATTTGTTAAATAAAGTAAGTTTTACACATCATTGAAAAAAGATATACACTTAAGGTCTAAATTCGAACATAATATACTTCAACAAATTAAAATTTGGTCACTAGAATAAAAATGTTAAGGTTTCAAATAAAAACATCTAAATCAACTAACATTAACTAGATGACAACCCGTAAGTATATAGTGTTAAATAGTAGTTAGTGAAAGTAGAGATCGTTCCCATGAAAAATGTGTTCAATTATTGATTATTTAGTTGGAATGTTATTTGAAGGATTTGATTAAGGGAGGTTTTAGCTAACTAGACTTAAAACTAAAAAGTGATTACAAGGGAGTTAGAGTTTATCTGCTAGCTAATTTCCCGAGTTCTGGTTAATTAAGTTAACCAAATGATCCTAAATTCCAAATTAGAGATTGATTCCTAATTGTGATCTAATTCCGATCTCTAAAAAATTAAATCTATCAATTTAGTTAACCTAAGTGTGGATAGCTCCTACTACTTAAGCTAACTAAACTTGATTACTACCCATGAAATTCTAACAATCGACTAGGTGAATTAGTCTGGCAAGTTCTAATTCTAACCCTAATCCAACACTAATCTAGGTCTATAATGGAGGTTCAATTACCATATGCCCTCATTTAACCCTAATTAATTGTGGAAGTACCTATTGCCCTAATCAACTCTTAAGCTCATTAATTTTGTCTAATTATTCTATTTTACTACCTAATCAACACATTGACCTCTAACCATTAGAAATTGGGTTCACACAACCCTAACGCATAACTAATTAATGCATAATAAACAATAAGAAAGCAAATAAAAGCAAAAGAAAGCAGTTAGATTAAATACAAACATGAATTCTAGAAGCCTAGTACAAGAAGTGAAGACATTTAAAGCTAGAAGGATAAAAGCATTGAATGAATACTTTGACAACTTGAATGAGCATCAAAATGAAAGAAAATAAAGTAAAAAAATATAAAAGAAGTCTTAAAAAATTGAGGAACACATTACACACTCTACAAGAAAACTAATCCAGTAGTAAAGTTGAAGAAGAAGAACTAAAATTCCTTCCCAAGTGGTAAAGAGAAAGAAGAAGAAAAACAAGGGTGTTGGAGGTTCTTTTAAGGCACAAAAAGTTGTTTTTATAGTAGGGTTAGGGGTTGGGGTGAAAAGACACAATTGCCCTTGAAAAGGGCCCAAAGAGGCCAAAAAACGCATTTTTCCAATGCTTGCCTACGGCTTCTGGAAGAGTCGGAAGCTCGCCGTCCTAATAATTCTGTGCAGTTTTGCTATTTTACCTCTAAAATCCCAGTCTGACGTCCAATTGACAGCTCATTTTCTCCTATAGAACTGTAATCACATAAGAGAACATTATTAGCTATAATAAATACTTAAAATAATTTCTAAACATTTAATTTTATTATTTAAAATAGAACAAAAATGAAACATGAACAAAGATGATTGAAAATCTATCTCTCAACGGAATTAGGTTAAAGACAAGACACAAATTCTAAACACAAGAACCTAATAAAATATTAAAATTAACACCTAAATAAGTACAAAAAAATTTAGTAAACATATACTAACACATAAAAGTAAAAATACAAAAAAACACATACTAAAGCACTAAGAATGGTCGAAACTAGTAACAAAACCATTAAATTGAGGGTACATATAACTCTAATTTTCTAAAATTATCACATTTCCAAACTTAATATTTTTCTCGTCCCGAGCAAAATAAGGGACAAGAACAACAAAAACGATTAATACAAAACACATATTATCACCAACAAAATTGAAATGTTGAACTTTAGTGCACTAGTCAAAAGTCAAAATGGAGTATTAACTTAACAAGCTCATGCCTATTTTCATCTAATCCTCCCTTTACAAAAGTGTACACTAGTTTTGGTTACAAACAATGCTTTGACTAATGTAGTGTTCATGAAATGCTAACTCGAATGCAACTTAACAAGTTAAGTTTCTAAAAATTTGCTTCAAGTATAGAAAGATACTCAAGATTTGTTTTGACAAGTACAAATCAATACAAATGAATATACAAAGATATTTGTTGGCACCAGAAGGTTTAGCAAAGAACATCAACCAAAGCAATGCTTCACCCCTAACTCTCTAATTTCTATTAGCCCAAATTAAGGATCATGTTAGACTTTTTCAAGCTTGTAATGTACGCTACGGTAATAGGGTAAGATAAATTGATTATAAGTGACTCAAACTACCTTAGTCATTTCAATACAAACTCTTGGACTACTATCCTATACATAAAGTCCCAAAAATCAACATTACTTAACCAATAAATACTTGAAAGGCTAAGACACTACTTTTATTGAACTAACTTTGAAGGCAAAGCTATACTTAAACCTTCTTATTGAAGAAGAACATAACACTTGCAATTATTTGTTTTTTTTTTCATTTTTTATTTCATTTTTTAAATATTCTTTCATTTGCTTTTCTTTGCAACAATAACAATAACAAAACATAACAATTACAAAAAAGGGGGAATATAAATAACATTGAACTCTTGACTTCTTTCCCAACAAATACAATAAAAAATCTTCATATAGCGTAATAAGACCAATAAATCACTACATGGAAGAACTCAAAGACACCAACAATGGCTAAGGTGATGGGCCCAAAGAGGATAAATTATGTGGTTGGCAAAGAAATTAGGCTATAAGGCTCAATGGGAATACTAGGAATAAATTCAATATAAGGTAGGATTTTTGGCTCAAATGGTTCAAGAAAATGACTAGATCATTTCTAAAATCCGACTATTTAACTAAAAATGGGGGATTCACACTACCCCAATCAATGTACCATGTTGAACTTCACAAAAACCACAAAATATCCAATAATGCAAGTTCATCTCTTTGCAAAATGACCAAATGGTGCTTAAATCATTTCTTTCTCTACTCGAAACCAATTTTCAAAATTTTTGTAGTGTTTAAACTATATCAACAATCAATTAAACTTGGCATTGGAAAAATACTTATGGAAAAAGTAAAATCTGAGGTTAAAACTAGTTAAGAAAAACATTTTTACGAAGTAGTTGTAAATATGGTTGAGTTTCAAGGGTTAAATCTTATTTTTCACATGAAGTGTAACCTATGTTCAACATCCAATTTTAACTTTCACAAACAACAAAAACAACACCAATCCCAATGAACAAGATAATAAATACCACCCCACTTTTCATATTATTCAATGATAAGTACAACTCATTCTACCACTCACACATATCACAAGAAATAAAATGCTACTAGAAAGCGAAAAGCATAAAACTAGCTGTTGGAGAATTTTCAGAATAAGAAGAGTTGCAACTTTACATAATTGGTAGTTGTGGTGTCTATTCAATTTAATAAATGTGCCATTTAGGGAGTGTAACAAAGATATGGTTGGATGAATAAGTATGTCTCACATTTGAACATCTATAAATATATTGGCATGTATGTGGTAGACAAGATTTATAATTATTCTCTTATTCTTCTAGTTTTTCCTACACAACTAAGACAAGTTTGTCTAATATTTGAGTGCTTAGTGTATTGATTAATTTCGTTAGTATAAAATATAGTCAATCAATAGGTTTCGTTGTATCCTAAAAATTATTTGCAAGACTCATTTGCACACCAATTATGGTAGAGATAAATTAAACCTTCAGGAAAGTGACAATATAACACGCCTTGAAGCCATATCTTGTTCCAACTATGTAGTATTACTGTACACTTATATATTTTTGTTATTCTTTGCTCTAACAATCTTAAGGTTTAATTTTGTCTATGAAAGTTGGGTGCTTTGAGAAAAATAAGAGAGAAGGCAATGGCACATTAATGGAGGAAATTAAGACAAAAATAGTTGGAAAGAGACATTTCCAACTTGCAACAATCATTATTGAGAATTTTTATATATTCATGGTGAAAAGAAAAATAATATACATTCAAGGTGATAATCATTTTCTAAAAGATTTGTCTAATGCATTTTAAGATATGTTAAAATGATAATATTGGGAAGAGTATTCAAAGAACCATTTCCTCCGAATTATGGGATAATGGTGTATAAATGAAAATTTGAAGAGTATGCCTAAATACTTTTTAAATATTTAAGAACATGTTATTTGTGTAGAAAATATAATTGAGCAATTTGGATGTAAAATCCATGAATAAAAAAATCACAAGTAAGAAAATTAATATTATTTAATTATTATTACTTTTTTAGAAAAAAACATCTAGTTATAAAATTTATAAAATATCTAAATTTTACTATTAACTAGACGGCAGCCCGCAAGTATACGTTGTCAACTAGTAGTAAAGGGAAGTAGGGATCAAACCAACTAGGATTGATTGATGACTACCTATTATTTGGTTGGATTATTAGTTGAAGTGATTGATTTTAATCAATAGTGGTTTAGCTAAAACTAGAATTTACAAGAAAGTAATTTAAAAACTAACTAACAAGGTAATTTAAAAGCAAGTGTTAACATCAATGAAAGCATTTTAAAGAAAGTAATTAAAAGAAGCATGTAAAAAGATGGCATTTAAAAAAAAAAAACATTAAAAGAAGCAAGTAAAGTGGAAAGCATCTTAAGGGAGCAATTAATTAGTCTAAACTACTAATTATCACTAAGAAAACATTTTTAAGGAAAATCCATTAACTAATCTACCCATTAAACTAAGTAAACAAGTAAAGGAAACAATTACATTAAAGCTGATGAATTAATATACCCTAATTTACTAATCTAACAACAAATTACCACTAAAAAACTTTTTTTTAAGAAAGATCATGAACTAATTTAATAATTACACTAAGAAATCATGTGAAGTAAGTAATTAGATAAAATGCCTATGAATTGATTCTACCAATTAAACTAAGCAAGCAAAGAGAGCATTTTAATGAAAGTAATTAAACAAGATTAATTAAACTAAAGGAACATGAAATTAAAGACAGACTAAAGGAGTTTGAACAAGAACAAAGTACTTACCACTAAAAATTTGAATCTTTAGCTAAGAAATGAGAACTACAAGAAAGATAAATCCTATGCTAAATTTTGATACAGTCAATGATGCTTCTTGTTGTTGACTACGGTTAACGAGCGTGGTCAAAGTTCCAGTAGCCATTTTTCTCTGGCAACTGCAGTCAATAATTTCCTTCTTCAAAATTTTGACTGTAGTTAATGGTTACTTGACGGCTTGATTTGATTTGTTTCTCGTTCGATTGTCACGTCGTTTTCTCTAATCGAACCTTACAAATAAATACACTCTATTAGTTATACAAAAATTGCTAAAATAACACTAGAAACACTTAATTAACATAAAATAACACATGATAGAATATAAAAGCAAATGTTAATAAAAACAACACATAAAACCTAAAAATGTTTAAAACTAAGACAAAAATACTCAAGTTTAGACTACATTTTTATAACTCTAGTTTCATAGAGTTATAAGTTATGTACATAATAATATAATTGGTAGAGATCTATTATGTACTTAATTGACATGTTACATCGAGAATTTTCATTGGAATGTGGAAGTGCATTCATGAAAATAATATGTTGGGATCAAAGAATATAGAATTCATATGGAATTCTTGAATTGATTTTTTTGTGGTTCTCAGAATAAAGGTTAACCAAATAAAATGACTCCAGAATGAAAACTACATTGTAAAAAAAGAAAAATGAAACTCCTTATTTAACCAATTAAGGAGTGTGAGAAACATAATTAAAGAAAACTTTTGGTCCAAAATTCTCTTGGTAAAGTCTTCATAAAGGAAGATTTTTAGAGAATATTTGAATTCAAATTTGGATTATGGATATTCTTGTACTATATGAAAAGCATGCTAAAAAATAATGCAAGAGTTGTGTCTTTTTGTTTGAAAAGGTTTGTGTCATTTTATGAAGTGCACTTACAAATAGTTGTGGCTTTTCCAATTAAAGGGACATGTCTTTAATTAAAAGAAATCAACTAGTATATACCAAAAGATTTGTTAGTTCAATTAAAGGCACATGAGAAAAAGTATATGACCTTTAACCAAAAAAAAGACATTGTTTAAAGCTTGATCTCATGGAATGATCTTTTATCAATTAATGAATTAATATTTATGTTTGGTAGAGATGTGATTTCTTAAAAATATAAGAAAGACATGTTTACAATTGTTTCCACCATGGTTTAATTAGTAGAATTGACTTCTACAAATGAAAATTGGAAATGGTTAAGGAATTTATTTTCATAGTGTCTAAACCAATTTCGGAATACCATTGTAATAGGGAATTATGTCTTGAAAAGAATACATTAATGTTTACAATGGTAAGTTGAGGCACATAAAATTAAAACCTAGCTATGTAAAAAAATTATTGTTTGATATATAAAGTGATCATTATTACTTCTAAATGAACTTATCAATAGTAAAAAGTTTTGCTCAAGATCTTGTGCTTGTACCAAAGGGGATACGGTAAAGCCCATATCATGAAATTACCGATAGTGAAATCTCAACTTAATGCTTGATACAACGTCAACCCTTAAGTTCAATGAGACAAAGTACGCTATATGTAATTACAAGCACTAAAATATATATGATATCTATCTCAAGTGAAGTGCTTGATATATTATAGGTTTGAATAAGGACGAGCAATATGCTTGTAATGGACTAATATTCAAATAAAGTGTTAGCTATGGAAACACTATTTTATAATGTCCACCTATGTGAGTGAGAAGTGCGGCTGTTTCTATGAATTTAAGGGCTTTAACTCTTATAGTGCTCATAAAAGGGATACAGACACATGGCTAGAATAGTGTCAGTGGATACTAAATTACTCAAACTATAGAAGTTAGTATGTGAAGTAGATACAACTGTCAATTAAGGATTACTGGTTCAAAAATTATTACATCTACCATGCTTTTCAGATTTGTTGGAAATTTGCTTCACTAAATAAAGAAGTAGTTTGAGGTTAGATTGAAAGATATCTTTGCTATGCACTAAATTCTAAATTTGTCAATCCGTACTATTTTAAAAATGCTAGAGTATTGTTGGAGAATTTTCAAAATCAAAAGAGATGAAACTTTACATAATTATTAGCTGTGGTGTCTATTCAATTTAATAGATGTATCTATTAACTAAACCATTGTTGGATGAATAGGTGTTGTTGAACTCCAGTTATGATAATCATGTTTTGATGATGACCAAATCATACTAATGGTTTGCAAACAAGTGTGCAGAAAAATAGGAAGGATCGGATGAAAATGATCATCCAAACACATCAAGAAAAACAACCAAAAGTTGAACAACACCTTTCGGACGATGAAGAGCGTCCTAAAGAAAGGAGATCGGACGCAGGGAAGCGTCCGAAAAAAGGAGGTCAAAATGAAGTAAGTTTCTCAAGTCAGGGACGCATATCACCGTCCGAGACACTGTTCATCAAGCTTAGGACGCATATGACCATCCGAGACACTTTGTTTGTTCATCAAGCTGTAGGACGCATATGACCGTCCGAGACACTGTTCATCAAGCTGTAGGACGCATGAACGGACATCCGAACCCACCGTCCGAACCCTAACGGCTAGTTTTTAACAGCTAGTTTTTTGACCGTTAGAACTCAAATTTCAGCACATCTTTCATCTATAAATAGCCCAAGGACTTCCAAATGATGTAAGGAACTACTACATTCAATACAAACACTTGTAAGAGCTATTTGGGGAGAAATAGGCTAAAATATTGTGGGTTGTATTGGTTTGAGTAGTATAGTTCTCTTGGCTCAACTAGTGGGAATTAGTGTGAGCAAGAGTAGACTAGTGAGTGATCTTCAAGTGTAAGAGTGGGGGATAACAAGTGTACAAAAGTGAGGTTGTAGTGTAAAACTCTTTGGCTCAACTAGAGGAACTTAGTTGGTGCAAGGGTGAGCCTACTTTGTGTACAAGAAGGTTATTGCCTCACCTTCTTTGAAGAGGCACTACTAGTGGTGACTATTATGTACTCCAAACTTGAGAAGCTTGGGAGTTCGGTTTAATATTCTTTATCTCAATATTTTATTTGTTATTTAAGCTTTAACTGCTAAATATTTATCTTTGATAATTTGTACTTAAGTATTCATTTGTTGCACAAAGTTTGTATTTTCATTAAGCACTTCAAAAGGTTTATTTTTTGAGACAACCTAATTCACCCCCCCCTCTTAGTTTGCTTTGGGGCCAACAGGTGTGTCTCACAATGAAGAGACATTTGAACATCTATAAATACATTGGCATGTATGTGGTAGACGAGCTATATGATTATTATCTTATTCTTCTAGTTTCTCCTACATAACTAAGACAAGTTCGTCTAATATTTGGGTGCTTAGTGGATTGATTTTGTTTATGCAAAATGTAGTCAATCACTAGGTTTAAGTGTATCATAAAGGTTATTTATAAGACTTTTTTGTACACCAATTATGATAGGGGTGAATAAATATTAAGGAAAGTGACAGTGTAACATGCCTTGAAGTCATGAAGTCATCTTTTGTTCCAACTATACGGTATTACGACACACTTAATATATTTTTGTTATTTTTGCTCTAGCAAGCTAAACATAATATAAGACAATGGTTTTGAATTATACTTCGATAATCAAAAAGCTCACATAGAAGATTAGTTTTAGTTAAATTATCTTTTTAAAGCATCCCTTCAAATAGTAATCTAACCAAATAATCAGTTGTTGAATACCATTGCTCGTGGGAACGATTCCTACTTCCATTAACTACTATTTAACACTGCATACTTGCGGGTTGTCATCTAATTAAAGTTAGTTGACTTAGGTGTTCATTTTATAACTAGATGTTCGTGTCTTTTTTGATACAACATGCGCTTAAATTGAATACAAATTCACATTTGAACTTGGAAGAACTCATTGCTTTGCCTTGTTTAGTATTGTACTTAATGCTGATGAAGTTCACGGTAAAGGGTAGAACTTTTGTTTCCAAGTTCAATTTGATCTTAATTGGTTGGTTTAGCAAATAAGATTCACTTCATTAATATGCTTTCTAACAACTAAGTGAAATGAGTAATGAAAAGGGTTAGAGTTTATGCTAGTCAATTTCCCGAGTATTGGTTAATTAAACCAATCAAATTATCCTATGTGCCAAATTATAGGTTGATTCCAAATTATAACCTAGTCCTGATCCATCGGCAATTAAGTCTATCAATTTAATTACCTAAGTGTGGATCCCTCCTACTCCTTAAACTAACCAAATTTGATTAACTACTCATGGAATTTATGCAACCAACTAGGTGAATTAGTCTACCAAGATCTAATTCTAACCTTAATCCAATTTTAATCTTGACCTATAATGGAGGTTCAGTGCCTATATCACCTCAATAACCCAAATTAACTAGTGGAGTGATCAATTCCCCTAATTAACACTTAAACCCATTATGTTGTTTAATTAGTCCATTTTACCACATAATCAACCCATTAAATCCTACCTATTAAAAATTGGCATCACATAACCCTAACCCATAACTCCAATTAATGCATATTGAAGTAAAAGAAAGCAAGAAAAAGCATTGAATGTAAAATAGGCATGAAAATAAAGAAAACTAGTTAAGAAAGCAAAAAATGAAAGCATTAATTGATGAAGACAATAAATGAAAGCATTTAAACTAAGTAGAATGAAATTTAAGAAGAAAAGAAGTTCATTAAATAAAAATCTTACAAGTTGTGGAAGAAAGCTACACAACAATGGAAGGAAAATTTAAACTAAGAAGATGAAGAAGAAGTTTAAAATTCCTCCCAAAATGGGGAAGAGAAAAGAAGAAGAAAACAATAGTGGTGGTGGATTGAAATCAGCCTCAAAAACATATATTTATAGTAGGGTTAGGGGTGGGGGTGAAAGGACACAATTGCCCTTGAAAAAGGGCTCAAAATAGGCCAAAATCATGCCTCTTGGGTGTCTCTTATCGTAGGCATGGAAAAGCTCACCTACGGTGAGGTACCCATTATGCAAGCTTGCCCATGGTGAGGTGACCTCATGCTGATGACAGTTTTGCGGAGTTTTGCCTTTAAAATCATTTTTCGACGTCCAATTGGTACGCTATTTTCTCCTACGGAATCCTAACACATAGGAGAACATTATTAGATATAATAAACACTTAAAATAACTCCAAAACATTTAAATATAATTTTGATAAAAGAGACAAAAAATGAAAGACAAACAAAGACGAACGAAAACCTAACTCCTAACGAAATTAGGTTAAAGATAAGATACAAACTCTAAACACAAGAACTTAACATAATATGATAATTAACACCTAAAATTTACTACAACACATACTAAAATAGTCTAACACAAAAAAGAAAAAAATAGACAAAAACACACATTAAAGCACTAAGAATGCTCAAAACTAATAGCAAAACTGTTAAAATTTAGGTTACATATAACTCTAGTTTCCTAGAGTTATTAGCACATAAGTCACATAAGTTCTCTATCCTTCTGCAACCAACATAGTTACAATAAGGAAGGGGCATTGGGATTTCACAAGTATAATTGAACAAGAAAGAGAAAAACACACATAAGTATGTTCCCAACTCATTCCCTCCCTCTTCTCCCCCAAAACTTAGTTTAACACATAGTTGGCTTCAAAGAGACATTCAACAACAAAGATTACTCCTAGTACATATGAAAGAATTACATGAATTGCTCAAAATTAGCTCAAGCATTCAACAAATAAAATGCATCATCAACAATAATTTTCATAACTAAATAGTAAAAACAATATCTAAGTTCATTTAATAAAGCATATGTTAATCACATATCACTACAAAGTCCTATATTACCATCAACATTCTCATTAACAACCAAATTTATCCAAGTATATCAAAATCATTTACCAATAACAACACATAAACTAAACTACAAGCTTTTATTACCTAGCAGGTTCTTAAACTAAAGCATTTAAACTAAATAAAGAATAACAAAAGAAGAGTGAAGAAAATATATCCCCAGTAAGGTCAAGGAGGCTTCCCAAGGGTGTTGTAGTCCTTGATGATTGAAATTGTTTCATTGATCTTGCACCTCCAAAGTCCCCAAGGGCTTGTGAAACTTCAGCAAATGTGGTGCTCATCTCTTTCTCAATCCCCTCTATGATGCACTCTTCTTCTTCTTCCATACCTTTATGTGGCTCTTTCCCTAAAAACATTCCAAATGACATCTCTTTTGTAGTAACTGGGATAAACTCACACTCAATCAAAGGTTGTGTTGGTGATGATTCTAAACAGGTGTTGAGTGACCCGATTGTTGACAATTGAAGCCCAAGAGGTTATTCACAACCAGTTTCCTTTAAGATGTGCTCTTTCTTTTCGTCTTCTTGAACAATTCCATTCTCTTATTCCTTTGTTGGGAGTGTTGGAATCCATTGGATTTCACCACCCACAATTCTTTAGAGTTTGATAAATCGGTCTTGTATTCTCTTCATAGATTTGGTTTATTTCTCAATGAAGTCATCATCATCTCCTCCAATCATGCCTCATTATCTTCTTGGTCTTCTTGGGCTGTGAGTTAGGTGTATCTCTCCACATGGTGTATTATGATCCAGTTGTTTCGAAGTTTGCTCCATAGGATTCTCCATAGTTGGCTTGAGCATACTCATAATCATCCAATTTAATTAATCCTCCATGATGGTTGTGACCCCCAAACTTGCATTCATTCATCGGTATGGGTGAATATTAGTTGACTTCACCACACTCTTTTATTGTGTTCAGTGGGTTACTAGGAGTCTCTTGCGTAATTCCAATCACCTTTTGTGCTATTTCATTTAGTTGAATTTGAAGGCATTATAGATGACTATTTGACTGCTCCATGACAGCCGTTATCATTGTCCCTAAACTTGCATTCTTCTCTCCTCTAATTGGTTTTGGTTGGGTGTAGTCACAATCATGGTACTCATATGTAGGCTCTATAGCTGTAGGAAAAGAATAAAGGTAATCTTGATAGCTCTCATAAGAATTTGGATTGGTCGACCATCCCATTTGATAATCATAGGGATTGGAAGAGTAATTACAAGAGAACATGATCATTGGTCATGCCTCCATAATCATAAGGATGATAATATCCTTGTCATGAGTCATTCCAACTCATGTTTTGCTTGTTTTTAAAAATTTAACACTAAAAATAACAAAAAAAAAGTAAAAAATCTAAAACAAAATAAAAAAAACAAGAAAAGATAGGAAAGTTTAGACTACTAACTAGTCTAAACTATCCATCAAGTGAAAATCTTTTTGGATTTTTTTAAGTACAAGACAAGTAAACTACCAAGTGAAAATCTTTTTGGATTTCGAAAATAAGGGGCTTAATTTTACAAAAAAGAAAAACATTTTAGGCTTTTCAAAAAGGTGAAGCAATTATACAAGAGAAAAACTTCAAACTAGTATTCTTCCAAATTGTATCAATATTGAAAACAATTTCGCCGCAACTACGCCCAAAACTTGTCATATATAAGGAGATGCAAACACTAGTTATAAATAAAACACCAAAATCAACTAACTTTAATTGGATGACAACCCGCAAGTATACAACAATGTCAAAAGTAGCTTGTGGAAGTAGGGATCGTTCTCACGAGAAATGTGTTCAACTATCAATTATTTGGTTAGAATGCTATTTGAAGGATTTGATTAAGAAAGGTTTTAGCTAAACTAGACTTAAATCTAAGAAATGATTGCAACGGAGTTCGAGTTTATGCTAGCCAATTTTTTGATTTTTGTTAATTAAGTTAATCAAATGATCCGATGTTCCAAATTAGAGGTTGATTCCCAATTATAACCTAATTCTGATCCCTCGATAATTAAGTCTATCAATTTAGTTAACCTAAGTGTGGATCCCTCCTACCACTTAAGCTAACTAAACTTGATTAACTTTCCACGAAATTCTAACAACCGACTAAGTGAATTAGTCTGCCAAAATCTAATTTTAACCCTAATCTAGCACAAATGTAGGTCTATAATGGGGGTTCAATTCCTATATCCCCTCAATTAACCCTAATTAAATAATGAAGTAGCTAATTTCCCTAATTAATCCTTAAATGCCTATTAATATTGCCTAATTTGTCTATTTTACCATCTAATCAACTCATTAACTTCCACCCATTAGAAATTGGCTTCACACAACCTTAACCCATAACTAATTAACGCATAATAAACAACAAGAAAGCAAATAAAAGTATGAGAAATTAATTAGATTAATTAAACATGAATTCTAGAAGCCTAGTACAAGAAGTAAAGACATATAAAGCTAGAAAGTGCATTGAATAAATACTTTGACAACTTGAATTAGCAATAAAATGAAAGCAAGTAAAGAACAAAATAGATATAAAAAAAAAAAGTCTTTCTAAGTTGTGGAACAAATGACACACCATAGAACAAACTAATTAAGGAAAGTTGAAGAAGAAGAACTAAATATCCTTCCCAAGTAGGAAAGGAGAAAAGAAAAAAAAAAAAAAAAAAAACAAGGGTGGTAGAGACTCATTTTAGCCCCAAAAGATGTTATTATAGTAGGGCTAAGGGTTCGGGTAGGGGTGTTAATGGGTCAGGTTACCTCGATAAGGTTATCGTGTCGTGTCAGGTGTAACACATTTCTCATCATGTTCGTGTCATATCGTATCGTGTGGGGCCTGTTTCTTATCGTGTCGTATTCATGTCTGACCCATTCGCGTTCGTGTCGTGTTTGTGTCTGACCCATTTACTATCGACAGAGATTATCAGCCTATTTAACAATTACATAACGTGCAATCCATTTGAGTTAAAACCTCAAATTTTGATTGTTTAATAACTCAAACAATTATTAATACTTATTATGATAGTAATTTAAAACGCATAATTAAAATTATTAAATTTTTTGGATAATATTTAAAATAATTATTATGTTTGATTTAATAATCTAATATTAAATCTCTTATTCATAACCTTAAAGTATACTATATTAAATTACAATAAAATAAAAAGTTTAGCAAAATCGATTCATATAGTAACTTAACGGGTTATCGTGTCAACCTACGGGTTGACCCAACCCAACCTGTTTAATTTCATGTCATAAATGGGTTGACCCGTTGAATAATGTCCCGATAAATTTCAGGTCGTGTTATAACCTGTTAATTTCGTGTCGTGTTAGTGTCGTATTATCAGATCGTGTCAGAAATTGCCAACCCTAGGTTCAGGGTGAAAGGACACAATTGCCTTTGAGAAAGGGCTCAAAATGGCTGAAAAATGTGCTTCCCGGATAATTCTCGTCGTAGATGAGCCTAGGCGATTTCCTAAGCAGGCGAGCTGTCGAGACAGCTTTGTGCAGTTTCACCATTTAACCTTTATAATTCCCGTCCGACGTTTGATTGATGCGTCATTTTCTCCTACAGAACCCTAACACATGGGAGAACATTATTAACTATAATAAACACTTAAATAACTTCTAAACATTTAAACAAAATTCTCACAAAAGTGACCAAAAACGAAAGATGAACAAAGATGAACGAAAACCTAATTCTCGAAAACCTAATTCCTAACAGAATTAGGTTAAAGACAAAATACAAATGCAAAATACAAGAACCTAACAAAATATGATAATTGACACCTAAATATGTACTAAAACACTTAGTAAACATATACTAACTCATTCTAACACATGAAAGTAAAAGTACACAAGAACACATACTAAAGCACTAAGAATGGTCAACTACTTATTTTTTCTTGAATTTTAATCACTTCCTCTTTATACTCATCTTCTAGCTAAGTGGTTCAAGGCGTAGCATTGGAACTGCTATGTAAGAATCAAATTCATTCTAAATAAGAATAAGGAGTATCTGTGTCGTGTTACCGAGGACCTCGTTTCAAAAAAATACGCCACCTAGGAGCTTTACCAGGACTAACTAATAAAAAATCTAGAGTCGGAAATGATCATAGTGTGAAAGTAGGCCAACATTTCTATTGGTAAATAGGAGGTTTCCAAGTTCATGACCGATTCTAGGTTATGTTTTAGGAAAGATCCGACACAGTTTTATACGGATACTACAAGGAGATAGGAGTTACCTTTATCATTATCTATAGAATATTGAACCTCCGTAATATCTAACAAGTGTTCGAGTCTTATGTTGGTCATATAGAACACCAACACATAGAAATTATGAACAAAACTGTTAAAATTAGGGCACATATAACTCTAATTTCGTAGAGTTATTAGCTAGCCAACTTGCTGAGTCCTTTAGGATGAAGCTTGAGGCCTAGAAACTCAATCCAAATAAGAATTGATTTAAAATCATCCTTAGTTCAATCAATCTCCTATGTCATGGTTTCAAAAATATAACATTTTACTGGTAAAAGGCCAAGGTGATTGATCCAGGACACTGTTATTTGTTTATTCAGAAGAACAATTGAGAACAAACATTTCATTTTTTAGCAAAGTATAATCAACCCCACCAAACTTTTGCCAATTTTGATCACAAAATCTCTTCACGCCTTGGTAAGAGGGATTTTATCCCAAAACATACCCCACAATTTCACTTCAACTTCTAAATCCCTTCAGCAGTATCATCCAAATCCAGCTTGATACCACTATTGGCAGGAGGAACATAAGATGAGTCCTCAGGAAGCAACCTATCACGGAAGTATTCTTTCAATTTTACGAGTTCTTCCTGGGAGAAATTAATTTGCTGCATTCAGACCACTAGATCCCCAATTCTCAGCATGCTTAGAGTTTCCTATGGCTGGGAAGAAATTAGCCCATGTTTGGTAGATTCACCTAACTTGCATCCAATCCAAACTACAATTGTAACTGAAGAGAAGGATAAAGCAATATCCATTGATGACTACAATTTATAGCCGTTCATTGATCCAAATATAATCTTTAAGAAAATTAAAAACCCAAAGGTCTTTCAAGAAAGGATCTCTCTACTACACGTCTCCAAATTGCAGTACAATCAATAAGAAAATCAAAAAACCAAATTGTATAAACGAATCCCCAAATCAATACTGAAAAAGATAAAACAAAGAAAATTAATGTGATAGAAGTGTTGCAGAAGGAGAGAGTTACAGGAAAGCACTACGTAATTTCATCCATGGTAATTGACAAGATCAACAATGGCAAAAATTTCTCTGACCAAAGCGCACATTAGCAAACCATTTCTCTCGCAGTGCACATTAGCACTCTAACCTAACTCAAACAATCACCACCTCTAAATCTGAATATTAATAGACCTAAGCACAAACTCAATTATGCAGGCCCAACTTACAAAAACATTTAATAATCAATTATTACATTAATGTGTAAAAAAATTAAATAAAATATAAAACATATATAAATTAAAATAAAACATATTTTACTACATACATATAAATAAATTATGCATATATAAACAAGACTAAAATATATTTTTTCTCCTAGTATTTGGAATATTCAATAAACGAGTCCCCAAAGTTTTGGTTGATACAAATTTAGTCCCTAATGTTTAAAATTTTGTCAAAATGGGAAAATTAACAAAAAATCGAGAATTTTAACAGAAAATGCTCACGTGCGGGTCACGTGGCCATTAAGTAAAAAAAAAGTCAAAACAAAATTGTATCTTCTAGGGGAACTGTGCGAAACTAGTCCCTAAAGTTTGGTAAAAAGGTATGCAAAACCAGTCTCGAAAGACAAAATATTTCTTTAAATTACAAAATTGTTAAAGCTTTATCAACCAGAGCCAGTTGGGAATTTAAAGAGAGAGAAAATATTATTGGAATGTCAAAAATAGTATCAAATATTTAATGAACATATCCAATAAATATTGTGCCAAATAGGACTTCATAGCCTAGTTGTGCTGAATGATTACGTTTGAAATGAAATTTTGTAGATAGATGTCTCTGGATTTCTAAAATGATAATATATATATATATATATTTCTTAAAGAAACTAATTGTTTACAAATACTGTATAATGTTATTTTTAGAAATTATATTTTCATAATATTGTAGTGATACTACACAAATATCCATAGTTAATATCATTAATATTAATATTACAAGAAAATATAGCATTAACATTATCATGTTAGACATGACAATATTTAATTCAGAGTGTATTATTTTTTTAAAAAAAAATTAAGAATGTGTTAGATGTGACAAAAAAGAAAAAAAAGTACAATATATAGTTCATGTTTTATTAGTCTCATGATAATAAATAGGGACTATATTAGATGGATCAATTATATTTAATTATAAACATGTAACTATGACACTATTTAATGAAGGATGGATGTCGTTTGGGTATGAAGTTTGTAGTGTGATGTGATGAAAATTAGCAGGACCAAATCAAACAATAAGTAATAAAATAAACCCAAACGATCACCAAATCTGACCTATTCTTTTGCAAGTACACAAGGTATGATTGTAGGTAGTGACGAGTGATTATCGTCCCACAAGGATTAAGGATAGCAATTACTAGGTTTAATGGATTTTTGTACTATTTAGACAAATCAACAAGTAGTTTTGTCACTAACTACAAGTACTACTAGGAAAGCAATTAAATAAACACTAAATTAACTAATTAAACTAAGAAAGCAAATAAATGGTTAATCTAAGAAAGGAAGTAGAGATTAACACTAATGCATTATGAAACATAATTGAAAACATGACAAAGCAAGCCAAACTAAATCTAATAAATCACATAAGTATTAAATTAGAAAAGCAAGTAAATGACTCCAAAAAAGCTAGTAAAATTAACTCTAGGAAAAGCAAGTAAAT